>OU342743.1:306220736-306820736 GCA_910589775.1 Avena eriantha
AAATGACTCTAGATGTGGTTTGTGGAAAGAACACACATGCAATCACACTAGTGGATCCATATGTGGTTTGTGAAAAGAACACACATCCAATGACTCTAGCTGTGGTTAATGAAAGGAACACACATGCAATGACACTGGTTGATCCTTATGTGGTTTGTGAAAGAACACACATGCAATGCCTCTAGCTGTGGTTTGTGAAAAGAACAGACATGCAATGACACTAGTGGATCCATATGTGTATTGTGAAAAGAACAGACATGCAATGACTCTAGCTGTTGTTTGTGGAAAGATGATACATACAATGACTCTAGGTGTGGTTAATGAAAACAACAAACATGCAATGGCTATGATGGATCCATATGTGGTTTGTGAAAATAACACACATGCAATGACTCTAGCTGTGGTTTGTAAAAAGAACACACATGCAATGAATCTGGTGGATCCTTATGTGGTTTGTGAAAAGAATAGACATGCAATAAACTCTGGTGGATCCATATGTGGTTTATGAGAAGAACACACATCTAGTGACACAGGTTGATCCATATGTGGTTTGTGAGAAGAAAACACATGCAATGACAGTGGGTGTGGTTCATGAAAAGAACACACATCCAATGACACTGGTGGATCATTGTGTGGTTTGTGAAAGAACACACATGCAATGACTCTAACTGTGGTTTGTGAAAAGAACACACATGCAATGACACTGGTGGATCCATATGTGGTTTGAGAAAAGAACACACATGCAATGACTCTAGCTGTGGTTTGTGAGAAGAACACACATCCAATGAGAATGGTGGATCCATGTGTGGTTTGTGGAAAGAACACACATGCAATGACTCTAGCTGTGGTTTGTGAGAAGAACACACATCCAATGACAGTGGTGGATCCATGTGTGGTTTGTGGAAAGAACACACATGCAGTGACTCTAGCTGTGGTCTGTGGAAAGAAGACACATGCAATCATACTAGTGGATCCATATGTGGTTTCTCAAAAGAATAGACATGCAATGAACTCTGGTGGATCCATATGTGGTTTGTGAGAAGAACACACCTCCAATGACACTGGTGGATCCATATGTAGTTTATGAAATGAAGAAACATGCAATGACTCTAGCTGTGGTTTGTGAAAAGAACAGGCAATACAATGAATCTTGTGTATCCATATGTGGTTTGTGGAAAGAACACACATGAAATGACTCTAGATGTGGTTTTTGGAAATAACACACATGAAATCACAATAGTGGATCCATATGTGGTTTCTGAAAAGAACACACATCCAATGACTCTAGCTGTGGTTAATGAAAGGAACACACATGCAATGACACTTGTTGATCTTTATGTGGTTTGTGAAAGAACACACATGCAATGACTCTAGCTGTGGATTGTGAAAATAACACACATCCAATGACACTAGTGGATCCATATGTGTATTGTGAAAAGAACAGACATGCAATGACTCTAGCTGTTGTTTGTGGAAAGAATAGACATGCAGTGACTCTAGGTGTGGTTAATGAACATGATAGACATGCAATGACTATGATGGATCCATATGTGGTTTGTGAAAAAACACACATGCAATGACTCTAGCTGTGGTTTGTGAAAAGAAGACACATGCAATGAATCTGGTTAATCGTTATGTGGTTTGTGAAAAGAACAGACATGCAATGAACTCTGGTGGATCCATATCTGGTTTGTGAGAAGAACACACATCTAGTGACACTGGTGGATCCATATGTGGTTTGTGAGAAGAAAACACATGCAGTGACACTGGGTGTGGTTCATGAAAAGAACACACATCCAATGACACTGGTGGATCCTTGTGTGGTTTGTGAAAGAACACACATGCAATGACTCTAGCTGTGGTTTGTGAAAAGAACACACATGCAATGACACTGGTGGATCCATATGTGGTATGTGAAAAGAACACACATGCAATGACTCTAGCTGTGGTTTGTGAGAAGAACACACATCCAATGACACTGGTGGATCCATGTGTGGTTTGTGGAAAGAACACACATGCAATGACTCTAGCTGTGGTTTGTGGAAAGAACACACATGCAATTGCACTAGTGGATCCATATCTGGTTTCTGAAAAGAACAGACATGCAATGAACTCTGGTGGATCCATATGTGGTTTGTGAGAAGAAAACACATCCAATGACACTGGTGGATCCATATGTGGTTTATGAAATGAACAACCATGTAATGACTCTAGCTGTGGTTTGTGAAAATAACAGGCAATACAATGACTCTAGTGGATCCATTTGTGGTTTGTGGAAATGTAGCATCCCAATTTTTGTAACAATTGTAATGCTACTTGGTCTATTAATATAATGGCTACTTCCTATATATATTTGTTGCATCATAATTATATCATGCTCATGTCATCATGCCACCTTGCATTTGAGCATCATATAAAACCCTCTTTCTTTGGTTCTTCTCTCATATGCATTATTTATTGTATTTGCCTCTTGATATTGTATTTGGTTATTGATATATTGTTTAATGCCAAGTTGAGTTGGGGGCATATCTTTTATTCAACTCCATCACATTTCTTTTCACCACCTTATAATTCCACCATCCTATTAACCATGAGCTTGTAATTCCTTTTCTTTTGATATTTATTCTAGCTCATGTGGGTTGGGATGGATCTAATTCTATACTTTCTTTTGCTTGGCCTTTATTCCACTTTTTGGGAATGCATAAGAATAATGCCATGTTAATATTATTGTTTCACAAGAATAAAACATGGCATTAATTATTTTTGCATGGGCCATGCAAGAGCACCACCACCTTTAGCAATTTGCTTTTCTCTTGGTTTAAGTGGTTCTTTCTTTATGGGATCATCTCCATCTCTCACCACCATCCCCATCATCTCTTCAACACCATTATTTTCTTCATGCATGGTCATATGAGAAAACTATCCACATTGCTTATCTTTTCTCCTTTACACTTGCCCATGTCATGATCATGTCTCTTTTAATCCCTACACTCCCTCAACCTTCATCTTGACTTGATCTATAAGCATGTGTTAAAAACCTAAAAAATTCTAAATCAAACCCTAACACCACCCTCTCTCCTCAAACCCTAATTTTGTTAACTAAACCCTAACCCTTAACCTCTCTCTCTCTCTCTTTAGCATGATGGCCCTACCTGGCCACCCTCTCTCCCTGGTCCCACACCCCATCTACCCCCCTCTCCTAACCCTAGCCCTAGCTAACCCGAGCTCCTTTTAACCCTAGACTAAGTTACACCCGAGCCCCCTCTCCTCTCTCTTTCTCTCTACCTGCCGTGCCAGCCCCACAACCACGCCGTCCCAACCTGGCCCGCCTGTCAACCCCACCCCACCTGCCCCTGCCTCGCTCTAGCTCGAGCACGAGGAGGAGGAGGAGAAAGGTGGACGAAGCCACCTTTATCTACCCCGAACCCCACAAGCCTCTCCTCCATCTCCCTCGCTTTGTCCTCATCCCACACGCCTCCTCTGCCTCTCCCAGATCCCCAGGAGCCCTGCCCTCTCCTTTTCTTCTTCTTCCACGACGACGTCTCCCTCTCGCCAGAACCGCCAGTACCGCCGCCTAGTCCCCGTTCCTGCCGGCGTGCGCGACGTGGAGGTGATCGAGTTGACCAAGGACGATCCCCTGCTTCGCCCTGGATGCGCCAACGAGGAGGAGGAGCACCAGGATCGCCAGGACCAGCGTCGCCCGACAAAACCCTAGATCCCTGGTTCGCCAGCTCCGCCGATGCCCTGCTGCTCCGCGCCTCGATCCGAGCCCTCCGTCGAGCCCGCGGTAAGCCCCTCTACCGCTTAGACATCCTCCGCCTCGTCGTAGCCCCTCTACCTCGCCGGGCATTTCACCGAACACCCTCGGCGCGCCGTCGGTCACTGTTGTCTGCACGCCCCGCGCCGCGCGGAGCCTCATCTGGCCGTCTAGCCCCCACCTGACACCAAACCCAAACTACCGCAGTAGCTACCGCCCCCCAGCGCACGCCCAGACCCCCGGTTCGATCCCCCGCTCCTCACCGCCTCTGCCGCGCGCGGATCTGGTCGTCAAACCGAGAGGAAGATCCACAGTGCGCCTCCCCTTTTGCACTTACCCCCCTGTTTCGTTTACCGCTCAACCCACGGTCCAGCCGACCCCACCTGCCAGCCACTGTACACTTTTTGCAAAAACGCACCCGTAGTTTCGTAGCCCTAACCCGCGGTCCAGTGCGTCCCCACCGGTCAGCCGCTGCGTGCTCAGCCGCTGTCACGTGGGCCCGTAGCCGCTGGCCCCATTTGTCAGTCGCAGAGGCTAAGTACGCCGTGGTGAGAAAAGCTTTTCCGCGTGCCTGTGTCCCCGCCAGCAGCTGGCCCACCCGTCAGCGACTGTCGCTGGGTCGAGCTGAGTAATAAAAGTTTTCCTATTTAGCTGTTTAAACAAAACAAATTCAAAATTGTTTAAATTCAAATTATATTTTAAATAACTTTTAAAATACAAATCCAAATAATACAAATGATATATGTTTTTCAATCAGAAAAATGTGAGGAATTCAAATATGCCATTCAAAATATTGTTTGACCACTTTAAAATTTCGAGATGATTAAAATTACAATAAAATGCCCTTTTCTTAATAAATTAATAACTTTAATTCTATAACTCCAAATTTGGCAAATAATATGTCTAAATCGATCAGCGCGACAAGCCTATGCTATCAATGCAGTCCTTGTTCTGAATTGAAGCATGCATCATGTCATTATTAAAAATCTGAACTGTTTATGACAATAAAACTTGGTTACATAAATAATAAAATGCTTTATTTCTTGTATCCACACCTCACCCTTGCGATGCTACTTTAATGCCATATAAATTGTGCACCATTCATCATGGCATGCTTGTTTGCTTGTCGCATTTTAATTCATATGCTTGTGCACTTTATTTATGTTGGCCCTTGTTTGTTTGGTTCTTCTTCGAATAGACGCCCAGAAGGAGAATTACCAGGAATCACAGGAGTACTACCTAGATCTATCTCTCACTTCAACCGAGCTGCCAGGCAAGCACTACCACATGCTTGCATACATATAGTACCTATTTGCCTCTATCTTATTCTTGCATCATGGAGTCGCGATTGCATTAAATTGAATCCCAAGTACTGCATAGCCTTTACTTTAAAAACCCCACCGAAGCTTGTTCCTCCATCCTATGAGCCATTACTACAGGAGTTGATTGAGCCATGCGAGTCGTAGAAAAGCATGTGTAGGGTATGTGAGTGTCTGATGGATAACGAGGTACCTAAAAAACTTAACCTGAGTAGTAATGGGATAACTAATGAAAGAGGCACCGGTGAGCAATATCTGCTATTTGGTTTTGCATGCTCACTTGTGTCCCGTAGGACCCCAAGTACTTGATTCCTGTTCCTTGACTATTCGCACTATCCACATCCGGGAGGCCTTATGGACCCCCCTGAGCCAGAGCTTGATTCATTCTTATTTCTTGGGGCCACAATTAGTTTGGGGTTTTATTATTATCCTGTACTTATGCCATGTTACTGCTTTATTTAAGATTGTGCGAGGAGCACCTGTACTGTTTTGGATCCTGACACGTTTTCACTATATTGACAAGCCCCGTCACATTTTCGGGTTCCCAATCGTTTACCGCCGTCCACACAAACCCTGAGTCCGTCTCGGAGTCAGCTAGCTTCGTTGCGGGTAGCTTAATGGGGTGCCCCCCTGAAATATTTCTGAATCCTGTGATCGCTTTGTCATGAATGCCTCGTTGGGTTTTAGTTGGTTTTTCCGAGGTTGATCGAGTGTGTGTTGCTATTCGTGCACCCCTGCAGGGTAAATCTTTCTGAAAGCCGTGTCCGCGGTTATGGACGACTTGGAGCACAGTTTCTCGATCATAGACAAGTATAACTAAAGTACCAATTTTAATTTGACTAAGAACTTGACTAGTAAATAGTGCAATACTCATGGAATGGTTAATAAAACTGCCAACGGATGATGGGGGTTGTTCGTCCGCTTCCTCGTTGGTAAGCAAGGAGGAGGATGGATCTGTTAATTATACTGTTATAACTGTTGTTCTTAATTCACGGACATCCGTCTATCATTGGTTAGGCGGATGGTTAGCGAGTATCTATAGAATTGTTAGCTACTCCCTCCATCCCAAGGCCTAAGGCATATAATTATTTTGAAAAGTCAAGCCATGTAAAGTTTGACCAAACTTTTAGAAAAATCTATTAAGAACTATTATATTATATAGATACCATGTGAAAATATGTTTCATGATGTATGAAAGGGTATGGATTATGTAGTGTAAATATTAATATTTTTCTCTAAAAACTTGGTCAAATTTTAGTTGGTTTGACTTTTGAAAAAAATTATATGCCTTAAGCCTTGGGACGGAGGTAGTATTATCTTTTGCTGCAATGGCGTCACCCCAGGTTGTGTCCCCTTTAGTGGCATAAAGACTTGCTGAGTACCCCTAGGGTCTCACACGATAAATTGTTTGATTCAGATGAACAGGTGTACCCGCAAGATGGATACTGGGTGGAGGAGACCGATGATGTTGGCAACGATCACTCGGTGTAGAGATTTCGGGAACGGGGATCCGTGAGATCTGTGGGCGGGATGTGTTTATTTATGTGGCATCTCATGCCGATTTGCTTCTTATCCGTACTCGGACCTTGTTTTCCGCTTCCGCCTAATACTCTGATGTTTGATGTATGAGGAGCTATCCTAAAATATTATCTCTATCTAGGATATTTGAATCTTGTCGTATGGCGTTGCAATATTTCTATTTCTTTTAGATGGAGTGGCTCTGAGGACTGTTGTATGTGGCTTGCATACATACTCATTTGTGTATGTAGTTGATCCCTTCGCCTGCCGATTACGCCGCTCGTTCTTGTCCCGATGATCTGAAAGTGGTTAGGACAGCCGAAAGGTCTACCGTGAGTGGCCCCGGGCCCCACCGTACTATTTTAACCACTTTCGCTCATCCAGGCATGTAACTAAGAGCGTAATTCACCGAGGTAGTTACAATTGGTATCAGAGCCAACCCGCCCTTCAGGGTCTCAGCCAAAATGGTTGTTGTCAGTCTAGCAAATATTTGGTAGTTATGTATACTAGGGAAAAACAAAACGTGAGAGTAGGACTGCTTCCATTTTTCTTCTTACCCACCCACCCACCCTTTTCTGGTAAGGAAGTGTAACGTTTTCAATCCTCTTCTAAAAATTCAAACTAGGATTCACGTGTTCTAGGTTCTGTAGTACCATAGGTTGTGTGTGTGTGTGTGTGTCGGTGAATCCCTTGTCTATCTGTTGCATCCAGATGTTATCACTATCTGCCTTTGGTTATCAACTATTGGTACATTCCATACCGACAGGCCTTTGTAAACCGACGCGATCTATCTGATTCATTGTATACCGATGCGATCTGTCTTACTCTTTGTTATCCGACGTTATCTTGTTTGGGGTGTTCATTTCCATAGTTACTAATCTTTAGGTTCATCTTAAGAAGAAGGTGTTGGGATATGTGTTTTACTTATTCATGTGCGGAGTAATGATTTGAGTGCGGGATGGAGGCGTGACCATACCACTACTTTTATCATTTGCTCTTGTATATTGAATTGGTAGAGTTACTAATCTTGATTCGTTAAGTAGTTTTGCGCATATAGTGGTATTTTAATGCCGAGATTTGCGGAAAAATTTTCTTTGTTAGTTGTGTACCACACTCCTTGTTCAGTCGTGTGCGTTATGCTTAATATCTTCTAGTTGCCTTGAACTTTGTTGATATTTTAATATCATCTCAGTGAATTGCATCCTTTAATCTTGGTTAATTCCATTTTGGTACTATTTTGGATTATTACCATTCTCCATTATAGTACTGACTTGTGTTTTATATCAATCACAGGATGGCACCACCACACCGTTCTGAGGAGGACATACCACCTGAACTTGGGGCTGCTTTGGCAAGTATTGCAAATGCTTTGGGCACTATGCAGCAGAACCAGCAGCGCTTCGAGGAAATCGTGAGGAGGAATGAGTTTGTTCCGCTACCTCCACCTCCCAAGCGAGGAGACATCAAGAGTTTTCTCAAGTTCAACCCACGCCAATTTGAGGTGTCTGATCAGCCTCTTGATGCGGATGATTGGCTTCGTGAAGTGTCAAGGTTGCTGATGACTGCGGTTGTTCCCGAGCAAGAATGGGTCAAATGTGCCACTCACCTTCTGAAGGGAGATGCAGCTCTGTGGTGGGAAAATTACCTCAAGGCAGATCTCTCTGGTTTCAGCCTACTTGGGAGCAATTCACTGCTGCTTTCAAAGAGCAATATCTGTCAGAAATTGTCATGGAAAGGTTGAAGGAAGTGTTTCTCAACCTCAAGCAGGGCACTGCCAATGTCAACACCTACATCAGAAACTTCATGAACCTTTCTCGGTATGGTGGCGATGAGATCTCTGATGACAAGAAGAAGCAAAAGAGGTTCCGGCAAGGCCTCAATGCTTCCATAAAATATGCAATCACTCATGCAAGGCCGGCGTCTTTTCTGGAACTTCAACACACAGCTCTGTAGGAAGAAGCAAGTAGGCAAGTGTTTGAGGAGTCAAAGAAACACAGCCGTGATACAACAAGTTCTTCTGCTATGATAGCTCCTTCTAAGCGTTGTGTCTGGGTTCCTAACACCCCACCGTTGCTCCCTGCTCCACCAAGACCGTCAAGCTACGCAGCAAGGCCACCAAACTCCTTCACTGCGGCTCCCAGGGGCTACAACCACAACTACCTTGGAGCGCCTGGCGGAGTCCCTGGCTACGTTGCTCCACATCCACCTGGTGCTTGCTACACTTGTGGAAACACTGGGCATCAGCACTGGAATTGTCCAATGAACAACAAAGCTCTTCCACCACCACCTCCAAGACCTGTGGCAAGTGCTCCTATGGTTCGTGCACCTCCACCTCGGGCTCTCAACATCAATACCAAGCCTGGGTCTACGGTTGCGCGTGCCAACGGTGTCAACGTCGCTCAAGCTGAGCATGCACCTCGAGTTGTCATGGGTATCTTTCCTGTTAACTCAGTTCCTGCACGAGTTTTGTTTGATTCCGGTGCTTCGCATTCTTTTGTTTCTCACAAGTTTGCGCATGAGCAAGATCTGGCTATGGTTCCTTTAGTACATCATCTTGTGGTACAATCTCCTGGGTCAAACATGAGGGCTGCTCATATCAGCCATGGCAATCAAATTGAGATTGGTGGCTCTTCGTTTCTGGCTCCCTTAATTATTCTAGGCAATTCTGATATTGATCTTATCTTGGGCATGGATTGGTTAACAACAAATGCAGCTGTGATTGCTTGTGCTGAACGTTCGGTTTCTTTGAAAATTCCTAAAGGCCATATAGTCTATTCTACAAGTCTGACTCCTGCAATTCAGCTTTATTCTTTGGCGGCTCTGAATGATGATGCTATGGAAGGTATTCAGAGTGTTCCTGTAGTCTGTGAGTTCCCAGATGTTTTTCCTGAAGAGTTGCCAGGTATGCCTCCGGATCGTGAGGTTGAGTTTGTCATTGAACTTGAACCTGGTACCGCTCCTATCTCCAAGCGGCCTTATAAAATGGGTCCTGCTGAGTTGGCTGAACTCAAACGTCAGCTGGATGAACAAGAGAAGTTGGGTTTCTTCTTCTTGGGGTAGTCCAACCATCTTTGTGAAGAAGCGAGACAAGACTGATAGACTTTGTGTTGACTGTCGGGCACTCAATGCTAAAACAATTAAGAATAAATATCCCCTTCCGCGGATTAATGATCTCTTCGATCAGCTAGCTGGAGCTGTGGTATTCTCTAAGCTTGATTTGAGAAGTGGTTATCATCAAATCAAGATTCGCAAGGAAGACGTTCCCAAAACAGCTTTCACCACTCGCTATGGCCTATATGAGTACACGGTCATGTCTTTCGGTCTCACCAACGCACCTGCCACATTCTCGAGGCTTATGAACTCGGTTTTCATGGAGTATCTTGATAAGTTTGTTGTGGTCTATCTAGATGACATTCTAGTCTATTCTAAGTCGAAGGAAGAACATGAAGAACACCTTTGGTGTGTCCTAAACAAGCTTCATTAGAACCGCCTGTATGCAAAGTCCTCCAAGTGTGAATTCTGGCTGCCTCAAGTCACATACCTTGGTCATGTCATCTCTGCCAAGGGCATTGCCGTCAACCCAGAAACTATTAAGACAATGATGGACTGGCTTCCACCCATAAATGTCAAAGAAGTCCGGAGTTTCCTTGGTTTGGCCAGTTACTATCGTCGCTTCGTTCAAAACTTCTCAAAGATTGCGAAGCCTCTTACTGATCTCCTCAAGAAAGGCAAGAAATACCTTTGGACTCCTGCATGTCAAGCAAGCTTTGAAACACTCAAAGAGAAGCTCACTTCCACACCAGTCTTAGTTCCTCCAGATACATCAAAGCCTTTCCAAATATTCTGTGATGCCTCATTGCAAGGATTGGGTGCGGTCCTTATGCAAGAAAAACAAGTTGTTGCTTATGCCTCTCGACAGTTGAAGACGCATGAGATCAACTATCCTACACATGACCTCGAACTCGCAGCAGTTGTCTTTTCTTTGAAAGTATGGATGCATTACTTGCTTGGCATCCCTTGTGAGATCTTTTCTGATCACAAGAGTCTGAAGTATATCTTCACACAGCCTGATCTCAAACTTCGTCAGAGGAGGTGGATTGAAACAATCAATGATTTCGATTTGACCATCAACTACACTCCGAGCAAAGCTAATGTCATGGCTGATGCTCTCAGCCGAAAAGCTTATGTCAACAACCTCATGGTGGAAGAACAACAGCCTCTCTTGTGCGAGGAATTCCGCAAGCTAAACCTTGAAATTGTGGATCAAGGGTATCTTCTGAACCTTCTAGCAACACCTCTCTTTGAAGAAAAAGTTCGCTCCATTCAGCTTGGGGATCCTTACACTAAAAAGATCATCTCCAACATTCAGCTTCCGAAGTATGAGTCTTTCCACGTTGACAACCAAGGCACTCTTTTCTTTGAACATCGGATGTTTGTTCCGAACTACCCAGGTTTAAGAGAGCAAGTTCTCAAGGAGGCGCATGATTCTGTTCTTTCTATCCACCCTGGCAGCACTAAGATGTACATGGACTTGAAAACACAATATTGGTGGCCTGGTTTGAAACGATATTGTGCCAAGTATGTCTCGGAATGTGATGTCTGTCGCAGAGTTAAAGTTGTCCATCAGAAACCTTCCGGTCTTCTACAGCCATTGAGGCCTTCGGAATGGAAATGGGAGAAAGTAGAGATGGACTTCATCACTGGTTTTCCAAGGTCACAGAAGGGCAACAATGCAATCTTTGTTGTCATTGACAGGCTTTCTAAAGTAGCTCACTTCTTTCCAGTCAAGGAAACAATTTCTGCAATTCAGTTGGCTGAGCTCTATATCAACAGAATTGTCTCTCTGTATGGAGTTCCTCTTGAGATCAGCTCAGACCGTGGAAGCATCTTCACTTCCATGTTCTGGGGAAGTTTCCAAAATGCTTTGGGAACAAAATTGAACTTCAGCACAGCCTACCACCCTCAGTCGCAAGGACAAGTTGAAAGGATCAATCAGATTCTAGAAGATATGCTCCGTGCTTGCGTTATCTCTTTCGGCATGAAGTGGGAAGAATGTCTTCCTTATGCTGAATTCTCTTACAACAACATCTTCTAGAAAAGTCTAAAGATGGCACCATTTGAGGCACTCTATGGTCGCACATGCAGAACTCCGATTGGTTGGTCGGGCGCAGGTGAAAGAATATTGTTTGGCCCCGACATTGTAACTCAAGCGGAGGAGAAAGTTCACATAATTCTTGAAAACCTGAAGATTACTCAAAGTCGCCAGAAGAGCAATTATGACAGAAAGCACACGGACATGGAGTATGTCCCTGGTGATCTCGTTTACCTTCGTGTCACTCCCATGAGAGGCACGCACCGCTTTGGTATCAAAGGAAAGCTGGCTCCTAGATACATCGGCCTTTCAAAATTCATGGAAGAAGAGGAGAAGTTGCTTATGCTCTGGAGCTCCCGGAACAACTCAAGGTCCATGATGTTTTCCACATCTCTCAACTAAAGAAGTGCTTCAAGGATCCCGGCAGGACCGTGGACCATGAACTCATCAATCTCCAAGAAGATCTGTCTTATCAAGAACACCCCATAAAAATTCTAGAAGTCGCAGAAAGAAGGACTCGCAACAAGTCCATCAAGTTCTGCAAGGTGCAGCGGTCGCACCATTCCGTTGATGAAGCCACTTGGGAACGTGAAGATGAGCTCCGTGCCAAGTATCCTACCCTCTTTGAGTCTTCTTCTTCTTCCTAGAATCTCGGGGCGAGATTCCTGTTTAGTGGGGGAGAGTTGTAGCATCCCAATTGTCTAACAATTGTAATGCTACTTGGTCTAGTAATATAATGGCTACTTCCTATATATATTTGTTGCATCATAATTATATCATGCTCATGTCATCATGCCACCTTGCATTTGAGCATCATATAAAACCCTCTTTCTTTGGTTCTTCTCTCATATGCATTATTAATTGTATTTGCCTCTTGATATTGTATTTGGTTATTGATATATTGTTTAATGCCAAGTTGAGTTGGGGGCATATCTTTTATTCAACTCCATCACATTTCTTTTCACCACCTTATAATTCCACCATCCTATTAACCATGAGCTTGTAATTATTTTTCTTTTGATATTTATTCTAGCTCATGTGGGTTGGGATGGATCTAATTCTATACTTTCTTTTGCTTGGCCTTTATTCCACTTTTTGGGAATGCATAAGAATAATGCCATGTTAATATTATTGTTTCACAAGAATAAAACATGGCATTAATTATTTTTGCATGGGCCATGCAAGAGCACCACCACCTTTAGCCATTTGCTTTTCTCTTGGTTTAAGTGGTTCTTTCTTTATGGGATCATCTCCATCTCTCACCACCATCCCCATCATATCTTCAACACCATTATTTTCTTCATGCATGGTCATATGAGAAAACAATCCACATTGCTTATCTTTTCTCCTTTACACTTTCCCATGTCATGATCATGTCTCTTTTAATCCCTACACTCCCTCAACCTTCATCTTGACTTGAACTATAAGCATGTGTTAAAAACCTAAAAAATTCTAAATAAAACCCTAACACCACCCTCTCTCCTCAAACCCTAATTTTCTTAACTAAACCCTAACCCTTAACCTCTCTCTCTCTCGCTCTCTCTCTCTCTCTCTCTATCTTTACCATGATGGTCCTACCTGGCCACCCTCTCTCCCTGGTCCAACACCCCATCTACCCCCTCTCCTAACCCTAGCCCTAGCTAACCCGAGCTCCTTCTAACCCTAGACTAAGTTACACCCGAGGCCCCTCTCCTCTCTCTTTCTCTCTACCTGCCGTGCCAGCCCCACAACCACGCCGTCCCAACCTGGCCCGCCTGTCAACCCCACCCCACTTGCCCCTGCCTCGCTCCAGCTCGAGCACGAGGAGGAGGAGGAGAAAGGTGGCCAAAGCCACCTTTATCTACCCCGAACCCCACAAGCCTCTCCTCCCTCTCCCTCGCTTTGTCCTCATCCCACACGCCTCCTCTGCCTCTCCCAGATCCGCAGGAGCCCTGCCCTCTCCTTCTCTTCTTCTTCCACGACGACGTCTCCCTCTCGCCAGAACCGCCAGTACCGCCGCCTACTCCCTGTTCCTGCCGGCGTGCGCGACGTGGAGGTGATCGAGGAGACCAAGGACGTTCCCTTGGTTCTCCCTGGACGCGCCAACGAGGAGGAGGAGCGCCAGGATCGCCAGGACCAGCGCCGCCCGACGAAACCCTAGATCCCCGGTTCGCCAGCTCCACCGATGCCCTGCTGCTCCGCGCCTCGATCCGAGCCCTCTGCCGAGCCCGCGGTAAACCCCTCTACCGCCTAGACATCCTCTGCCTCGCCGTAGCCCCTCTACCTCGCCGGGCGTTTCACCGAACGCCCTCGGCGCGCCATCGGTCACTGTTGTCTGCACGCCCCACGCCGCGCGGAGCCTCATCTGGCCGTCTAGGCCCCACCTGACACCAAACCCAAACTACCGCAGTGGCTACCGCCCCCCAGCGCACGCCCAGACCCCCGGTTCTATCCCCCGCTCCTCACCGCCTCTGCCGCGCGCGGATCTGGTCGTCAGACCAAGAGGAAGATCCATAGTGCGCCTCCCCTTTTGCACTTACCCCCTGTTTCTTTTACCGCTCAACCCGCGGTCCAGCCGACCCCACCTGCTAGCCGCTATACACTTTTTGCGAAAACGCACCCGTAGTTTTGTAGCCCTAACCCGCGGTCCAGTGCGTCCCCACCGGTCAGCCGCTGCATGCTCAGCCGCTGTCACGTGGGCCCGTAGCCGCTGGCCCCATTTGTCAGTCGCAGAGGCTAAGTACGCCGCGGTGAGAAAAGCTTTTCCGCGCGCGTGTGTCCCCGCCAGCAGCTGGCCCACCCGTCAGCGACTGTGGCTGGGTCGAGCTGAGCAATAAAAGTTTTCCTGTTTAGCTGTTTAAATAAAACAAATTCAAAATTGTTTAAATTCAAATTCAAATCAGATTTTAAATAACTTTTAAAATACAAATCCAAATAATACAAATGATATATGTTTTTGAATCAGAAAAATGTGAGGAATTCAAATATGCCATTCATAATATTGTTTGACCACTTTAAAATTTCGAGATGATTAAAATTACAATAAAATGCCCTTTTCTTAATAAATTAATAACTTGAATTCTATAACTCCAAATTTGGCAAATAATATGTCTAAATCGATCAGCGCGATGAGCCCGTTCTATCAATGCAGTCCTTGTTCTGAATTGAAGCATGCATCATGTCATTATTAAAAATCTGAACTGTTTATGACAATAAAACTTGGTTAAATAAATAATAAAATGCTTTATTTCTTGTATCCACACCTCACCCTTGCCATGCTACTTTAATGCCATATAAATTGTGCACCATTCATCATGGCATGCTTGTTTGCTTGTCGCATTTTAATTCATATCCTTGTGCACTTTATTTATGTTGGCCCTTGTTTGTTTGGTTCTTCTTCGAATAGACGCCCAGCAGGAGAATTACCAGGAATCACAGGAGTACTACCTAGATCCATCTCTCGCTTCAACTGAGCTGCCAGGCAAGCACTACCACATGCTTGCATACATATAGTACCTATTGCCTCTATCTTATTCTTGCATCATGGAGTCGTGATTGCATTAAATTTAATCCCAAGTACTGCATAGCCTTTACTTTAAAAACCCCACTGAAGCTTGTTCCTCCATCCTATGAGCCATTACTACAGGAGTTGATTGAGCCATGCGAGTCGTAGAAAAGCATGTGTAGGGTATGTGAGTGTCTGATGGATAACGAGGTACCTAAAAAACTTACCTTGAGTAGTAATGGGATAACTAATGAAAGAGGCACCGGTGAGCAATATCTGCTATTTGGTTTTGCATGCTCACTTGTGTCCCGTAGGACCCCGAGTACTTGATTCCTGTTCCTTGACTATTCGCACTATCCACATCCGGGAGGCCTTATGGACCCCCCTGAGCCAGAGCTTGATTCATTCTTATTTCTTGGGGCCACAATTAGTTTGGGGTTTTATTAATATCATGTACTTATGCCATGTTACTGCTTTATTTAAGATTGTGCGAGGAGCACCTGTACTGTTTTGGATCGTGACACGTTTTCCATGTATCGACAAGCCCCGTCACATTTTCAGGTTCCCAGTCGTTTACCGCGGTCTACAAAAACCTTGAGTCCGTCTCGGAGTCAGCTAGCTTCGTTGCGGGTAGCTTAATGGGGTGGCCCCCTGAAATATTTCTGAATCCTGTGATCGCTTTATCGTGAATGCCTCGTTGGTTTTGAGTTGGTTTTTCCGAGGTTGATCGAGTGTGTGTTGCTATTCGTGCACCCCTACAGGGTAAATCTTTCTAAAAGCCGTGTCCGCGGTTATGGACGACTTGGAGCACAGTTTCTCGATCATAGACAAGTATAACTAAAGTACCGCTTTTAATTTGACTAAGAACTTGACTAGTAAATAGTGCAATACTCATGGAATGGTTAATAAAACTGCCAACGGATGATGGGGGTTGTTCTTCTGCTTCCTCGTTGGCAAGCGAGGAGGAGGATGGATCTGTTAATTATACTGTTATAACTGTTGTTCTTAATTCACGGACATCCGTCTATCATTGGTTAGGCGGATGGTTAGTGAGTATCTATAAAATTGTTAGCTATTATCTTTTGCTGCAATGGCGTCACTCCAGGTTGTGTCCCCTTTAGTGGCATAAAGACTTGCTGAGTACCCCTAGGGTCTCACACGACAAATTATTTGATTCAGATGAACATGTGTACCCACAAGATGGATAGTGGGTGGAGGAGACCAATGATGTTGGCAACGATTACTTGGTGTAGAGATTCCGGGAACGGGGATCCGTGAGATCTATGGGCGGGATGTGTTTATTTATGTGGCATCTCATGCCGATTTGCTTCTTATCCATACTCGGACCTTGTTTTCCGCTTCCGCCTGATACTCTGATGTTTGATGTATGAGGAGCTATCCTAAAATATTATCTCTATCTAGGATATTTGAATCTTGCCGTATGGCGTTGCAATATTTCTATTTCTTTTAGATGGAGTGGCTCTAAGGACTGTTGTATGTGGCTTTCATACATACTCATTTGTGTATGTAGTTGATCCCTTTGCCTGCCGATTACGCCGCTCGTTCTTGTCCCGATAATCTGAAAGTGGTTAGGACGGCCAAAAGGTCTACCGGGAGTGGCCCCGGGCCCTGCCGTACTATTTTAACCACTTTCGCTCATCCAGGCATGTAACTAAGAGCGTAATTCACCGAGGTAGTAACACGAAAGAACACAGATGAAATGACTCTAGATGTGGTTTGTGGAAAGAACACACATGCAACCACACTAGTGGATCCATATGTGGTTTGTGAAAAGAACACACATCCAATGACTCTAGTTGTGGTTAATGAAAGGAACACACATGCAATGACACTAGTTGATCCTTATGTGGTTTGTGAGAGAACACACATGCTATGACTCTAGCTGTGGTTTGTGAAAAGAACACACATGCAATGACACTGGTGGATCCATATGTGTATTGTGAAAAGAACAGACAAGCAATGACTCTAGCTGTTGTTTGTGGAAAGAACAGACATGCAATGACTCTAGGTGTGGTTAATGCAAAGAACAGACATGCAATGACTATGATGCATCCATATGTTGTTTGTGAAAAGAAAACACATGCAATGACTCTAGCCATGGTTTGTGAAAAGAACACACATACAATGAATCTGGTGGATCCTTGTGTGGTTTGTGAAAAGAACAGACATGCAATGAACTCTGGTGGATCCATATGTGCTTTGTGAAAAGAACACACATCTAGTGACACTGGTGGATCCATATGAGGTTTGTGAGAAGAAAACACATGCAATGGCAGTGGGTGTGGCTCATGAAAAGAACACACATCCAATGACACTGGTGGATCCTTGTGTGGTTTGTGAAAGAACACACATGCAATGACTCTAGCTATGGTTTGTGAAAAGAACACACATGCAATGACACTGGTGGATCCATATGTGGTTTGTGAAAAGAACACACATGCAATGACTCTAGCTGTGGTTTGTGAGAAGAACACACATCCAATGACACTGGTGGATCCATGTGTGGTTTGTGGAAAGAACACACATGCAGTGACTCTAGCTGTGGTTTGTGAGAAGAACACACATCCAATGACACTGGCGGATCCATGTGTGGTTTATGGAAAGAACACACATGCAGTGACTCTAGCTGTGGTATGTCGAAAGAACACACATGCAATCACACTGGTGGGTCCATATGTGGTTTCTAAAAAGAATAGACATCCAATGAACTATGGTGGATCCATATGTGGTTTGTGAGAAGAATAGACATGCAATGACACTGGTGGATCCATATGTGGTTTATGAAATGAACAAACATGCAATGACTCTAGCTGTGGTTTGTGAAAAGAACATGCAATACAATGACTCTTGTGGATCCATACGTGGTTTGTGGAAAGAACACACATGAAATGACTCTAGATGTGGTTTTTGGAAAGTACACACATGCAATCACACTACTCGCTCCATATGTGGTTTGTGAAAAGAACACACTTCCAATGACTCTAGTTGTGGTTAATGAAAGGAACTCACATGCAATGACACTGGTTGATCCGTATGTGGTTTGTGAAAAACACATATGCAATGCCTCTAGCTATGGTTTGTGAAAAGAACACACATGCAATGACACTAGTGGATTCATATGTGTATTGTGAAAAGAACAGACATGCAATAACTCTACATGTTGTTTGTGGAAAGAACAGACATGCAATGACTCTAGGTGTCGTTAATGAAAAGAACAGACATGCAATGACTATGATGTATCCATATGTGGTTTTTGAAAAGAACACACATGCAATGACTTTAGCTGTGGTATGTGAAAAGAACACACATGCAATGAATCTGGTGGATCCTTATGTGGTTTGTGGAAAGAACAGACATGCAATGAACTCTGGTGGATGCACATGTGGTTTGTGAGAAGAACACACATCCAGTGACACTGGTGGATCCATATGTGGTTTGCGAGAAGAAAACACATGCAATGACAGTGGGTGTGGTTAATGAAAAGAACACACATCCAATGAGACTGGTGGATCCTTGTGTGGTTTGTGAAAGAACACACATGCAATGACTCTAGCTGTGGTTTGTGAAAACAACACACATGCAATGACACTGGTGGATCCATATGTGGTTTGTGAAAAGAACACACATGCAATGACTCTAGCTGTGGTTTGTGAGAAGAACACACATCCAATGACAGTGGTGGATCCATGTGTGGTTTGTGGAAAGAACACACATACAATGACTCTAGCTGTGGTTTGTGAGAAGAACAAACATCCAGTGACACTTGTGGATCCATATGTGGTTTGTGAGAAGAAAACACATGCAACGAACTCTGGTGGATCCATATGTGGTTTGTGAGAAGAACACACATCCAGTGACACTGGTGGATCCATATGTGGTTTGTGAGAAGAAACCACATGCATTGACAGTGGGTGTGGTTCATGAAAAGAACACACATCCAATGACACTGGTGGATCCTTGTGTGGTTTGTGAAAGGACACACATGCAATGACTATAGTTTTGGTTTATGAAAAGAACATACATGCAATGACACTGGTGGATCCATATGTGGTTTGTGAAAAGAAGACACATGCAATGACTCTAGTTGTGGTTTGTGAGAAGAACACACATCAAATGACTGGTGGATCCATGTGTGGTTTGTGGAAAGAACACACATGCAATGACTCTAGCTGTGGTTTGTGAGAAGGACACTCATCCAATGACACTAGTGGATCCATGTGTGGTTTATGGAAAGAACACACATGCAATGGCTCTAGCTGTGGTTTGTGGAAAGAACACACATGCAATCACACTAGTGGATCCATATGTGTTTTCTGAAAATAACAAACATGCAATGAACTCTAGTGGATCCATATGTGGTTTGTGAGAAGAACACACATCCAATGACACTGGTGGATCCATATGTGGTTTATGAAATGAACAAACATGCAATGACTCTAGCTGTGGTTTGTGAAAAGAACAGGAAATACAATGACTCTGGTGGATCCATATGTGGTTTATGGAAAGAACACACATGAAATGACTCTAGATGTGGTTTGTAGAAAAAACACACATGCAATCACACTAGTGGATCCATATGTGGTTTGTGAAAAGAACACACATCCAATGACTCTAGCTGTGGTTAATGAAAGGAACACACATGCAATGACACTGGTTGATCCTTATGTGGTTTGTGAAAGAACACACATGTAATGACAATATATGTGGTTTGTGAAAAGAACACACATGCAATGACACTGCTGGATCCATATGTGGTTTGTGAAAAGAACAGACATGCAATGACTCTAGCTATTGTTTGTGGAAAGAACATACATGCAATGACTCTAGGTCTGGTTAATGAAAAGAACAGACATGCAATGACTATGATGGATCCATATGTGGTTTGTGAAAAGAACACACATGCAATGACTCTAGCTATTGTTTGTGAAAAGAACACACATGCAATGAATCTGGTGGATCCATATGTGGTTTCTCAAAAGAACAGACATACAATTAACTCTGGTGGATCCATATGTGGTTTGTGAGAAGAACACACATCCAGTGACATTGGTGGATCCTTATGTGGTTTGTGAGAAGAAAACACATGCAATGACACTGGGTGTGGTTCATGAAAAGAACACACATCTAATGACACTGGTGGATCCTTGTGTGGTTTGTGAAAGAACACACATGCAATGACTCTAGCTGTGGTTTGTGAAAAGAACACACATGCAATGACACTGGTGGATCCATATGTGGTTTGTGAAAGAACACACATTCAATGACTCTAGCTGTGGTTTGTGAGAAGAACACACATCCAGTGACACTGGTGGATCCATGTGTTGGTTGTGGAAAGAACACACATGCAATAACTCTAGCTCTGGTTTGTGAGAAGAACACACATCCAATGACACTGCTGGATCCATGTGTGGTTTGTGGAAAGAACACACATGCAATGACTCTAGCTGTGGTTTGTGGAAGGAACACACATGCAATCACACTGGTGGATCCATATGTGGTTTGTGGAAAGAACACACATGCAATTAACTCTGGTGGATCCATATGTGGTTTGTGAGAAGAACACACATCCAATGACACTGGTGGATCCATATGTGGTTTATGAAATGAACAAACATGCAATGACTCTAGCCGTGGTTTGTGAAAAGAACAGGCAATACAATGTCTCTGGTGGATCCATATGTGGTTTGTGGAAAGAACACATATGAAATGACTCTAGATGTGGTTTGTGGAAAGATGTCAACACCCGGATTTTTAATCCCATGTGCCTGTTATGCCATTCATCGCAATCCCAGGATTACCATTTTTGCGAGACATAACAGATTGGATATCACAGTACATCATCCATTACAAACCATAATAAGGCCTTACACAAATAAAGGATCTCATGATCCAGTCTTAGTACAATCAAGTAGCGGAATAAATAGCGTAGCGGTAGGGTAGTTCTAGTAGGACGATGGGAGATGATCCTAGTTATCATATCCATCCTGTTGTCCTTCATCTTGGCAGTCCTCTTCATAGTCTAGCCACGGGAAGAGCTAGGGACAAAATCCATGAGTACTCTTTAAGTACTCACAAACTATCACGAACAAGTAAGGTAGTTCTAGTAGGAATGCTAAGTTCTAAGTTTATCTATAAAGCTAAGTTTGAAACCTAAGCTGAGTTTAGAAACAAAGAAAGATAAAATAAGTTTTAAAATCACCTAAGTGGGAACTTAATTTTCATAGTCACAACTCCGTTGTGGTCAAGTCATGTCACAATTCATTTCATAAGTCATTTTGAAAACATCTGACAACGGAATAGTATGGCCACTCCAACTATCCATAACCGCGGACGCGGCTATTCGAATAGTTTGGCACTTTCACCAGAAGATTCGATACATCTGTTAGGGATAACCCTGAATCATCATACTTAGTATGCAGATAATCAAACATATCCTTTCCTTTACACACCCTAGTATAAGCACCTCTCCTATGAGTATGACCTCCCATCCATGACCATCTGTCATCCTGGGCACTGCATAGGTGGACAACATTGAGAGGTAGCCTCAGCTCAAACCTCTCCGGCGAGGGAACTAATACTAATGCATATAAACTTCCAGCTAAGCCTTACCCAATTCAGTTATTGTGGTTGTACGGTAAACTTGGAATGGTATCGCATCCGAACCCAACCATCAGTTTTTATAAAAAGAGCTAAGGCTCATGCCTCAACATTTTCATCATTATCATAAACCATTTGTGTTTTTCAACACATGTCAAAACATCTCAATGGAAGGACTCATCATTCCAAGGTTTTCACAAGTCATTTTCACCAAGTTTTCCCATCTAAAGTGATCAAGTTTTTAGTATAACTATAATCTACTAAGTTAAGAGTGTTCACTAAGGGGGGATGCTAATATCAATCTCATGCCATGGAATGACATCTAAGTCTAACTAGATAGGTCAAGTTTTGTACTCTTTATGCTATCTATAAACAAAGTAAGGAACTTTGGTAAGGTAAAAGAAGTAAAACTTGTAAGTAAAACTTTGGGTAGGTATAAGTCAAAAGGTATAACCAAAGCATGCCTAAGGCATCTTTCTTAGGTTATATTTCATCTAGTGAAGGCTTGCAAGTTTTAGCTTGCCAATAATAGCTTGCCTTGGTTAGTGCAGTGGTTGAAATTCTCTTCCTCCTCTTCTTGGTAGAACTCCTCCTCCTCAAAGACTTGGTTGGTACTATCGTCTATAAATACATAAGGAATACACAATCACCAAAAAATACTTAACTAGTCTACTTAGCACACTAAGGCATGCATTCAATGATCTAGTATCATCACAAGGTTTAATGAACTAGTTTCATTCTTTTTAGTTGAGAAAAGTAATTTCTACTCATTGAAATTAACTAAGACTTAATATTCTCCAATTAAAATATGGGATCATGTCGACACATGTCATCACCACATATTCTAACATCTGTGAATGTGATTTAAATGTTGGATCATATTTTAATAAGTTTAAGATTAATAATTAATGATTTAAAGTGACAAGAAATGCCTATATAGCATTATTTTGGTACTAGTCCAAAGGCACTACATGTAAACCTCCATATTATTACATATTCTTATAGGTATGGTTAAATGTGATATTTTAGAGTTGGAATCAACTCAAAAGCTATTATGGTTGATTTTATAAAAATGTTTGAATGTGCAAAAGCTTTTGTCTTGCTATTTTTACTAGGATAGATCTCTAACTCTAAATGATTTAAATCCAACGGTCTTGGATAGAGATTTTCATTAGCTTTCCAAAAAAATTGGAATCACTCAATTTGGATATGTAAAACTCTCTGAGTTGATTTTTAAACTAAGGTACAAAATTGATTTTAAGTCTAAATAGAAAAATCCTAATATGAATTAACTGCGTCGCGTGGGAACACTAACGGGCCGGCCCAAATTCACTCCGTGGCGCTGAGGTCTGCTGACAGGGGGGTCCGCCTGTCACTGGCTAATTACACGTGAAGTGGTACGGGGCGAGCTAGACCATAGGATTAGAATGCAGATCTACGGCTTGGACTTATCGTCAACGACGGACTCATCGCAGGCGAGGCTAAACCATAGAGGCTCGGTGGGGGTGCAATAGGGACGTGATGGGGATCCAGCTAGTGTGGCGAGGTGGGCAAACGAACGAGACGATGACGATGAACTCAAGTGAAGTCGCGGCAGAGGCTAGGGTGGTCGAAATCAACGGCAACGTCTCCTCCTCTACTGCGGCTGCCTTCGATGAAATTCCGGTGGCCTGCTGCTCGAGCTTCTCCGGCAAGAGGTGGGGAAGGACTGGTGGAGAGAGGGGAGTGGAATGGTGTGGCGATTGAGGCTAGGGAAGGCCTCCTTTTATAGGCACGGCGAAGCGGCAGAGAGGTATGGGCGGAGCTCGTCGGTGACGACGATACAGCGAGCTACCAGCATGGGCTGGGTAGGTGGATGGTGGGAGGTTCCCTGGCGGTCCTCTATGGCTTTATGGCGCAGCTAGGGGCGGTGACAATCGGTCGGGAGCATCGCGCGCTCTGGGGGACAGGGCGGTGCTCGATGGGGTTCCTAGCGACTGTGGGTCGCGCGGAAGTGCACGGCCGTGTCTGGCAGGGTGAGGTGGTTAAGGCGGAGTGGTGCGCATGGTCTGCGGTCGAGGCGCGGTCTGTGGCATGCTCGTGGCGATGGCGCTCTGGCATGCTTTGGCGCACACAGAGACTTAGTGCGGCGCGTCTCTGGGGTGGTCTAGGGGCTGGCTGTGGCCGTGGGGTAGACCGTGGATGGCGGTGAGGTCACGCCTCACTCCCTGGAGCGGCAGAGAGGGGCTGGTGGTCTCCTGCGGGCTGTGCACATTTGGCTGGCAAGCATGGCCTCGGGGTGGCGGTGAACTGTTGCCCTAGGCCGTTGGGTAGGTCCTTGATGGACTGGTTGGGTTTAGGCGAGACAAGGGCATTGATTTGAGTTCAAATGGCTCGACAAAATTTGATCAAAAACAGTGATAGTTAGGCCAGTTTGATTTTGCCCACCAAGTGTTCGATCAAATGGCCGCATGAATTCAAATTTGGAATTTTGAAATGAAATTTGGTGGTCACATGCTTAAGCATCTGTGGTTGCTTGGGATTTTGAAATGGAGTTCATTTGGATGGTTTTTGAAATAGTGGGATCTAGACATATGAACTAGATTCCATTTTCAATTGTCATTTAAAATTAGAGTTTGAATGTTTTTGGGGGATCACAAGGTGGGCCTTGGCACATCACTACTTTTACTAGCAAGGGGTGCAAAGATCCACAATTGTTTCTGTTGGAAATTGAGTGATAGGAATACCCAAAGTGGGTTAGTTGATTAAAATGGCCAAAATGACCATTCTCATTTATTAATTGTATTTGATTTCTTTTTCTTTGGATTTTGCTTGGGAATGATCTAGATGATGTGAAATTCATCATAGAACCATTTTACAACCATTAAAACACACAATCATGGCATTTCAAACAACTCCTATTTTAAATGCACACAAATATGAATGCTTAAGGATTTTTAAATGGAAAAAGTTTTTGTTAACCCTAAATTGGGTAGATTTGATCTTGATTATCCTTGGTTAAAGTTTTGGGATGTTACAAACCTTACCCCCTTAAACAAAATCTCGTCCCGATATTTAAGAAAGAAAACTAGGAACTAAAGAGATCTGGGAACTCAGTCCTAATGTAATCTTCTCGCTCCCAAGTGGCTTCTTCTTCGGTACGGTTGCTCCATTGAATCTTGAGAAATTTGATAGTCTGGGTCCTGGTGGTTCTGTAAGCTTCCTCCAAGATACGGATGGGCACTTCACGATTCGTCAGATCCTTGTTGATATCAACAACTCGGTAATCAATGTTCTTGAAAACTTCGGTCTTCTCCTGCACTTCTAAGCATTTGCGAAGTAACGAGATATGGAACACATTGTGGACGGCTAACATTTCCTCTAGCAGTTCCAGTTGATAAGATACCTCTCCTCGATGATTCAGAATCTTGAAGGGTCCAATATATCTGGGGGCTAACTTTCCTTTCAGACTAAAACGTTGCGTTCCGTTCAATGGTCTCTCCTTCTCTTTTCAGCATAACTCTTCTGTCTAGATTGGGCGGTCTTGAGGTGCTCCCGAACTTTGTGAACCTTCTCTTCAGCTTCTCGGAGAATGTCGGGTCCAAAAATCTGACTCTCTCCTACTTGTGACCAATTCAAATGGGTGCGACACTTTGTTCCGTATAGGAACTCAAATGGTGCCATTTGCAAACTGGCTTGATAACTGTTGTTGTATGAGAATTCTAGGAAAGGTAGACAATCTTCCCATTTTGATCCATATTCTAGCACACAAGCTCTCAACATATCCTCTAGGATTTGGTTGACTCTTTCAGTCTATCCATCGGTTTGTGGGTGATAAGCGGTGCCGAAATTCAATTTGGTTCCTGATCCTTCTTGGACTTTCTACCAAAATCTCGAGGTAAATTGGGTTCCTCGATCTGATACTATGGTCTTGGGGGTTCCATGCAAACTGACGATTCTAGCAATGTACAACGATGCTAGCTTCGAACTCTGGTAGGTTGTCTTGACAGGTATAAAATGGGCTACCTTGGATAGTCTATCAACGATGACCCAGATTGAGTCATTTCCCCTACTAGAAGTAGGCAAACCAGTGATAAAGTCCATTCCAATGGAATCCCATTTTCATTACGAAATCTGCAATGGTTGTAATAGTCCTACGGGTCTCTGATGTTTCGCTTTGACTCTCTGACAGATATCACACTTGGCAATGTAGCTTCCGATTTCTCTCTTCATCTTGTGCCACAAAAATTGCTCTTTCAAATCTTGATACATCTTCGTTCCTCCGGGGTGGATAGAATAAAGAGTATCATGAGCTTCTTGCATGATCACTTGCTCCAGCTCCGAATCTGCTGGCACATAGATACGTCCTTTGTACCACATCACTCCTTCTTCGGCTTCAGTGAATCCAGGTACCTTTCCTGTACCAATACGACGTTTGATTCTGTTGATACTTTCATTTCCCTTCTGGGTTTCCTTGATTTGGATAATCAATGTGGGTTGAAGTTCAATGCTAGTTATAAATCCTTTGCTAACCAGCTCAGTTCTAAACTGCTCCAACTCCTCATACAAACTTGGTTGCTTCTCCTTGATCATGGTGTTTAGCCGACATGGCAATCTGCTAAGAGCATCCGCTACCACATTGGCTTAGCCGAGGTGATAGTGGATGTCAAGGTCATAATCCTTGATTAACTCTATCCATCTCCTTTGCCTCATATTCAGCTCCTTCTAAGTGAAAATATACTTCAAGATTTTGTGATCCGAGTAAATCTCACAGCGATTACCCATAAGATAATGACGCCATGTCTTCAATGCCAAAACTACAGCTGCTAACTCAAGATCATGAGTAGGGTAGTTCTTCTCATGCTGCTTCAGTTTTTGAGACAGATATGCGATGACTTTGCCTTCTTCAATCAATACACATCTGAGACCAACCTTGGATGCATCACAATACACATCAAACGGCTTCTTGATATCTCGCATAATCAATATTGGGGCTGAAATCAATCTTTTCTTGAGATCTTAGAAACTTGCTTCACATTTGTCGGTCCAATCAAACTTCTTGTCCTTGTTCAATAATTGGGTCATGGGTCTGGCGATGCTCGAAAATCCTTCTACGAACTTGCGGTAATATCCTGCTAATCCGAGAAATGCACGGACTTGAGTTTGAGTGGTTGGGGCTTCCCATTTCTTCGACATCTTTGATCTTGGCAGGATCAACAACGAATCCTCTGGCAGACACAATATGTCCTAGGAATCCTACTTCTTTTAGCCAAAACTCACATTTGCTGGACTTGACATACAACCGATGCTCTCTAAGGGTTTCAAGGATGATTCTCAGATGTTGCTCATGCTGTTCTTCTGACTTGGAGTAGATAAGGATATGGTCGATAAACACAACGACAAACTTATCCAGAAAATTCATAAAGATCTTATTCATGAGATTCATGAAATAAGCGGGGGCATTGGTTAATCCAAAAGACATGACCGTATACTCGTATAATCCATAACGAGTAGTGAAGGCGGTCTTTGGAATATCCGTTGCACGAATCTTAAGTTGGTGATAACCAGGCCTAAGATCAATCTTAGAGAACACATTAGCTCCAGTCAACTGATCAAATAGATCCTCTATCTTTGGCAAAGGGTACTTGTTCTTGATGTGAAGTCATTCAGCTTCCTATAATCTATGCACAAACGGTTGCCTCCATCTTTCTTGTCAACGAACAACACTGGCGATCTCCATGGCGATGCGCTTGGTTGAATCAAGCCTGTTGCCAACATAGCATCCAACTGCTTTTTCAATTCTACTAACTCTGAGGGGTTCATGTTATAGGGTGTCTAGGCTATGGGTTTGGTTCTGGGGATTAGTTCGATAATGAACTCAATATCCCTATCCGGGGGCATACCAGGCAATTCATCTGGGAATACGTCGGGGTATTCATAGACTACTCTGACTTGGTCTATGGTGGGTAGGGCTAGACTCTTGTTGCATTTGAATTGACGAGGCAAGGTTTTAGATATATGCGCTACTGAGACTCCAGGGCTACTGATCATGGTGATGGCTTTCTTGGCACAGTCAATCAATCATTTATGCTTGGACATCCAATCCATTCCTAGTACTACTTCCAAACCTTTGGTTCCTAGTACTATTAGATTGGCATAAAAATCTATCCCATGTATTCTGATAGGCACAACTTTGCAAAGTTTTCTATATTTTGTAGTTGAACTGGGGATTTGAACTATCATGACATGCTTCAAGTTGTTTGGGTGAATCTTACTAGTGCATGCAAATTCTTCGGGGACAAATGAGTGCGATGCTCTAGAATCAAACAACACTCTTGCTAAAACTGAGTTGACAGAAAACATACCCAGCACTACATCTGGCGCTTCTTGGGCTTCTTCGGTGTTCATGTGGAAGAGACGGCCGTTGCGGTTGTGAGGGTTCCCTGTGGCAAATCTTCTTCCTGGTTGAACACGACGCTGCTGTTGAGCTGGGGCATTCACATTGGTAGTGGCGACAATATTCTTGGGGCACTCATGGGAGTAGTGACCCTTCACTCCACACTCAAAACAAGTAATCTGAGACTTGTCTTTCGCTGCCATGGGCACAACATTGTTTCCAGTTCTGGGTGCGGTGTTGTTGTTGTTGTTCTTGGGAGGTGCACGGTTGAAATTGCTGGAGTTGCAGGGGTGATTGTTGTTTCCTCCGGACTTCACATTTCCTCCGCTACGGTTGGGGTAGCTTGGGCGAGACACTGGGGGTCGATTGTTCCGCAGGGCATATCTGGCAGACGGGTTGGGATGGTACTTCTGGTGACTGTTGGATCCAGCTTGGTGCATCATCCGGCGTTTGCGGTTGTCGTTCGACTGGGGACTTTTTGAAGTCTTTCGAGTGCATGAATGAGTATATTTTCGACTGCTTTATTTGTGTCATAGGGATTGTTGATGTGCGTGCCTGATTTAACTGATGTATCGGTATCAGTTAACTACCTTAGGGTAAAACAACGCAATCTACTCGAACTCGAGTCCCCGGACTCGAATCCGGAAAAGTGCTGGTGTAATTCGACTCAAGCCACTGAGGTCTTACAGGAGTCGAATTCCAGTTATATGGGTGGGAGCACTCGACACGTCCGTCGAGGCATGTTCATTGTACCTGTAGGCACAGATATATTTCTGGTAGTGCGCAGCAGATGCATTGCTAGGCCTTATTCAGGTCTTATCTTCACGCTGTAAGGGCGGCACCCGAATTTTATCATAGCGGAGACGATTTGGGTGACCTAGGAGACACAGTCTCTTTGTAGGGAAAAATTATGAGGCGGTGTCGAAATAAACTTCGAGTGTGGATGTTATCAACACATAGTACTTTGTACAAAAAATCATAGGGTGCGCGACCAGCGCTCCCTATGGGAGTAGCCCCCGAGTGCCTGGTTGAGTCGAAGACTCAGGCAGGGACTAAAGAACTTTCGCGACAGCTGTCGTCTTTTGTTTGCTTGTTTCAGTCAAATTTGTTTCCGGCGCTCCCTATGGGAGTAACCCATGTCCATGGTCGAACCGTGTTTCGAGTGGTTGGGTTTGCCTTGATTGTCCATGTTCCTGCAAAAAGAAGAAGAAAAATCGTAGGGTGCGCGACCAGCGCTCCCTATGGGAGTAGCCCCCGAGTGCTTGGTGGAGTCGAAGACTCGAGCAAGGACTAAAGTAGTCGAAGTATTCTGCTGCGTAGCTTTGATGACGTCAGTGCTGACGATTTCATGACATCAGTTGCCCGCATGAGCGAGTTTGACGGGACGTGACGAGTAGTGGGTCCTACTCCCTGACTTTGATTTGACTAGGCGTGCGTAATTTTTATTTTAACTGCGCCTCCTCGATTTCCGCGTGTAATGGGAGCAGTGGGGGGACAGTTCGCGTTTCCACTCCTCCACGTGTCTAGCACGATGATTGCCACGCGTCTAGTAGGGTTTTTCTGAGCCGTTGGATTGCATCTTCCAGGGGTTAAGTAGTGACGTTGCGACGGTAATTTCTCATCTACTCTCATTCATCCTTTGCCTCCGTCGCCATTGCTGCTGCTCCTCTTCTTTCTCTGCGCTCTTTTCTTCCGTGGTGCTAGACTAGCTCCGCACGTTTCCCAGCTACTTCCTTCGGTCGCATCGCCGCCGCACAATGGGGAAGAAGAGAGGAGGTGCTGCAGCTGATTCCGTGGCTAGCACTGCTGTGGCGAAGAAAAAGGGGAGATCCGTCGCCGTGGGCACCAGCATTGCCGCCGGCGGGAAGAAGAAGGGCACGGGCACTTGCGTCACGAATGGCGCGTGGCGTCCTTCCATCATCAAGTCTTCTGATCTCCGTGTTCTTTGCCAAGACGGAGTGCTGTCCACCGCAGTCGCCGACGCGCGCGTCCCCGGCAGTGAGATAATCCCTTCTCCTCTTGTTGGTTTTCGAGTGATGTTCTTGGCGTTCATCATTTGCGGCCTCTCGTTGCCCCTGCATCCTTTCTTCAGGGGCCTCCTTTGTTTTTACGGGCTTCAGCTTGATCAGCTGTCCCCGAACTCTATCCTCCACATATCTTGCTTCATCACCCTCTGCGAGTGTTGGCTCAGAATCGAGCCGCACTTCGGCCTCTTCAAGCGCCTCTTCAAGTTGAAGCGCCAATTTACGTCTGGCTCCTTAGTCTATGATGTAGGTGGTTGTGGAATCCATGTCGACCCATCTGCCACCTATTTCGACTTCAAGCTCACAGCGTCCGTCCAAGGGTGGAGGGACAAGTGGTTCTATGTCCACGACGAGAAGGCTGGCGGGGAGCACTTTGGAATCGCACCCTTCGATCCCGCGACGCCGTGCAAGAGGAGGCGCTCTTGGAAGAATGTAGTCATGCCTGGCGAGTCCGCAGAGACAGATGTGCTGTATGAGCGTGTCTGCGACCTCGAGAGTCGCATAGGCAAAGAGGAGGGAGGCTGCGCCCTCATTCGCACATGGCTGCGCCGTCGTGTCCAGCCCCTGCAGGCCAGAGTCCACCCCATGTTTTAGTGGACTGGTGCTGACGATGCCACTCGCGTGTCTGCCGATGGCATATCCGCGAGTGAGGTGGAAAAAAGGGTTCGACTGGTTACCAAGTACACCATCAAGGATGTGCTCCCCAGTGAGCCAGTTGTTCCTCCGTTTGATGCTGCTAACCCTCCTCCTGAGGTATAGTTGTGCTACGCAGTAGCTTGGTTTGTTGATTGCTTCTCTGTTGTTTCTTATCTTTGTGCTAATTTTGTTGTCTGTATGTAGGATTGGGTGGTGTCACCCTGTATGCCGCCTCTTCCTGAGGGGATTATCCCTCGCGAAGCCTTGGAAGAGGCCGAGTCGGAGTCAACCGTCCCGTCTGATGTGGAGGAGGAAGCCCCCGAGTCTGGTAGTTCGGATACTCACAAGCGTTCACGCAGCGAGGATTTTGATGCGTCGTCTCCTTCGACTCTAGAAGGTGCAGGTGTTTGTGCGGAGTCGCCGATCCCTGCCATTCCTGTGAGCGTCGTGGCACCATCCTCTCACAAGAAGATGCGACTGCCCAAGGAGTCTTCATCAGAGTCGGGGGAGCCCACTTTTGACTTTGACTAGTTTGATTGGTAAGTTGTCTAGTTTCTTTGTTCTTCTCTGATTTTCCCTTGTTCGTTCGTCTCTGGATTTGCCTTTTCTTGATGTGGATTTTGTCTTGCAGTCAAGAGGCGTCGTCAACTTCTGGCGACGTCCAGTTTTTGAAAGAATCAGGAGTCGCGACCTCGAGGGCCAAGAAAGAGGTCGAGCGTGCTCCTTCCCCTCCATTGGCAGCCCACTCCGCGCACAACTCTTCCAGTTTTCCTCATGAAGGGGAACATCGAATGGTTGCCCGGATGACTGCGCACCAAACGACTTTGGCGTCATTGGAGGATCATGTAAGCGTAGGATTTTCTTCCTTTGATGTTGCATTCGATGACTTCTGCTAATCCTTTGTTGTGCGATAGCTCCTTGTGTAGGAGGCCGCTCACTTGGCGGAGCAAGTGCTTGCGATGGGCCGCCAGCATGCAATGCTGGAGACGCGTCATCGCGTGGTGGAAATTAAGTATCCTTTACTTCTTCTTCTTCTCCTTTTTATATAGTCAACTAATAGTCAATCCTTTTTTGTTTTGTAGCTGAACATAATGCCCTCCTGTGTGATGCCGCCACCTTGGAGAAAACACTCGCCATGGCTGTGAAGGGTCGCGATGAGGCAATGGCGGCGCGTGATGAGGCACAGAGGCGTTAAGAGGATCTACGTGCCTCCATCACGTCCAGGGAGAAGTTGTTCGAAGAACAGCTTTTTCTCGATTGCCAAGGCCCTCTCAGGTACCTTGCTTGGATATCATTGGAGTTCTCTTGTTCGATGTTTGCCGTTGGCGCTGATGTTTGTGTCCATGTGTGGTTTTATGTACATATGCTGGCGGTTTGAGCTTTGACCCTCAGGCCCTCCGCCGTGACGACGCTTTGGCGGGTGCGCTTTCAGTAGTCGAGGACCACAGTGCCGCCGTTCAGGATATGCTTTCCAAGGCCAAGGGCGTTCTCAGTCGCCTCCGGGAGGAGTTGATGCCCAAGGCTAAGCTAATCGAGAACATGGACGAGCTGGTGGAGTCTCTCGCTGGGGGTGTTCCTTCAAGCTTCAAGAATTTACTCCGCACGGCTGGCACGTCCATGTCACTTGCCATGGTGCAGGCCCACGGAGTCGAGATTGATCCTGCAGCGGTGTCGAAGACGATGCCCATTAGCACGGACGGCCAGCAGGTAGTCTTTGCTCCCTTCGCGACTGCCTGTGGCAAATATGGGCCGCAGCTGATTAATACGGTTGCGAAGTACTCTAAGGAGCTGTAGCGAGCCAAGAAGGCAGCAAAGGCTGCGGCATCAGGGGCTAGCGGAAAGTCAGTGGCATCCGACACTGCCACGGACTCGATGAATCACCCGAAGCCATAGAAGTTGAAGAAGCCAATCGCTCCTCAGTAGTTTTGTAATAGTTAATTTGTTTATTTCCTTTGCCAAGAACATGCCTGTTGGCGAGTGTATCTGCTGATACTTTTGCTAGTCTTGAATGCACTTGAATCTTTTGTTTTTGTGTCGACTTGATCGTCTTATTTTTTCTTCTATCTTGGCTTATGGTAGGGTACATCAAGTGATCCTTTGAGGGAACCTCAGTACTCACCGTCCCTTGATGATACTTTGGCATCGTCATGCTCCAGGGTAGATGAGCCGTCGCTGCTTTCGCGATTATGTGACCGTGTGAAGAAGTTGGAGCGCGAATTGCCCATGCTCCGCGGTAACGCGGATGTATGGAAGTCAAAGGCAGAGAAAGCTGCCGCTCAAGAGCAGTATCTGCTGGGAGAGATGACACAGCTTGGCGACCAATTTAAGTGTTAGTTTGCTTACTCTTATCTTTTCCTTTGTAGCCACTCGCAGTGATGTGATGTCCTTATGCTTCCATTGGTGCTTTGAATAGTTGTCAGTGCGCGCCATCCGCAGGATGAGAAGGATAGGATTGCCATTCGCATGCATGATCTGACCCAAGAGCAACTTCAGGAGAGTGGGTACTTCTGGGTGGATCATGATCGTGTGATTGCGCTGGCGACCCTGTAGGATCGTGCGTCACGAGTGCTATAATTTCTAAAGAAATCGCAGTCATGCTTGAAGAACATTTATCGGATGATATTTCCGCTGGATGTTGCTCCCTCAAGCCTGATGGCCCTTCTTGCCAAGTTCCAAGATTTGGTTGCGGTTCGCGAGTGTGTAAGGCAACAGTTGGTGGTTGGCGCCAATGCTGCTCTATCGCTAGTGCGACTTCATAGGCCTGATGTAGATGTTGCGGCAATTGCGGCTGGTCCACCTACATCATTGGCGGGTTCTGTTTGGAATATGGTGCCACACTATCAGGCGGTGGATCGCCCAGTAGAGGAGATCGTCGACTTCTTCGAGGAGCAGACCAATGTTCTCTTTTTGTAGTAGTAGTTAAGTTTGTATCCTGCACATAAACGTACCAGTGTTGTAAAGTTCGTATATATGGTGTATAACTGACTATAGATTATTTATAAAGAGCTTGTTAGCGTGTGAGTGTGTTGCACTATGCGATTCCCTTTCGTTAGCTTGGCCATGTACTTTTATCTTAGTCCCTTTGTCAACCTGTCAGGTGCGTTGCAACAGGGTTGGTGTTGCGTCAAAGTTTTCGATTGATGTGCCAGCTACTCAGGATATTGCTTTTTAGTTCGTAGAACAGATGTGTATAGGGTGGCGCAGCCCCCGAGTAGATAAATTGTGGAAAAATAAAGAAGAACACAGAGTTTTGGGGCACTTAGCTTTATTTATTCGAGGGACAGTACGAAGTACAATGTGTGGCTAAGTGGCCTTGGCTCAGTGCCTTATTGGTAATGTAAAAGAAAAACGACTAAGGGTAGAAGCGTCGTAGTTGTGCGACGTTCTAGGGGTTGGAGTATGCGACTCTTGTCTCTAAATCTGAAGGCGATAGGCGCCACCTAGGATTACTTCTATAATCATGTATGGTCCTTCCCAGGGGGATTCGAGCTTGAGATGTCCCTGCTGCTTTAGTCGCAGGACCAGGTCGCCTTCGACGAAGGATCTGGGGCGTAGCCTCTTACTGTGGTAGATGCGCAGGTTCTGCTGATAGATCGTTGATCTTTCTGCGGCGATTTCCCTTGCCTCGTCAAGGAGGTCGACTGAGTCTTCGAGTGCGAGGGATGACTCTTGTTCGCTGTAAGCGACCACGCGCGACGCCTTGTACCGTACCTCGGTGGGTAGTACTGCCTCGGCTCCGTGCATCATGAAGAACGGGGTGTAGCCCGTAGCACTGTTTGGAGTTGTGCGTAGGCTCCAGAGTACTGATTGCAGTTCGTCTGGCCAGCAACCCGCAGCTTGCTTGAGTGGCCGGAGGAGTCGCTTCATGATGCCGCCGTAGACGAGCGCGTTTGCTTTTTCCACCTGTCCGTTGGTCTGTGGATGCGCTACCGAAGCGTAGCTGATGTTGATCCCCAGATTCTCGCAGAATTTTTGGAACTCCTTGGATGTGAAGTTCGTCCCATTGTCGGTGATGATGATGTGCGGTACTCCGAAGCGGTAGACGATGGACTCGAAGAACTTGACTGCGTTATGCCCCGTTTGGTTGGTCACTAGCATGGCCTTGTGAGGACCTTGGGAGTTTGCCAACCATGTCGAGTCCCCATTGCGCGAAGGGCCAGGCCAATGGAATTGGCCGTAGCTCTGCGCTAGGTGCGTGCGGCTTGTCCGCGAATCGCTGGCAAGCGTTGCATTTTTGGACGATGTCCTTGGCATCGCCGCATGGCCGTAGGCCAGTAGAATCTAGCTCGTAGAGCTTTGGCAACGAGGGCGCGACTGCCGGCATGGTGCCCACAGGTCCCCTCATGGATGTCAAGGAGAACAACTCTTCCATCGGCCGTGGAGACGCATCGTTGGAGTACTCCTGTGATGCTGCGTTTATACAGTTCGCCGTTGATGACGGCGAATGCCTTGGATTGTCACGCGATGTGCCGTGCATCAGTCGGATCATCCGGTAGCCTCTTGCTGAGGAGGTACGTGATGTATGGTTGCGTCCATGATTGCTCAATCATCATGACGCTCATTGGTCCCTCGAGTCCTGTGTCCGGCTCCAAGTCATCGAGTCCCATTGGCTCATTGGGCGGCGTAGCCCCCGAGCCCGTTGCTGTGCTTGTTTTCTTCTCTGCGGCCTTTGGCTTGATGGAGCATTCACAGATGCGCTCGAGAAATACCCCAGGTGGTGTGGGGGCGCAGGTAGAGCCTATGTTGGCGAGTGCGTCTGCCTCTTCATTGCTTGGTACGCGATCATGTTATCGTTCAGTGTGTCGCACTCATGCATTGTTTAGTTGACGACCAATTTGGAGTCGCCGTATATAATGAGCATCTTGTCGCCGTAGGCTTTTGCCATCCTCATCCCGTGCAGCAGGGCTTCGTATTCAGCTTCGTTGTTGGAGGCGGTGAACTGCATTTGCAGGATGTACTTCAGCTTGTCCCCTTGAGGTGATGTCAGTATGACACCGGCACCTGCTCCTTCCTTTCGCTTGGATCCATCGAAGTGCATTGTCCAGAGGTAGGACATATCTGGTTTGTCAGGGAGCTGGTTCTCCATCCAGTGCACGAGGAAGTCAGGGAGAACTTGCGACTTGATTGCGTCGCTCTTTCGTATGTAATGTCTCGTGGAGACAATTCTATTCCCCAAAGCGTGACTCGTCCCGTGGCGTCGGGGTTATTGAGGATATGCCCTAGTGGGGCGTCATTGACCACCACGATTGGGTGGTCCTGGAAGTAGTGGCGTAGTCGCCGGGCGGTCATGAAGACGTCGTACGACAGCTTCTGGTAGTGTGGGTACCGCTGTTTTGTTGGCGTGAGGACCTCGCTGAGGTAGTAAACTGGGCGCTGGACCCCGTGGACCTTGTTTTCCTCGGCTCGTTCGACCACGAGTACTGTGCTGGCCACTTGGTTGGTGGCGGAGATATACAGCAACAGTGGTTCCCTTTCTCGTGGGGTCACTAGTACTGGCGAAGTGGATAGCAGACGCTTGAGGTCTTCGAATGCTTCTTGCGCTTCATTGGTCCACTCAAAATTTTCAGCTTTGCGGAGGAGTTGGTAGAAGGGCAGTGCCTTTTCTCCCATCCGGCTGATGAGTCGACTGAGGGCCGCGATTCGCCCAGCCAGCTGCTGGACTCCCCTTATGTTTTTCGGCTTCTCCGTGGCCAGTATGGCTTTTATTTTCTTCGGGTTCGCCTCGATTCCCCTCGCGGAGATGAGATACCCGAGTAGTTGCCCAGATGGTACGCCGAAGGCGCATTTGTCCGGATTGAGCTTGATCCGATAGCGTTCGAGGTTGGCGAAGGTTTCGTGCAAATTGTCAATTAGGGAGGCTTCCTCCTTGTTCTTGATTACTATGTCGTCGACATAGACTTGAATGTTGCGACCGAGTTGCTCTTTGAGACAAGCCTGCATGCACCGCTGATAGGTGGCTCCTGTGTTTTTTAGCCCGAAGGGTATTGTATTGTAGCAGAACACACCAAAAGGCGTTGTAAATGCTGTTTTTTCTTGACCTTCCTCCTTCATTCGAATCTGATTATAGCCTGATTAGGCGTCGAGGAAGGAGAGGCGTTCGCATCCTGCGGTGGAGTCGATGATCTGGTCGATTCGTGGTAGCGGGAAGTGATCCTTTGGACAGTGCTAATTTAAGGAGGTGAAGTTCACACACATCTGCAGGATATCCATGTCCTTTTTTGGTACTAGCACCATATTGGCGAGCCAAGTACTCTCCTTGATCCCGCGTATGAATTTGGCATCGTGGAGTCTGTTGATCTCTATCCCGACTGCCTTTGCTCTTGGCTCAGATAATCGTCGTATTGTTTGCTTGACTGGCCTTGCGTCTGGGTTGACATTGAGTGCGTGCTCGGCGAATTCCCTAGGAACTCCTGGCATGTCCGCTGGACACCACGCGAAGATTTCCCAGTGCTCACGGAGGATTTCGATGAGCGCGAGTTCCTATGCGGGACTCAAGTTGTTGGCGATGAGGGTCGTCTTGGCGGGATCCGATGGGTGGACTTGCACTTTCTTTGTGTGCACCGATGAGTCGAAGGAGAGATCAGACGAACTTGGCCAGCTCAGGGGAGGCAGACTGTTGTCTGTCGACTCCTTTAGTCTCGCGAGTTCTTCCTGCATGCCGAAGGACTGGGAAATTTTGTTGAATTCCCTGTCACAACTGTCGGATCTCTCGAAGCTCCCGCTGATCATGATGACGCCATTGGGACCTGGCATTTTCATCTGCAGGTAGGCGTAGTGTGGCACTGCCATTAACCTAGCCAACGCGATGCGCCCGAGGATGCAGTTGTACTGTGAGGGCCAGTCGACGACCTCAAAGTCGATGCGCTCGCGCTGGAAGTTCTTCGGTGTGCCGAAGATGACGTCGAGGTTGATTTTTCCTAGGGGATATACACCTTTTCCTGGGATGATGCTGTGGAATGTTGTGTCCGAGGCCTCCAGGCAAGTTAGAGGGCTCCTCATTGCTCGCAAGGTACTCGCGAATATAAGGTTTATGCCGCTTCCGCCATCCATGAAGATGCGGCTCATGTCGAAGCCTCCGATTTGCGCCTCGAGTACGAGGGGGCAATGGCCTGGACGGGGTACTTGAGGTGGGTGATCACGTTTGTCGAAGGTGATGCAGGACTCGCTCCCACTGAGGTACTCAGTGGTAGATGGTGGCAAGTGTGTCGCCAGATTGACTTGGCGAGTGATGGCCTTCTACCCCAATTCGAGGGGCGTCCTTTTTGGATCATCATGGTGCCCATCGCCCGTGGGTATGGTTCGCCTCCGTGGTGCTGGTCCGGCGTAGCTGCATTCGGGGGTGGCCCAGGTGGTGGTGGCGGAGCGTCGTGTGGCCTCTTTCGACTGCGTCGCGATTCATCCAAACCAATCCCTCATGTAGTTTAAGGAACTCGGGGCAGTCCTTGAGAAGGTGGCTGGACTTCTTCTTTCCATCATGCTTGTCGATGTAGAAGTGCACCGTACATGGCCTGGACAGTTTGTCCTCAATGGATGTCGCGGGTGCCTCATCGCGATTGCGGCGTTGCCACACTTGCGTGGTTTTCCCGGAGTCGTGGTATCCGCCGCTACGGTATCCGCTGTTGCGGTTATCATCGCGTCTGTCGGCGTAGCCAGCTGGGACCATGTTGACATCGTCGCGGTCATCGTAGATGCGCATGCGGCGTTTGCCTTGGCGATCGCGTCTGCGCTCGAGTTCCGCCTCCTCGTCAGAGTGAACACGATTCTTCACCGAATCTTCTCCATCGGCCCACCGATTCGTGATTTCCATCAGGTGGTCAATGGTCTTGGGCTTTGAGCGGCCCAGCTCCTCCCTGAGTTCTAGGCGGCGGACGCCGCCGTTGAATGCGTCAATCGCATGATCCTCCGAGATGTTTTATGCGGAGTTCTTGATGATGGACCACCTTTGGATGTAGGAGCGTAGCGATTCGCCCGATCTTTGCTGGCAGCATCTCAGCTCTTCGATTGATGTAGGCCGCTTGTACGTGCCCTTGAAGTTGCGCACGAAGATGTAAACCAGCTCATCCCAGCTGTGAATGGATCCGTGTGGGAGGTTGTTGAGCCATGCTCAGGCGGCTCCTTGCAGCTGTAGCTGTAAGCATTGCATGGCCGTGCTTCGACTGCCGCCGTGGAGCCTAACGGAGGAGATGTGGTCCTCTAGCCAGATCTTCGGGTCTTGTAGGCCGTCAAACTTCGGGTTCTCTGATGGGAGTTTAAACTCTTTAGGCATTCGCTCTTGCCTAATGGATCTACTGAGTGAGGTCTTGCGCTGCGTGAGGTTGTCACCTGCATCATAGTCGCGGTCGTGTCGCCGTGAGCGGCAGCGTCGAGACAGGTCGTGACTATCGTCGCTGGATGAGGGCGAGGAGTAGCGCTTTGCTAGCGCTTTTTCGGCTCAGGTGTTGGCTCTTTTTGAGAGCAGCCTCGATTAGTACCAAGCCCGCGATCGTAGATCGGTGCATGGCGACTCGGGGATCTCTAGCTGGTGGCTGGTTGTTGAGGAGGTACATGGTGGCTGCTGTGACCGCAACTTGTGGCGTCTTGGGGACCATGTTGCCCCGTGTATCGACTATCATAGAGCTGAAGTCGAGGACTTTTGCAGCTTCTATGCGTTCTTGCTCGGTAAGATGGGCCATCCGAGATTGGCTCTTTTTGGTGATGTATTCGTTGCCCTTTGAGGAGGATCCTCCGTGGGAGGAGAGCCCAGCACGACGAAGGCTTGACTCGTCCGCCGCCTTTTTGAGTGCTTCGAGCTGCGCGATTGTTTGCGCTTGGTGCTTAAATTCCTCCTTCAGGAGCCAATGGTAGCCCATCAGAAGTTCTTGCGAGGATCCGGGGGGTAAAGGGTTTCCTCGTAGGGCCTCGCGGCAGCGAGCCCATTCAAGCTCATTGAGCCTGACTACGACACGTTCGCCGGTTTGCTCATTGGTTATGGTTAGAGGTTCAATTGTCCCTTCGTTGTTTACGGGAGTGCGATTGCCGCCATTGCCACCATTGCCGCCGTTGCCACGGTTCGGCGGGTCAGTTTTGTTGCCACGGTTGGCCGTGTTGTTGCGATTGGTGGAGGTGTCGCCCGTGTTGATGGCGGCGCACATGAAGTGATTGGGGAAGCTGCTGCTCTCGCAACTCTCAGATTCGGAGCCATATGCTTCATCTTCGGTTGCCAGATCGCTCAAATCGGACTCGCGACTGCTGTCGCTAACCGTGTTGTCGACTATTATCGGGGTGTTGAGTTCACTGAGGGTGCTGATTGATGGAGGGCACCATGATGCTGGGGCAATCGCCGGCACTGTCGGCTGGTCAGGCATGCGAAGCGTGCCCATCTGACTAACTTGGAAGCGGAAGCTCCCGATCACTAGGCTGATTCCATCACCCATGGACTCCAAGGCCGGGCGAGTGGCCGGCGTGTGGACGGTGAAATCGAATGCGCCGAAGAGCTAGCGAATCTCTGTTGTTGCGGAGTAGTAGATCGTGGTTGATGGGGCCGAAGAAGCCGCAACATCAGCACTCCCAATTCCCACGGATGGCGCCAATTGACGAGGGTTTAACTCATCAATGCCCATTGTTATGGACTTGGGTTTTGGAGAAGGAGGGAGCACAGGAGACATCTATCGGCTAGCAAACAAGCACATAGGGGACTCAAGGATTTACCCAGGATCATGCCTCGTAGATGTCCCTACTCCTGCTTGTCAGCTCGTGGAATTATCGAAGGAATCAAAGATTACAATGGTGCGCAAATGCGATCCGGTGAGGGTTGTGGAAACTAGGGTTGCGTGTGTCCTTCTCGCCGCCCCCTCCTAGCCTTTATATAGATAGGCTAGGTCTCGGGTAGCATGTTGAGTCGGTTGTAGGTTAGGGTTTTCCCCTTTGAACTTTCTATCTTTAGCTTCTTCTTGTTCTTCAAGCAATCGAGAGTCCGTAGGCTACTCGAGTCCTCTCTTGGGCCTTGGCGACACCGTGGGCTTCTGCCGTATTCAGGCTGTATATACCAAACTCGAGTACCTGAGGGTATACCCATGTCAGAAAGCATCCCTTTTAAAATACCTACAAAAATTGTTGAACGTGTTATGAATAACTATTATTTTGGAGATGGAACTGTCCATCCTGGTGATCATTTACTCTTTATACACGAAATATGCGATTTTTTCAAGTGTGCAGGTATTTCAATGAACTAAGTTAAGAGGACTATTCCCTTTTTCACTTAAGGGAAAAGCAAGGGAGTGGTATGAGCTACTATATGATCCTCATCATTTGGAGTGGGAGGAACTTGAATCTCTCTTTTACTCTAAATTTTATCCTCCTCATGAAATTCATAAAGATAGGAATTACATTTATAATTTTCATCTATATGATGGAGAAAGTATTGCCCAAGCATGGGGAGATTGAAGTCACTAGTGCTCAAATGTCCCATTCAAGAGCTCCCCAGTAATATTGTTATTAATAATTTCTATGTAAGGCTTGCAGGACATTACAAAGACTATCTAGATACTTGTTTACAGGGATCCTTCACAAGTAAGGAGGTCAAAGCTAAGTGGGATCTTCTTGAAACAATTCAAAGCAATACCGAAGATTGGGATAACAATGACGGTAAAGAACAAAGTATAAACTATGAGTATGATTGCATTAAGTCTTTCGCTGAAACTGCTGATTTTCAAGAGCTTAGTGCTAAATATGGTCTTGATCCTCAAATTCTTATTGATTGTTTTAGAGCCTTTGATTCTCATATTAATGCTCCTAAATAAAAATGGGGCATGTATCATGAGCCTTTTAAAGACACTTGCATGGAAAATGAAATTGTTATTAATGATAGCAATAAACATGCCCAAACCTCTGAAAGTACTATTTCTTATAAGCATGTTAATTTTTGTGGAATACATAGACCTTGTGAGAATAATAAAATTGAAGAAGAATATTGTATCACCCACATGAATGAAAAAACTAGAACGTGGTATAGGGCTCTAAATGATCTTGGTAAAAAAGTTTGTGCCCTCTATCCTTTTATTTGTGAACTTTGCTTAGAAGTGGGTCATTTAAATTTTCAATGCTCAGGCCATAATAATAGCCCTTCTAATCCAATTAGTACTGGAAGTTTATATTGTGATGACATGATCACTCCTAATTAGCATGATGAACTTACATTATTTTTGGGGTGTGAAGAGTTATCAAGAAAAACCTCTTTGATAGATATGGGTGCTTTTGATATGAATAGTGTCTTGCATGGTTGTCATCTTTATTGTGTTGATAATTGCCACACAAATACTTCCCCTAAAGGGAAGAAGAAAAATAAGATGAGATTTTACAAAATATGATATGACTAATATGTGTTTTGATCTTATTAATGAAAAGAAGGAATCCTCCAAAGTTTCTTCTATTGTCTCTAAAAATAAACCTGGGTATATGCAGAAGCTTCCTTTCAAGCCTATCCCTCCTAAAGAGATGAAGAAAAAGAAGAAAAGGAGGAGTAAAAGGAGAGAGGAAACATTATTTTCCCCTAAGCACATTGCTCCTATTATAGTTTTTGATGAGTCTGAACTCGATGATGTTACTATGCCTATTACCTATAATAGTGATCATGATTGGGAAAAGCACACTACTTTTGATATTGAAAATCTCTTCGGTATCAATTCTGAAAATGATGATATTAATAATTGCTGTACTATTAGGGCTATCCATGTTCCTTCCAATGATAATATGTTTACAAATGAACACACTTTGGGAGATAATTATTACATTGCTTATGATGATAACAAACCTCCAATATATGATGATTACAATGATGAATATGATATTTTCAGTCCACCTAGTATTGAGGAGAAAATTACTTACGATTACAATATGCCTCCTATATTTGATGATTATGGTGAGAATAATAATGATAGCTATTTTGTTGAATTTGCTCCCACTACAATAAATAAAAATGACTATGTTTATGTGGGGAGTATTAATTATTTTATGCATGTGGCTCATGATAAGAATGTTTCATGTGATTGTTATATTGTTAATTTATTCATGATGCTACTGAAAGTTATTATAAGAGAGGGAAACATGGTTTTATGCATCTCAATAATATTAGGTTTCCCCTCTTTATGTCGAAAGTCTTGAAGTTGCACTTGTTTTGCTTTCCTATGCTTATTGCTTTGTGCTTTCATGACTTGTTTCTTTACAAGATTCCTATGCATAGGAAGTGGGTTAGACTTAAATGTGCTTTGAATTTTCTTCTTGATGCTCTCTTTTACTTCAATTCATATTTCTTATGTGAGCATCTTCTCAAACTATCATGCCTAACTTAAAGGCGTTAAAGAAAAGTACTTATTGGGAGATAACCCAAAAGTTTTAGATGAGTCTTGGAAGTTATTACCTCTGTAATAATCGCTCCCTATCCTTTTTATTTGCTTTTTGTGCCAAGAGTAACCTCTAATGAGAGAGAAGTAATGCTTGGGAAAGTTGTTGTCCTGAAACAGATTTTTGTGCTTCGCTGTAAAAATTCATGTAAAATCTCTGTACGACGGGTTGAGCTAGAGTTTATTGTGCTTCTGCCCCAGGTTGTTATCCAACCTTTGATAGTTCAACACTTTTCGATTTGATCAACAGAAGGTCTACGAATTTTTTTTACCTGCTGGTCTGTTTTGACAGATTTCTGCCATTATTTGCATTTGCCTCTTAATCTCTTTCTCTTTGAGTTCTATTTGATCACTTGAACTTTTAAAGGAATTGCTACAGTAGCTTGTGTTTTATTGGAAGTTTTACTTGTGTTGAAACTGAACCAAAAGAATTATTATCTTGAGTGCACTAATGTTGTTAATGAAGATTGTGTGAAGTTTTGTATGAAGGAAATTTTCAGGTGTAGGGAAAGAATGACATAATGAGATGAAGAATGGACAAATGGGTCAATCTTGGGGATGCCACCCCGTATCACCCCACGAAATATTCAAGAGGTACAAGTGTCAAAGCTTGGGGATGGCCAAGGCATCCCCTTCTTCATCAATAAAAATCTCAGGTTTCTTCCAAACACTTCATTTTTATTATTTCATGCACAAGTTGTGTTGTTCTTGGAGCGTCTTCGTTTTTGTTTTTAGTTTTCGTTTGCTTGGTTTGCTTAGTTTTCTTGAATAAATTGTTTGGACCCCCCTCATTCATACATTAGTTTTCAAATAGTTTTGTTTGGATTGGAAAGAGTTGGAAAGTTCATGCTTAAGTGGTAAAAGGAGCTTGTTTTTGACTGTGACTTAGACTTTATCATGTCATGCTTGATATTGTTTTGTCTTTATGCTTAGTGATCTTTGCTTTAGCATGACTTGTTATAAACAATTGAGATTGCATAATGTGCCTTGGAAGAATCATACATTGTTTTAGCATATTAAAGCATAAGTATTGTGGTATTCTCCTTTGATGCTTTATTTGGGTTGACTTGGCGCATGCTCACACCATGTTATGACTATCCCAAGTCATCATAAGCCTTTATGATCCTTTAGTTTTCGACTTGTAATATCACTTTATGCTTTGATTAATGATGTTTTATCGCTCTGTATGATTATGGCCATTATTGCTCTCTTAGTTGGTCGCTCCCAGTCTTTTGCTAGCCTCCATAACCAAGTATGAGTTCCACTCATGCATCCAAATCCTAAAACCAAGTTATTCCAAAGAGTCCACCATACCTACCTATTAGCATTTGCTATTCCAAGTATATTCATGTTTTTTATCTACCTTCCGAATTAAACTTATGTGAAAATTACTGATTAAAGCTATCACGAACTTGATGGCACACTTTACTTTCTTGCACTTAATAAACTTGAACCATTGCGTCCATCTTTGTTTCGTATATGCTTGTGCTTTATAAGTTGAGGTTAGCAGAACCATGTATCATGGGGAACGCTTTCAACATTGCACTTGTACATTGTACCTAGTTGATATCATGTTCTTTTGCTTATGGATCCCGACGGTGTGAAATAAAAGGGGAACTTGTAAGATCATGGAGTTTGTATTTGTGTTAGAGAAACTCCTGGGCCGCTAGCCTAAGCCATGCCTAATCATGGTGGAAACTTGCATCATAACCATAATGAGCACTCTATGAAGCATCCTCAATAAAAACCTATGCAAATAGCAAATAAAAAGATCGCTGAGATGCTCATTGTCTGCTTGCCTTGTCATTTTGAGTATGGGATAGCTCATGTATCATGTGCAAGGGGTACCCTGTTGGCGGTTCTCTATGATACATATGTACTTACAATGACAAGAGCTTACTTGTGACTGAAGTTGAGTAGCATGAGGTTCGGTACTCATAAGTAAGGGGCATGAGATTTCAACTTATAACTTGTCAAGCATATCCTCTTAGTTGTGTCACTTTAACCTTAATCACCTAAAGATGCTTATGAAAGGGGCAATGAGAGCTGAAAGCTAATAAGTACCATAATTTTTGGAAGCTCTTTATGAAACTTGAATCCCTACTTCCTTCTATGAAGGATTTTCTTTTACTTTTATGTTGAGTCTCCATCTTCTATATTTAGGCACCTATTGAGAGAGCATAGTGGCCATTCTTAGTTTAATGTACATTGTCCCAAGACTTGTTGATTGATTCATAACTTTGATATTGCTTGTTCTTAAACTATTTGTATCTAGTCACTCTTATGAACTTTGAAGGTGTCCTATGCATTTATGTTTTGCTACTCCATGAGGGACAAGTTGAATGCCACTATGCTATGTTTTATTTACGTGAAACAAACAAACGTCTTGCAAAGCATTGTTATTCATGAATCTTTTCTTTGTGCCTTTTCATGTTACAACATAGTTACTATGTCTTATTGTTAGAACTTCATCTTTCATGCTCATGTTTAGAGTACTTTGATCCCAGCTTTCATGCTTTGCAAATACTTTGATCAAGATTATGATGGTGCATGTCACCTCAAAAATTATTCTTCTCTTTTTATCACTTACCTACTCGAGGACGAGCAGGAGTTAAGCTTGGGGATGTTGATACATTGCAAACGCATCTATAATTTTTGATGTTCCATTCTTGTTTTATATCTACTTTCTTATGTTTTGTCCACACTTTGGAGTATTTTTATACACTTTCTTGGACTAACCTATTAACAAGATGCCACAGTGCCAGGTGCCTGTTTTCTACTGTTTTTGGTTCCAGGAAAGTCGGAAAATCAATATTCTCGGAATTGGACGGCACAAAAGCCAAAGTCAATATTTTACCACAAGACACATGGAGTCCGAAGGAGAGACGAAGGGGGTCCAGGGCGGCCACCCCCTTAGCGCAGGAAGCCCTAGGCCGCCCTAGGGCATGGTGTAGGCCCCCTGGCCAGCCACCGACCTCGCCCCTTCGCCTAAAAGAAGCCCCTAGGACGAAAACCCTAAATCGAACAGCCTCCAGCCACGAAAAGTTCCGCAGCACCGCCGCCACCAAAGGGGAAATTCGGAGGAATTAAAGTCTCTATTCCTGCACCCTGCTGGGATGGGGAAGTGCCCCCGGATCCATCTCCATCGATCTCCACCACCATCTCCATCGTCGTTGCTGATTCCCATGATGATCAGGGAGTAGTTCTTCTTCGAGGCTAAGGGCTCTACTGGTAGCTATGCGTTCATCTCTCTCTCTCTATGCATGATCATATTGTGATCATGAGCTTTGTAATCAAGTAGATCTACTTTGCTACTCAAGTGCTTTAATAGATCTCTGCTCTCCCCATGTGTGTGAAAGTGACAGCGTGCACACCATGGTGGCACTTAGGCTAGATATTACAAATACTTGTTATGAGTTATATTTGGATTTGGATGTTTCTATGAAATTGTGGTGTTTGTTGGAACCATCTAGTGGCCAAGGTGATAGTGTGGGGTTATCTAGATGGGAAAAGCAAACTTTGAGGTGTGCTGTTATAGCCCTACCATGGATTAGAGTGTCCAACCAGAGAGTAGTTCAGAGTAGTATAATAAAGAGAAGATATTTATATGAGAGTGTTCACTAGTGAAAGTATGATCCCTAGGCCTTGTTTCTAAGCATTAAAACAGCGTTTGCAACTAGATCTGTTACATGTTTGCTTACTTCCGTCTTTTTGCATTTAGCCTCTTCCACGCAATCAAGCTATTTTCTAGCACCGTTGTCTTATATCCATACCACTTGTATTTCACCATCTCTTTGCCGAACTAGTGCACCTATACACCTGACAAGTGTATTGGGTGTGTCGGGGAAACAAGAGACCTTTTGTATCTTGATTGCAGGGTTGCTTGAGAGGGATACCTTTGACCACTTCCTCCCTGAGTTCGATAAACCTTGGGTAATCCACTTAAGGGAAACTTGCTACTGTTCTACAAACCTCTGCACTTGGAGGCCCAACAACTGTCTACAAGAATAGAAGTGCGTAGACATCATGGACCAGGGAGAGATCAGCCGGGCCGGTGCGCGAGGGGAAAGGGTAGGAGAGAGGGAGGATGGATGGTGAGAGGCAGCGAAGGAGAGAGAAAACACACAATTTATTTTGCGTGCATAGGTCTTGAAATTTACTACTAGTAGAGTGGTCGCAGGAGTACCTCGTGTCAGGAACCCATCATAACTTTCCTCTGACATCGAACCGCCTTTGACTCCTCTTTGCGGCTACCCTCTTTTACCCTGCCTACGTTTTATTCTTTCAGCGTGTACAATGCGTGGATAGAGGTGAGCATATGTCTAAGCAAAGAAATGAGTACCAGTACTATACTACTGTACTAGTACTAATATACTTTGCTCAAAAAAGTACTAATATACTACTCCCTCCGATCCAAATTAATATTCTCAGATTTGTCTAGATTCGGATGTATCTAGCACTAAAACATGACTAGATACATCCGAATCTAGAAAAATGTGAGAACACTAATTTGGATCGAGGGAGTACTATTTGGTTTTCCCCTAATAAGGGCATCAACAATGTGTACCACCTTAAGGCCTAGTATGTGGCATCCACTAAGGTTCACCATATACATTGTGGAGAAAATAGGGTTTGTATCTTTAAGTCTAATAAGGTGCACCTCAAGCTTGTGGGTTGCCCATAGAGAATAGAAAAATCATTTCCCCTCTATCCCTATTTCATGTGATCGTTTTCAAAAGGTGTTCAAAATTTTCATGATGCAAAATCTTAGCTAGAAGTCGAACCACTCGTCAGAACTCTCTGTGGTTTCTGATATATTAATTAACCGCTCGATGGGTACCTCCAAAAGCTCTTTTTATAAAACTTTCAAAGCAACCTACAATTTATTACTTGTAGTTCAAGTTTGACCTAATTTCATTAAATTCAAGAGCAATATATAGCACTTAGTTGTAGCTCAAGTTTGACCTAATTTGATTAAACTATCAAGACACAAAATCCTAGAAAGAAGATGAACCCCTCGTCAGAACTCTCTATGGTTTCTGATAGTATATTAATTAACCCCCCCCCCCCCCCCCCCCCCCCCCCCGTGCCCCCTCCGGTGGGTACCTCTAAGAGCTTTTTCTTAAAACTTTCAAAGCAACCTACACAGTTTACTTGTAGTAGTTCAAATTTTACCTATTATATTTTTTCTGCTTTACTTATTATAATTCTATGTAGTGATAGTATGTTAGATGTCTATTATCTAAGTCTCACGTCCAAGGCACGTGCACTTTACTAGTACGTGTAGTTCTAAATTTGCCCTAATGTCGATAAATCGACATAAAGTCATTCTAATGGGTAGAGTTAGCTAGGAAGTTTGAAAACTCATAAAACATGGGAATAGTTGGTACACCATGTTGGTCGAATATATCTGTGTGTAAACTTGGCTGGTGGCATTCAGATCCAATATTCGTCGTACTTTTCTTTAGGAAAAGAACAACCTCGCTCGTATTCTTCACTCGGAAAATGTAGAATTGAATGTTCTTTCTTGATAGTTGGAATCACACCAACGACACTGTTTACTACAAAAAGATGCAACGATGATCTACCTATGAAAAAACATTTAATTCAAGAGCAATCTATGGAGTTTACTAGTAGCTAGCTCAAGTTTGACCTAATTTCGTTAAATTGTCAAGATGCAAAGTATTAGCAAGAAGTTGAACCTATCGTCGAAACTGTCGCTGGTTTCTGATATATTAATTTTGACACCTCGATGGGTACCTCCAAAAGGTGTTTTGTAAATCTATCAAAGCAAAACCTACAATTTACTTGTAGTTTCAAATTTGACCTAATTCCCAGATATCGACATAAATTCATTCAAATGGGCGGAGTTAGCTAGGAAGCTTGAAAACTCATAAAACATGGGAATCGCAAGTACAACATGTTTTCGATCCACTATATATGTCTGTCAACTTGGCTTGTGATATCCACATCCAATATTCTTTGGACTTCTCTTTATAGAAAATTAAAGAACAACTAAACTCGCTCGTCTTCACTCGGAAAATGAAGAATTGAATGTTCTCTCCTGATAGTTGGAAACTCACACTGACGGTATTGTTTACTACAACAATATGCACCGATCTACCTCTAAAAGTACATTTAATTCAAGAGCAATCGATTGCGCTTACTTGCAGCTCAAGTTTGACCTAATTTCGTTAAATCGTCAAGATGCAAAATCTTAGCAAGAAGTTGAACCTATCATCAAAAATCTCGGTGTTTTATGATATATTAATTGTGACCCCTCGATGGGTACCTCCGAAAGATTTTTCATAAAACTTTAAAACCAACCTACAATTTACCTGTAGTTTCAAATTTGACCTAATTTCGATAAATCGACAAAAATTCATTCGTTCAAATGGGTAGAGTTAGCTAGGAAGTTTGAAAACTCATAAATAAAACAGGGGAATCGTTGGTACAACATGTTGGTAAACTTGGCTTCTAGCATTTAGATCCAATATTCTTGACATTTCTTAAACGAAAAAGCACAACCTCGCTCGTCATCCACTCGGAAAATTGAGAATAATTGAATGTTCTTTCCTAATATAGTTGGAAAATCACACCGACGACACTGTTTGGATTTGCTGGTCTTGATCCAACAGACAATGTTCAAAGATATCCGTACAGTATACAGTGGTTTGGTATGGTATTGTAAGAGATAAGAAAAGATAAAGATAACATAAGAAGTTGGAAAATAACACTAAGGACATTGTTGGAAACTAACACCGAGGACATTGTTTACTACATGAAGATGCGTCCATCTACCTTTGGAAATACATTTAATTCAATAGCAATATATCGCGCTTACTTGTAGCTCAAGTTTGACCTAATTTCGTTAAATTGTCAAGATGAAAAATCTTAGCAAGAAGTTGAACCTATCGTCAAAACTCTCAGTGTGTTATGATATATTAATTGTGACCCCTCGATGGGTACCTCCAAAAGATTTTTCATAAAACTTTCAAAGCAACCTACAGTTTACTTGTAGTTTCAAATTTGACCTAATTTCGATAAATCAACATAAAGTCATTCGGTCAAATAGGCAGAGTTAGCTAGGAAGTTTGAAAACTCATAAAGAAAACATGGGAATTCTTGGTACAACATGTTGGTAAATTTGGCTTCTAGCATTCAGATCCAATATTCTTCGGACATTCTTAAACGGAAAAGCACAACCTCGCTCGTCATCCACTCGGAAAATTGAGAATAATTGAATGTTCTTTCCTGATATAGTTGGAAAATCACACCGACGACACTGTTTGGATTTGCCGGTCTTGATCCAACAGACAATGTTCAAAGATATCCGTACACTATAAAGTGGTATGGTATGGTATTGTGAGAGATAAGAAAAGATAAAGATAAGATAAGAAGTACTGCGAATGGACGATATTTTGAGTAACCTTCCCTCCCGATGTTTGGGAAGCAAGTGAAAATTTCAAAAGCCAGAAAAGTTTGAATTTTTTTGCCGCCAAGGACCAAAGTGGTTTCCTTCCTATGTACTCCTCATCCCTACTCCACGCCAACACGGCTGCCAAACACGCTAGAGACACAAAGCCGTCGTACCAAGGCATACGTGCGCATCACCACACTATGGACCAGGGAGAGATCAGCCGGGCCGGTGCGCGAGGGGAAAGGGTAGGAGAGAGGGAGGATGGATGGTGAGAGGCAGTGAAGGAGAGAGAAAACACACAATTTGTTTTGCATGTATAGGTCGTGAAATTTACTACTACTAGAGAGGTCGTAGGAGTACCTCGTGTCAGGAACCCATCATAACTTTCCTCTGACATCGAACCGCCTTCAACTCCTCTTCATTGCTACCCTCTTTTACCCTTCCTACATTTTATTCTCTCAGCGTGTACATCGCGTGGACAGAGGTGAGCATATGTCTAAGCAAAGAAATGAGTACTAGTACTATACTAGTGTACTAGTACTAATATACTTTCCTCAAAAAATGTACTAATATACTACTCCCTCTGATCCAAATTAATGTTCTCAGATTTGTCTAGATTTGGATGTATCTGGCACTAAAACATGACTAGATAAATCCGAATCTAGAAAAATGTGAGAACACTAATTTGGATCAAGGGAGTACTATTTGCTTTTTCCCTAATAAGGGCATCAACAATGTGTACAAAAGCACACCTTAAGGCCTAGTATGTGGCATCCACTAAGGTTCACCATATACATTGTGAGGAAAATAAAGTTTGTATCTTTAAGCCTAATAAGGTGCACCTCAAGCTTGTGGGTTTCCCATAGAGAATAAAATTATTTCCCCTCTCTCCCTATTTCATGTGATCGTTTTTAAAAGGTGTTCAAAATTTTCATGATGCAAAATCTTAGCTAGAAGTCGAACCACTCGTCAAAACTCTCTGTGGTTTCTGATATATTAGTTAACCGCTCGATGGGTACCTTCAAAAGCTTTTCTCATAAAACTTTCAAAGCACCTACAATTTATTACTTGTAGTTCAAGTTTGACCTAATTTCATTAACAGAAAGTATCGAAACCAAAGAATAATTAATAATGTTCGTATTATACTTTTATAACTCGTTTTTCCGAATACACGTAACATGATGACAGAAAACAATATTATACTTCTTATTATTTTTTTGAAATGTTATGAAAACCGTGTCAACTTTTTCGGGATGTGGATGCAGAGCAAGAACATGATTTTTTCAGAACTTTCGGTGGTTTTTCGATGTACCGAATTCCTATTTAGCTTAAAACGATTTTTCGAAAATTTTAAGAGCAACCTATCATGCTTACGTTTAGTTAAAATTTGAGAAGGTCAGTGGGAGTACAACTTACATCGAATACCTCAAAAAATAGAAAATTGCATAGACGTCCAAACATTTAGCACAAAGGGCGCTAAAATGAAGCAACAAAAAAAAATCCGGTGCGGGTCCTTCTCGAGCGAGCGACCGAGCCATACCCTTCGTACTACTGCTACTGTACTTTCGATCCAGCGTGATGTGGGTGTGCTTGGTGGCTTCCTCTTTGCAGGGTGTGAACTGGAACGACAATGGAGTACTACGGAGTAGTGGTAAAGCTGGTCAGATCATAATGAAGTGCATCAAATGCGATGGGACGTACTGCAGACACCAGACCGTATAAACAATCTATTGTGCACCACTATCTTTTGAATCTTTTGAATAACCTTCCCTCCGGATGTTTGGAAAGGAAGTGAAAATTTCAAAACTACGAAAGTTTGAACACCGACTCCAATAATAGTATGAGTACTGTCCCTTTTGTCGCCAAGCCTCAAAATGGTTCCTTCTACGCAGCAAGCCTAATACTGACACGGAACCGATGACAAGGCAGGTCGACACACGTGCACAACGCCACGTTTTGAACAAGGGAGAGATCACCTAGCCGGGGTGTGGGGATGGTGATGAGGCACTAAAGGAGAGAGAAAGAACAATTTGTTTTGCGTGCATATAGTAGTACTATATTGTAAAGGTGCTGAAATTTACTAGTACTAGTTCTCTACTACTAGTACTACTAGGTGATTGTACCTTGTACCTCGTGTCAGGAAGCCATCGTAGCTTTCTCTCATATCACACCGCCTTTAAGTCCTCCTCTTCGCTTCTCTCTCAAGCGGCTTCCTCTGTGCCCAAAGTTTCTCTTCTATCTCTTTGTTTCTTTTCTATAGAAATACATATTCTTCCTCCCTCCGACCCAAATTAATTGACTCTATCTAGACAGATTTTAGTACTAGATACATCCGAATCTAGATAAACTTGAGTCAATTAATTTGGGTCGGAGGTAATACTTGCTTTATAGAAAATACACTCCTCTCACTTGGAAAATTGATTTTTTTCCTTTCCTTGTGGTTGGAAACTCCAAGGGGCAACATTGTTACCATCCCATGATTCACACCCATTTTACGCCCAAATATGGGACCACCACGGACGGTGGGAGTACAATTTACATCAAGGACCTAAAAATGTAAATAATTATATAAAGGTCCTTACATTTAGCACGAAGCCCCCTAAAATTAAGCAATGGAAATAGTCGAGTGCGGCTCCTTCTCGAGAGAGCAACTGATCGAGCCATACTCTTCATACTACTTTCTCTTCATTTGTTTTCAAAATATATGGCCAAATTTGGCGGCATGCAAATTCTTCGATATGGGATCATGAATCATTAGCATAAAGTATGATGTAGATATGTCCATGACCCTGGTAGTTCGGCTTGAAATGCAAGAATGTGCATATTCATTGGCAACTAATAAGCTTAAGTACGTTTAAATTTTACCGCTTGCTTTTACGTACAAATTTTACACGTATGGACAATGGAGGTACATTTTACATCAAGGACCTAAAAAGGTAAAATTACATTGAAGTCCATACATTTAGCACAAAGCACCCTACAATTAAATAGGGAAAAGTCATGTTTTGCTCCTTCTTGAGAGAAAAGCTAATCGAGCCATACTCTTCATACTACTCCCTCTTCGTTTGTTTTCCAAATATGAGCCAATTTGGCGGCATGCAAATTCTTGGATATGGGATCATGAATCATCGATATAAAGTATGATGTAGATATGGCCATGACCTTGGTCGTTCGGCTTGAAATCCAAGATTGTTCATACTCATTCACATCTAAGCTGAAATATGTTTGAATTTTAGATATTGTTTTAAATAATATATTTTTTAAATAATTTTCACGAATAATACACGAATTGAAAGATTTACAATTCTAGCGCAGTGTTGGCACTTGAAAAGCTGAACAATCCTTATCGGCTTTTGAATAGCCGACTAGGCCCTGTCTATTTTGAAAAGCTTACTAATCATTATCTACTTTTGAAAAGCTGACTAGTCCCCCTATTCTTCACATTGCCCTATAACTTGTCGGCTTTTCAAAAGAAGATAGAGACTTATCATCTTTGCAAAAGCAGACAGGGACTAGTCGGCTATTCAAAAGCCGATAAGGATTGGTCGGCTATTCAACTGCCAATACCACACTAGAATTGCAAAACTTTCAATTCTTGTATTATTCGTGGAAATTATTAAAAATTGTATTGTTTAAAAAAATAGCTGAATTTTACCACTTACTTTTATCTTTGAAATTTACACAGACGGTGGGAGTACATTTTACAACAAGGACCTAAAAAGGGGTAAAATTACATCGAGGTCCATACTTTTAACACGAAGCACCCTAAAATTAAGTAGGGAAAACATTCATGTTTGGCTCCTTCTTGAGAGAGAAGCTAATCGAGCCATACTCTTCAGACTACTTCCTATTTGTTTGTTGTCAAAAAATGGCCAAATTTGGCAGCATGGAAATTCTTGGATATGTGATCATCATCAGCATAAAGTATGATGTATATATGGCCATGACCTTGGTCATTCGTTCTGAAATCCAAGAATGTCCATACTCATCGACAAATAATCTTAAATATGTTTAAAAAGGTAAAATTACATCGAGGTCCATACTTTTAGCACGAAGCACCCTAAAATGAAGAAGGGAAAACAGTCGGGTTTGGCTCCTTCTCGAGAGAGAGCAACTGGTCGAGCCATACTCTTCATACTAATTCCTCTTTTTTGTTTTCAAAATATGGCCCAATTTGGCGGCATGCAAATTCTTGGATATGGGATCATGAATCATCAATATAATGTATGATGTAGATGGATATGGTCATGACCTTGGTCGTTCGGCTTCGAATCCATGATTGTTCATACTCATTCACACAAGTAAGGCTAAATACATTAAAAATTTACCACTTGCTTTTCTCTTCGAATTTTACATGGATGGTGGGACTACATTTTACAGCAAGGACCTAAAAAGGGGTAAAATTACATCGAGGTCCATACCTTTAGCATGAATAAAGCACTCTGAAACTAAGAAGGGAAAACAATCATGTTTGGCTCCTACTCGAGAGAGAAGATAATCGAGCCATACTCTTCATACTACTTCCTCTTGGTTTGTTTTCAAAATATGGCCAAATTTGGCAGCATGAAAATTCTAGGATATGTGATCATCATCAGCATAATGTATGATGTAGATATGGCCATGACCTTGGTCGTTCGTCTTGAAATCCAAGAATGTTCATACCAATCGACAACAAATAATCTTAAATACGTTTAAAAAAGGTAAAATTACGACGAGGTCCATACATTTAGAACGAAGTACCCTAAAATTAAGGAGGGAAACAGTCATGTTTTGCTCCTTCTCGTGAGAGAAGTTGATCAAGCCATAACCTTCATTCTACTTCCTGTTTGTTTGTTTTCAAAATATGGCTAAATTTGGTGGTATGCAAATTCTTGGATATGGGATCACGAATCATCAACATAAAGTATGATATAGATATGGCCATGACCTTGGTCGTTCAACTTGAAACCCAAGAATGTTCATACTCATCGACAACTAATAATCTTAAATATGTTTAAAAATTTACCACTTGCTTTTAGGTTCGAATTTTACACAGATAGTGGGAGTATAATTTACATCAAGGACCTTAAAAGGGGGAAATTAAGTCAATATCATTACATTTAGCATGAACTACCCCAAAATTAAGCAAAGAAATAAAACAGTTGGGTTCGGCTCATTCTTAAGAGAGCACCTGATCGAGCCATACTCTTCATACTGCTACTTCCTATTCATTTGTTTTCAAAATATATGTCCAAATTTGGTGGCATGCAAATTCTTGGATATGGGATCATCATCTGCATAAAGTGTGATGTTGATATGGCCATGACCTTGGTCGTTCGGCTTGAAACTTCAAGAATGTTCATACTCATTAATAACTAATAATCTTAAATACATTTAAATTTTACCACTTGCTTCTAGGTTCAAATTTTACACGGATGGTGGAAGTACATTTTACATCAAGGACCTAAAAAAGGTAAAATTACATCGATGTCCATACATTTAGCACGAAGCACCCAAAATTAAGCAAGGAAAACAGTTGGCTGGGAAGCTTTTGAACTAATAAAACTTGGTAATTAATCGTAAGTGTTTCAAGGTCCACGCTTTGTCTGAAAACTAGGGTTGTTGTTGTGGTACTCTGAGCCATTTTTCTTCGTACTTGCTTACAGAAAAAATCTTGTCACTTTCAGTTTCATTGTTCCTATAAGTTGGAACCTGTGGTTGCCACTATTTTTCACCTTGCCAAGATGCACACATCTATCAAATATGGGGACATTACAATACAATACGATGTGCATATGGTTGTTACCGTTGTCGTTCGGCTTGAAACTCAAGAGTGTTCATACACCGTGGGCCATATATATCGTGTAACTATTTATTGTAATTTATTATGACTCACGGTTATTAATTATTTTTCAGTGCAAATAGTAGTACACACAAGAGGACACCATGAAGAAGGCTTCATTTTTATGTTTTCATTATTTTTGTTCATAGCTAGTGAGGATCAAATTGTCAACGTGCATATTCATAGCAAGAATTTTAATATTCCTATGGAACTCTCGTTGGTTTTTGAAGTATTGACCGCCTCGGTACCATAAAGACTCAAAGGATGTTTATAACTTTTTAAGAGCATTCTATCATGTTTACTTGTAGTTCAAATTTGAAAAGGATTTTTTATTCCTAAATTTTGGAAACTCCCAGTACTGGTAGCATTATTGTTCACCATGCCAAGATGCACTCATCTACCAAATATGGGAACATTACCATAAAGTATCTTGTACATATATAAGGCCATTTAGCTTGTCTTTCGACCTGAAGCCTAAGGATATGTTCATACATGGCAGGCCATATTTTTAATTACATTGTTTTTTATATGCGAACTATCTTGATAATAATCATTTTTCACAGCAAGTAGGACAAGTCAGAGGTCACCGTGTAATGTTTTTTATGGTTTTCAAATAAAAGACAAATTTTGTACATGCAAATGCTTAGCAAGAAGTTGACACAAACAAAATCATTGGTTTTTGATATATTGATAGTTTGGGTGTGGGTAACTTCAAAAGATACTTGTATAACTTTAAGAGCAATCTACTACTTACTCATAGTTCAAATTTTATCTAACATTGATTAATCAGCTTAAATTAGTTTAATAATGTGAAGTTCAGTAGGAAACCTTGAGAACTCAAAAAAGCTTGTAATCATAAGTGAAACATGTATAAACTTTGTCTAGAAACTAGGCTTACGGCATTCCAAGGCATATTCACTGTGCTTGCTCTCAGGAAAATAAATCCCAAGAAAATAATAATCTGCTTAAAGTTTATGATTAATCGGGGTGTTTTTTTGTGTGAGGTGTAATAAACAGACATATATCGTTAGTCCTACACTTTAAAAGAAATTCTTCGATGGACATTTGGATATGTGAATGAAACGTCAAATCTTATGTACAAACAAGTTATTTTCAAAAACAAGTTTATTATGACCAAATAAATCCTTCACAAATTCAATATGCGACAGACTGTTATGTTGGTACCTTTGTGTAAACATTGACGTTTCATATGAAATAAATCTCTTACATACCAGCTACATGCATCCAAAAAGTATTGCGGGTGATAAATATCATTAGTATATAGTTTTTAGCATCATTCAAATCTTTTTATGTGAATGGGAGCAATGGCATTCAAGGACCACTTTTCAGTCTTGCTACAAATGAGGTTAAATCGGTCATTACAGGACTAACTGGCCAATTTGTGCATATTACGCTAAAAACACTGTTAAAATGTGCAAAAATGACGTCCACCAAGTGCTTTGTGCAAAAGTGCAATGAAAAGATGGTGGATCATGCAATTTCCTCTATCTAAAAAATGTTTTATACTACTTCCTCCGTCCCAAAATATAAGGCATCCAAGGATTGGTCAAAAGTCAAACTTTGCTAACTTTGACCAAATATTTAGAAAAAATATCTACATCTACCATATTGAATGGACATATTAAGAAAATATACTTTATGGTGAATCTATTTATATTAATTTAGTATTATAAATTTTAGATTTTTTGTGTATAATCATGGTCAAACTTAAAAAATGTTGACTTTTGACTAATCCTCAAGCGCCTTATATTTTGGATGGAGGGTAATACAAAGTATTGTCCTGTACTTACTACTAGCAAAACAGGTACCAGATGGAAGTTTGAAACCTAAAAGGTACCCACTATTTTAGTCGGTTCAAAGAAATGAACTAGTTCGTCAAAAAGTGATGATATGTGAAATGTAGTTTTATTGTAGTACGGTACTACTAAAGATGATAGAGGGTTACCCACTCCCATTATCTAATAACTCCTCCCCCACCATTCCCTCTCTCGCTATCACATGCCCGCATTCACCTCACGACTCTCAGTCGTTAACCCAGTCATTTCCTCGATGAAACTAATGCCAAAACCTTTGTCTATGGTTGAGCTGGGGTCCTCATCAAGCTCCGCTTCGAAGCTTCAGCTAGCTTGTTCAATTCCGACGGCCTCAACACCCTCTCTGAAGCGTTCTTCGCCTTTCACGCGTGTGCGGGTCGTTCCCAAGGTGATGCGTCCGTCGCCCTTAGGGTTTCAGCCGGTCGTGCCGAAACCCTCATCTCCCGCCGAGCGGTCGTCCAAGCCTCCGACGCCACGTGCGTGGGGAACGAATGCTCGTGCGGCGGCGGACGCGTCCTTTTCGTCTGCAGGTTGGACTCCCATTCCGAAGGTCCCAAATTTTAGATTGTACGCGTTGAAACCCCTATCAGTGGCACCCCCTTCATCAGCGATTGTCTATGTTTCTTAGGTGTATGTGGCTGGTTCTTCGTTAGTGGCGCCTTGTTCATCTGCTCAACCCATCGACCCCTATGTTCATGCCCCCCAACTGCAACGAGGTTAGATCTGGAGGATTGGGGCTTTAACCCAAATCCGACGTGCATCTAGTCAGATTTTTGCAATGTGTACTACATGTCCTTTGTTGAACTGCTTAGTTGTATGTCATATTCTTGATAATTGTCTTTTGTGTTGTCCTTTATACTCCCTCCGGCTAGAAATAACTGACTTGAATTTGCCTAGATTTGGATGTATCACTATTTGTCTTTTGTGCTGTTCTCCTTAGTTCTGGAATATTCTTGATGACGATGATGCATGGTTCTGTTTTGGCACTTAGATGATGCATTGTGCTGTTTAGGAATTTTCCATGACACGTTGTGCTGTTTTGGTATTTTTTGTATGATGCATTGTGTCCTGTCTCCTCACTACATTTGTTTCGTCCATTTTGATCTGCGTTCTGCTGTTTAGGATTAAATGATATGCCTTTTATTTGTTCAGATTATTTCAATGACCCATCAGTTTACGTAATTTTGATTGTGCGGACACTATTTATTAAATTTAATGACATAATACCTTTTGTTGTTTTGGTATTTTTGATGATGCACTGCATATATGTTGTTTTGTCTATCCAGATAATGCATTGTGATGTTTTAGCCACTCAGATTATGCATTGTGCTGTTTTTTTGCGGGGGATATGCATTGTGCTGTTTAATCAATCTAATTAAATTTTATGCCTTCTAGTAGATGTTCAGATAATTTTGAGGACCCATCGGGTTAGGTCATTCTGATGATGCATTGTGTTGTGTAGGCAATTTAATTTACCTGATACCCTGTGATGTTTAGGTAATTTTGATGGTGCAATGACTCATCGTGATCTTTAGTCAATTTATACAATGTATTGTGCTATTTTGGTAATTCCAAAGAACTGATGCAATGGTAATTTTCATGTAGGACGACCCAGTTGTAATGCCGAACTTAGACTACATTCTTGACCAGACAGCTCTAGCTCCAGGTGGCTATGAAGATGCTCTCCCCATCATACCAAGGGAGTTGAAGCTCCCGGGCAGGAGAGTGGAGGCCTTGGAAAGGGCAAGTGCTTCTAGGTCGGTCGCTAGTTCTGCCAAACCAAGAAGACGCCCTAGGTCAGTTGGACACCATGCAACGGCGGATCGTCCTAGGCGCTTCTACATCTAGTTAGTCCAGCATGACTTGTATATGCTCATCATCCCGATTTACTTCAAGCCTTACTTGAATGGACGCCCCTACCCACAACTAGTGGTGGTCCAAGCATGCGAGGAATGCGAGTGGGTTGTCGATGCCAACCGCAACAAAGACCAGATCGTCCTGGACAAAGAGTGGGCTACCTTTGCTGCTTTCCATGGGTTGAAGGAGGGTGACTGCCTTATGTTCAAGGTCACCGCAGACGGGTTCAAGATGAAAATCTACGACCGCATCACCTCCTGCCGGAAGGTGTTCGTCTGTCGTGAGCACGCACATCTTGTTTAAGTGCCAATTTGGATCGAAAGATTTTCAAAGGAATTTTCGAGGAATTCGACCCATAGTATTTTTTTTCATAAGGAAGCCCTTTGGATGAAAGGAATCATACCTCCAAAATACATATAGATTGCATTTCTACACCCCAATCCCATAGGAATTTCAACATCCACGTTATTACACTCATTCGCGTAGGATTGAGGCAATTTTCCTCCGTGTTTATTGTGTTTCATTGAAATGACTTTAAGCCAGCAGATTTGTACTTCCGACCCAGTTATCCTGTGTTTTGAAATTTTGTGATCCAAAGAAATCTATTTCCTCTATTTTGCAATCCATTGTTTTGTACCTGTGACCGAGTCAAATTCTAGTGTTTTTAAATCCTGTTATCCAAAGAAGCCCAAAGTTATCTTTAAGTTTGCCGTTCGATCTTTTGGCGACCGTTTCTGATGCTTATGTGTCAAGCCCTAAGTATATTCAATGTGACTATTACTACTACTCCCTCCGATTCATTGCTAGATACGTCCAATTCAGCGATGAGTAAATATGGATGGGAGGGAGTACTACTACTACGAGCAAGAGACCCAAATGGTGGAGCGGTTTTGATTAAAATTTTCTTGGACTTGTGTCTAGTACAAGACCAAGAGGCTAGTTGATTAAATCATTTGGCATAATACTTTGAGGTATTTTCATTGGCCAGAGCACTAGTAGTTTGGAGAGAAAAAGTAAAAAAAAAGCTGCTACATGGGACCCACGCAAGAGACCTAAACGGTGGAGCAGTTTTGATTTTGCTAGACTCACGTCTAAGTTATTTTCTTAGCTCATGCCCAGGCCCTAGCACACTGCACAATATTTGCAGCTAGTAAGCTCGATCGCTTGATGGACCAACAAGATTGCTTGAAGGCCGGCGTTGAGGCCCAATACTTTTTTTTGAACAAGGGAGACCCAGTACTTGACATTTTGCTTCCACTATTCACTCTCTTCTCTCCTCCTACTAGTACTACCTTGCTCTGCCTTCGCAGAAACCATTTTCTTCCACTGCTCCTCCCTTCCTTCTCTACTTCTTCATCCAGCGATGTCACAAAATATCTTGTCTCCTCGGAAGAATAGCAAGATGGCGGTGGTTAGAGCCATGGAGAAATCCCGTCGGCAGGGTGACCTACAGGCCGGACCGAGAAAGGAGACCAGCCATGGGGCGAGGGCTCGTCTTCGCACATGTATCCGAAGAGCGACTATCATGGGGACCAAGAGTCCGGGTAGGTTTGTACTTCCGTTGATTCCTGGGATGTCTGCTCCTACTATTGAACCGTCTATGTACATCTTCCAGGGCAGGCGGATGAAGCGTTGAATTTTCCACCCCACGGGTCGATAGCACGACGGATATCTCTGACACGTATGATTCCCTCATGCCCGCTCTCGGTCGAAGAAGAGAGGTATTGTAGTCACTATACATGTATTGACATTTTTTGTTCTTCTCTACATGCACTCCATGCTCTCTTACTGATGATGCATTTTCCATGCAGGAAGTCAGGGCGCGAATCTCAGCCAAAGTAGATGAAATCTACAGCCATAACATCAACATTCTTCAGAAAAACTTCGAGCTCAAGCTAGAGTGTGATAGCCTCCGATCCGATTTGGCTTTTCAAATGAAGCTCGCACGATCTTATGAGCGTGACACCTCCACGCTTCGTGCCGAGTGTGAAAATTTGAAGAAAGCAGTCACGGTGCTCCGCAGCCAGCAGCTACCATTGCGGAGATCGTCCAGGTCATGCCCCGCTAAGTAGGAAGAGAGAAGCCATCTCATGTTGGCCGTCAAGGTTGCGACCATTGTGGAGGTCGTCGAGGTCCTACCTCAACAGGGCAGCCATAGTGTTGCAATCGCCGAATCTTGGAGTAGGAACTAGGAAGGGGAGGACTTGCCTACGTGGCCCTCCTTTTTCTTTCTTTTGGGTGCATGGGTTGTTTTTTTCTCATCCGTCTGCGCATAATTATATTACACTCTTTAGCGTTGGAATACGCTCTGTGGAGCTTTTGTAACGATATACTTGCCGTATAGTAGTCACAGTTTAGTATACATATTAGATTCAAATTTAGTCAAATATGTGACATCCTTTTTAATTAGGTTGGAGGGCATTTTCAGAAAAATTATGTTGGAGGGAGAGTATGTCTGATAAATCAAAAATAATTAAATCGTCAATGAGTGATCTTTAAATTTGGTCATACTTTGTCAGATGTGTAGGGATCTGGATCTAGTGTCTAGACAAGAAAATGCACCATCAGCGTCGGGGACACCCAGCTATTGTCTGGACTCTGGAGTACCTTGGGTCACAAGCACAGCTACCCCTATAGTCTACCCACGGACAGCCAATGGTTCCTTGCATAGGCATTCCCGCTAGAGCCTTCGCAGGGAAGGTATCCCTTTTGACCTGTTGATTTCAGATTGGACGGTCAAGATTGCTAGACGCTGAACTCGGTCTCCTTGGATGATGTTCCTACCACTACTACGTAAAAATACACTTATGTGTGAGCTGCATTGATTAGCGAGGGTCATCAGCGTACGGGGGCCTTGACAGCACAAAAAAAAGGTTTACTACTCAATCAATTGTGCTCACATCTACCATTAAATATGACCATTTTACCAGCTCGACTGCCTAATCATCCATCCATCATCCATCTAATCACTCGCTTAATAATTTAAAGTGTTCAATTCTACGTATCTGACAAATGATTCTTCAAACTGACAACCTAGAAAACTCCTCTATAAAGAGAGAAAGAGAAATTATTTATGATGTTAATTGGGTGTGTAGTATTACCTCTGTATGTAAATACAAATTAGCGGAAGTACTTAATCACTAACATGTAACTAATTTCGTGCGTTATTTTATAGTAAAAATACTTCAGTACAAAAATGTAAAATTGTGACAGAAGAAAAGAAGTGTTTTTGTTTACGGAGTGTAGTGAATATCATTATTTATCATGAGAACATTGCAAATTTATAATATTGCCGTACTCCCTCAATACGAATCTTAGATTTGTCTAGATTCACGAGTATATAGATTGAGTATAGATCATATTCACGAGTATATAGACGTATTTTAGTGATACATACGAATATAGATAAATTCCAAGTCACTTATTTCCGAACTACTAGTAATAGTTTAATCACAAGTCTCCTAAGACAAGAGGTCAATTGTGTTTGTGAGTGTCCACAAGAATGTAGTACATTTATTGAATTAAAAATTTGCACCTAGCCACCACAAATGAATCTAGCATCTCCCTCCTTGACACTTCAGGTTTATACACATCAGGACATTGCATATGGTTATTGTGTTGGAATTCATTTCTTGTGCTATATATTCTTGGTGATAAAGCTATTATTTTTTGTCATGTAATGGAAACATTTCCCCTGACGGTGAAAACATTGTTTTGTTTTTTGGAATAATTTGTAAAATGGTAAAAAATAAATATTAAGAATGAAAATATTTTTAGATACTAAAAAAAGGTCACAACTCTTTTTTGGTCGTTTCATGCATCATTAGAAATGATGGTAATTTAATGTAACATTTAGAAAGTAGAGAAAAAACGACGAAACTTATCGTTGTTCATGGAGAGGTATATGTACATTGTCTGCCTAGACGTCAAATATGAACAATTCAAAACCAATATTGTGCATGTCGACAGTCATGCAAAACCATCCATTAAAAAATACACGATATCTTGGTAAGCTAGAAACCTGTTTGGTAGTACTACTAAAATACCCAAGAGATGTTTAGTTCTAATAAGTTGACCAAGTATTGCACCAAAGTTCTAAATTATGCAGGATATTATTATGCTTTAATAAGGTAAGTTATTGGAGTGCACGCAATAAAATAGTCGTGTGAAGCACATACAGTTTACTAGTCACATAAGTACAATACCTTTTTTTGAGCTGCATGCATTCACTCCTGAAATACCATAAGTAAAAGTTTAAACTCGTGGAGCGCCAAAATGACATCGCGCTAGCTAGCCTGATTAATGGTCTGCTATTACAGTAACCTACACATCTATCCCTATAGTCTACTCTGGGACACGCGGCGATTGCTTGCATAGGCGTCCACGCCAGAGCCTTCGAAGGGAAGGTATCCCTTATGGCTTGTTGATTTTGGATGGACGGACAAGCTTGCTAGATGGCCAAAATCACCTGGTCCCCACTCCCTTGCGCCCCTCCATTTCAAACATTGGAAAATGTCTGGCGCTCCTCCGTTTTAGACGATACCAAAATCACGTGGTCCGCACTCCCTCGCGCCCCTCCATTTCAAACACTGCGAAATTTCTGGCACCCCTCCATTTCAAACGATACCAAAGTCATGTGGTCCCCACTCCCTCGCGCCCCTCCATTCCAAACACTACGAAATTTCTCGCGCCCGGAACCTCCCGCATCACTTCTCCGCGGCTAGCTTTGCCCGCTGGAACGCGACACCATGCACTCATGAGCCTACAGTATACCGGAGCTGCATCAGATGTGGTCTCATCCAAAGCATCATTACCGCTTCACCGACGTCCACCACCCCGACCTTGGTCACCGAGTCCGTCATCGTCCACCGCACCTGATTTCCTTTTCCCACTTTCCCCTCCACGGCGCCGAATCCATCAACGACTGCCCAAGATCTGCATCAACACCGGTGGCATCCTCCCCACCCGTACCTTACCTGAACCGCCGTGCAATGCACCGATTCAACCTTGTCCACCGCGGTCAAGCCGGCATCGAGCGCCAAAGATCTGCTTCCCCGACGCAAATAGTCGGCGCAACCGAAGCACCCTGGGTGACAAGGATGTCACTGGCGCCGATACGGATGATGATTAGATGCCTATCCGACCATGGTAACCAAATCACCAACTCTTTTTTTGTTTTGTCAGCAGTACAACAGGTTCAAGCCTGTCACAGTGAACTGCATTTTTCTAATCGTTCTGTACACCAAGTCAAAGCGCACACCTGTTCTTCGTGCTAGATACTACGGAGTAGGTCACTAGACATGTTGATTTGCATTCGCTGCTCTACAAATTTTGAAGGCATGCACATGTTCTTAGCTACTCCGAACAACAGTAATTGCCTGCTATCGTGTAGTTCTTGCAAAATGTAAACTCAGTGGAAAATATTAGTTTGGATTCCGTGCTCCATAGTTACTGAATCTATGTGGTTTGTCCCAAGATAAGTTCCTGTTATTGTTTCCTCCTTGGCATTGTTATGTTGTCCGGTAGTACCCATTTTGACTCTTCATGCTAATTCGATTATAATTTTGTTGTTGCCATCTGGTTCTTCAAAAGCTGCAACACTAACTATTTTCTTTTTCTTGCATAGAGCCCCAAATGGACCAATGAACATGATGGTTTGCATGGCCTCTTCTACAGGTTCACAAGCGACGGCATTATTTCCTTATCTGGTGCTGGTTCGTCCTAATCAATGGCATAAGTGTCCTCTACTATGTAGTTCACTCGTGGTTTGCATTCCTGCTCTAGACATTCTCTTATGATGTCATTATAATTTCTATCTGGTTGATTCTTAGCTATGATAGTAACTACATGCCATTGTATAGCTCACCGCAAATTCTGAGTCACCAAACGACTATGCATTTCAGGAGATGCCACTTCTTCCATATATATTTGCTGAAATGACCTCGCTTGTTTATATTTGCTGAAATTCTAAGAAACACTTTGTTTGATTGCTCATTTGATTCTAGGCACACTTGTCTAATGCTTGTTTGTGCTGCTCTACAGGTTCACGAGCGATGCCATTATATCTTGCATCTGGTTCGGGATCTGGTTCGTCCTAAGTCACGACATAACTATCCTCTACAATATAGTTCATTCTTGGTTTACATTCCTGCTCTATAAGTTCTCGTATGATGCGGTTATAATTTCTATCTGGTTCATTCTTCGCTATGACAGTAACTGCATGCCATTTTGTGTCTCAACACAAATTCCGAGTCACCCGACGTCTCTTGCATTTTAGGGTATAGAACTGCTTCCATATATATTTGTTGAAATGACCTGGCTAGTTTATTTTTGCTGAAATTCTAAGCCACACACACACATTTTTTGATTACTTGTTTCATAGTAGGCACACTTGTGTAATGCATGCTTGCTTGTCCAGTTTGTTTGACGTGTTGGTCAATAATTGAACCATTGACCAGTTGTAAACTCTAGATCATACCTCCTGTCATATCAGTCAAAGGAGTAGTTTGTCTTGTTTGATGTATTAACTTGTTATTATTTAGTTTCAAGGTGTAGTTATTGCTATCGCCATCAAAGAGGGGGCTGCAAGATAATGTCTCCTCAAATGTAGCTATCACACTTAAAGGAAGATGCAGGCGATCAATCGAGGACTCTACTATCAACTTGATTGTCAACTGAAATGCCGATTTTTCTTTCCGTTGATTTGATAATATGTAATAATTTTAAGAAGTTTGCAGCTGATGTAATATCTAGATAACTCACGTAGGCCATGTATGCATTTAGTTGACGTCGTCCACATATGCGGTAGTCGTTACGGTAACTACGCCAGGCAGGTCGATTAGGGAACATTACCGTGCTTTGTTATTGGCCCATCGTGTATTCGGCCGACGATGAACAATAAAAATGCTAGATTATATAAACGTTTTATGATATTGACATGGGTTTCATAAAATGCCGAAACTGTAAAAGTCCGTAAACGTAATGGGCCGACCTACAAGTTGTAACTAGATGTAACAGTAACATGCCGTAATGGTAACATGCCGTAAGAGTAACAGGCCATAACAGTAACATGCCATAACAATAACAGGCCTTAACAGAAACAACCCATCGCAGTAACACGCAAGAAACCCTGAAATCCCAGAACAGTAACATGCCAAAATAGTAGCCGGCCGCAACAGTAAAGGGCCGCAACAGTGAAAGGCCAGAATAGTGACAAGCTAGAACAGTAACAGTCCGAGAAATTTCCAAGCGAGGGCAGTAAAAGGCCGACATATTTACCAGACTAGAACAATAAAGGGCTGCTTGTGGGCCTGAACAGGTAAAGCCCGGAACAGTGAAAGGCCAGGAGAGTAACATGCCTGAACAGTAACGGGCCATCTCAGACAAGGGCCGTCAGTAGGCCACCCACGATGGGCTGCGATAAACAGTGATGGGCCGCCCGCAGTCCTTAAATGTACAAGAGTGACTTGGGGAAGGCTGCTAATGGGTCGCGGAGTGTTGTACCATGATGGGCCTTCTTTAGACCGAAATAGTATTGGGCCTGAAAGTTCGCGGGCTACTGATACATTGCAAATGTATCTATAATTTTTGATGTTCCATGTGTGGTTTTATCTACTTTCTTATGTTTTGTTCCAACTTTGGAGTACTTTTCATACACTTTCTTGGACTAACCTATTAACAAGATGCAACAGTGCTAATTGCCTGTTTTCTGCTATTTTTGGTCCAAGAAGTCAGAAAATAAATATTCTCGGAATTAGACGGGACAAAAGCCAAAGTTGATATTTTACCGGAAGACTCACGGAGCTAGAAGACGAGACGGAGAGGGGCCACAGGGCGGCCACCCATGTGGTGGCGCGGGCTAGCCCTGGCCGCGCCACCAGGTGGTGTGGGCCCCCTGGCCGCCCACCGACCTTGCCCTCTGGCCTATAAGAAGCCTCTCGAGGCATAAACCCTAGGTAGTCAATCAGAAATCCACGAAAAGTTACGCAGCGCCGCCACCACCGAAGGGGAGATTCGGGGGACAGGAAGTCTCTGTTCCGGCACCCTTCCGGGACGGAGAAGTGCCCTCGGAGCTATCTCCATCACCGTTGCTGATTCCCATGATGAGGAGGGAGTAGTTCTTCCTCGAGGCTAAGGGTTCTACCGGTAGCTATGTGTTCATCTCTCTCTCTATGCATGACCTTATTGAGATCATGAGCTTGTAATCTATAGATCTACCTTGCTACTCAAGTGCTTTATTAGATCTCTGCTCTCCCCATGTGTGTGAAAGTGACAGCGTGCTCACCATGGTGGCACTTAGGCTAGAGATTAGAAATACTTGTTATGAGTTATATTTGGAGTTGGATGTCTTTATGAAATTGTGGTGTTTGTTGGAACCATCTAGTGCTCAAGGTGACAGTGTGGGGTTTTCTAGATGGGGAAGGCTTACTTTGAGGGGTGCTGTTATAGCACTACCATGGATTAGAGTGTCCAACCGGAGAGTAGTTAAGAGTAGTATCATAAAGAAGAATATATTTATATGAGAGTGTTCACTAGTGAAAGTATGATCCCTAGGCCTTGTTTCTAAGCATTGAAACACCGTTTGCAATTAGATTTGTTACATGTTTGCTTGCTTCCATCTTTATTTCAGTTTGCCTTTAGTCTCTTCCACGCCATCAATCTATTTGCTAGCACCGTTTGCTTATATCCATACCACTTGTATTTCACTATCTCTTCGCCGAACTAGTGCACCTATACACCTGACAAGTGTATTGGGTGTGTTGGGGACACACGAGACTTCTTGTATCTTGATTGCAGGATTGCTTGAGAGGGAATACATTTGACCACTTCCTCCCTAAGTTCGATAAACCTTGGGTGATCCACTTAAGGGAAAACTTGCTGCTGTTCTACAAACCTCTACACTTGGAGGCCCAACAACTATCTACAAGAATAGAAGTGCGTAGACATCAGCTACTGTCGGCTGCAACTTTGGGCCCATTTCAAACAGTGCAGGACAAAATAGTAACGGGCCATCTTCTTATTGGGCTCCCCTAATGGGCCGGCCCAATTAGAATTTAGCAGGCCTTGGCTGGGCCTAGCTTCTGCCACGGTTTCTATGGTCGTTAACGGCGGTAACTGTCCGCTAATAGCGGCTGCCACGTGGCAGTTTGCATAATGTCAGCAGTCAACGCGGCTGGCAAACAGATCTACGACGGAACAAGTTTTTGTGGCTGTAGGTTGCGATCTGCCACAGTCAGGAAAAAAACCGTGAAAGCCAACTTTTGTGATGGGGCTCTTACCACGATGGCCATCCGTTGTAGAAGACTTTTTAGCCACGAAAAACGGGCTTTCAACCACGAAAATCGTCTGTTGTAAAAGCCAACTTTTCTTGTAGTGGTGGATCCATATGTGGTTTGTGAAAAGAACACACATCCAATGACTCTAGCTATGGTTAATGAAAAGAACACGCATGCAATGACACTGGTGGATCCTTATGTGGTTAGATAAAGAACACACATGCAATGACTCTAGCTGTGGTTTCTGAAAAGAACACACATACAATGAAACTGGTGGATCCATATGTGGTTTGTGAAAAGAACAGACATGCAATGACTCTAGCTGTATTTTGTGCAAAGAACAGACATGCAATGACTCTAGTTGTGGCTAATGAAAAGAACAGACATGCAATGACTATGATGGATCCATATGTGGTTTGTGAAAATAACAAACATGCAATGACTCCTAGCTGTGGTTTGTGAAAAGAACACGCATGCAATGAATCTGGTGGATCCTTATGTGGTTTGTGAAAAGAATAGACATGCAATGAACTCTGGTGGATCCATATGTGGTTTGTGAGAAGAACACACATCCAGTGACACTGGTGGATCCATATGTGGTTTGTGAGAAGAACACACATGCAAGGACACTGGGTGTGGTTAATGAAAAGAACACACATCCAATGACACTGGTGGATCCTTGTGTGGTTTGTGAAAGAACACAGAAGCAATGACTCTAGCTGTGGTTTGTGAAAATAATACACATGCAATGACACTAGTGGATCCATATGTGGTTCGTGAAAAGAACACACATGCAATGACTCTAGATGTGGTTTGTGAGAAGAACACACATCCAATGACACTGGTAGATCCATGTGTGCTTTGTGGAAAGAGCACACATGCAATGACTATAGCTATGGTTTGTGGAAAGAACACACATGCAATCACACTGGTGGATCCATATGTGGTTTGTGGAAAGAACACACATCCAATGACTCTAGTTGTGGTTAATGAAAAGAACACACATGCAATGCCACTGGTGGATCCTTATGTGGTTTCTGAAAGAACACACATGCAATGACTCTAGTTGTGGTTTGTGAAAAGAACACACATGCAATGACACTGGTGGATCCATATGTGGTTTGTGGAAAGAACAGACATGCAATGACTCTAGCTGTGGTTAATGAAAAGAACAGACACATAATGACTCTAGTTGTGGTTTGTGAAAAGAATAGACACGGAATGACTCTAGTTGTGGTTTGTGAAAAGAACACACATGCAATCACATTGGTGGATCCATATGTAGTTTGTGAAAATAACAGACATGCAATGACTCTAGCTGTGGTTCATGAAAACAACACACATGCAATGACACTGTTGGATCCATGTGTGGTTTGTGGAAAGAACAAACATGCGATGACTCTAGCTATGGTTAATGAAAAGAATAGACATGCAATGACTATGATGGATCCATATGTGGTTTGTGAAAAGAACAAACATGTAATGACTCTAGCTATGGTTTGTGAAACAAACACACATGCAATGAATCTGGTGGATCCTTATGTGGTTTGTGAAAAGAACAGGCATGCAATGAACTCTGGTGGATCCATATGTGGTTTGTGAGAAGAACACACATCCAGTGACACTAGTGGATCCATATGTGGTTTGTGAGAAGAACGCACATGCAATGACACTGGTTGTGGTTCATGAAAAGAACACACATCTAATGACACTGGTTGATCCTTATGTGGTTTGTGAACGAACACACATGCAATGACTCTAGCTGGTGTTTGTGAAAAGAAGACACATGTAATGACACTGGTGGATCCATATGTGGTTTATGAAAAGAACACACATGCAATGACTCTAGATGTGGTTTGTGAGAAGAACAAACAAGGAATGACTCTAGATGTGGTTAATGAAAAGAATAGACATGCAATGACTATGATGGATCCATATGTTGTTTGTGGAAAGAACATACATGGAATGATTCTAGCTATGGTTAATGAAAAGAACAGACATGCAATGACTCTAATGGATCCATATGTTGTTTCTGAAAAGAACATACATGCAATGACTATAGCTGTGGTTTCTGAAAAGAACACACATGCAATGACTTTGGTGTATCCTTATGTGGTTTGTGAAAAGAACATACATGCAATGAACTCTGGTGGATCCACATGTGGTTTGTGAGAGAACACACATCCAATGACACTGATGGATCCATATGTGGTTTGTGAAAATAACAAACATGCAATGACTCTAGCTGTGGTTTTTGAAAAGAACAGGCAATACAATGACTCTAGTGGAGCCATATGTGGTTTGTGGAAAGAACACACATGCAATGACTCTAGCTATGGTTAGTGAAAAGAACACAAATGCAATGACTCTGGTGGATCCATGTGGTTTGTGAAAAGAATAGACATGCAATGACTCTAGATATGGTTAATTAAAAGAACATACATGCAATGACACTGGTGGATCCATATGTGGTTTGTGAAAAGAACAGACATGCAATGAACTCTGGTGGATCCATGTGTGGTTTTTGACAATAACACACATGCAATGACTCTGGTGGATCCATATGTGGTTTATGGGAAGAACACACATCCAATGAACTCTACTGGATCTATCTTGGCATAATTTGATCTATGCCATGATGTATTTCATTGTACAAGACACTCACTTTCCATTTTTATACCACTCAGTTTTGCCCTTGGTTTTTTGATACTACTCAGTTTTGCCCTCTCTCTCTTTCGTAGATGCCCAAACCTGTGCTCACTCTGTTTGCTACGCCCTGATTTGGTTGTCACAGTTGTCACGAGGATCGTGCACACCAACCGTTGATCCTCTGTGATCCAACGAGGATCGTTGCACATGTCGTGCCCTTCATAGTACAATGTGAGACAGCACGGACGTCTCCCTCAGCGAGACTTCTACAAGAAGGAACATGATGTCGTCCATGGAAAATGTCGTTGAGTGGTCATGTCATGTTTAATCTAGTCTGCAAAGGCTAATACTGCTACTACAACACATGCACAGGGCAATGGGGTCATTGAGTGCACGGTTGTCGACGGGATGTTGAAATTTATTGCCACTTGATTTTAATAAGACATATCGCATTTTTACGTAGCGCTCTCAATCTCACTTCCAACTGGGCCCTACCGCAAGTAACTTCCATGAGTCAAGGGCCCCCTCGAGTAGATCTAACGTTGCTAGAAATTGGTTCTGCGCCACTTGCATGCAATGGAATCAAGGTCTGCCATGAGCGTGTTTTCAATGTAGCTCTAAAGTGGAGATCGTGGCTGTTTCAAAAAAAAAGGAACCTAGAAAAAAAGGTGTAGATCGTGGTAGACCCACCCCCCACCCACCACATGTGTCCACTCGAGGACTACGAACGGTCTAGTGTTTATAAACCCGCTCGACATTCTTCTTCCATGTGCTTGTCTCATTTTCCCCAATCTGTCTAGTCCCAAAACCCCAATATGCACCTACCGCGCCCGCTGAAGCTCCTTCAATTGCACTACCTCCTTCCCTAGGTGCGCCATGAAGCATATGCATGGAGATGAGCTGGAGGTGAAGCCAGTTGAAGGTGCAACAGCAGATGGCTCGGTCGTTGCCAAACAGGCGGAGGCATCTTCTCCCGGCACGAACGCCGCTTGTTGCCGAGCCATGAAGGGTTCGAGCTCACCCGTCCAGCCAATAGCCGTTGCTGCCGAGTAGCAGGTGGCCGACAACATCATGGTGCCAGCGGTAGATCTAGATGGGGGCAGGCGGCAGGCGGAGGCAATCCAGTGCTCTACATCAACGACCCCATCGCCGTCCAAGAAATCTTCGACGCAATCGTGGAGAATGACGAGTTCGAGGAGGAGGTCCCTGATGAGGAGTCTAAGGTACTACATTTGTAGCTTATCTAGTCGCAGTCGTAGATTTCACTGTTCATACATAGGATTTGTTCAATCATGTATAAATTCTTTTTCTCTTGAAGTAGGGTAGTATATATATGGTTTGAATGGTTGATTGATGCATCTGCCATCTAGTCACAAAACCCTCATACGTCTAGTCACAAAACTCCAATCTGCTCATCTGCCATCTAGTTGAGTTTGCTAGTTGAGTGTTGATTTCGATACACAACATGCCTATAACATTACATTTATATTCCTTACTGAGCCCAATGATTCAATTTTGCCCCAAAATAGTGCAAGGGCATTTGATGGTGTTGTTTTCTTAGGGAAGGTTAGAGAACCTGAGGCAGCAATGTACATAAACAATATAGGTTGTGATATTGTTATTTTGGTTCTCCAACTCCATCTCTGAAAAAAATGAGGCCCTTAATTTATTCTCATATGGAACCTATATATATAATGTTTGTATTGTTTTTCATCTATGAATGCATCATATGATGCCTATGTATATCCATGAATACTGTTTTGTACGATTACGATTCAATTTATTATTGTGGCCAATGATTCAAACTTTCCCCAAAAGAGAGGCAAACACATTGGTGTCAGACTTTTTCAGGGATGAGTTAGCGAACATGAGGCCATGTACAAGATCAATATAAGTTGTGAAATTGTAACTTGGTTCGCTTACGCCATCCCTTTAGAAACTTATGAGGCTGCAATCTTTATTCTACATTCATAGAACTATGATATTTGAATTATCTATTCCATGCGTTCATAGTTTATAATAATTACATTTCGGTTTGTCACCAAGGCCGATGATTATAATTTGCCCCAAAATAGTTCAAGGGGAGACACGAATGATGGTGTCGTGTTTTAGGGATGGGCTGGTTAACCTGAGGCAGCAATGCACACAAACAATATAGGTTGTGTTTTTGGTACTTTGGTTCGCCAACTCCATCTTTGAAAAAAATTATGAGTCCCTTGATTTATTCTCATATGGAACTACATATATGATATTTGAATTGTTTCTGATCGTTGAATGATTCGTATGATGCATATGTATATGAATGGTTTTGATCATAAGTATTTTTAACATGTACCTGAAGATTAATTGTTTGGTGTTTATTTATAATTACAATATTTAGGCTTGTTTTTGTACCTGACTATGTATATCCTTGAATATTATTTTGTACGATTACATTTCAATTTCTTATTATGGCCAATGATTCAAATTTGCCCCCAAAGAGAGGCAGACACATTGGTGTCAGATCTTTTCAGGGATGAGTTAGCGAACCTGGGGAGATGTACAAGAACATTATAGGTTGTGCAATTGTTACTTGGTTCGTTCACTCCATCCCTGAAGAAACTTATGAGGCCCCTAGATTTATTCCACATACACTTTGATGCAATTAATTTTCATTGTGTTGAGATGAAATGATATATGAACTGATCAAACTATTCCTGAGATGCTTTCTCTTTGATATCCACGGATATATTGTCTTACATATACATGTTGTCAAGTCTTGAGTTGTAATAAAATTCAATCAAATGTGTGAGTTCTAAGTTGTGTTCTTAAAAATCAAGAGGATGATGATGATGAAGTGGATGATAGCAAGGTATCCAGGGACAACAAGAGCCGCTATGTGCTGAGGCGGTTACTGTGTGGGCTAATCCATTTCTACCGTAGGGGGAGACTATTTTGCCCATTTTGTGGAAGAGCAATCAACATGGACCTCAACAGCATGATCCAGCACGCGGTGGACGTTGGCAATGGCGGCGGCAGAAGGCATAGGCCGATTACCTTGGTGTCGCATACAACCTTCGGAGAATTCCTCCGGAGGTATGTCAGGAATGGCCTATATCCCCTCGACTAGGCTGTCCCTGCCTCCTGCTGATATGCCCCTGCCCTGCTATGTGTCTCCATGTCCCAACCTCCTGCTGCTGCCCCTGCTTTTATTTTGTATTAGTTAATTATTATTACCTGTGCGTGGCATGTAAGAAAATATATCCGCGTGGTGTCTCTGGTGAACCTTCTATATATATATATATTAATCTACTCCTTTATATGGAGTGCCTTAAAATTTCTAGTGTTCAATTATATTATTGATCATGCTCATGCACACTACAAAATATTTCTAGTGCTCGATTATATTATAATTGTCAAGGAATACATCAACAAGTTAAATTGGTTAAAATTTTGTATTGAAGTAACTAAATTATCTCACATCGGCGGTGGAAGTTGGCAGAAGCCGAAGGCATCAGCCAAAGACCTTAGAGCGGCACACAGTCTTCAGCAAATTACTTACAGGTTCAACAACGGGCTACCGTCGCCCAGCTCCAAATTCACTTACAGGTCCAACATGGCAGAACTTGAGCTACCACAGATACCTCGGCAGAGGTGGCAGAATTGGTGCGGGTGCGACCACAGCGACGACGAGCTCGAATTCTGGAGGAGGAAAACAGGATCGAGCATGGTCGACACAGTGACAGATCTCACCGAGAACCAATTCTCGTCCCCGCACCGTGCCATGGGTGCGTCCATGGTGATGGCGAGCTCTGACTCGGGATGGGGAGGAGAGCGGGGCCGAGCAGGTTCGTCATGTCCCCGCTCCGCGCCATGGCCATCACCACACGTTGCTGCTCCGGGGAAGAAGAAGACGCGTAATGGATGCAGGCGCTAACGCTGCAAGCCTACAGGGAGGAGAGAGGGGCCGAGCAGGTTCGTCCATGTCCCAGCTCCGCTCCATGGCCGCGACGCCCCCACAGCTTGCTGCTGCAGGGAAGAAGAAGACGCGTAATGGATGCAGGCGCCAATTCTGCAAGCCTAATTGACGCCTAAGCGATGGGAGCGACATAACGACGAGAAATGACAGGGGGCCACCTTGACAGCCGTTAGCCTGATATTTTGTATTGAAACGTAAAGTAGAATTCGTGCCGAAAAAGACCTTCTGAGTATTTGGCATGCCAACTATAGTCATCGCGGCTGATTACAGGCAACTTGGGTACCGCGTTGCCCGGGCACCCCAACTTTCGGGCCACAAAATCATATTCTCATCATTGCAGGAGTTCTTTTCCAAAACCACAGTGATGAACACTGATACACACACACATGCAATGAACTCTAGTGGATCCATGCGGTTTATGTGAAGAACACACATGCAATGGCATCTAGTGGATCCACGTGGTTTATGTGAAGAACACCACATGCTAGAGTGGCATCATTGCATGTGTTATTTTCCAAAACCATAGTGGTGCACACTGACACATACACACATGCAATGAACTCTAGTGGATACATGTGGTTTATGTGAAGAACACACATGCAATGACATCTAGTCGATCCATGTGGTTTATGAAAAGAACACACATGCAATGGAATCTAGTGGATCCATGTGTTTATCAGAATAACACCACATGCTAGAGTGGCATTAGTGGATCCATGTGGTTTTTGAAAAGTACACACATGCAATGACATCTAGTGGATCCATGTGGTTTATGAGAATAACACCACATGTTGGAATGGCATCAATGCATGTGTTCTTTTCCAAAACCACAGTGATGCACAGTAACACAGACACACATGCAATTAACTCTAGTGGATCCATGTGGTTTATGTGAAGAACACACATGCAATGACATCTAGTGGACCCATGTGGTTTATGAAAAGGACACACATGCAATGACATCTAGTGGATCCATGTGGTTTATTAAAATAAAACCACATGCTGGAGTGGCATCACTGGATGTGTTCTTTTCCAAAACCACAGTGATGCATACTGACACACACACACATGCAATGAACTCTACTAGATCCATGTGGTATATCTGAAGAACACACATGCAATGACATCTAGTGTATCCATGTGGTTTATGAAAAGAACACAGATGCATTGACATCTAGTAGATCTATGTAGTTTATGAGAAGAACACCACATGCTGGAGTGGCATCAGTGCATGTGTTCTTTTCCAAAACCACAGTGATGCACACTGACACACACACATGCAATGAACTCAAGTGGATCCATGTGGTTTATGTGAATAACACACATGCAATAACATCTAGTGGATCCATGTGCTTTATGAAAAGGACACACATGCAATGACATCTAGTGGATCCATGGGGTTTATGAGAATAACACCACATGCTAGAGTGGCATCATTGCATGTGTTCTTTTCCAAAACCACAGTGATGCAAACTGACACACACACATGCAATGAAGTCTAGCGGATCCTTGTGGTTTATGTGAAAAACACACATGCAATGACATCAGTGGATCCATGTGGTTGATGTGAAGAACACCAAATGCAATGACATCTAGTGGATCCATGTGGTTTATGAGAATAACACCACATGCTGGAGTGGCATCATTGCATGTGTTCTTTTCCAAAACCAAAGTCATGCACACTGACACACACATGGAATGAACTCTAGTGGATCCATGTGGTTTATGTGAAGAACACATATGCAATGACATCTACTGGATCCATGTGGTTTATGTGAAGAACACACATGCAATGACATCTAGTGGATCCATGTGGTTTATGAGATTAACACCACATACTAGAGTGGCATAATTGCATGTGTTCTTTTCCAAAACCATAGTGATGCACACTGATACACACACAAACATGCAATGAACTCTAGTGGATCCATGTGGTTTATGTGAAGAACACACATGCAATGACATCTAGTGGATCCATGTGGTTTATGAAAAGAACACACATGCAATGACATCTAGTCGATCCATGTGGTTTATGAAAAGAACACCACATGCTAGAGTGGCATCATTGCATGTGTTCTTTTCCAAAATCATACTGATGCACACTAACACACACATGCAATGAACTCTAGTGGATCCATGTGGTTTACGAAAAGAACACACATGCAATGACATCTAGTGGATCCATGTGGTTTATGATAATAACACCACATGATGGAGTGGCATCATTGCATGTGTTCTTTTCCAAAACTATAGTGATGCACACTGACACACACACATGGAATGAACTCTAGTGGATCCATGTGGTTTACGAAAAGAGCACACATGCAATGACATCTAGTGGATCCATGTGGTTTATGTGAAGAACACCACATGCTGTAGTGGCATTAGTGGATCCATGTGGTTTATGAAAATAACACACATGCAATGACATCTAGTGGATCCATGTGGTTTATGAGAATAAAATACATGCAATGACATAAGTGGATCCATGTGGTTTTTGTGAAGAACACCACATGCTAGAGTGACACCTAGTGGATCCATGTGTTTTATGAAAAGAACACACCTGCAATGACATCTAGTGGATCCATGTGTTCTTTTCCTAAAACCACAGTGATGCACACTGATACACTCACACATCCAATGAAGTGTGGTGATGCAGCATCTCTCAAGCTGGTGGTAGAATGCATGCTGCAGTTGAATCCCCGCATGCTGCCAGGGTTCCTGGACACCCCATTTTGTGGTGGCATCACTGCATGTGTTATTTTCCTAACACCACAATGATGCACACTGACACAAACACACATCCAATAAGGTGTGGTGATGCAACATTTCATTGTATTCATTGTACAAGACACTCACTTTCCATTTTTATACTACTCAGTTTTCCCTTGGTTTTTTTATACTACTCAGTTTTCCCTCTCTCTCTCTCTCTCTTTCATAGAAGCCCAAACCTATGCTCACTATGTCTGCTATGCCCAGATTGGTTGTCACAATTGTCACACAGATTGTGTGCATCTATCGTTGATCCTGTGTGATCCAACAAGGATTGTTGCACATGTCGTGCCCTTCACAGTACAACATGAGACAACACGGACGTCTCTCTCAGCGAGACTTCTACAAGAAGGAACACAAAGCCATCAATGGAAAAAGTCGTCAAGTGGTGATTTCATGTCTGAAAAGCCTACTACTGCTACTACAACACATACACAGGGCAACGGGGTCATCGAGTGCACGCTTGTTGATGGGATGCTGCAATTTATTGCCACTTGATTTTAATAAGACATATCCCATTTTTACGCGGCGCTCTCAATCTCACTTCCAACTAGGCCCTACCGCAAGTAACTTCCTCGCGTCAAGGGCCCTCAAGTAGACCTAACATTCCTAGAAATTGGTTCTGCGCCACTTGCATGTAGTGGAATCGAGGTCTACAATGAGCGTGTTTTCAATGCAGTTGTAAAGTGGAGATCATGGTTGTTTAAAAAAGGGAACCCAAAAATAAAGTGGAGATCATGGTAGCCCCATCCCCCCGCCCACCACACGTGTCCACTCGAGGATTACGAATGGTTCAATGTTTATAAACCTGCTCGGCCTTCTTCTTCCATGAGCTCGTGTCATTTTCCCCAATCTGTCTTCTTACATAAGATTTTCTCAATCCTGTATAGATTCTTTTGCTCTTGAAGTAGGGTAGTATATATATGGTTCGAACGGTCGATTGATGCATATGACATCTAGTCACAAAACCCCAATCCATCTAGTCACAAAACCCCAATCTGCTCATCTGCCATCTAGTAAATTTACATTTTCTTAACTCATCGTTGTTCATATGGTTCTTCTTGTACTGTAAATTTAATCGATCTATAACATTTGATTTAGGGGTTTTAGGGTTTGCTAGTTGAGTGTTGATTTCGGTACACAACATGCCTATAACATTACATTTCTATTCCTTACTGAGCCCAATGATTCAATTTTGCCCCAAAATAGTGCAACAGAGACACATCTGATGGTGTCGTTTTCTTAAGGATGGTTAGTGAACTTGAGGCATCAATGTACATAAATAATATAGGTTGTGCTGTTGGTATTTTGGTTCTCCAACTCCATCTCTAAAAAAAATAATGAGGCCCGTAATTTATTCTCATATGGAACCTATATATATAATCATTGTATTGTTTATGATCTTTGAATGAGTCATATGATGCATATGTATATCCCTGAATATTGTTTCGTAGGATTATATTTTAATTTCTTATTATGGCCTATGATTCAAATTTTCCCCAAAATAGAGGTAGACACATTGGTGTCAGATTTTTTCAAGGATGAATTAGCGAACCTGGGGCGATGTACAAGAATAATATAGGTTGTGCAATTGTTACTTGGTTTGCTTATGTAGTCCCTGAAAAACTTATGAGGCTGCAATCTTTATGCTACATTAATAGAACTATGATATTTGAATTATGTATTCCATGAATTCATAGTGTATAAGAATTACATTTTAGTTTGTCACCAAGGCTGATGATTGAAAATTTTCCCAAAAGAGTTCAAGGGGAGACACATATGATAGTGTCATGTTTTAGGGATGGGTTGGTGAACCTTAGGCAGCAATGCACACAAACAATATAGGTTGTGTTGTTGGTATTTTAGTTCACCAACTCCATCTCTGAAAAAATTATGAGGCCCTTGATTTATTCTCATATGGAACTACATTTATGATCCTTGTATTGTTTCTAATCTTTGAATGATTCGTATGATGCATATGTATATGAATGGTTTTGATCATATGTATTTTTAACATGTACCTGAAGATTAATTGTTTGGTTTTTTATTTATAATTACAATATTTAGGCTTGTTTTTGTACCTGACTATGTATATCCCTGAATATTTTTTGTACGATTACATTTCAATTTCTTATTGTGGCCAATGATTCAAATTTGCCCCCAAAGAGAGGTAGACACATTGGTGTCAGATTTTTTCAGGGATGAGTTAGCAAACCTGGGGCGATGTACAAGAACATTATAGGTTGTGCAATTGTTACGTGGTTCGCCCACTCCATCCTTGAAGAAACTTATGAGCCCCCTAGATTTATTCTACATACACTCTGATCCAATTAATTGTTATTTTGTTGAGATGAAATGATATCTGAACTAATCAAACTATTGCTGAGATGCTTACTCTTTGATATCAACTTAATATTGTCTTACATATATGTTGTCAATTCTTGATTTGTAATACAATTCAATCATATGTATGAGTTCTAAGTTATGTTCTTAAAAATCAATAGGAGGATGATGATGACGTGGATGATAGAATTGCTCCATTAGGCAGCGCTAAACATATCCTTGGTGTTCTACAATTTATGGTGTTTGTTAGATCTCACTCTGACAACTCAAAAGTACATTGCCCCTGCCGGTTGTGTGTGAATCGTAGGGTGCTGCCTCAACGTAAAGTGGAAGACTATATTTTTTATGTTTGGGATGCTAAGCACATATGTTAGATGGGTATTTCATGGTGAACCATATGAACCGGGGGAAGGACATCTTTATCATGAAGATCAAGTAGGGGAAGCAGATGTTGATCAACTAGATCAACTAACAGAGGCAGCTCCTGAGCATCTAGATCAACTTGGAGAAGGGGGAGGAGAGAAAAAGCGTAAGCTGCGTGAAACGGGTTTCATTTCTGGTACTACCACTATGCCAGATGACAAGGTATATCTATAGAACGACAAATTTTCAGGTTGTATGTCTTTGATGTTTTTCTATAAACGTATCTGCTAATCTACTAATCGCAGAAGCAAACGACCGAAGAGGACTTTGATGGTAATGACGGTGACCTGTTCATTGATGAGCCTGCAACTTAAGCTATGGATCGGGTACACTACTTCTGGATGGATTTGATGCAGGGCTGCTGATTATCAGGGGTGTACTTTTGGTGTCGTCTGGGTAGTGTCATGACCACTAGCCCAGCTGCAAAACTCTTGGGGTGTAGAGCTATCCCATGGTTGGTTTGCTACTATCGTAGTTCTGTAATATGGAGCTACCTTATGATTTCTAGGAATTTGTTAGTAGAACTGTAATTGGAAACTATTCCATATATTATTATATATATGTGTGTTTGTGTGTATTTCTAGTATGAAATCCCAGCTTATCATTTTATCGGTTCCTAAACTGTTTTTGAGGCCCCAGCGCTGGTGCCCTATTATGCAACTACCGCCATCTTGTCCACTGCTAGCCCTTCCCCTCCCTCATTGCTTCGTGAGACGAATCAGCAAAAGGATAATAAGCTGGGATCAATTTGATTCAAAGAGGGGCGATTTTCTCTGTCCTTGGAGAGGAACCCGGGAGAACTAGTACTAGTACCAAGGGAAGGAGGATGTTGGCTCGGTCAATTATCTCACCCACTTGATGTGGGACCCACCCCTTACATGGGTCCCGCTTGAAACAGCTGTAAGCCACCATGTTATAGCTGGGATAAAAAATTCGGGATTCTCTCCCGGCAAAATGTTCCCGCCACTGCTAGTTACAAATACTTACTATAGAAAAAGTGTACTGCCCAGCCCTACTACTAGTACTACTACTCCACTTCCCATGACTTTCTAGCGATGACAAGACAAGAAACCATAACTAGCTAGCTCCCATCCAGCAAGCAACTGTTGGAACTGGTGCAACCTCCAATTCGGGAGTTCTTGACGAAATAGGTGGGTGTATTTACTAACCTCGAAATCCGTCTTTGTTTAATTTTCTTCCGATTGGACCATTGGGGGTACTATTAGTACTAGGAGTGGTAGTATTCGGTATGCTTTGATTGTGGAGTTCTTGCTTATTGCTCACCTCGGAATCACCTAATTAGGATATTTTTCCTCTTCTCTGATTGATTAGGTCATTTGGGTGGGGTGGTGGTGATGGTGGGGGTGGGGGAGGTGGTACTGATTTCCTATAGATTCGGGATCAGGGCATGGCCGCTGTTTTGATTGGGCATTTGGTCAGGTCAGATTTCAGTGTTCTTCACTTCTGTAACCTTTAGTTGCTACTCGTAATGTGCAATAGATTTTGTGTCAGATTCTGTATGGAGAACTATGGGTTAGTGTCACGCACGGCCATGATGTCTACGCACTTCTATTCTTGTAGACAGTTGTTGGGCCTCCAAGTGTAGAGGTTTGTAGAACAGCAGCAAGTTTTCCCTTAAGTGGATCACCCAAGGTTTATAGAACTTAGGGAGGAAGTGGTGAAAGGTATTCCCTATCAAGCAACCCTGCAATCAAGATACAAGAAGTCTCTTGTGTCCCCAACACACCCAGTACACTTGTCAGGTGTATAGGTGCACTAGTTCGGCGAAGAGATAGTGAACAAGTGGTATGGATAATTATAAGTGGTAACGGTGATAGAAAATAGCTTGATGGCGTGTGGTTGATTTGGGAAAAGAGTAAAGGAAAACTTAAATAAAGATGAAAGCAAGCAAACATGTAACAGATCTAGTATCGAACGGTGTTTCAATGCTTAGAAACAAGGCCTAGGGATCATACTTTCACTAGTAAACACTCTCATATAAATATATTCTTCTTTATGATACTACGCTGAACTACTCTCCGGGTGAACACTCTAATCGATGGTAGGGCTATAACAGCACACCTCATAGTTCATCTTTCCCATCTAGAAAACCCTACACTGTCACCTTGAGTCCTAGATGAGTCCAAAAACACCACAATTTCATAAAGACATCCAACTCCAAATATAACTCATAACAAGTATTTGTAATCTCTAGCCTAAGTGCCACCATGGTGTGCACGCTGTCACTTTCACACACATGGGGAGAGCAGAGATCTAATAAAGCACTTGAGTAGCAAGGTAGATCTACTTGATTACAAAGCTCATGATCACAATATGATCATGCATAGAGAGAGAGAGATGAACACATAGCTACCGGTAGAGCCCTTAGCCTCGAGAGAGAACTACTCCCTCCTCATCATGGGAATCAGCAACGGTGATGGAGATGGTAGTGGAGATCGATGGAGATGGCTCTGGGGGCACTTCCCTGTCCTGGCAGGGTGCCGGAATAGAGACTTTCTGTCCCCCGAATGTCCCCTTCGGTGGCAGCGACGCTGCGAAACTTTTTGTGGATTTCTGATTGATGATTTAGGGTTTATGCATCGGGAGGCTCTTATAGGCGAGAGGGGAGACAGAGGGGGTGCCGGAGGGGCCCACAGCACCCCCTGGCGTGGCCTGGCCTGGCCCGCGCTACCAGGTGGTGTGGCCACCCCTGGCCCTTCTCCGTCTCATATTCTGGCTCCAAGTGTCCGCCGGTAAAATAATAACTTCGGTTTTGTCCCGTCCAATTCTGAGAATTTTTATTTTCTGACTTCCTGGAACCAAAAACAGCAGAAAACAGGCAACTGGCACTATGGCTCTTGTTAATAGGTTAGTCCAAGAAATCATATGAAAAGTACTCCAAAGTTGGAACAAAACATAAGAAAGTAGATAAAACCAAGCATGGAACATCAAAAATTATAGATACATTTACAATGTATCGGGCCACTATGGACAGAGATGGTCTCGTTAGTTCCCTTAAAAGTTGCCTAAAAAGGTAATGTAGCAATATATTTGTTGTGTTCTTCCATCCTTTCCAATGCTGAAAGTGGTTGGCTGCAACCTGGATGTATCCCTGTGCTAAAAGTTGTCTCTATCTAAATCCGGTTTTTGTGTAAGCCTCTATGACACCATCTCTTATTCATTTACGATAGCACGGTGGTACATACCTGTGAACGTGCGGTGCTCTAGGTGCGACAAATAGGATGGTACCCCCACATGCTGCAGGATCTGGTTAGTACCACTACTCACCAAACAAGAGCAAGGCCACTGACCTGCTGGGAGGGCCTAGCTTAAAGAGAAAGGTATTTGTTCTTAATACCCTTATTACCATGGTGCAGTAAGATTTAATTATTACCCGCTTGGTGTCATGCATGCTTATCATATGTTTAGAAACATATGTGTGATTTTACTAATCCTGGCACTGTGTTTATGTGAATCCAGATCCGGATCTGTCTGACTATCTCATACAGTAAGTATATGACTACTATGTACTGTACTCCCTTTGTCCCAAAGCTTAAGGCATATATATTTTTTGAAAAGTCAAGCTACGAAAGGTTTGACCAAACTTTTTGAAAAAAGTCAAAAACTATCAAGAACTATGACATTATATAGATACGACGTGAATATATGTTACATGATGTATCCAAGGATATATAATTCATATTATAAATATTAATATGTTTTTAAAAACTTGGTCGAACTTTACATAGTATTGAACTATTGAGCTCTGTTGCTATTTATGCAGATTGAATGTGCTGCTGCGGAGGCTGAGGCTGCTGTAGAGGCTAGTAGATTTCTGATGCCTCCGCCAAAATAGGACATCCTCTACACAACAAGGAAGAACCAACATAGTACCCAGGTGGGCAGTGGCCTCTGTAAGAAGTGGGTATAATTTCAAAATCCACAATTTCACATGTTATGATTTTCCATGTTATTGTTATCAGCTAGTACTATATGTTTACGCTCATTAGAAGTTCACAAAAATTAAATATGTTTGCTTTACAGACAATGGTTTTGTCTTATATTATTATATTTACTTGCTCTTTATATAATTTAACCTCTCCACTTAATTTCAATCAGTACCATGCACCAGCTGCTCATCCCTTTCTGCTACCCTCCTCTTGTGAAGCTTGTGGATTGAAAGGGTCCCATGTATGCCCTTCCAAAGGCAGACGGAAGAAAAATGGTGCATGGCCACCCTTCGCAAAGGGTACCCATGGTATCAGGTATGGATTCCAAGTGGTTTAAACAAACTTGATGTAAGATCTTGTATCTCACTTTTTTTGCTATCACCTTACTTCTCTATCAATTTTCTCATGAAGGTTGTCCCTTGTGTCACTCTCCCCATTATAAACAAGATGTTCAGAAACGACAAGTTTCTAACTCTATATAGCGAGGGCCCTAAAGGCATCCAACAGCTATATGATGTGGATGTGTCCCAGACGTTGGCCACCACCTATTTGGGTGGACGAGGTTGGTCCAAGTATGTCCGTGAGAATGGTTTGAAGCAGGGGGATGAGGTAACATTCGATTTTAGCAAGCCTAGGAAGATACTTGCACGCCATCGTACACCTGTTGACCAAAGGACCAAGAACAAAGGTAGTACTAATTAATTTTCTTCTATACTCATCACAACCTCTAATGATTTTCTCGTGACTAACTGTTCTGCATAATTGTCTTTACTCATCATATGACCCTGACCACTTCTGTAGTCCTCTTCCCCTTATGTACCCCCATAAGGGTGCCAGCATCAAACTGTTGGCACCGGCTCCAGTTCCTGCAACGGCACGTGTTGACCTCAATAGGATAAATAATAGAGGTAGTAACTTAATTCACTTGTATACTCTCATCTATGTCTAGGAGTTACTGTTGTATAAGAAACCATTCTGCTTGTACACATCTCAAATGCCTCTCTAACCACTCCTGGAGTCCCCTTACCTACCCCCAGAAGGTAACCATCATCAAGCTGCTGGAACCCGCAATGGCACTGGCCCTAGTTTCTGCTCCGGCACATGTTGACGTAAGGATAAAGAATAGAGGTAGTAACTTAATTACCTTGTATACTCATCATATCATCTGATCACTATCTTATGAGTAACTGTTGTATAAGAGACCATTTTGTTTGTACACTTCTCATCTGCCTCTACCATCCCTGCAGTCAGCTTAGCTACCCTTCAGAAGGAATCTAGCATCAAGTTGCTGGTGCCGGCACCGGTTCTAGGGCTTCTGGCTCCTGCACCAGCCCCTCTACAATTAGTGGCACCAGCTACCGCACCACGCCAGCACAGGCACTGGCACAAGTTCCTTCATCACCCTGGGTAGTGCCTTGTCAGACCATATCCTACACATGTGTCATCACAAGGTCACATGATTCAGTGCATTTCTCTTAGTAATTATGCATCTATCTCTTTCTTTGACTCAGAAATTTCCTAAGTGTGCCACAAAGCAACTCCAGGCTAGACGAAAGGGCACAATAGTCTTCATGATGTAGAGCGAAGGAGTGCAAATCGAGGGACGCTATGCCATTAACTCGACTGATGGGCGCTTGACAGCTACTTCTAGGTGGATCAAGTTCCGGAAAGCAACCAAACTTACTATTGGAAGAACGGTCAAGGTCGATGTATCTGGCTACCCTGAATACCACATGCTGTTCATGAACTTCCTAGTTGTCTAGCTCTTTGGCCGCATGCTATTGTAATTAATTATGTGGTTGTCTTATCTCCACTGATCATATATGGGTGGTAAAACTATAATAACCTTTTGCTAGATTGGATCTATGACTAATACATACTGGTATGGTATATCTGTATCTATATGAAGATTCCCTATATGACCAAATATTATGACAATGATTGTGTTCCAGTGATCAAGTGTGTTTGGAGAAAAGGGCAAACTAATCGCGTGGCATGGTTTTTAGAGATGAAACAAGAACAGTCTCTCTCTTCACTGCTATTGAATTTCAATGTCTGTATTTCTGAATCAGTCACTTTGAAATGTTTATGAATTGGTCAAGTGTGGCTGAATATGAACTAGGAATCTGTTGATTTTTGCATGTCTTATTATTGTGTACTCCTTAATCTTTCAAATGGTATTAAATTTGTCAAAAGTTCTGTCGTTGCTGTTGGCTGCTTGCTCTAGAGCTTTTGCCTTTTTGTCATCGGAGCCGTTGGATGTGTTTTGGACAGAGATGAGAGGGTAAAGATATATAGCACGATTTCACCAAGTGAAGTCATTGGATACAAGCCTTGTTTTGGCGCATGTGGTGTGTGTTCAGTAGATATTTTTACATGTATATTTGTCAAAGGAAGTATCGCTTTTTTCCTCCCTTCATGAGGTCTGTGTTTGAACCTAGCGAGCCATAGCCCGATGAAATTTGAGATAGGAGCCCATTGACCATAGCCCAAAAACTTTTTAATTTGGCCTTCCCACCTCTAAAAAAACTCCGCCTACCCATGTTTTTAAGAAACTAATCCATTATGTGTTTTTTCATAAATCGAGATTCCAGTAGCACTGCCCTTTTATTTTAAGAGAGATAACATGGACACACAAAATAGTTTTTAGAAGACTGATACATATGTTGTAGTACTAATACATGTTTAATGATTCAATTTCTATAAATAGCTCTGGTGTAGTGGCAAAACACTTAGTTTACGTCTATTTGATTTGATTTGAAGGTCTTTAGTTCGAATCCCTTGTGTGCACATATTTATATATATCTTGGTTTTACTTTTTTTGAGAAAGGGTTTACATTTTAATATCGCATTACGGAGAGGCTGACATCGCGGACCTACCAGCCTGCAGCATCCCTCGATTTTAATGGTCGGGTTTGAAAAAAGGCTGTCATCTAGGACCCACCCGCCAGAACATACAGGCTGCATCTAGGACCCACAAGCCAGAACATACCATAGAGGATGACATGGGGGCCTTAGCAGCAAGACCATACACGGTTGCCATATCAAGCAACGTTTCCAAGGTCAAGACAACGGACGCGGCTGAAAAAAAAGTACATCATACGCAGGTTTCATTTATAGAGAGACCGACATGTGGGACCCAGTAGTGTGGCCTTATACATGTGCTGCCTCGAGCAACATTGCCAAGTACGAAACAGGGAGGCGCAGCGAGAAAAAATTCCAACATGCACACGTTTATTATAATGAGAGGCTCACATGGGGGAACTAGCAGCCTAGAAAAATGGCAATGCATTGAGCAAAGCTATCAAGTTCGAAACACGGAGGCGTGACCGAGAGAAAAAATTCCATCATACACATGTTTCTTCTAATTAGTGGATGACATGTGGGGCCCTATAGGATGATTAAACGGTAGATGCAACGAGCAATGCTATCAAGTTTGGAACACGGAGGCACGACTGAGGGAAAAATTCTATCATACACATGTTTCTTCTAATGAGAGGATGAAATGTGGGGTCCATGAGTTTGATTAAACGGTAGATGCATCGAGCAACTCTATCAAGTTCGGAACAGGGTAGTGTGAGCGAAGAAAAAGATTCCATCATACACATGATTCTTATAATTTGAGGTTGACATGGAGGACCCAGCAGCGTGACTAAACGACAGATATATCGAGCAACATGATCGAGTTGAAATTAGGGAGGCAATAGCCAAGGAAAAAATTCCATCATACACATGTTTCTTTTGATAAGAGGATGACATGTGGGTCAAAGAAGCCTGATTAAACGGTCGATGCATCAAGTAACGCTATCAACTTCGTAAAAGGGTAGTGCGAGCGAAGGAAAAAATTCCATCATACACACGATTCTTCTAATGAGGGGCTGACATGTGGAACCCAATAGCCTAACTAAACGGCAAACGCCTTGAGCAACGTTATCGAGTTCAAATCAGGGAGGCGCGACCCAAAAGTACTCCGCTAGATACACTGACGTATGGAACCCACACGCCTCAAAAGACTTCGGCGAGTCAACATCGCATGAGGAACCGAAAATATTGCTTCTGCCACGCGCCAGCTAAGCTTCCTCTATGTTTTTAGCAGTTCCATCGTAGTAGAGGGCCGTGAAACCGGAAAAAAAGTTTTCCATCAGCCACGACCAAGCCAAGAAATTCGTCACGGAAGACGCGCCTTCTATGACGACCGTCAGGCCAAGTCATTCCGGAAGGAAACTTTTCTTGTAGTGTCATATGTCACAGGTTCATCGCTTCCATCTACCATGAAATTTAAGACTGGATTACGGTACTATTCAGGAGCTGCACCTATCCTACTTGACCTGCGAGGTAAGGTAGTGTTCTCTTCCGGAGTTTCATGATGAGTTCCATGAATTTCATGATCCTCATCATTAGTTCCCTTTTCATCCGATAGAGTCACCACTAGAATAGTTTCCGGTGATGCGCTTCTCACCACTTCAGGAGGAGGAGGTTCGATAACCTCGTCGAGTTCTACCTTCCTAATACTCACACCTTTCGCAAGAAACTCTTTCTCTAGAAAGGATCATTTCTTAGAAACGAAAACCTTACCTTCAAATCGGTGATAGAAGGTGTACCCCATTATTCCTTTTGGGTATCCTCTGAAGATGCATTTTTCCGCTTTAGGTTCGAGCTTATCAGGTTGAAGTTTCTTCACATAAGCATCACAACCCCAAACTTTTAGCAATGATAGCTTAGGTTTGTGACCAAACCATAATTCATACGGTGTCGTTTCAACGGACTTTTATGGTTCCCTATTTAAAGTGAATGCAACCGTATCTAACGCATGACCCCAAAATGACAGTGGCAAATTGATAAGGGACATCATAGATCGCACCATATCTAATAAAGTTCGATTACGACATTCAGATACACCATTTCTTTGTGGTGTTCCTGCGGGAGTGAGTTGTGAAACAATTCCACATTATCTCATGTGTGTGCCAAACTCGTAACTAAGATACTCACCTCCACGATTGAATCAAAGAAATTTAATATTTCTGTTACAATGATTTTCTACTTCACTATAAAATTCTTTGAACTTTCAAATGTTTTAGATTTTTGTTTCATTAAGTAAATATACCCATAGCTACTTAAGTCATCCATGAAGGTTACAAAATAACAATATCGAGCACGTGCGGACACACTCATTGGACCACATACATCGGTATGTATTATTTCCAATAAGTCAGTCACTCATTCCATTGTTCAAGAGAATGGTGTTTTAGTCATCTTGCCCATAAGGCATGGCTCACATGTCTCAAATGATTCATAATCAAGTGATTCCAGTAGTCCATCAGAATGGAGCTTATTCATGTGTTTAACATCAATATGACCTAAATGGCAATGCCACATATATGCAGCAATATCATCACTCCGCTTGATTCTTTTGGCATTCACATTATGAATATGTGTACTACTAATATCAAGATTCAAAACAAATAAACCATTCAACATAGGTGCTTGACCATAAAAGATATTATTCATATAAAAGGAACAACTGTTGTTCTCAGACACAAATGAATGACCATATCGCATTAAACATGATCCAGACATGATGTTCATGCTTAACGCAGGCACCAGATAACAATTATTTAAGTTTATTGTCAATCCTGATGGCAGATGAAGTGGAAGCATCCCAACGGCAATCACATCCACCTTGGATCCATTGCCTACGCACATCGTCACTTTGTCATTTGCCAGCGATCGACTATTCCTTAGCCCCTATTTGGAGTTACATATGTTAGCAATCAAACCGGTATCAAATACCCAGGTGCTATTTCGACTACTAGTGAGGTACACATCAATAACATGTATATCACATATACCTTTGTTCATGTTCCCGGCCTTCTTATCTACCAATAACTTTGGGTAGTTCCGCTTCCAGTGACCAGTCCTCTTGCAGTAGAAACACTCAGTGTCGGGCTTAGGGCCTCCTTTTTTTATTTTTAGGCTTGGCAACAGATGTGCCATCCTTCTTAGAGTTACCTTTGGATTTTCCTTTCTCGCCCTTGTCAATCTTCTAGACCATCAACTCTTGATGCTTTTTCTTTATGTCTACCTCGGCAGCTACAGTATAGCAGAGAGTTCAGTGAGCGATTTGTTCACACCACCCATCTTGTAATCTAGTACAAACTCGTTGTAACTAGATGGTAGCCATTAAAAAACCCTATCTATCATAAGATCAACTGTAATCTCACATCCCAATGCCTTAAGATGTTGAGCATATCCAGTCATCATGATGACATGCTTGTTCATAGAGTTTTGCTCCTTCATCTTTGCACGAAAGAACTTACTAGATATCATATATCTCTCAGCTCGGATTTGGCTCTCAAACATGGTTTTGAGTTCCATTACCATAGCATAAGGATTAGTAAGTTCAAAATGACTTTGGAGTTCAGGTTCCAGCGACTAAAGGATCACACATTGCACAAGAGTGTAGTCATCACACTTTGTGTTATACACATTGCGCTCATCCTGAGACGCATCGTTTGCAGGAGCGTCACCTAACGGACCATCCAACACATAAGACTTTTTAATACCCATGAGGAAAATCCTCACGTTGCGGTACTAGTCAGTGAAGTTATACCCATTACCTTGCAGCTTTTCTCTATCTAGGAATGCAGTGATATTCAACGCAGGGGTGCCATGATCTACAATATATTTGCAAAGACTATTTTAGACTAGGTTTATAAAAGATAGAGTTCAAGTCAATTCAAAATTACTATGAGAACTCCCACTCAAAAATGACATTCCTCTAGTCATTTTTAGTGATTACACGAACCAAATTCGCTACAACACGACCGATCATCACGAGTGGTGGTGCAACTCTAATGGTGAGCATCATATGGACATCATATCATTCATATGACTTGTGCTTTACCTTTTGGTTCATGTTAAGGACAAGTATGTACATGCTAGGATCGCCAAGTAAGAACCTTAGTACCCGCGTGTGTAAAACTATCTTACACCCATTGTATGCAAACATAGATTCTATCGTACCTGATCATCATGTGGTGCTTCGAAACGACAAACTTTCTTAATGGTGCATACTAAGGAAGAACATACTATTATCTTTATATTAGCAGGAGGGATCATCTTATAATACTACCGCAAAGAACTAAGCAAGACAAAAACAAAATAAGATGCATAAAAGGGATAAACATCACATGCATATAAAATGTGATATGATATGGTCCTTTCCTGCACATGATCTCCATCATGTGCTCCGTGGTATGATATCCTACATTCCACCGGCATGGCTCCAAGGTTCATGGCGCCACCATCATGCTCGTCTTCTCCATTACAATATATCTCTTTGATATACATGAATATCACGTAGGCTATAAAAGATAAATACAACCATATGGATCCTACCAGTTGTTTAACTTATAATAAATCTCATTGCATACAACAATTTTAGTAACAATGACCATATCACATCACATTCCCTGCAAAAACAAGTTAGACATCCTCTAATTTATTTTTGCATATTTTACGCGGCTTTGGGCTTTCTAGGAGAGAATCGCTCTAGCTACGAATTTTAGCCACAACGTTGAAAAATCAAGTTATTTTCAAACCGTTGCAAATTAGATCACGATTATGTTGGGAGAGACAGAAACCCGCCGAGCCACTTACGCAATACGAGTTGCATGTCAAGTGTGGGACAGGTCTCATGTGCGAGGACATGTAAAGTTAGTCTAGACCGCTTCATCCCAACATGCCACCATGATCAAAATTTACACAAGTATGAAACAACAAGACTATCAACGCCCACATCTCTATGTGTTCTAACCGTATAATGAATCTACGCATAGAAATAGCTCTGATACCACTGATGGGGTTCATTGCATGGAAAACAAAAACATTTCCTACGATTGCAACCACCAAGATCATATCTAGGAGATACATGTAATGGTTTCATATGGACTCACCCTCGAAGACCATAAGGAGCGATAACATTCCCACAAACAAACATGGCTGTTGTAGAGTGTACTCGAGTGTCCTCAAGGATGCGATGATAGTGCTGCACGTGTATCACCTCCATAGTCGGTCACACGTATAGTGTGTTGACGACTCCTGAACCCTCGCTCCAGCCAGACATCGGAAGTAGCGGATCCCCGGGAACTCGAAGGAGCGCTACGCAATGGTAGAGATGGTGGACGGGAAGATCTCAAGCAGGGCTTCGCCTAAGCACCTTTTCTTGTGGCAATGGACAAGGCTAGCAAGAGGGAGAAGATGCTAACCAAATGGCATATGAGAGGAGTGGGCAAGTGTGTGTGAGGGAGGAGGTCTCTACCTCCTTTTATAGGGGAGAGAGGGGGAAGCCCCTCCCAGGCCGGTGGCCAGGAGGGTGCGCCCTCACCTCCTGTCATTCATCTGGGTAGACTCTCCACTCATATAATTTCAATATCCACTTTCTCCCATTTATTCTCCACTCAAAAACCAAAGGTCTTTCCATTAAAGCACTTTAATTCTCTTGTTTTAATGCAACTCAATTTAATGAACACTTCATTTAATGAGTACTTCATTTAATGAACACATTAAACTTTTGATCTCTTTCTTTGTTTCGATACCCCGAAACCATTTTGGCAAATTCGACAAAAGAAATTCTGGCGATGTCCATTATATTCTCATGTGTTCCCTATCCACTCAATTGCGTCGACTACCCTTAAGTGTGTCTCCCAATGGGTCACGAACTGTGTGGACATGATCAAGCCATTCTTTGATCAATAATCATTAGCGGGACCTAGAGATCCATAATGTCTCCCACTAGTTCAAGCGATGACTTAGTGATCGCGTGACCTTTTATTCGCAATAACCAATTCCTTTTGTCTCGCAATATTTTACTTGTCCGGGATCCGATCACTTGATAACATTCATACCTAGTTCGATATTGTTACTAACAAGTATTCTTTTCTTGTTCCCATGATATGAAATTCTTAGTGATCATTATCACTTGCTTGCAAGCTATGTGAATGTTATACCACCGAGAGGGCCCTAAGTATATCTTTCCGTCATTAGGATGGACACAACCCACACTTGATCCACGAGCCTCAACTAACAATTTCCAAGTATCTGATGAGACCTTTATGAACATCCTGTTACGGTGTGACGTTTGATGCAATCAAAATACTCTTCCGGAGTCAGTGATTGACATGATCTCATGGTTTAAGGATTAGGGTTACTTTGAATGACGTTATAGAAGTGTAAACATAATGGCTTGATCGTGTTACTATACTTTGGGAGTATGTTCATCACATCATTCAATTAATTGTTTGACCTTGTTATTAATAACATCAATGTCATGATCAGGAAACCTTGATCATATGTTAATCAACAAGCTAGTGTAATTAGAGGCATCTCTAGGAACCTTCTATTTGTTTATTAAACACACATGTATTAACGTTTCCTTTTTAATACATTTATAACAAGAGAAATAACATAATAACCATTTATTATTGCCTCTCCGATCATTTCAAAAGAAGATTCTAGATTTGATGGATACTGCCCTACTTTCATGAATTTTCAAGCTTACTATCTAAAGCTATGCAATAAAATGACTTTTTGACAATCTTAAGTAAGTATGTCTAATTTTGACTTACAAAGTGTGTGATATACCTTGCTCTTTAATTTTTTTAAATAATTCAAAGGTACAAAGTAGTCAAATATTGGAGAACCACCGAGAGTTTTGCAAGATTCAACTTTTTGATATGAATGGTAATGACACCAAATTTCGGCCATTTTTTTAAAAAAAATATAAAGAAACAGAATATAAAATGAAATACAACCATTCTTTTCTCTCCTGGTGTCTCACTATGTGCACTAGCTAGTTTTAATGAAAAATATAATCTTAAAATTTGATAACTTTTGAAAAAAACTTGTTTCACAATATATGGAGTACCATGTATGAATATGAATGGCTTTTAAACTAGATGACAAAGGTCATGATGGCCATATCTTTTTTCTAGTTTATAATAACATGTCCATATTTAGTAGTTAGTGCATTAGCATTTAAAAAGAATATTTACAAAGGAAGCTTCCAAATTCAAAGTTGGTTCAATTTTCTAAGGCACAATAATGGCTTTTGTCATGAAGCAACTACAAAATATGGCTCAAAATCCCACTTTCCTAGTTTTCACACAAAGTATACATAGCCTAGGGTTTAGGGTTCGGGGTTTATTTTGGGTTGAGGGTTTAGGGGTTCATGGTTTAGGGCATGTTTGATTCATCGGATAGAAAAAACACATGAATAGGAAAAATGCAGGATTAGAATGTCATGTCCAGTTGAATCCTACATGAATTGGAGACTACAGGATTTTTCTTGAATGAGCTTTTGATTTGCAGGAAAGTCAAAGTAATTGTAACATGAGTTTTGGGTGGATGGAAATTTTCTCCAAAACATAGTGCAATGCAATCCTATGTGAAAAAATCCTAAGGATCTAATCCTACGAATCAAACAATGCACAAAGGAAAAATTCCTAAGGATCAAAATCCTCCAAATTTCACACAAGCCATTAGGGTTTAGGATTTTAGGGTTTAGGATTTAGGGTTTAGGGGTTTAGGGTTCATGATTTAGGCTTTGGGGTTCAGGATTTATGGTTTAGGGTTATTCAGGGTTTTAGGGGTAGGGTATTTTAAATAATAATGTTCAAGCTTTATATATATGCTGATATTCATGGAATAGAATGGTGTTAGCGAGGGTTTAGGGTTGAGGGATCGAGGGTTTAGGGTTTAGGGTTCTAGGGTTTAGAGTTTATGGTTTAGGTTTTAGGGGTTTAGGGTTTAGGTGTTTGGGAATTTTCAATAATGTTCAAGCTTTATGCTTATATTCGTGGATTATAATGGCGTTATCGCAATTTAATGAAAGTATATCTGAAATTTTGACCTACAAGTGCATGATACCTGCTTGGTCTAGGTAGTTTAGGGGTTGAGGGTTTTAGGGTTTAGGGTTTAAGGAATTTTCAGTAATGTTCAAGCTTTATGCTTATATTCGCCAAATAGAATGGCGTTACCCAATGACATGTGTATGACTAACCGGGTCCCTATGACTAGTTACCCTAGTTGAATAAAGTCTTATAGCCCCTGAAGCCCATAAAGAATAAAGGAAGGCCCAAGAAGCATCCGACAGATAGAAAGCGTGTATTGACAATCAAGAAAGAAGTAGAAACCGACATTGTATTAGTGTTGTAATGGTAACTTCTAACCTATTCGTATACGGCCTCAGGACCAAGTCTATTATATAAAGGCTGGGAGGAGCCAATGGAGAGGTACCAAAAAATCCTTGAGAAATCTATAACCATATTGACCACAAGCAATCAGATGTCTTCGACTCCCTTGTTTGTCTGATCACTCGATGAAATCTCCATCGTTCTCTTTTCCGCAAAAACCTAAGTCCATAACCATGGGCATTGCCGGGGTTACCCCTCGTCAATTGGCATGGTATGTGGGAAGTCTGATTGCTGGATTCATGGATTCGGTGGCCCCCTCTTCACTAAGCAAAAATTCAAGAGCAACAGAACCACACCCGCCCACCCCTGTTTCGGTTCTCGCCAACTTTAACGGCGGATCCGATCCCATAATCGGGAGTTTTCACTTCCAGGTGGAAGAACCCAAGAATCTTTGCCTATCGGCCCCAATCTATTCAGGTATGTTGGTCATAACAATAGCTCCTACGGCAATTCCTACATTTTCATTGGCTCATCTCAAGGAGTCGCACCCAGCGGAAAAATGACAAGGAAAACTCCAAAAACTCTACAGATCTAGAGGATCTGGCCGATCTATACGACGTCCTCTCCATTGGGTTATACCCCGAAATAATGCCACCACGTGGCTCAAGTCCAGCAAGTACTGAGCCCGATGAAAGCAACAAAAGCATCGACTCTGGAATCAAGAAAACTGAAACTTACCCAGAATAAAACCTGTGGGATTTCACTGGTTTTTCAAACATTGTATCCTATGGATCCAACAACTAAAATAACATCTCGTACATGACACACCATCAAGTATGCATGATTATCAGCGAGGGAACATCCACACCTCAAGAATCCAACGGTAATCCGATCCTTGATCCCAATGATATTTTATCGGGTGATGATGCAAAAAAGCACATAAATGGAGGAGATCAGACCAACAATAGTGTCATACAAGGGAGAGAAGGAACACAGGATGGCGAATGTCTAACTCTTCGGCTATTAGTGGAAACATGGCAAAGAGCGAGGGACATAGTCTCGGCCGCAGTCCCCATGATAGTGGAAGCCACGTGCGAGGATCTGATGGCATACCAGTATTTACTACACCACAAGAATAGGGATTTTCTCAGGATGAAGAGACAACTCAACAAAATAAAAAGGTTAGCCGACAAATCCAGCATGCAGCAGGCACAACTAAGATCCACCCATAGATCCGTCAATGTAACTAGAGGCGCGCCATAGAGAGGAACCTCATGGATACAGAATATTCAATAAGCCGAGAGAAACGATCTGACCCGAGATCTAGACCTATCTTTCATGACAGTAGATCTAGCAGGACACATCAAAGCAAAAATAGTGCAAGCCATGATTGTTGCCGCCTAGACCTACCTACTCACAACTCAACCTGCACCCGATGATCCACGGGTGGCTCTCCATCGCTTCGCTCTCATGAACCTCGGTATGGTGGGAGCATCGCTCACGCGGGGAGAATAGGAAATGACAAGGCAACCAACAACTTACCACGCCGCCGCAATAGCCCTCGGCATGTGGGACACACCCAACGATCATGGTCACCACATCGGGTACACTTTACGAACTCTAAACCACGAGATGACGTAATAAACGACATCACACAGCGCATGGTCGATTGATCCAGGGAAAAGCGCATCAGGCGAAGATACTATGATGGAGAAAGCAAGGATGAGTACGAATTATGTGGGGCTAGTTTCTTTACCTAGCTAGGAGGTTCACAAGACCCTAGTACCCAAGGATTTCGAACTTCATCATGATCACCAAACCTACGACGGTCTCTAGGAACCCGAAGCTTGGATGGCAGATAACCTGCAAACCGTTAAACTGCAGGGTGGCTCCAAGGCTACTGCAATGCATAACTTGCAGTTACACCTAAGCGCCACCGCCTGGTCATGGCTCAAGCATCTATATGAAGAATCCATCTGCAGCTGGAACGACCTCGAAGATAAGTTCATCTCAAACTTTACATCCACATTCAAGTGACCCGCATCCTTGGAGTAGTTATGGGCATGCAAACAGAAATCTAGAGAACCAATACGAGCATTTATCCAGTGATGGAACATCATCAAAAACTCAGCCGAAGCTATATCTGACGAAAGGGCGATTAATGCCTTCAGCGACGGTCTCCACCATAGAGAATTCATTGAGGAGATGGGACAGGTCAAACCCAAAACAATTTCACAGCTGACGGACATGGCAAATCGATGGGCCGACAGTGAAGACGAAGTACACAACAAGAGAGGGTGCTCACCCAAGGAAGATCGGGACATGCGCAATAATGATAAAAGATGGTGCAGGAATGACGGATACAGCGGGCCAAGCTACTTTGCGGCTAGATTTTTAGGAGAGGACGGCCAAAGAAATGATGACCGTAAGAGTGGATCTCGCAGCAACAGAGATGACGCTAGTGGAAGCCAATTAGCATAGCGATACCAGCAAAGAGATCGGAGTCCCCAATGTCTCTAATGCAGATGCTAGAAGGACCCTTCAATATGCAATTCTACATCGACTCAGCAGTAAGGAGGCGATTGAACCATCTCATGAAGGATTGCTGCGCGTTCCTAAAGATGCATGAGGTATGTAATGCAAAGGCAACCGAAGCAGCAAACCAAGGGTACGCCACCGCACCTGGAACCCTAGCTCTTGGTGCAGCACCACCACCGCCAGTATAGCTGCCAACAGGACCTCCGCATCTGCAAACTGCAATAAACAAAAACCAGGAGGACGAGTATCTGAGGTCCAAGGGAGTAATGTCAATGATCCAAAAGGGAGCCCGTCCAATAGGATCGAAAAGCTGATCAGCAGGGTCGTCTCCAGAAATTTGGGGCCCTGATGCGAAATGTAAATAGGGTCTCATTTTTAAAATTCATGTATTGTAACTAATACAAAATATAACTGATGAATTAGTTATAACTCTATATGTACTAACATGTCAAATCAATTTTATCCATAACTTAACGGAACAGATCCAATTATGAATTGATCGGCAGTCAGGACATTGACCGGCTGAGCAAGAAGGGAGAAACTTGAAACACTGAAATGTGGCACGCTAGAGGCAAGGTCGGGGTTCGGGGGCAACTGCGGAACAGACTTAATTTTTCATGAAATAATCTTTCAGGGCTTTGTGGGACAAAACAAAAGAAGATAATATCTACATATATACTACTATTGGCTGATCTTTCAGAGTAATCTAGACACATCCCTACACATTGCATATTTATAATAATGCATTGAACACTACAAGAAAAGTTGGCTTTTACAACGGATGATTTTCATGGTTGAAGGCCTGTTTTTCGTGGCTAAAAAGTCTTCTACGATGGATTCCCATCATGGTAAAATCCCCGTCACAAAAGAATCTACCGCGGTTTTTTCCTGACCGTGGCGGATCGCACCCTTCAGCCACAAAAACTTGTTCCGTCTTAGATCTGTTCACCAACCATGTTGACTGCTGACGTCACGAAAAATGCCACGTGGAAAACACCGTTAACGACTAGTTACCGCCATTAACGTCCATGGAAACTGTGGTAGAAGATAGGCCTAGCCAAGGCCTGCTCACAATTAAGTGGGCCTAGCCAAGGCCTGTTTGAAATGGGCACAAAGATGTGGCCAGCTGCGGCCCGTGAACACTGTTTTGTCCTACAAAAGCCCACAGTTTTCAAACACTGTGCGGCCTATTAACATTCTGCGACAAGGAGGCCTGATACTATTAAAGCCCACTTTCAGCCCGTCACTATTCTCACAGCTCGTCATGGGCCGCCTATGAATGGCTCACTTTGGAGAATGTCCGATACTGTTCTGGCCTTTTACTATTCTAGCTCGTTACTGTTCTGGCCGTCTACTGTTCATGTCCGTTACTATTCTGGACCTTTACTATTCAGGTATGTTACTGTGCTTACTGCCGTTGTTCTAGCCTACTACTGTTCAGGCCTGCTACTATTCTGGCATGTTTGCTTTTCTGGTCTATTACTATTTTGGCATGTTACTGTGTTGGGTTGCCATTGTTATGGTCTGCTGGTGTTTTGGCCTGCTACTGTTTTGACCTATTACTATCCTGGCCTGTTACTGTTTTGGCCTGCTACTGTTTTGGTCTGCTACTGCTTTGCATGTTACTGTTTTGGCATGTTACTATTTTGGCCTGTTATTGTTTTGTCCTATTACTATTTTGGCATGTTATTGTTTTGGTATGTTACTGTTTTGTCCTGTTACTGTTCTACCCAGTTGTCGTTACTGTTTCGGTAATTCTGAAGGCCATGCAAATATCATAAAAGGAGTATAATTAGCTATCATCTTTTACTATTCATGGAAGGCACAATAAGAAGGGCAAATAACAAAACCATATATAGTTACCTGATCGACCTGGCTAGCGCAATTATGGTATCGCCATTCGTGGACTGCGTCAACTAAATGCCTACATGGCCTATGCGAGTTATCTGGATATTACATCAGCTGCAAACTTCTTAAAAATATTACATAATATGAACAAAAGGGAAAGAAAATTCAGCATTTCAGTTGACAATCAAGTTGATAGCAGAGTCCTCAATTTGCTTTCTGAATCCATCAACTGCATCTCCCTTTGAGTGTGACAGCTACATTGGAAAACCACCCTGGGACGTGATCTTGCAGTCCCCTCTTTGGTGGCGATAGCAATAATTGCAGTCTGAAACTAACTATAACAAGTTAATACAACAAAGAAGACAAACTACTCATAGCTAAGAATGAACCAGATAGGAATTATAACTGCATAATACAAACATGTAGAGAAGGAATGCAAACCATGAATTAACTATATAGTAGAGGATAGTTATGTCGTTGCCTAGGCCGAACCAGAACCAGATACGAGATATAATGGTGTGGCTTGTGAACCTGTAGAACCGTACAAACAAACATTAGACAAGTATGCCAACAATGAAATGTGCAATCAAACAAAGTGTTTCTTAGAATTTCAGTATAAACTAGCCAGGTCATTTCAGCAAATATATAAGGAAGCAGTCGTATCTCTTGGAATGCAAGAGTCGTTGGGTGACTCGGAATTTGTGGTGAGCTACACAATGGCATGCAGTTACTGTCATAGCTAAGCATGAACCACACAGAAATTATAACCAGAGCATACCAGAACTTGTGAGTAGGAATGGAAAACACGAATGAACTATATAGTAAAGAATAATTATGCCGTTGATTAGGACGAACCAGCACTAGATACAGAAAACATATAATGGCATCGCTGCTGGACCTGTAGGCTGTGCAAACCAACATGTTCAGTGTTTTCTTTTTGAGCTCTATGCAAATAAAAAGAAAATAGTCAGTGTTGCAGCTTTTGAAGAACTAGATGGCAACAACAAAATTAGAATCGAACTAGTACAAAGAGTTTGAACGGGTACTATAGGATAGCAGAACGATGCTAGGGAGGAAATAATAGTAGGAACTTAGCTTAGGAATAACTAGAAAAAGTCAGTATCTGTGTAGCAGTGAATCCGCACTAATTTTTTCCACTGACATTACATTTTGCAAGAACTACACAATAGCAGGCATTTACTGGTGTACGGAGCAGCTAAGATAAGAACATGTGCATGATAAAATAACAGACATGTGCATGACTTGATATTTGTAGAGCAGCGAATGCAAAACAACATATCTAATGACATTGTATGTACTAGCACGCAGAACAGGTGTGCCCAGTGACTTGTATGTACTAGCACAATTACCAAAATTTAGTTCACTGCGACAGGCTTGAACCTGCTATACCGCTGACAAAACAAAAACGGGTTGGAGATTTGGTTAACCTTGGTCGGAGAGGCGTCTAAGCATCGTCGGTACCGTGCGAGTGACGTCCAGGTCATCGAGGATGCTGCGGTTGCGGTGGTTGTTGGCGTCAGGGAAGCAGATCTTGGGCGGTCGATGCTGGCTTGAAAGCGGTGGACGAGAGCGTCGCTGAGGCAGATCCGGTGCAGTGAACGGCGACGGCCGTGCAGCTGGTCTGGAGCGGTGGACATGGAACTCTTTGAACTAGATCACGCCCGATGGACACCGGTGAAGCAGAGCTTGGGCGGTCGATGACGCCATCAGCATGGTGAACGACACCGCAACTCCTAGATCTGGTGAGTGAGCGTCGGTGAAGCGGCTGGGCGGCGGTGCACGAGACTGCAGCTCAAGCCGGTGCGCGCGGTGATCGTGGAGGGGATAGATGAGCTTGGTATTTTTGGGAGGGTCGGCGGGAAAAACTGGGGAAATCGGGACCATAGAGGTGAGCAGAAAAAATAATTATGATCATGCCCCCGAGCTACCGACTTTAGCATGCCCATTTGTCATCTAAACAATGGGTAATTTGGAATTTTAAATTCTAAAGTTTTTGAAACGGAAAGGCGCGAAATGCTTCAAGATCGGTGTGTGGTTTTGTCGCTCGATTGAGAATTTGAATTTGGCTTGCGCCCATCTAATAATAATAATAATAGAAAAATGGTACTCCCCCGTTCGGTGGGATATTTTGGCTCAAAGTTTTTGAAACGGTGGGGCAGGAAATGCTTGGTAGGTGGGTGATTTTGCCACTCGATTGAGATTTTGAATTTGGCTAGCCTCCATCTACTAATAGAAAGAAGGTAGTAGACCGTACGCTATCTGTCCAGAAATTCAAGGCTGAGACTCACATCAACTGATCATCCATAAACATTTTTTTGCATAGAAACTTGGATTTCTTCCATTCACACAGCATAGGCAGTAAATTTTGCCGCTTGACTCAGATTTTAAATTTGTCTAGGGTCCATGTAATAATATAAAAAGGTACTACCTCGGTGGGTGATTTTCCATAAAAATGTTTGAAACACAGGGGGTGCGAAATGCTTCGGGGTCGGTGTGTTATTTTCCTGCTCGATTACAATTTTGAATTTGGCTGTCGGCCAAGTTTTTATTACTAGAAAAAAGGTTCTGTAGTTCGAACGTCATCTAGTCAGGAATTTAAGGCAATACTCACATGAACTCATGCCTCCGATTCAAACGTGATAGGCGGTATGTTTTGGCGGTCGACAGTGATTTTGAATTTAGAGATTGTCCAAAGAATAATTAAAAAAATAGGCCGTTCTCCCTCTATTTCAGGGATCCAAGTCAGGGAGAGTGATTATCTACCACGTGTATGAAAATACAGATCTCCGATATAAGAATGTTTGTTTAACATAACAACAAACAAATGTCTGAATTAGCTCTGATTCAAACATGTGAAAATGGTGTGCAAGAAAGGTCTAGTAATTATTTAGGTGTCGGCACAGACTCTTCTACAGGAAGCACTAACTGAATGGTAGTACTAATTCAGATCAAATAAAAAAGCTTGATGTGAAACAAATACTCCTACTACAGCATACTATCAAAACACAAAGGCTAGCTAAAGTATATGGAGAACAAATAAAACAAGATTTTATCACGCATCCACTACTATATAGAGAACACCATTTCATCATATAAAACAATGTTTTATCAGACACACATAGGCCCCCAAAACAAATAGATAGCTCTAATATTCTAGCCCATGCCGATGTGACTGCAGCACAAACGAAGGTGCCACCACAGTTCCATCAGCTACCAAAACAAACAAATATCAGACCATAGCTCCAAATAACACAACCTGGGCAAACACATGATTTCCCAAACAAGCCTTGCTTCTTCATCCGAGTGTTATTTTCATCTCCTTGATGTTGCAGTCTGAATAGGATGTCTTGCTGACATGACTTCCTTTTCGTTCTTTGATTAAGCACTTTGAATCACGTCGGCTGCTGAAGGAAATGAACAAAATGATCAGCAAAATCATAGATGTTCAAAAATCCAAGGTTTGCACATGAATGACTGCACTAACCAGGTGTCATAATGTAGGGATGTAAAGTACACCAACGTTTACGAGATCTAAACTTCTTAGACTTCATGCTGCTGAGATCTAATTCGAATACTCCCTCCTTCACCCATATAACCACCATTTCTCTATCCTCAAATGCGCATAGTAACCTTACTACATCTTTCCCACCATATGCCCATGATTTATCAAGGCCAAGGAGAGTGTCCAACTCAACCTTTATATGAGGCACCCAAGCTTCTCATTTGCCAATTGATGATCTTGCACTGGACCACATGTTTAGACTGAAGTCTCTTATAACTGCAAGGGAAACATCTCCATTATGCCCCTTAGCAATGACAAAATTGCGTCTGGAAATATCATGTGTCTCATAGGGGCACTTAATATAACATAGTTTTGTTGTCACGTTATCGAAGGCAATTATATATATGGAGTTCATTGTTGGCCAGTGCAAAATGTCCCCTATGAGAGTTGACGGCTTGTGGTCAATCTTAGCCAGCATCTCAGTAGGTTCAATCCAGTCCTCCCATTTTCCTAACACTGATGAGTACCTCTACCCCAGTGCTTGGTTACAATTGGGTACTATCTAAACAACCCAGATATTGATGCAATAGTGTGAAGAAAATTGCCCATGATTTCTCGAATAGAAAATTTTGCCGCTATCATACTCACGTCTCCGCCAAATTGGTGGTTCTGGTATCACTGTTTCAGTTCCACTGATTGGATCCTAGGCCTTTATCATGTTGGACCCTTGCGAATAATGAAGTAGCACCCTACCATTGTGACATCCGAGTACATATGGTTTGTAGGCTTTATGTACTTCCACCAGCCTATTCAGCTTCTGGAAGATGGATTGGTCAAGATTATGATCTATCAAGAATCGAGCGTCGTCGGAGCTGTTGGTGAAAAACCCAAGTAACGACATTCCTCTGTTGTGTGACAGGGTTAGCCTTTTGAAATCGTTGCTTCCCATGAAGTCCATCCAACATTTTTGGGTGACTGATGCCCTTAGTATGCAGGATGGGTGCGGAGGAAGCCTGACAAGAATCTTACCAAATACATCACCTGGCAAGTCGTTGATTGTTGCATATGTTCTTCCACCGAAGCTGGTAGGATGATGCAAATAGCACAAGTGCATCATCAGAATTAAGTAAACAACACAATAAACAATGCACAACCCTAAAAAAAGAATTAAGTAAACACCATAATGCATCATACATTTTGATAGGAAATTTTATCATCGAAATTTCCTAAACTGCACCCATCTAAAAAACTACCTAAAAAGCAGAGTTTGTCAACAAAATAACCTAAACAGCACAAGCAATCAACCAGAGTAGTACGAAAGCACCACAAAATGCTTCAGCATGTCAGAACTGGGCAAAGGGAATGAATAACTTTTTTTAGGTCATCGGGGAGGATAGAAAGGCCCCTACCTGAATTTTCTAGTTTTATCATAAAGAAGAGGAGAAAAAACGGATGCAGCTTTAGTGACTTGGTGAACCCAAGTCCCACGGTGACTTGCCCCAGGATCCACCTTCCATCTTAGATCAAACGTATGACAGTAGTTCAGATTTTGAACTAAAATGTAAAACTATTCGAAAAAATTGACAAAAAATCAGGAAATCATCGGTGCCTAGGTTTGAATCCTATGAAGGTTTGATCCCATTTGGATCACTAGTTTGTGATTAAATAGATTTTTATGTTCCCGGTACTACTAGTTTACACTAATATCCACTGCGTCCAGAAAAAAACCCCGGAGCAGAATACACAAAAGAGGGAGGAAGTCAGGGAGACAAAATCCAACGCAAACTTACAATGGGGTCGATGAGTTCTGAGCAGATGGAGCAGGCGCTGCAGACGAATGACGAGCCACGACCATTGACGATGAAGAAGCATGACCACGAGCTGACGCATTCCTAGCATCACACGCAGCCGTCGTTGTGGCAGCGGCAGCCAACATAGCCGAATTTGTTCCAGCAGCAGTCGATGAGGATTTTGATTGCGCCTCCACCGCTTTCCAAGCATCACTCAACACTGCCCAAGACTCCGATGTGGTACAAGCATCGGCCTCCACATCCGCTTCACATGTATCCGCTGATGCTGCTTCAGCATCCACCTCTGCTTTACAAGCATCTATCGACGCAGCAAATGCATCCACCAACACCGATTCCATTTCCTATAAACGCAGAAGCTTATTTAGCTCGCAATGCCCAAAAATAAATGCATTCTATCCTTCAGAAAGCCTATAATGGCTGGAGGTTGGGGACGTACATACCAGCGAATGGCGGTGCGGTAGTGTTCAATTGTGGAGCGGTGGGGACAGTCCGGTTGAGGGAGGGCGGCCAGGCAGAGAAGATGACGATGGGGTCGAGGGGCACACGACTGAGCTACCTCGAACTTGAAACTAACTTTCACCCCACTATTTTATTTTTATTTTTTTGTGAACCCTGCCTTTTTTAGGGGAAACCATGCCTGTATTAATAGTAGCAACCAAACGACTGATACTAGTTTGTGCACTTGCGTTGCTCAGTTTCCAGCCTACAGACATTAAGTTTGTGCACTTATTCGTGTGATACAATCAATTGTTGGGTAAAATATTCCAAGTGGTAGAAGCCTTCCCTTTCTATGACATCAATATCTAGAGTTCGAACATCGACCTGAAATTCCACAATCTACAACTACAAGTTTTGGTTTACTACCAGAAACATGCTAAAAAAAGCACTCGCAACTAGCATTAACATCATCATTAACAGATCTCAGAAGGAAAAAAATTGAAAGATAAAAAACCACCGCAAGTTCGAATAAGATGACTATTGTTGCCAAATATAGTCACATAAAGCCAGGTCCAATATATATGTCATAATATTACATCAAATATATAGATTCATGGACACCACACACCAGTAGAGCAAAAAAGAACAGTTATAGTACCTGACTTAACAACAGTCATCCTCACAAGAGACCCAAACCCTTCAAAAATGGAAGTAGAGCGGTCAATATGGTTTACAGATTTCCTCATCTTTTGCAGAATCAGGACTGCATGGGCGTGGAGAATCTCGAATTTCTGTCAGGGTCTCATCTGCTTCTAGAGACAAATTGAAAAGACTGTCAGCTCACATTCCCACCTGTTCCAAGATCCGGTCGTACACCTGGCCAATCAGCTCATCGCCATCCACATCAAGCAACTCAGGGACTAAGTTGTCAGCCACGAACTTTTGAAAATCAACAGTAGGATCATGAGCAACTGAAATTGATGTATTCCATCCTGCAGTCAGATCAGCTATCCGCTTAGTGGATGTGGACACTTCTTCCTTCAGGCGCCTAATCTGTTCGTCCTGGTGTTTCACTTTCTCTTGAAAGGCACGAAATCATGTGTCTATGAGCTTTGTATTTCTCTCGGAGATGGGCAATTGTCAAATCCTTGTAGTGACCAGCACCATTATGCCATGAGCAATATGAGTAAGGTGGAAACTGTAGATAACAAATCCAAAATTAAACCAGATTCTCATTTCAAAAAAATAAACCAAATTCTCGTTTCACAATCCAAATTCAGCTGCACACATCGTGCAAGATCCATAGTGGTACCACAAATTGCAAAGAACCATAGAGGCATATTTCCCAAACATGGGAAACATAAACGACATCAAAAGGGCCGTACTTCAGGGTTTGCCTTCTTAGCTAGCACATGAGCAGTCCTGGCCTTAGTAACAAGTGGCAACAGATCAGAATGACTTCATTTCTGCATCATTATGCAACAAAAAAGATCAGTATATTTTAGGGGACATTTTAAGTAATAAAGCGCTCTTTATCGAAAAACGTTTTCGGGGACAAAGCATAGGTTACTGAAATTCCAGCAAAGCAGCTTGATACATAAAAACACTTGTCACTCGATAATGCCTCCTCCACGGGTGGGACATGCGCATGATGCTAAATGAAATGCAGCAAAACCAGTAAATTTTAGGAAATAATACACCAACTTTGCAATGCAAAGAAGGATACGTGCATTAATCTGATGCCAAGGATTGGGCGTGTTTCCCTTTAACAAACAATATAATTTAAAGAACTCAGCAATGCAGGACACCGGCAAACAACAATTTTTATGAACAATATGCAGCAAATTACATCTGCATTGTTCAGTAGAGGACCGTTCTGTGAAATAAAGCCAGGGGAAAAGCTTCCCATCCTCAAAAGACTCTTCTTGGCAACATATACTTACCTACTTTCATTGGACCTTATAAATAATTCAATGCTACATCCATGGTGATCCTAGCTTCCTAATGTGGCATATAGATCTAGTATTTCAAATAGCAATCACCTAAACAACCATCCGGATGGTTGCGGACTCACCAGAGATTGCACTGATGCGATGGAAAGGTGGACGCTGCTGGGTAAAGAAGGTGCACGACGGGGGAGGTGCACAAATGTGCAAAAAATGTAGCGATACTCGTATATAGATAGAGATACCAGTAACACATAAACTTGATCAATTAGGAGTAACCACAAACTCCAGAAGGGCTGTAAGCATACTGTCAACTACTCCCATATTAATTAACCTAGTGTAATTTAACGTGGCAGTACTATGCGATGGTGAGTACTAGTAAACAAAATGGGATTACTTAATTAGTGGAATCTACAATCGGCCACCAAAAGCATCATGAGCATGCTAAATATCTAGATTGCAGACCATAATTGGTTAAGAACCTAATGTCCAGCTCTAATTACCCAAATCTAAGGGCATATATCCTATTTATGACTGAGTGCAGTGAGTTGGAGACATCCGTTAACTCTGCAGCCATCTCCTTGGCATGCATCTGATGGCGCTCCTGCTCCTCCTCTTCAAGGTAATCGCAGATCTCGAGATGTAACCACATCGACATCATCGCGTGCTGCAACGAAAGTGAGTGCGGTAGATCTACCCAGTGGACGAACGTGCAGTGCTCACATTCGTAGTTGCAACCCAAGAACCTATGGCCGAAGTTCGTTCCCCCGAACGCGACGCGGCGACGGTGCGCCAGGGCATAGTCACACTAGAGCCAAAGATCCACATCGGTCGATGCCGTACCACTTCGCGTCTACCATCCGAGCCGGCATTTGAACCCAGGAAACATCGTCAATCAAGACGGGCAAAATAGAGAAAAACCCCCAAAGGAGAGAACCCATAAGCTGAATCCGCCGACATTGCTCGAAAAAAGAGTGCGCCTTCAAAGCCTAGCGCAGAGCCTTCGTGTAGAAGGAAGAGGTAGGGGAGCCGATCCTCACATTTGTTGGCTACTACTCCGTATTGGATTTAACTCGACCACTGATAACTGGGGCCCGTGCTAGAGATCCTGTGGGCCCCCAAACATCACTCACCTAGTTTGACTTGCATTACATGGAGTACTTTTGGAAAATAGATCAAAACTCAATAAGTAAATAAACCAAAGGCCCCCCTCTCTTTTTGCGAAAACCCATTACAAAAAGGATGCGCTCACAAATGCGTACACACACTCACCCCTATGAATCCAGGTACGCACACCCTACACCTATGAGCACTTCAGAAAGACTGGATCTTGACACTGGTCCCGTGGGGCTTGAGCTTGACGAAGTCACGATAGGCACCTCGCTATATATTGACGGGAACGTCGCCTCTCACTACCCTCATAACCATCCTTCAAAGTCGAGCGTCGAGGCTTCGTGGCGAAGGAAGTGCTAGGGGGTTTGAGCTCATATTCGTTGGCTGCTATGGGATGTAATTGAACCACTAATAATGTGGTCCTCGGTAGTGAGCCCATAGACCCTAGACACCAGTGACCATTACAATTACTTTTGGAAAACCGAGCAAAACGTAATACAAATGGAAGGCCCATCTCTCTCATTTTTGCGAAAATCCACTACAAAACGCACACGCTCACAAATGCATACACACACTCACCCCTATGAATGCATGAACGCACATCCTACCCCTATGAGCACATGTGAAAGATTGTGTCTTCAGATTGTCCGGTGGGGGGCTTGATCTTGATGAAGTCACCATAGGCACCTACTGCCCTCGTAACCATCCTTCAAAGCCAAGCGTCGAGGCTTCACCAAGAAGGAAGAGCTAGAGGAGTCAGAGCTAACATTCGTTGGCTGCTATAGGATATAACTAGACCACTAATAACAATGGGGCCCCACGGTAGTGAGCCCATTGGCCCAGACATCAAAGCAAGCATGATGTCAAGTCTTAAACATATATCTTAACGGTGGAGTGGGTAGCGCTAACAAAAATATTCTTCAAGGTGATTCTAGTGCTAGACTTGTATCTAAGAGAATCAATTGGGAGGGCCCACTATTTAGTGGATAATAGTCTATTTTTCTTTTTAGCATGGTTGTGTGGACCCACTTCAGTTCTAAATGTTGGACCCAAAGTAGTTTTCGTAGCTACTTCTAGACACTGCACATGCCCTTACTATACGTAGCTTAGAAATTTACTAGCCTCGTGTCTAAGAAAATTGTAGGTTGCTTTGAAAGTTTTTCAAAAAAGCTTTTGGAGTTACCCATCGAGGGGTCAATTAATATATCACAAAACACCAAGAGTTTTGACAACCGGTTTAACTTCTTGATAAGATAGATTTTGCATCTTGACCATTTAACGAAATTAGGTCAAACTTGAGCTACAAGTAAGCGCGATATAGATTGCTCTTGAATTAAATGTCTTTTCGGAGGTCTATAGGTGCATCTTGTTGTAGTAAACAATTCCATCACTATGAGTTTCCTACTATCCCAGGAGAGAACATTCTCAATTTTCCGAGTGTGATGATGAGATTGATGTTTCCCGTAAAGCAAGTCAGAAGAATATGGATCTAAATGACACACGAGGCAAGTTTTCAGACATATATTATGGACCAACATGTTGTACATGCGATTTCCCATGTTTTATGAGTTCTCAAACTTCCTAGCTAACTTTGCCCACTTGATTGATTTTATGCCGATTTATCGAAATTATTAGGTACAAATTGAACTGCAACAAGTAAATTGTAGGTTGCTTTGAAAGTTTGACGAAAGATCTCTCTTGGAGGTACCCATATCTATCGGGGGAGGGGTCAATTAATATATAGGAAACCACCAAGAGTTTTGATGATATATAGGTACAGTTCAACTTCTTGCTAAGATTTTGCATCAATTTAATGAAATTAAGTTAGACTTGAGCTACAAGTAAGCATGATAGACTGCTCTTGAATTAAATGTCTTTTCAGAGGTAGATGGGTGCATCTTCTTGTAGTAAACAATGTCGTCGGTGTGAGTTTCCAACTACCAGGAAAGGACATTCTCAATTTTCCGAGTCATTCATGATCATTCTCTCCCATAAAGGAAGTCTGAAGAATATTGATCTAAATAAATGCCACAAGCCAAAGTTTTCACACGCACACACACACACACACACACACAGGCACGTGCCACACTCGTATATACTGTATGAAATGTGATTTAACGAACAATAAGTTGTTATTAACCAATAGTCTTGTTAGAGAAAAAGGCATACATTAAGTATATTTATAATAACTATCTCGAACATGGTGGAGTTTGCTCTAGATACTGTTCAACATGAATCCAACTACTCTGAACCATCAGATCTAACAGCCCAACGGACACGATTGGTACTATGGATACAATTCAAAACTTCCTACCTAACTCCACCCACTTGAATGACTTTATGTCGATTTATCGAAAATAGGTCTGATTTGAACTTGTATAAGTAAACTTTAGGTTACTGTGAATGTTCTACGAAAAAGCTTTTGGAGGTACCCATCGGGGGTAATAATTAATATATGAGAAACCATCCAATGAGAGTTTTGACGATAAGTTGGATCAAGACTCGCAAATCCAAACATTTATCTAACTATTGGATCTTCTTTCCATTCCTAGCATCTCAAAAGATTCTACTAATAGTCTTGGTGAGAACGATGAATGCCATTATGCGCAAACCTCAAAACACACACTTCATAGCTCAGTTTTAGGGTCCTTGTGCTAAATGCATGGACTTGGATGCAATTTTCATTTTTTATGAGGTCCTTGTTATGTAACTTGTACTTCCACTGACCGTGTTCACTCTCAAGCACATCGCACCTACTAGACCAAACATTAGATCGGCCATTCGTAGTACTTCTTATTATCTTATCTTTATCTTGTCTTATCTCTTACAATAACGTACCATACCACGCACTACATATAGTGTACGGATTAACTTTGAACATTGACCGTTGGATCAAGACTGGCAAATCCAAACATTGCTAACCGTTGTATCTTCTTTTCCATTCTTAGCATCTAGAAATATTCTACTAATAGTCTTTAGCACGATGACCGCTAGTATACGTAATCCTCTAGCTCAAAACACACACTTCATTGCTTAGTTTCAGGGTCGTCCTTGTGCTAAATGCATAAAAATGGATGAAATTTTCATTTTTTATGAGGTCCTTGATGTAAATTGTAACTCTAGCCACTTTGTTAACTCTCAAAGCACCTCACTTCCTACGAGACCTACCATTAGATCGACCATTCACAATATTTCTTATGTTACCTTTATCTTTGTCTCTTATCTCTTACAATACCATGCATACCACCACTACATAGTATAGGGATTAACTTATTTGAACATTGACCGTTGGATCAAAACTAGCAAATCCAAACATTGCTAACCGTTGGATCTTCTTTTCCATCCTTAGCATCTAGAAAGATTCTACTAATAGTCTTTAGCACGATGAACAATAGTATGCACAAACCTCAAAATGGATAGTAATTCATTACTCGGTTTAAGGGTCCTTGTGCTAAATGCACGGACTTGTTGGATGCAATTTTCATTTTTTATGAGGTCCTTAATGTAACTTGTACTTCCACCGACCGTGTTAACTCTGAAGCACCTCGCTCTTACGAGACCTACCATTAGATCGTCCATTCGCAGTACTTCTATCTTATCTTTATCTTGTCTCTTATCTCTTACAATATATACCATACAACTACATATAGTGTAGAGGTTAAATTTGAACATTAACAGTTGGATCAAGACTGTCAAATCCAAACATTGCTAACCGTTGGATCTTCTTTTCCATTCTAGCATCTAGTTTTGTACTCCCTTGCTCTGTCCCAAAATATAAGGCGCCTAAGGATTGGTCAAAAGTCAAACCTTACTAACTTTGACCAAATATTTTAAAAAATATATATACATCTACAATATTGAATAGACATATTAAGAAAATATACTTCATGGTGAATCTATTGATATGAATTTAGTATTCTAAATTTTTATATTTTTGTGTATAATCATGGTCAAACATAAAAAATGTTGACTTTTGACTAATCCTTAGGCGCCTTATATTTTGGCGGAGGGAGTACTATTCAACATGAATCCAGTTGCTCTGAACCATTGGATATAACATCCCAACGGTCATGATTAGTGCTACGGATCCAATTCAAAACTGCTCCAATATACTAGTAGAGAGAATATGTAACTACCTCGGTGAATTACGCTCTTAGTTAATGCCTGGATGAACGAAAGTGGTTAAGATAGTACGGTGGGGCCTAGGGCCACTCACGGTAGACCTTTCGGCCGTCCTAACCACTTTCAGACAACGGGACAAGAACGAGCGGCGTAATCGGCAGGTGAAGGGATCAACTACATACAAAAATGGGTATGTATGCAAGCCACATACAACAGTCCTCAGAGCCATTCCATCTAAAAGAAACAGAAATATTGCAACGCCATACGGCAAGATCCAAATGTCCTAGATAGATATAATAATTTAGGATAGCTCCTCATACATCACACATCAGAGTATCAGGCGGAAGCGGAAAACAAGATCCGAGTACGGATAAGAAGAAAATTGGCATAAGATGCCCCATAAATAAACACATCCCGCCCACAGATCACACAGATCCCCGTTCCCGGAATCTCTACACCGAATGATCGTTGCCAACCTCATATGTCTCTTCCACCCATTATCCATCTTGTGGGTACACCTGTTCATCTGAATCAAACAATTTATCGTGTGAGACCCTAGGGGTACTCAGCAAGTCTTTATGCCGCTAACGGGGACACAACCTGGGGTGACGCAATTGCAGCAAAAGATAATACCTAACAATTCTACAGATACTCGCTAACCATCCGCCTAACCAATGATAGACGGAAGTCCGTGAATTAAGAACAACAGTTATAATAGTATAATTAACAGATCCATCCTCCTCCCCGCTTACCAACGAGGAAGCGGACGAACAACCCCCATCATCCGTTGGCAGTTTTATTAACCATTCCATGAGTATTGTACTATTTACTAGTCAAGTACTTAGTCAAATTAAAAGCGGTACTTTAGTTATACTTGTCTATGATCAAGAAACTGTGCTCCAAGTCGTCCATAACTGCGGACACGGCTTTCAAAAAGATTTACCCTGCAGGGGTGCACGAATAGCAACACACACTCGATCAACCTCGGAAAAACCAAATCAAAACCCAACGAGGCATTCACGACAAAGCAAACACAGGATTCAGAAACATTTCAGGGGGGCACCCCATTAAGCTACCCGCAACGAAGTTGGCCGGCTCCGAGATGGACCCAAGGTTTGTGTGGACGGCGGTAAACGACTGGGAACCCGAAAATGTGACTGGGCTTGTCGATACAGCGAAAACGTGTCACGATCCAAAACAGTACAGGTGCTCCACGCACAATCTTAAATAAAACAGTAACATGGCATAAGTACAGAATAGTAATAAAGCCCCAAACTAATTGTGGCCCCAAGAAATAAGAATGAATCAAGCTCTGGCTCAGGGGGGTCCATAAGGCCTCCCGGATGTGGATAGCGCGAATAAACAAGGAACAGGAATCAAGTACTCGGGGTCCTACGGGACACAAGTGAGCATGAAAAACCAACTAGCAGATATTGCTCACCGGTGCCTCTTTCATTAGTTATCCCATTACTACTCAGCTTATGTTGTTTAGGTACCTCGTTATTCCTCAGACACTCACATACCCTACTCATGCTTTTCTACGACTCACAAGGCTCAAACAACTCCTGTAGTAATGGCTCATGGGACCGGAACAAGCTTGGTGTGGTTTAAAAGTAAAGGCCATGCAGTACTTGGGATTCAATTTAATGCAATCGCGACTCAATGATGCAAGAATAAGGTAGAGGCCATAGGTACTGTATGTATGCAAGCATGAGGTAGTGCTTGCCTGGCAGCTCAGTTGAAGCGAGAGATGGATCTGGGTAATACTCCTGTGATTCCTGGTAATTCTCCTGCTGGGAGTCTATTCGAAGAAGAACCAAACAAACAAGGGCCAACATAAATAAAGTGCACAATCATATGAATTGAAATGCAACAAGCAACCAAGCATGCCATGATGAATGATGCACAATTTACATGGCATTAAAGTAGCATGGCAAAGGTGAGGGGTGAATACAAGAAATAAAGCATTTTGGCCTTTATTTACTCAAGTTTTATTGTCATAACCAGTTCAGATTTTTAATAACAACATTATGCATGCTTCAATTCAGAACAAGGACTGTATAAATAGAACGGGCTCGTCGCGCTGATCGATTTAGACATATTATTTGCCCAATTTGGAGTTATAGAATTAAAGTTATTAATTAATTAAGGAAAAGGGCATTTTATTGTAATTTTAATCATCTCGAAAATTTAAAGTGTTCAAAACATATTTTGAAGGGCATATTTGAATTCCTCACATTTTTCTGACTCCAAAACATATATTATATGTATTATTTGGATTTGTATTTTAAAAATTATTTGAATCTGAATTGAATTTGAATTTAAATCAATTTGAAAAAGATTTGATTAAAAACAGACACAGGAAAATACTTCTGTCACCCAAGCGAAATCAACCCCAGTCACTGACGGGTGGGCCTGGCGCTGACTAGGCCACGCGCGCGGGAAAACCTTTTGTCGCCGCGGGCTGGGCTAGCCACTGAGGCGGACCGGTGGGGCCAACTGGCGCAGGCGCGGACTAGGTCACTAAGGAAGGGGCTGACAGGTGGGGCTGGGTTTGGAGCACGGGTTGCGCCGGGAAACGCAGAGGGGCTTTCCTGCAAAAGTGCTAGCGCGGCTGACTGGTGGGGTCGCTAGGAGCGCGGGTTGCAGGAATCAAAAAGGTAGGGGGCTTATTGCAATTTTACCACGGGCCCGGTTACTGTTTTTCTTCTTCACCGTCTGGCGGGGAAAATCGGCACGCGGCGCGAGCGGGGGTTTGATCCCGGGTCGCGGGAGTGCGCGCGGTGCGGCTGACTCGGGTAGTTGACAGGGAGGTGGGCGCAGGCTAGTTAAGGGGCTGTGCGGCGCGGGGAGGCTGGCAGACTACGACGAACGGCGCGCACTGCGGGCGTTTGACGAAAAGAACGGCGGGGCTAGGACGGTACGACGAGGCGGAGCGTGTCAGAGGGGAAGAGATGCTCACCGCGGGCTCGATGGCAGGCTCGGATCGGCGCGAGGAGCGGCGGGGCGTCGAGATCGCTGGCGCCTAGATCTAGGGTTTGCTGCAGTGCGGCGAGGTACTGGCGGTGCTGGGGAGCTCCTCGTCCAAGCCAGCGTGGACAGGGTGATGCAGAGGGACGTCCACGATCTTCCAGGCCTCTTCCACGATGAGCACGGCGGCTGGAGCGAAGAGGAGCAGAGGGTGCTGGCGGCGACCGACGGCGGGAGCTGTTGCCGGGGAGGAAGGAGGAGGAGAGGGGGGCAGCTCGGGGTAGATCTGGGAGAGAACAGAGAGGCGTGGGGAGGGAGGAAAAGCGAGAGGAAGAGAGGAGGATGGCAGGCGGGGCACGGCAGAGATAAGGTGGCCTCGGTGCCACCTTTTCTCTCCTTTCTCCTCGAGCACGTGCTCGGCTGGCTGGGGCTGGACCTGGGGCTGCAAATGGGGCTGCAATTGGGGCCGAGGATGAGAGAGGCCAGGGTGGGGCTAGCCTGGCGGTAGAGAAAGAAAGAGAGAAGAGGGAGTAGATCGGGCTAGGGTAGATGGTGGCCTCGGTTAGGGTTTAGCTAGGGTTAGGAAGGGGGTTAGGGTTAGCTGAGGTGGGCCAGGGAGAGAGGGAGGTCAGGTGGTGCCCATGGTAAAGAGAGAGGGATGTGAGAGAGAGAGGTAAAGTGGAGTTAGGGTTTAGGAGAATTTAGAGAGAGAGAGAGGAGCTAGGTTAGGTTTTATTAGGTATTTAGATTTTAATTTGGTTTATGAGGCCAAACCAAGAAGAAAAGTGAAGCTTGATCTTGCTTGGGGTAATGTGGAGGAGAAACAAGAAAGAAAGAGAAAGAAAGGAAAAAGGTGGAAAGGGTCACATATGGCTCATGCATGGAGAAAATAAAAATAAAATAAGAGGAAAATGAAATGGATGAGATTATGAGGATGGTGTAATGGTGGTAGATGGTTTCCCAAGATAGGATCCCTCAAATCCAAAGAAAAAACCAATGGAGTAAAAAGGTGGTGAAGAATTGTGCATGGCCCATGCAAAAATAATAATGCCATGATTTATTTTGTGACAAAAATAATAATATTATGGCATTGTACTCATGCATTTCCAAGAAGTGGAATAGAGCCAAGCAAAGGAAAATTAAGGACAAGATCCACCCTATTACCCATGAGCTAGAGAAAACCAAAATAAAGACAAACAAGCTCATGGTCTAGTAGGATGGTGGAATTATAAAGTGGAGGAAGAGAAAGATGGTGGAATTGAAATAAAAGATATGCCCCCAACTCAACTTGGGCATTGAACAATATATCAATAACCAAATACAATATCAAGAGGCAACTACAATTAATAATGCATATGATAGAAAAACCAAAAGAAAAAGGAATTTATATGATGCTCAAATGCAAGGTGGCATGATGACATGAGCATGATATAATTATGATGCAACAAGAATATATAAAGTAGCCAAAATCTTACTAGGACAAGTAGCATTGCAATTGTTAGACAATTGGGGTGCTACAGAATACAGTCTACTATGCTATGAAATTTTGGGGGTGGTGACATGATGGTTGTAGAACATGCATGGTGGAGTTTGCTCTAGGTCCTATTCAACACGAATCCAGCTTCTCAGAACCATTGGATCCAATAGCCCAAAGATTAGGACTTGTGCTATGGATCCAATTCAAAACTGCTCCACTATAGTAGTATAGATGTTGATCAAATTTATATTTTTTTGTGCTTTACCAATTATAATTTTATATAGTGATGATATGTCATGCGTTTACTATCTGAGCCTTATTAAGGTGTGCTTTTTTACACAATGCGGGAGTAGTATATTTCTTTGCTTAGACATATGGTCACCTCTGTCCACACGCTGTACATGCTGAGAGAATAAAACGTTGGCAGGGAAGAGTGCAGCAGCGAAGAGAAGTTGAAGGCGGTTCCATGTCAGAGCAAAGTTATGACGGGTTTCTGACACGAGGTACTCCTGCGGCCTTACCGTGTACACTCTACTAGTAGTAAATTTCAAGACCTATGCATGCACAACAAATCATGTGTTTTCACTCTCCTTCCCTATGCTCCATCTCTCCTCCCCTTTCCCCTAGCGCACTGGTCCAACTGATCTCTATCCCCTCGTCCACAGCGTGGCGCTACGCACGTGTGCCTTGGTACGGCGGCTCTGTGTCTCTGGCGTGTTCAGCAGCCGCGCATTGGTGTGGAGTAGGGATAAGGAGTACATAGGAAGGAAACCACTTTGGTCCTTGGCGGCAAAAAATTCAAACTTTTCTGGTTTTCAAAATTTTCACTTGCTTCCCAAACATCGGGAGGGAAGGTTATCCAAAAGATCGGCCAAACATCTGGAGGGAAGGCAATTTTGAACTAGTTTTGAACATTGACCGTTCGATCAAGACTGGCAAATCCAAACTCTGAACATTGACCGTTGGATCAAGACTGGCAAATCCAAACTTTGCTAACTGTTGGATCTTCGTTTCCATTATTAGCATCTAGAAAGATTCTACCGATAGTCTTTAGCACAATGGACGATAGTATGCGCATACCTGAAAACACACACTTCGTTGCTTAGTTTAAGGGTCCTTGTGCTAAATGCATGCATGGACTTGGATGCAATTTTCATTTTTATGAGGTCCTTGATGTAACTTGTACTTCGACTGACTGTCTTAACTCTCAAGCACCACGCTCCTACGAGACCAACCATTAGATCGGCCATTCGCGGTACTTCTTATCTTATCTTTATCTTGTCTTATCTCTTACAATACCATACCACCATTGTATAGTGTACGAATTAACTTCGAACATTGACCGCTGGATCAAGACTACCAAATCCAAACATTGCTAACTATTAGATCTTCTATTTTCCCTTAGCATTGAGAAAGATTCTATTGATAGTCTTTAGCACGATGAACGCTTGTATGTGCAAACCACAAAACACACACACACACACACTTCATTATTCAGTTTTAGGGTCATTGTGTTAAATGGATGGACTTGGATGCAATTTTCATTTTTATGAGGTCCTTCATGTAAGTTGTACTTCCATCAATCGTGTTAACTCTCAAGCACCTCTGTCCTACGAGACCTACCATAGTTTAAAATAAAATGCAATCACCCCAATTATCACACAAACTAGACCAACGGTTTCTTATACGTAATGCCCAAGTTTGTAGTACTAGGATTTTTCAAGCTTCGTCCTAGCAAACTTTGCACACTTCAGTGACTTCTTGTCGATTTAACGAAATTAGATCAAACTTGAGCTACAAGTAAGCGCGATAGATTGCTCTTGAATTAAATGTATTTTCGTAGGTAGATGGGTGCATCTTCTTCTAGTAAACAATGTCATCGGTGTGAGTTTCTAATTATGAGGAAAGAAAATCCTCAGTTTTCCGAGTAATGACAAGATGGTTCTCTTATGTAAAGAAAGTCTGAAGAATATGGATCTCAATGCCATAAGCCAAGATTTTAGACATATTAAGTGGACCAATGTGTTTTACTTACGATTCCCATGTTTTGTGAGTTTTCAAACTCCCTATGTAGCTAATTAACTTTGCCCCACTTGAGTGACTTCATGCTTATATTTATCGAAATTTTGTCAAACTTGAACTACAACAACTAAATTATTGTAGGTTGCTTCTAAAGAATAACAAAAAAAATTGGAGGTGTACCCATTGGGGGCTCAGTTAATATATCATAAAACAACCGAGAGTTTTGACAATAGGTTTTAAACTCCTTTCTAATTAAGATTTTGCATCTTGACAATTTAACGAAAAATTACCTCAAACTTGAGCTACAAGTAAGCGCGATAGATTTTTCTTTAATTATATGTCTCTTTAGAGGTAGATGGATGCATCTTCTTGTAGTAATCAGTACCGCCGGTGTAAGTTTCCAACTATCAGGAAAGAACATTCTCAATTTTCTGAGTGATGATGAGATTAGTGTAAGAATAACTTTGAATGTTGACCGTTGGATCAAGACTCACAAATCCTAGGATTTCTAGCCATTAGATCTTATTTTCCATTCTAGCATCTAGAATATTCTATTGATAGTCTTCAACACAATGAATGCACTATGCATAAACCTCTACAAACACACTTCTCGAGCATACTAGAATCTTCTCTCTCGTTTCTCTAGACCATGTTACCAAAAATTTCAAGTGTTAGGTAGCTAATAATCTTTGACTTCTACACATGATGATACAAAGTACAAGGACCAAATATACACCCATACTTTATACAGTAGATGTTGATCAAATTTATAATTTTTGTGCTTTACCAATTATAATTTTATGTAGTGATGATATGTCATACGATTTACTATCTGAGCCTTATTAAGCTGTGATTTTTTACACAATGCGGGAGTACTATATTTCTTTGCTTAGACATATGGTCACCTCTGTCCACGCATTGTACATGTTGAGAGAATAAAACGTTGGCAGGGGAAGAGGGCAGCAGCGAAGAGAAGTTGAAGGCGGTTCCATGTCAGAGCAAAGTTATGATGGGTTTTTAACACGAGGTACTCCTGTGGCCTTACAGTGTACGCTCTACTAGTAGTAAATTTCAGGACCTATGCACACAAAACAAATCGTGTGTTTTCTCTTCTCTCCTCCCCTTTCCCCTCGCGCACCGGTCCAGCTGATCTCTCTCCCTCGTCCACAGCATGGCGCTGCGCATGTGTGCCTTGGTACGGCGGATCTATGTCTCTAGCGTGTTCGGCAGCCGCGCGTTGGTGTGGAGTAGGGACGAGGAGGAGTACATAGGAAGGAAACCACTTTGGTCCTTGGCGGCACAAAAATTCAAACTTTTCCGGTTTTCGAAATTTTCACTTGCTTTCCAAACATCAGGAGGGAAGGTTATCCACAATATCGGCCGAACATCGAGTTTATTTCAACCCGAACGACCAAGGTCATCAAGGCCATATTGACATCATAGTTTACAATTTGATAGATTTCCCATGATAGTTTGGTAGATGGGTGCATCTTGGCATAGTAAGCATTGTTGCATGTGGGAGTTTGAAACAATTAGGAAAAAAAGAATTTCAATTTTCCCAGTGAGGGCGGTGATGTTTTTTCATGAAGAAAGTCCAAAAAATATGGTTCAGAATGCCACAAGCCACACATACTATAGTTGATCATGGTTCCTATCTAACTTCGGCTAAAAGTTTACATATTACGATGGGTCGTGACACGCGGTACTAGTCGGTACTAGTACACATACTACAGTACTACGTAGTAGATTTTCTCTCTCCTTTGCCCCCTCTCACTATCCATCCACTATCCTCTCTATTTCTCCTTCCTTCCCGTGTAAGCTTTCATGCAATGATCATACTTCTAGTCTAAGATGCAGCGGTGCAGAAAAAGATGAGGCCCACACCATACAACCATCAATCAAGTTCGGTGATGCAACTTTGTGAAGAGTATACGTATACTAGTAGTATTGTAGCTATATAAGTATGTACTACTATAGACACTTAATTTTTAAAGGAGGAAGTAAGAGACACCGAGTAATTTAGCACGATCTGCATGATTCTCTTCATTTTTGGATAAAACGGGGCGCCTCCTGAATTCCCTGGGCCGAGAAAATTCAAGAACCGACAAGTCTGCTATAATCCTTTTTTTGTTAACGGGACGAGTCTGGTACAATCTATTTATGATATTTTGGGATAGTTTTCAGGATATTAACACAAGCACGACTATAAATAGACATTATAAATTGCAACAGTACGTACCCCTACTTTCACCCAAAACACCCAACCCACAGTTGCTTAGAACTCGATCTCTCTCTATTTGCTTCCAAAATGTCGTATGACAACTCTCTCCAGAACACGTCGATTGACCTGACAAATGGGAAAGGCCCCGAAACTCCACCTGGAAGCCCAGACTCAGTCGACGGGCCATGGCTGCCGCCACTGTCTGACTCCTCTGATGAAGAAGATAGCCACTGGCAGCGCTTTTTCGAAGGGACACAACCACCAATGCCGAGCGACTCTGATAAGATGGAAGATGAGACTAAGGAAGAGGAGGAGTTTGAGGTCGACCTTGAGGAGGACGCCGAAGACGACGACAGGGAGGAGGCCGAGGACGATGACGGGGAGGAGGCCGAGGGCGATGACAAGGAGGTATCTTCTCGCCCCCCCCACCGAAGAAGTGTGCCCGAGTGAAAAATTAAATGGCGTCCAGAGAAGAGGCGGGAAGTGTACTATATCTTATTCTATGAAGCATCTTGGCTTTGGTAAATAATGTTTTCAATGAGAGTTCCGAACTTTTAGGAAAATTCTTTTCAATTTCCAAGTGATAGGATTTGTTTTTAGTAATTAAGTAAGTCCGGATAATTAGGCTTAGAGTGCACTCACTGTATTCTAGCAAAATATAGATAATTTCCACCACGTGTTAGTACTATATGAAAATACTTATTTCAATGTGTGACATGATACATAGTTTTTTTGCGGGAGGGGGTGGTAATGATACATAGTTGAAACTTAAATGGTGTCCTCTTATATTTGTGCTTGTTTAGACGAAAACTACAAACATTGATTTGGACAACTTTCGAAAAACTTGCTACACAATAGTAGAATAACCATGTATGAACATTGTTCACATTTTAAGCCAAGTTACCAATGCCAAGGTCATATCTGCATCACTCGTCCCATTTATTGGAATAAATTAATGAAAGGTAAAGAAAACAATAAAAAATGTTAAGCACTTATGTATGGTGTCCTCTTCCGTAAATGATAAACATGAATTTTGACAAGGTTTAAAAACACTTCTTCACAATATGACCAGCGATGTGTTAACATATACTTGGGTTTCAAATTAAATAATGACAAAGGTCGTGTCCATTTCGGGTGGACGGGGTGCATCTTGTGTTGGGCCACGTAGAGATAAATAAAACTTTTTCCCTACGCAGTGATCCCAAGATCCAGCTCAGGTAAAAGACCACGAGGATTACCACTAGACGCGCAGTTGCGGAATTGATGAAGCACGTCGCTTGATGCAGTGCAGTCCTCGCAATACGATCCAGTTCCACAATCCACGATCCGTTCTTTCTTCACGATCATCGAAGTGTTGAACGTACAGCACCTCCGCGGGTATCCACACATACAAGGAGGAGCGCCGACGATGGACTACTAGGTCCGGTACGGCGGCGACAGGACGGATTGGGGCTAGGGTTTCCAACACATGGAGTGACCTAACCTTGTGCTACAAGGACCTGCGCCCCAGCTTATATAGGGAGTGAAAGTGGGCTCCACTCACTTGTGGCCCATTCACTAAAATGCCTATATTAGCCACTTCAAGTCTCACTTGCTGACTAAGTCCATGTCTCTATTTGGGTCCAACCCAAATAGATTTCCTGTTTGGGTCTAACCCAAACTGCTCCCGCTCTTAAGTGTGTGACCCGACAGGCTCATGGTAATCCGGACACGATTCTGAGTCTCACTCGTGATCGATCAATCGGTAGCGGCCCCTAGCAGAACGTGTTGACTCCCAAGTACCAATAAGTCATGACGACATACCTTTCCAATGCGACTTTTGTCTAAGTCCCTTTTGCCTATGATATACCTTGTCAGACAATAGGCGAATGATCGTCATCCCTTAAATAGTCCGACTCTCTTTCTCAATCCGAGATAAGTGATTCATCCGACTAATTCTTAGTCGGTTGCCTCGGTTAACACTTAACCGAGACGCGCATGGCCATGCTTTCCGAATCATATCTTCCGAGAGGGCCCAGAGAATATCTCTCTAGATGGAGGGGCAAAATCCCATCTTGGTCATTCACATCACGCAGCTTGATTCACAGTCGACCCGACCTCCGCCTTTATAACTGCCCATTGACAGAACAGCATTTGACAGAACCTAAGTCGGTGATCCTCAACTCGGATTGTGCAATAACCTCAGGTCTAAGGATTACATTGATTGAGACATGCAAATGATGACTTGTTCGTTGCATCTCAATATGGGTCAGTCCGACTCACTAAACTCTTTAGCCAAATCCGTGTAAGTCGGAATAGCATCTCCATGCCCATGACAAGTGGAAACTAGTCATTTGCCGACTTTCACATTGGTCTAAGTTGTGTCTCCAGCACAACCTCAATGACCAAGGACAATTAGCATGAACAACATGAATATATAGTTCCACAATCAAATCACATATTCGATGATACATATCAGCAGTTCATACATGGACCATAACCTTATGAATACATTGGGAAATATCATCAACCACGATTGCCTCTAGGGCATATTCCCAATAGTCTCCACTTGCACTAGAGTCAATCTTCCGACATCACAGTTCTAGGCATCTAATGCCCATTGCTCTCAGGTGCGCCCCATGCTTCGGCTGTGGAAGTGGCTTTGTCAACGGATCTACAATGTTTGCATCCGTGTGTAACTTGCATAACTCGATATCACCTTGATCCACGAACTGGTGAATAAGGTGGTACCGCATGAGTTGTGTTTGTTCTTCGGGTGTTTCCTAGGTTCCTTGGCTTGTGCAATAGCACCATTGTTGTCACAATACACGTCTAACGGATTGGACGAGCCCTGAACCACACCAAGATCCATGAGAAAATTCCTCATCCAAACGGCTTCCTTTGCCGTCTCTGAGGCAGCAATATACTCAGCCTCTGTCGTAGATGCAGACACCGTCTCTTGCTTGGAACTCTTCCAGCTCATAGCCCCTCTGTTTATTAGAAACACATATCCAGATTGCGAACAAGAATCATCCGAGTCAGTGAGATAACTCGCATCCGTGTAACCCCTTACACTGAGTTCATCCTCACCTCCATAAACCAGGAACATATCCTTAGTCCTTCTCAAGTACTTGAAGATATTTTTAGCTGCTGCCCAGTGGATTTCTCCACGGTCAGCATGGTACCTGCTCACAACACCTAGAGCATAGGAAACATCCGGCCTAGTACAAATCATAGCGTACATGATGGATCCGATTGCAGAAGCATATAGAATCGCACTCATCTGACTTCTCTCATCAGTTGTCAAAGGACATTGAGTCTTGCTAAGTTTTACGCCATGGGACATCGGTAAGAACCCCTTCTTAGACGATTCCATGTTGAACTTCTTCAACACTTTGTCCAAATATGTACGCTGACTCAATCCAATGAGCCGCTTTGATCTATCTCTGTAGATCCGGATTCCTAGTATGTAAGTCGCCTCGCCCAAGTCTTTCATCGAAAAACTCTTTTCCAATGATTCCTTGGTCTCTTGCAACATCTGGACATCATTTCCGATCAGCAATATGTCATCCACATATAGGATCAGAAAGTTTACTTTGCTCCCACTAAACTTCTTGTATAAACAAGAATCATGATCACTCTTGATGAAGCCAAACGACTTGACTACTTCATCAAAGCGAATGTTCCAACTCCGTGATGCTTGCTTCAATCCATAAATGGATTTCCGAAGTTTGTATACCTTGTCAGCATTAGCCGGACTGACAAAACCCTCAGGCTGTATCTTATACACGTCCTCGGTTAAATTTCCATTAAGGAATGCCGTCTTGACATCCATCTGCCATATCTCATAGTCGAAATAGGCTGCTATAGCTAACATGATCCGAACTGATTTAAGCATCGCCACGGGAGAGAAAGTCTCATCGTAGTCAACTCCTTGAACTTGTCGGAACCCCTTCGCGACAAGCCGTGCCTTATAGATAGAAATATTTCCATCCATATCAGTTTTCTTCTTAAAGACCCATTTGCACTCGACGGGTCTTGCACCGTCTGGCAGATCAACCAAGTTCCAAACTTGATTTTCATCCATGGACTTTAACTCGAATCTCATGGCTCCAAGCCATGACTCAAAATCAGAACCCACTATTGCTTCCGAATAAGTTGCTGGCTCATCACTGTCTAACAGCAACACATCATGAACACTTTGCAATCTGGCCGATCTTCACAGTGTCGGTGCAGTTTCTGGCTCAGGTACCACGTCCGGCTCAACCTCTAAGGCTTTTGACGACTCGCTGCTAGCCGGTATCTCTCGAATTTCTTCGAGATGCACCATACTCCCACTGACTCCCCGACTGAGAAACTCTTTCTCAAGGAAGACACCGTTTCGAGCGACAAACACTTTGCCCTCTCCTCGGTTGTAGAAGTAGTAACCCAAGGTTTCCCTCGGATATCCCACAAAAATACACTTATCCGACTTAGCTATAAGCTTGTCCGACTGAAGTCGCTTGACAAAAGCTTCACAACCCCAAATCTTAAGAAAAGACAAACTCGGCTTCTTGCCAGTCCACATCTCATGCAGTGTCTTCTCTACTGACTTTGATGGTACTCTGTTTAGTGTGAACGCTGTAGTTTCTAGACAATATCCCCAAAATGATAAAGGCAGATCTGTCCGACTCATCATTGACCGTACCATGTCCAACAAGGTCCGATTCCTCCTTTCCGACACACTGTTTCTCTGCGACGTTCCTAGAAGAGTGAGCTGGTGAACTATTCCACAACTCTTTAGATGGTCATCAAACTCATGGCTCATGTACTCGCCTCCTCGGTCCGACTGAAGAAACTTTATTGTCTTGCCAAGTTGATTTTTTACCTCATTCTGGAATTCCTTGAACTTTTCAAAGGCTTCCGACTTATGTTTCATCGAGTAGATATATCCATACCTACTCAAATCATCAGTGAAGGTAATGAAGTACTCATAACCACCTCTGGCTGTCGTGCTCATCGGGCCACATACATCACTATGTACTAGTCCCAATAAGTCGAACGCCCTTTCACAACTCTTTGCAAAAGGTGTCTTGGTCATCTTGCCGAGAAGGCATGATTCACATGTCTCGAATGACTCCAAGTCGAACGAAGTTAGGAGTCCATCATCATGGAGCTTCTTCATGCGTTTCAAGCTTATATGACCAAGCCGACAATGCTGAAAGTAAGTCATATTCAGATCATTTGGTTTCAACCTTTTCACATTTATGTTATAGACAGATTCACCCTCAAGATTCAAAATAAATAACCCGTCCTGGACGGGCGCAAAGCCATGAAACATATCATTCAAATATAAAGAACAAACATTATTCTTAATATTCGACTCATAGCCCTGTCTCATCAAACATGAGGCAGAAATGATGTTTCGACTAAGCAATGGAACATAATAACGATTATTTAGCTCCATTAAGAATCCAGAAGGTAAATGAAGTTGCATTGTGCCGACTTCCAATGCAGCGACTCTCTCTTTGTTGCCGACTCTAATGTCAACCTCGCCTCTTGCAACGCTCCTAGTTCTTACCAGTCCCTGCAACAAGTTGCAGATGTGAATGACTGATCCGGTATCATATACCCAAGAACTACCAGGTGCATCAGCAAGATAAATGTCTATAACATTGCAAACAAGCGTACCTGAGCCAGAAGTCACACCTCCGCTCTTGGCATTATCAGCCAAATACTTGCTGCAATTCCTCTTCTAGTGGCCATCCGACTTGCAGTAGAAGCAAGTGGATCCTGCTGTAGGAGATAGCTTAGTCCCTGAGGAAGCGCTTTGGACTAGGTCCTCCGCCTTACCTCCTGACTTTGCCTTCTTCTTCTTAGTCCAAGAACTCTTCTTAAACTTAGCCTTGTTTTGTGCCCTCAACACTTTACTAGCACCTTTCTTGAGATCCGCCTCAGCCTGCTTGAGCATCCCATGTAATTCAGTGAGCTTCTTATACATACCATGCATGTGGTAGTTCGATATGAACTGACCATACGCACTAGGAAGAGAGTTCAGAATTATGTCTGTAGCGAACTCTTCGCTTATGTTGTAGCCAAGTCTTTCCAGAGACTGCACGTAACCAACCATCTTGATCACATGCGGACTCAGTGGATCGCCATCCTTAAGCTTGCAACTCAACAAAGCCTGAGAGACTTGATACCTCTCAGTCTTTGCCTGAGCCTGGAACATACTTTTGAGGCTTTCGATCATATCGTAGGCCTCGACATTCTCGAACTGCTGCAAGTCCAGTTCCATGTGAGCAAGCATAAGACAACTTATCTCCGCGGATTCATCACAAATCCGACGGTAGGCATTGGTGGCTGCGACAGTCGCATTCTCAGCCGGCTTAGCTGGAAGAGGGTTGTCTAGGACACGGTTTTCTTGTTTGAGAACAATTCTCAGATTACGATACTAGTTGGTGCAATTAGTTCCATTCAGCTTATCTTTCTCTAAGATGGTTCTCAAAGCAAAACCAGAAATCTGAGGAAGACTGCTAGGTGCCATTGATCTACAATGGAGAATATGCAAAAAGACTTAAGACATGTATCCATAAAGAGCAAGCATATTAAACACTTTAATATTTATGCTCCCACTAATACCAACACCCCTCCGATGGTTACTTAGTGATTCAGGACCCTAAATAAGCAAGTCTACTAGTGAGCTTTAGCATCACCGCTAGCTGTCAAGTGATCTAGGTAGACAACTCCTTGTCAATCATATCGCATACGATTCCTGCTGGATGGGTGGCATCACATGCCCCGGCTCCCATCCGACTTTTCCCCGAGTCCCACAACTGTTGTGATAGACCCCTCTAGATTACCAAGTGCTTCCGCTGTAAGAGTCCAACTCGAACCCACCTAGTCAGAAAGAATTAATAGCACCTCAATTTTATGAGCCCACTACCAAAAATGTCCGACTTGTGATGGTGCAGCACTGGCAGGGAAACTAACTAGACCTTCTTTGAGGGATTATTTTCTACCAAGTATCTAATAGAGGTAAAACTGAGACATAACAATAACACAAAATAAAGCAATTATAATGTGAAATGGTATGGCTCTCTTCATGGTGATCTCCATCTCCATAAAGCCTGTAATCCGACTCGTGTCAACTCTTGTCACGTGCCGTCTTACACCATGTAGCCGACTTGTACACCGACTTGCATGCCATCCGGATTCTCGAAACAGCTACACTAGCTTGTAATGCAAATTACACAGAGAATCCGACACGCAGGCCGTTATACAATAAGATGAGAGCACCTGGGCTCCAGCCGGCTGACAAAATCCGTGATATGCAGATCAAGTATGGATTACACACATCACATGCACATAAGTCATACCATTCACAACATCATCCTGCAAAAACAAGTTATGCATAGATACGATATCTACCGATGTTTTGAAACTCGCAACAACATCTAAGGCGCTACGACAGGGCAAAGCCGGGGGTCCAAAAAACGCAGATCTCATCTGCATTCCGGACATGGATTTCATCATTGGATAAAACAATTTTACCCAAATCCGATCCGGACTCCGATTCGACCAAACTCTTTGATCTTCGATCACCGCATCCGGGTTTACGTGTCACAGTCTACCCCGATGGCGGAAACCGACCGGTAGGGGTATGTCGTTCCACGACCTCAGCAGATAGATCACGGAAACCAGATCATCCATTCCCCCGAGTACAGTTGATCCAATCAACTATGTACAAAACCGATCTATCTTATAGATCGACCACCAAAAATGCAATTAGATCCAATCTAATGCCAACCGCATATCACATATGCGCGATCTCGAGCCTAAAACCAGAAGCTAACGCTCTGATACCACTGTTGGGCCATGTAGAGATAAAGAAAACTTTTTCCCTACGCGGTGATCCCAAGATCCAGCTCAGGTAGAAGGCCACGAGGATTACCACTAGACGGATAGTTGCCGAATTGATGAATCACGTCGCTTGATGCAGTGTAGTCCTCGCGATCCGATCCAGTTCCACGATCCACGATCTGTTCTTTCTTCATGATCGTCGAAGTGCTGAACGTACAGCACCTCCGCCGGTATCCACACGTACAAGGAGGAGCGCCGGCGATGGACTGCTAGGTCTGGTACGTCGGCGACAGGACGGCTGGGGCTAGGGTTTCCAACACATGGAGTGACCTAACCTTGTGCTCTAAGCACCCGCGCCCAGCTTATATAGGGAGTGAAAGTGGGCTCCACTCACTTGTGGCCCATTCTCTAAAAGGCCTATATTAGCCACTTCAAGTATCACTTGCTCACTAAGTCCATGTCTCTATTTGGGTCCAACCCAAATAGATTTCCTGTTTGGGTCTAACCCAAACTGCTCCCGCTCTTAAGTGTGTGACCTGACAGGCTCATGGTAACACAGACATGATTCCTAGTCTCACTCGTGATCAATCAGTCGGTAGCGACCCCTAGCAGAACGTGCCAACTCCCAAGTACCAATAAGTCATGACGACATACCTTTCCAATGCGACTTTCCTCTAAGTCCCTTTTGCCTCACGATATACCTTGTCGGACTATAGGCGAATGATCGTCATCCCTTAAATAGTCTGACTCTCTTTCTCAATCCAAGATAAGTGATTCATCCGACTAACTCTTAGTCGGTTGCCTTGGTTAAGACTTAACCGAGACGCGCATGGCCATGCTTTCCAAATCATATCTTCCGAGAGGGCCTAGAGAATATCTCTCCAGATGGAGGGGCAAAATCCCATCTTGGTCATTCACATCACGCAGCTTGATTCACAGTCGACTCGAACTCCGCCTTTATAACTGCCCATTGACGAAACATCGTTTGACAGAACCTAAGTCAGTGATCCTCAACTCGGATTGTGTAATAACCTCAGGTCTAAGGATTACATTGATTGAGACATGCAAATGACGACTTGTTCATTGCATCTCAATATGGGTCAGTCCGACTCGCTAAACTCTTTAGCCGAATCCGTGTAAGTCGGAATAGCATCTCCATGCCCATGACAAGTGGAACCTAGTCATCTGCCGACTTTCACATTGGTCTAGCATGAACAACATGAATATATAGTTCCACAATCAAATCACATATTCGATGATACATATCAGCAGTTCATAGATGGACCATAACCTTATGAATACATTGGGAAATATCATCAACCATGATTGCCTCTAGGGCATATTCCCAATATCTTGGTATGACATACTAATGTTGTTAATTGGACTTTTCAACTTTTATGTATAGAATTTTGTTAAATTATTTTAGAAGTGCCACATATAACTATTTTTTAAAGAAAAGGCAAAGAGTATGGCTCTGAATGCCACAACACACTAAATTTCACACAAAATAGAGTATGTTTCATGGTTAACAAGTTTCATGAGTTTTCAGGCCTTCTAGCTAATTTCACATAATTAAATGACATTTTGTCAATAAAACCAAAGTAGGTAAATTTTGAACTACAAGTGCGTGATAGATTGCTTGTAAATTTGAAAGAAATTCATATAGTACTAATTATTGTACCCACGCAGTCATACTAAAAACCGACTATTGTTTTGAAAGATACAACTTCTTTGTATGAATTTTCATGCTAACACATCTGACCATGTTTCAAAAAAGTGAAAGAAAATAAGGAAACATGCACACAGCCTTTTAGTAGTACTCCTATTAAAAATTCATACTTGTAAAATAGTAAAGACGACACTGTTAAAGTTTCAATACAAGGGACCTAGGCACCTTCACCGGCCCTTCACAATTAACCTTTCTTCCTCTTCGACTTTGCAGCTATGGCTCCGAAGACCAGAGCTCCCCATGGGAAGAAGAAGACCCAGGTGGTAGCGACAAAGGCCGTGGAGAAAAAGAAGTCATGTCGCCGGCTTCCGAATCCTGCTCTGGCCACTCCAAGTCGCAGTCTCGCACCAGGCAGCCACAGGAAGAAGCAGGTGTCGAGGTCCATCAAGGCCGGGATGTGTTTCCCTGTCGTCTGGATCGGGCGCTACCTCAGGGAGGGTCGGTACTCCTAGCTCATAGGCTTCAGGTCCCCCGTCTACCTCGCGGCCATTCTCGAGTACCTCACCGTCGACGTGCTGGAGCTTGCCGGGCAAGCCACGAAAGACAGCAAGAAGATCCGCATCATCTCGAGGCACGTGATGCTCGGCATCATGCACGACGAGGAGCTCAGCAAGCTGCTGGCCGGTGTTACCATCACGCACAGCAGCGTGCTGCCCAGCATCCACGAGTCCCTGCTTGGCGATGGTACCGCGGAGGATGCTATCAAGTCGCCTGAGAAGACTGTGGAGTCCCCCTAGAAGTCATTAAGTTGTACTACTACTACTCCGTATGTGTTTGGGTTTGCTTTGTTTGCAGTTTGGTTAAGAAAAAGCTTGTGAGGGTTCTAAAAAAATGTTATTTTCCTAATCTTATCCTATACTCCATTTCTTTAATACTCCCTTTGTTCAGAAATATAAGACGTTTTAGCATTGTGAAATGAATGTATCTAGCTTCAGATACATTCATTTCACAATGCTAAAACGTCTTATATTTCTGAACAGCGGGAGTGTTACTCAGCATATTAGGTTTAGTCAAAGTCAACCGTTAGAAAGTTTGACCAAACTATATACAGTATTAAATAGTATACTCATTGAAAAAAATCAATATACAGTAAACAATGTCGTCGGTGTGAGTTTCGAACTATCAGGAAAGAACATTCAATTCTCAATTTTTCGAGAGATGATAAGCGAGGTTGTTATTTTTCGTCAAGAAAGTCCAAAGAATATGGATCTGAATGCCACAATCCAAGTGTTTAGACATATATATAGTGGACCGACATGTTTTACTAACGATACCCATGTTTTATGTTCTTTCAAACTTCCTATCTAACTCTGCCAACTTGAATAACTTTATCCCGATTTATCGAAATTATATTAGGTCGAATTTGAACTACAAGTAAATTGTAGGTTGCTTTGTAAGTTTCATGAAAAAGCTTTTGGAGGTACCCTTCGGGGGAGGGGTGAATTAATATATCAGAAACCACTATGAGCTTTGATCATAGGTTCAACTTCTTTCTAAGATTTTGTATCTTGACAATTTAACAAAATTAAGTCAAAATTGAGCTACATGTAAGGGAGATAGATTGCTCTTGAATTAAATGTCTTTTCAGAGGTAGATGGGTGCATCTTCTTGTACTAAACAATGTCGTCGGCATGCGTTTCCAATTATTAGGAAAGACCATTCTCAATTTTCTGAGTGATCTCAAGATTATTTTCTCTCGTAAAGGAAGTTCGAAGAATATCGATCTAAATGCCAGAAGCCAAGTTTTCACACATATATATAGTGGACCAACATATTGTACTTATGATTTCCTGTGTTTTATGAATTCTCAAACTCGCTACCTAACTTCTCCCACTTGAATGACCTTATGTCGATTCGTCAAAATTAGGTCAAATTTTAACTACTACAAGCAAATTTTAGGTTACTGTGAAAGTTTTACGAAAAAGCTTTTGAAGGTACCCATCGAGGGGTCACAATTAATATATGAGAAACCATCCAACGAGATTTTTGACGACAAATTGAACTTCTTGCTAAGATTTTGCGTCTTGCCAGTTGAACAAAACTAGGACAAACTTTAGCTACAAGTAAGTGCAATAGATCCCTCTTGAATTAAAAGTCTTTTTGGAGGTAGATATAGGTGCATCTTCTTGTACTAGACAATGCCGCCAGTGTGAGCTTCCAACTATTTGAGGAAAGAACATTCTTAATTTTTCGAGTGATGTCTAGATTGTTCTTTCCCCTAAAGAAAGTCCAAAGACTATGGATCAGAATGCCACAAGCCAAGTTTTCACACATATATAGTGGACCAACACGATGCACTTAGAATTTCCCTTGTTTTATCAGTTCTCAAATTTCCTAGCAAACTTCACCCACTTGAATGATTTTATGTCGATTTTATCGAAATTAGGTAAAATTTGGACTACTACAGGTAAATTGTAGGTTGCTTTGAAAGTTTTACGAAAAAGCTCTTGGAGGTACCCATCGGGGGGAAGGGTCAATAAATATATATCAGAAACCACCGAGAGTTTTGACGACAGGTTCATCTTCTTGCTAAGATTTTTCATCCTAACTATTTAATGAAATTATTTCAAACTTTTCTCATGGTTTCATGAAATTAGGTCGAACTTTGCTAACCGATTAAATTTGAACATTGATCGTTGGATCAAGACTAGCAAATCCAAACATTGCTAACCGATGGATATTCTTTTCCATTCTTAGCATCTAGAGAGATCCTACTGATAGTCTTTAGCACGATGAACACTAGTATGCGCAAACCTCAAAACACACAGTACTTCATTATTACTCGGTTTTAGGGTCCTTGTGCCAAATGCACGGACTTGGATGGAATTTTCATTTTTTTACGAGGTCATTGATGTAACTTGTACTTCCACTGACCACTCGAGCACCTCTATCTTACGAGACCTACCATTAGATTGGTCATTTGTAGTACTTCTTATCTTTATCTTTTCTCTTATATCTTACAATACCATATATACCACCACTAAATAGTGTAGGGATTAACTTATTTTGAACATTGACCGTTGGATCTCAAGACTGAATCCAAGCATTGCTAACCGTTGGATCTTTTTTTCCATTCTTACCATATATAAATATTCTATTGATATTCTTTAGCATGATGAACACTAGTACGCGCAAACCTCAAAACACACAGTACTTTATTACTCGGTTCCAGGGTCCTTGTGATAAATGCATGGACTTGGATGCAATTTTCATTTTTTATGAGATTCTTGATGTAAATTGTAATTCTACCCACCGTGTTAACTCTCAAGCACCTCGCTCTTACGAGACCTACCATTAGATCATCCATTCATAGTACTTCTTATCTTATCTTCTATCTTGTCTCATATCTCTTACAATACCATACCACCACATAGTGTTGGAATTAACTTTGAACATATTAACCATTGGATCAAGACTAGCAAATCCAAACATTGCTAACCATTGGATCTTTTTTCCATTCTTAGCATCGAGAAAGATTCGATCTATTGATAGTCTTTAGCATGATGAATGCTAGTATGTGCAAACCTAAAAACACACAGTACTTCATTGCTCAGTGTCAGGGTCCTTGTGCTAAAATGCATGGACTTGGATGCAATTTTCATTTTTTACGAGATTATTGATGTAAGTTGTACATCCCTCGACCATGTTAACTCTCAATCACCTCGCTCCTACGAGACCTACTATTAGATCGACCATTCGCAGTACTTCTTATCTTACCTTTATCTTGTCTCTTATCTCTTATCTCTTACAATACCAAACGTACCACCACTAAATAGTGTAGGGATTAACTTATTTGAACATTGACCATCGGATCAACACTGGCAAATCCAAACATTGCTAACCGTTGGATCTTCTTTTCCATTCTTAGCATCTAGAAAGATTCTACTGGTAGTCTTTAGCACGATGAACACTAGTATGTGCAAACCTCAAATCACATATTACTTCATTACTCGGTTTAAGGGTCCTTATGCTAAATGCACAGACTTGTTGGATGCAATTTTTATTTTTTGTGAGGTCCTTAATGTAACTTGTACTTACACCGACCGTGTTAACTCTCAAGCACCTCGCTCTTACAAGACCTACCATTAGATCGGTCATTCGTAGTACTTCTATCTTATCTTTATCTTGTCTCTTATCTCTTACAATATATATCATAGCACTACATATAGTGTAGTGATTAACCTTGAACATTAACAGTTGGATCAAGACTGGCAAATCAAACATTGCTAACCGTTGGATCTTATTTTCTATTCTAGCATCTAGGTATGTACTCCCTCGCTCCGTCCCAAACTATAAGGTGCCTAAGGATTAGTCAAAAGTCAAACCTTACTAACTTTGACCAAATATTTAAAAAAATATCTACATCTACAATATTGAATGGACATATTAAGAATATATACTTTATGGTGAATCTATTGATATTAATTTAGTATTCTAAATTTTTATATTTTTGTGTATAATCATGGTCAAACATAAAAATGTTGACTTTTGACTAATCCATAGGCGCCTCATATTTTGGCGGAGGGAGTACTATTCAACATGAATCCAGTTGCTCTGAACCATTGGATATAACAGCCCAACGACCATGATTAGTGCTATGGATCCAATTCAAAACTTCTCCACTATACTAGTATATAAGTAGAGAGAATACAGTCTACTGTGCTATGAAATTTTGGGGGTGGTGACATGATGGTTGTAGAACATGCATGGTGGAGTTTGCTCTAGGTACTATTCAACACGAATCCAGCTTCTCTGAACCATTGGATCCTGATGTCTATGCACTTCTATTCTTGTAGACAGTTGTTGGGCCTCCAAGTGCAGAGGTTTGTAGAACAGCAACAAGTTTTCCCTTAAGTGGATTACCCAAGGTTTATCGAACTCAGGGAGGAAGTGGTCAAAGGTATTCCCTCTCAAGCAACCCTGCAATCAAGATACAAGAAGTCTCTTGTGTCCCCAACACACCCAATAGACTTGTCAGGTGTGTAGGTGCACTAGTTCGGCGAAGAGATAGTGAAATACAAGTGGTATGGATATAAGACAACGGTGATAGAAAATAGATTGATGGCGTGGAAGAGACTAAAGGCAAACTGAAATAAAGATGGAAGCAAGCAAACATGTAATAGATCTAGTAGCAAACGGTGTTTCAATGTTTAGAAACAAGGCCTAGGGATCATACTTTCACTAGTGAACAATCTCATATAAATATATTATCTTCATGATACTACTCTTAACTACTCTCCGGTTGAACACTCTAATCGATGGTAGGGCTATAACAGCACACCTCAAAGCTCACCTTTCCCATCTAGAAAACCCCACACTGTCACCTTGAGTACTAGATGAGTCCAACAAACACCACAATTTCATAAAGATATCCAACTCCAAATATAACTCATAACAAGTATTTGTAATCTCTAGCCTAAGTGCCACCATGGTATGCACGCTGTCACTTTCACACACATGGGGAGAGCAGAGATCTATTAAAGCACTTGAGTAGCAAGGTAGATCTATATATTACAAGCTCATGATCTCAATAAGATCATGCATAGAGAGAGATGAACACATAGCTACCGGTAGAACCCTTAGCCTCGAGAGAGATCTACTCCCTCCTCATCATGGGAATCAGCAATGGTGATGGAGATGGTGGTGGAGATCGATGAAGATGGCTCTGGGGGCACTTCCCCGTCCCGGAAGGGTGCCGGAACAGAGACTTTCTGTCCCCTGAATCTTCTTTTCGGTGGTGGCGGCACTGCAGAACTTTTCGTGGATGGAGGATTGACGATTTAGGGTTTATGCTTCGGGAGGCTTCTTGTAGGCCAGAGGGCAAGGTCGGTGGGCGGCCAGGAGGCCCACACCATGCCCTGGCACGGCCTAGGGGGACCCGCGCCATGGGGTGGTGTGACCACCCTGTGGCCCCTCTCTGACACTCCTTCTGGCTCCGTGAGTCTTCCAGGAAAATAGTAAATTTGCCTTTTGTCCCGTCCAATTCCGAGAATATTCATTTTCTGACTTCCTGGACCCAAAACAGCAGAAAACAGGCAACTGGCACTTTGGCATCTTGTTAATAGGTTAGTCCAAGAAATCATATGAAAAGTACTCCAAAGTGTGGACAAAACACAAGAAAGTTATATCAAAACCAAGCATGGAACATCAAAAATTATAGATACATTTGCAATGTATCAGATCCAACAGCCCAACGGTCAGGACTGGTGCTATGGATCCAATTCAAAACCGCTCCACTATAGTAGTATAGATGTTGATAAAATTTATATTTTTTTGTGCTTTACCAATTATAATTTTACATAGTGATGATATGTCATACGTTTACTATATGAGCCTTATTAAGGTGTGCTTTTCTACACAATACGGGAGTAGTATATTTCTTTTCTTAGACATATGGTCACCTCTGTCCACACGCTGTACATGCTGAGAGAATAAAATTTTGGTAGGGGAAGAGGGAAGCAGCAAAGAGAAGTTGAAGGCATTTCCATGTCAGAGCAAAGTTATGATGGGTTTCTGACACGAGGTACTCCTGCGGCCTTAAAGTGTACACTCTACTAGTAGTAAATTTCAGGACCTATGCATGCAAAACAAATCGTGTGTTTTGTCTCTCCTTCCCTATGCTCCATCTCTCCTCCCCTTTCCCCTCGCGCACCGGTCCGGCTGATCTCTCTCCCCTCGTCCACAGCGTGGCGCTGTGCACATGTGCCTTGGTACGGTGGCTCTGTGTCTCTGGCGTGTTCGGCAGCGGCGTGTTGGTGTGGAGTAGGGATGAGGAGTACATAGGAAGGAAACCACTTTGGTCCTTGGCGGCAAAAAAATTCAAACTTTTCCGGTTTTTGAAATTTTCACTTGCTTCGCAAACATCAAAAGGGAAGGTTATCCAAAAGATTGGCCAAACATCAGGAGGGAAGGCAATTTTGAACCAATTTTGAACATTGACCATTGGATCAAGACTGGCAAAACCAAACTTTGAACATTCACCGTTGGATCAAGACTGGAAAATCTAAACTTTTCTAACCGTTGGATCTTGTTTTCCATTATTAGCATCTAGAAAGATTCTACCGATTGTCTTTAGCACAATGGATGCTAGTATGCGCATAACTCAAAACACTCACTTCATTGCTCAGTTTTAGGGTCCTTGTGCTAAATACATGCATGGACTTGGATGCAATTTTCATTTTTATGAGGTCCTTGATATAACTTGTACTTCCATTGACTGTCTTAACTTTCAAGCACCTCGCTCCTACGAGACCAACTATTAGATCAGCCATTCGCGGTACTTCTTACCTTATCTTTATCTTGTCTTATCTCTTACAATACTACCACCATTGTATAGTGTACGAAGTAACTTCAAACATTGACCGTTGGATCAAGACTGCCAAATCCAAACATTGCTAACCGTTAGATCTTATATTTTCCCTTAGCATCGAGAAAGATTCTATTGATAGTCTTTCGCACGATGAACGCTAGTATGCGCAAACCAAAAAACACACACACTTCATTATTCAGTTTTAGGGTCATTGTGTTAAATGGATGGACTTGGATGCAGTTTTCATTTTTTATGAGGTGCTTGATGTAAGTTATACTTCCATCGATCGTGTTAACTCTCAAGAACCTTTCTCCTATGAGACCTACCATAGTTAAAAGAAAATGCAACCACCCCAATTATCACACAAACTGGACCAACAATTTCTTATACGTAATGCCTAAGTTTTTTGTACTAAGATTTTTCAAGCTTCGTCCTAGCAAACTTTGCACACTTCGGTGACTTCTTGTCGATTTAACAAAATTAGATCAAACTTGAGCAACAAGTAAGAGCGATATATTGCTCTTGAATTAAATGTATTTTTGTATGTAGATGGGTGCATCTTCTAATAGTACACAATGTCATCGGTGTGTGTTTCTAACTATGACGAAAGAAAATCCTCAGTTTTCCGAGTGATGACGAGATGGTTCTTTTATGTAAAGAAAGTCTGAAGAATATGGATCTCGATGCCATAAGCCAAGCTTTTAGACATATTAAGTGGACCAATGTGTTTTACTTATGATTCCCATGTTTTATGAGTTTTCAAAATCCCTATGTAGATATTTAACTTTGCCCCACTTGAATGACTTCATGCCCTATATTTATCAAAATTTGGTCAAACTTCAACTATAACAACTAAATTATTGTAGGTTGCTTCTAAAGAATTACAAAAAACTTTTGGAGGTGTACCCATTTGGGGCTCAGTTAATATATCAGAAAACAACCAAGAGTTTTGACAATAGGTTTTTAACTCCTTTCTAATTAAGATTATGCATCTTGACAAGTTAACAAAAAATTAGCTCAAACTTGAGCTACAAGTAAGCGCGATAGATTTTTTTAATTAAATGTCTCTTTAGAGGTAGATGGATGCATCTTCTTGTAGTAATCAGTACCACCCGTGTGAGTTTCCAACTATTAGGAAAGAACATTCTCAATTCTCCGAGTGATGATGAGATTATTGTTCGTTTTCGTAAACAAAGTTTGAAGGATATGGACCTGAACGCCACAAGCCAAGCTTTCAGAGATATATAGTGGACCCTCATGTTGTACTTATGATTCCTGTGTTTTATGATTTTTCATACTTATTCTACAGCTAACTTTGCCCACTTGAAATTGATGTTATGTCGATTTATTGAAATTAGTTCAATTTTGAACTACAAGTAAATTGTAGGTTGCATTGAAAGATTTATGTTTTTTGGAGGTAACCACTGGGGGCTGATTGAATATATCACAAACCACCACCGATAGTTTTTACAACAAGTTCAACTTCTTGCTAAGATTTTGCATATTGACAATTTAACGAAATTATATCAAACTTGAGCTACAAGTAAATGTGATAGATTTCTCTTGAATTAATTGTCTTTTCGGAGGTTGACGGGTGCATCTTCTTGTAGTAAACAATGTCGTCTATGTGAGTTTCCAAATATCAGGAAATATCATTCTTAATTTTCCGAGTGACGACGAGATTGTTCCTTTCTGTAAAGACAGTCTGAAGAGTATGGATCTGAATGCCACAAGCCATGTTTTTAGACATCTTATCTTACCACTATATAGTGTACGAATAACTTTGAATATTGACTATTGGACCAAGACTCGCGAATCCGGAATTTCCAGCCATTGGATCATCTTTTCCATTCTAGCATCTAGAAGATTCTATTGATAGTCTTGAACACAATGAATGCACTATGCATAAACCTCTCAAACCACACATCTCCATCATACTAGAATCTTCTCCCTCGTTTCTCTAGACCATGTTACTAAAAATTCCAAGTGTTAGGTAGCTAACAATCTGTGACTTCTACACATGATGATACAAAGTAGAAGAACCAAATATACACCCATACTTTATAGATGTTGATCAAATTTTTATTTTTTCACTTTACCTATTACAATTTTATATAGTGATGATATGCTAGATGTCTATTATCTGAGCCTCACCTATAGGGCACATGCAACCTACTAGTATCTTATCTTATCTTACCTTATCTTGTCTTATCTTGTCTTATCTTATTATCTTGTCTTATCTTATCTTACCATTATATAGTGTATGAATAACTTTGAATGTTGACCATTGGATCAAGACTCATGAATCCTGCATTTCTAGACGTTGGATCTTCTATTCCATTCTAGCATCTAGAAGATTCTATTGATTGTCTTCGGCATAATGAATACTATGCACAAACCTCAAAACACACTTCTCCATCATACTAGAATCTTCTCCCTTGTTTCTCTACACCATGTTATCAAAAATTTCATGTGTTAGCAGGTAGCTAATAATCTTTGACTTCTACACATGAAGATACAAAGTACAAGTACCAAATATACACCCATACTTTATAAATGTTGATCAAATTTATAGATTTTTGTGCTTTACAAATTATAATTTTATATAGTGATGATATGTCATATGTCTACTATCTGAGTCTCATGTGCAACTTACTAGTAGCTAATAATCATTGACTTCTACATGATCCTACCACTATATAGTGTACAAACAACTTTGAATATTGACCGTTGGATCAAGACTCACGAATCCCAACATTTTCAGTCATTGGATCTTCTTTTCCATTCTAGCATCTTGAATATTCTATTGATAGTCTTCTTTACAAACCACTATATAGTGTAAGGATAACTTTGAATTTTGACCGTTGGATAAAGACTCGCGAATCCTAGCATTTATAGCCGTTGGATCTTCTTTTCCATTCTAGCATCTAGAAGATTCTATTGATAATCTTCGGCATAATCAATGCTACGCACAAACCTCAAAACACACTTCTCCACCATACTAGAATCTTCTCCCTTGTTTCTCTAGACCATGTTATCAAAAATTTCATGTGTTAGGTAGCTAATAATCTTTGACTTCTACATGATGATACAAAGTACAAGGATCAAATATACACCCATATACTTTATAGATGTTGATCAAATTTATAATGTTTTGTGCTTTACCAATTATAATTTTATCTAGTGATGATATGTCTACTACCCGAGTCTCCTGTGCAACTTACTAGTAGCTAATAATCATTAACTTTACCACTATATAGTGTATAAACAACTTACTGAATATTGATCATTGGATCAAGAGTCATGAATCCCAACATTTCTAATCGTTGGATCTTCTTTTTCATTCTAGCATCTTGAAGATTCTATTGATAGTCTTCATTACAAACCACTATATAGTGTATGAATAACTTTGAATGTTGACTGTTGGATCAAGACTTGCGAATCCCAGCATTTCTAGCTGTTGGATCTTCTTTTCCATTCTAGCATCTAGAAGATTCTATTAATAGTCTTCGGCATAATGAATGCTGGGCACAAACCTCAAAACACACTTCTCCATCATACTAGAATATTCTCCCTTGTTTCTCTACACAATGTTCTCAAAAATTTCATGTGTTAGCAGGTAGCTAATAATCTTTGACTTCTACACATGACGATACAAAGTACAAGGACCAAATATACACCCATACTTTATAGATGTTGATCAATTTTATAATTTTTTGTGCTTTACAAATTATAATTTTATATAGTGATGATATTCCATATGTCTACTATCTGAGTCTCATGTGCAACTTATTAGTAGCTAATAATCGTTGACTTCTACATGATCTTACCATTATATAGTGTACAAACAACTTTGAATATTGACCATTGGATCAAGACTCACGAATCCAAACATTTCTAGTCGTTGGATCTTATTTTCCATTCTAGAATCTTGAAAAATTCTATTGATAGTCTTCATTATAAACCACTATATAGTGTATGAATAACTTTGAATGTTGACCGTTGGATCAAGACTCGCGAATCCCAGCTTTTCTAGCCGTTGGATCTTCTTTTCCATTCTAGTATCTGGAAGATTCTATTGATAGTCTTTGGCATAATGAATGCTATGCAGAAACCTCAAAACACACTTCTCCATCATACTAGAATCTTCTCCCTTGTTTCTGTAGACCATGTTATCAAAAATTTCAGTGTTAGGTATCTAATAATCTTTGACTTCTACATGATGATACAAAGTACAAGGACCAAATATACACCCATACTTTATAGATATTGATCGAATTTATAATTTTTTGTGATTTACCAATTATAATTGTATATAGTGATGATATGTCATATGTCTACTATCTGAATCTCACATGCAAGGCATGTGCAACTTACTAGTATATATAGTGGACCAACGTGTTGTACTAACGATTCCTGTTTTATGAGTTTTCAAACTTCCTAGCTAACTCCGCTACTTTCATGACTCTATGTAGATTCATCAAAATTAGGTCCAATTTGAACTACAAGTAAATTCTAGGTTGCTTTGAAAGTTTTAAGAAAAAGCTTTTGGAGGCACCCATCGGATAGTCAATTAATATACTCCGTATCAGAAACCACATAGAGTTTTGACAAGAGGTTCAACTTCTTCCTAAGATTTTGCATCTTGACAAACTTGAACTACAAGTATGCGTAGATACTTGTCTCAAATTAAATGTATTTTCAGAGTTAATTAATAAAAAAATAAAGTGACATAATAACTTAGCCAGTTACCATAACATCGCACATACCAAGACTAGTAGTATATGATTCTACTCCCTCCGTTCAGAAATATAAGGCACTTTAGCTTGGTGAGATGAATGTATATAGACGCCTTTTAGTGTATAGGTTCACTCTTAACCTCTACGAATCCATACACTAAAAGACGTCTAAATACATTCAATTCACAAAGCTAAAATGTCTTATATTTCTAAACGGAGGGAGTACAACCTAATTAATTAGGCCTTTGTGTGACACTACACACATGTTGTTACCCACTATGATGAAGGTACATGTGCAAGTTACTGGAGTAGTCTAAGTTATTTAGCACTATGTGACCATCCTAAATCAGAACGGAGGTGTAAGTAATGTATGCCTTAAAGGCACCTGTTCTGCTGCGCTTCAAGCTGTTCACCACTCAGGTCGGCTCTCACTGGTCAGATGGCTAAAGCCACTGACTTGCTGATTTGGTATTGTATATCGTCGATCTTCTTCCATCACTGACAGAGAATAAATTCTTCTGCCGCTTCCAGGCACATGCTTTCGCGGAGCTACAACCAGTAGCTCAAATGACTACTACTCCCGCGCGGCGCTCGAGCAATTGCGATTGTCCGTTCATAATGGACGGGAAGCATTAGACAATGGATTTTCTTTTGGTGGATGGTTGATTTTTTTGAGAGATTGTCGACTTTTTTTCTTTATTGAACTGAGAGATGTTCGATTTTGGGTCCGGTAAGGCTGACAGGGGAGAGGAAATTGGCGGTGTGGCAGGCAAGCTTATTTGAGGTGGCAGCATGTGGGTGTAAAGATGGTACTGCCGTACTGGTAGCCCATTTTGTGAGCATTTTGTTGTTGTTGTACTACACAAGTGTTCGAGAGTAGTAATATTCCAATTTTGGTTCCTTAATTACCGGTGGAACCTTTATGTGTTTATTAGTTACAGTAGTAGTATTACAGTAGTGACTACACAAGATGATGAATGTAGAAGATCAAAGGATTAGAATTACGTTCGGAAAGAGGAGCTCCGAGTATACTCCAAACCATCTCTGCCATGACCATGCTAGGCTAGGCCTGACCTATTTACTCGATAGGCACCAGGAAACGCAGAGAAGAGAGAAAAACCACGCTCGGTAGGCAGTACGATTTCAATCAATTTATTCTATTTTCCTTTGCTCTCCGTCCTCTTCCTCTCCATCTTCTCGCTGATCCCCACTCACCCACCTTTAGCACACGCCAACGCCACCATGCCTCTTTCAGAGCATCTCCGTAGCCCAGTTCGATAGGCACTGTAGATTTAGCAGAGAGAAAGAAGGCACGCTTGGTTTGATTTCATTACGTATTTCTCTTTGCCTCGATCTCCATCCTCACTTCACCTCCCGCATCCTGGCGATGGCCATTACCGCTCGCACACCAATATAGGCACGCGCCAACGCCGCCATGCCGCTTTAGGATCAGCTCCGGCGCCAAGTTTGATAGACTATTTTCTGTCTCGCCCTGCCAGTTGCCACTCGCTCTCTCCTCCAAAACCCCCAATCAAAACCAAATGCCATCACCCGCCACCTGCTCGAGTCCTTCCTCGGGATGGCCCAATTGATCAATGACAGTGACACTTCTAGGGTGTTTTCTGCTGGCCCTCTCTGCTAGATGTGATGTCATCACCACTGCGAGCCTTGCCGCCTGCTGCAAACGTTATCTTTACTCAGCAACACATACTGCATCCCTGTCAAAATCTCATCCGTTTGGTCTCCCCTGTGTTCTTCACTCTCACTCAACTGAGGTACCGCGTGAGTACAATGTCTTTTACTATGACAATCACATGAAGTAGTTCCACAGGGGCAGCTACTATTGCCCCAGGGGCAAGCAAAAGCCACATAAGAAGTTCGGGTGGACCTTGTGCGAGCTGACACCACTGGACATGTCCTCCTCCGATGTTGTTATGCCAGATTGTGAGGGTAAGTAGTGGGTAGGCGCCCATGGAGATTGGATCGCCATTGTTGGCCTCGCCTAGAACTGGGAGCTTGTGAATGTGTTCACTCGTTGGCGGATTCCTCTACCAGCGATCTTCGATTTTGAGGCCACACCCGAGGTACTTAAGATTATCGTGGCTGGTCAGCCTACTAATCTACTGAAGATAGCCATTTGTCGAGTTCCCGTAGCTGTTGGGAACTATAAGGATTTCTCTGTCCTGGCCATCTTTGACACGGTAATTGCCTTCCTTGATGGTTCTCATGGTATGTGGACGGTTCTTGAGAACCAGTTCAGCATGTTCAGCTACCACGATGCAATTATCCACAATGGAATTGTCTATGCTGTAACTCAGATTAGCAATGTTTATGCATGGGATCCTTGGGCATGGGGTAAAATTTCCATCTTGAAATTTTCAAGCTTCATCATTCAAATTTTGCCTACTGACCTCTGAATGTGCTTTCCTTGCAAGGTCCTGTGCATCTTCCGGGACCACATGAATTAGACGGTAATCGTGAGTACAGTCTTGATCTTTGGTGGTTAGCAAGATCTCCTGATGGTGGTAGCCTTATTCTGATCAATACTATGGGCGTTAGTGCTAGGCGGTATGACACTAGTTATCATGTGGCTAAAAATGTTGGTTATCATCACGGCCGCAATATTCACATCTATTCTACTGTGTTTTGCTCCCATGTGTTCTCGATTGACACTAGTAGGTTACTTCCACCGAGGCAATGGCGGAGGGTTTTAGACCTTGGAGCATTTTCTATCTTCCTTGGATTGAACTATCCAATTACCATTCCAGTTGGTGCGGCATGACTTAGCCCTGGAGATCTAACGAGGAGCAACTGTTTATACACCTCGCCTCATGCAGTTAGTCTCGGTGGATTTAATATTTCTCCTGAAGTATGCTGCATCAGTATGAATGCTCAAGACGCTGCTATTGGTTTCTCAAGCAACATTGGCTGGAATTTCCCTCAAAAAAAGCAATGGCTGGAATTGGCGGCAAACTCCGTTGTGGTTCATCCCAAGCCTGGCCAACACGAAGGATTGGAACCGGCATAATTAACGGTTCAAGGGAGATCATATGGAATAGGAATTTGCGTATCTTGAATTATTTCCTTCGCCTTATTTGTATTGTATGGCCTCAGTCGTTAACTTGCTATACTCTACCACTCATTTCACCGCAATGTAGTCCAAGGCTTGTGATTTGATCAAACTCCTTCTGTATGCAAGCCATAGTTTTAGTTAGTGCGGGTTGAATATTCTACAACTCGTTGCGCCTGCACCCCTTTATTATTTGTTGCACTTTTGAGTTCTCAAAAAATGTGAAATAAATCCGGAACATTGGCTATGTTGTATCTTGTGCATCTACAATATTCGGTCCCACAATAAGATCTTATGTGACCTGTGTCAATGAAAAAGAAAAAAACCTAAGCAAACATTATCTTGTGTTCATTTGTTCATTTTGTGGTGGCCAGGCCATGTACTAGTAATATTTTTGGGACGGAAATTTATAGATGAACTATATAAATATGATCTATGTTCATGATTTATTTCAAATTTTCTAAAAAATTGGAAGAGCCACATGCAACAGCTTGTTGCCGGTGCAGCTAGTTGCAAATTGTAATTTCCGTCGTGGACGTACCTAGTGACTCCAAGCGCATGGTGCATGCAGATTCTCACTGGCAGGTGGATCCGACCTTAATAGGGCCCACATGTCAGTGAATCAGAGCCACACAAAGTCATGTACATTGCCTGACTTGAGCGAAATCTGATGTCCTTGCACGTCTCTCATTTTGCTGCGCGGTTGCATGCTGTACACGTTTAATTCCATGTACCTTGTACAAGAACATATATGAACACATGCAACATGCCAAAAATACCACATACACACCCGTACTATGCATTATATCCGGTGTATATATTTTCGGTTCTGTGCTATGAGTTCTGCATGTAGAGGAACAAGATGAAAGTACATGTGTCCATGTCGAGTAGTAGTTCGTCCTCCTATTTTCCGTTGAAAATACTAATACACTATGTTGAAATGAAATCTATAAAAAGAAAACCCTCTGGTCAAACTGATGTGACTAGACAATACTGCACATCTGATACGTAGTAAATAGGAGTATTGTCAAATTACTAGCTGCGTGGCATGCTAGTCTAACATACAGTGAAGTCTAGGCAGCGGTGTCCTCGATGCTGTTGTTGACTAGACAAAGCAAGCAAGTAAAATATCCTCCCTCGTTTTTTTCTTTGCCTCTCCATCTTCTTCCCCAGTCCCCACTCCGCCCATGATCTCCCCCATGCTCTCTCTTCTAACGCTCCCCTCCTCCGGTAGAAAACCACAGCCGCACTTGGCATCCGCCTAAATCCATTCGGCTGTGATGGCAGATTCGAAGCTCAGCTGGTGATGCAAGTGGTATCAACTCAGCACGGACGATCTCGACCTCATCGTTCAGCATCTGGACATTTCTAGCACCGTCAGGCTAGCCGCATGCTGCAAGCTGCTGTACGATCGTATCGCCAACAACGAAGGTACGAAATGGACTATTCACCATTGGAATGAACCCTGCCTACTGATGCCTCAGCCTGCTTATTGGTTCGACGAGCACTATGACGGTCCAAGGGTACATCGTCTGCATGACACGGTGTATGACGTGGTGCCCCTCGATCATCCTCGGCGCACCGCCATCCTACCCTTCATGCACGAAAAATTCTAGGTTGGCATGAACGGTGACTGGCTCGCCACGGTGGACCAGAGCGGGGCCTGGTGCCTAGCGAACATCTACACCTATCGAGTAATCTACCTTCCATCGACGGATACTTGTTCCATTGCGGCCGCCTCACATCCACGATATAACTTGTAATGCTACTAGCCAGCCAGGGTTCCCCCAGTTTCATGTAGTCATTTCTAAACTCATTCACAATTCAAAAGTTTTTTTTGGCAAATCCACAAGTATGGAGAAAAGTTCAATAAGTCATGGGATGGATCTCTTGAGCTGTTGAAGATTGTAATCTGCAGAGTGCCCACAGAAGCTGGGGGTTACACAGACTATAAGCTCATCACGTTGTTCGACGGTGAAACCGCCTACCTGGAAGGAGGTAGCCAAGTTTGGAGATGTCTAGAGCATTCAGGTCTTGGAAGACGACAGTACTATGATGCCATTGAACACGGTGGCCTCATTTTTGCAGTCACAAGTAAAGGTTGCAACTACTACTGGGATCCCACATGGAAAGTAATTCTAGTTCCATGATGATACATTCTGAGTGATTCAGTGAAGTTGTTCTTTAACTACCTTGTTTATGTTTTACCTTCCGTATGAATGAATGAGCACACACTTTATTTCCTAAAGACGGAATGAACCATTGCCAGCAATGAATTAGTACCAGTAATATGCCTTCCAAAAATATAGCGTATGATGGACACCGTGTTAGTGATAGTTTGCGAGTACTTAAAGAATACTCATGGCTTTGTCCCTGGCTATTCCCGTGGCCAGACTATGAGGAGGACTATCAGGATGATGGACAGCAGGACGTCTACGACAACTAGGATCATCTCCCATCGTCAGCATTGCCTGTGGCCCTAAAGATGGAGCCCCTAATACGTTTTCTTTTCCGCTGCTTTGATTGTATTAAGACTGGATCATGAGATCCTTTATTTGTAAGACCTCATTATGTTTTGTAATGGATGATGTACTGTGGTACCCAATCTGTTATGTCTCGCAAAAATGGTAATCCTGGGATTGCGAGGTATGGCATAACAGGCATCTGGGATTAAAAATCTGGGTGTTGTAAAGTTGGTATCAGAGCCATCCTGACCATAGGAGACCCTAGTTAGAATGGACGTCCGAACAAAAACGTAGTTTCAAAACAAAAGAAGTGAGTATTTATGAAAACCTATTCCCACTCTTATCCTTGATTCTTTCAAAAAAAATCTTGTTACTCAAAAATTCTTACATTCCTACATAAAATTTGACACACTTGCTCACCTCACTAACTTACTCATCCTAAATTCTTATAGATGGAAGTCCAGTATTGCAAGTTCTACCAGTTGGGCAACGGAGGCCAACTGATCTTTGAGAGGGATCTAGATGCACTGTTAGAGTATCTTGAGCGCCCGCATCCGGAATTCTTTGGGGCACAACTCAATGATCACATAGGAGGAGATCTACAATGGCTGATAGTTGTAGATCTCAGAGGCAATATAGAAGCAACCCCTTCTGAGAAGATCCAATTCACCTTGCGGGAGAACAACTGGGTAGAGGATGATGCCATGGAGTTCATCTTGAAGCAAAGGAGGAGGACAAAGGTGAAGATATCCAGGGAGATCTTTACTCTTACCTCAGTGATGACAACGACTACCTAGAGGATGATGCCATGGAGTTCCACACTGATGATGATGATTTTGACTTCATTGATGATGATTAGATACACTTGATCACTACCGTAGGAATAAGTTGTACCGGTCCCACTATATCGTAGTTTCACAGAATGGTTCTTAAAACCATCTGTTTTTCTATTGGTGTTGTGGTGTGTGTTTGTATGGTGTGCTTTGAATGAATGAATGAATGAGATGAAGTGGTTAGTTTGAAAAACCTAAGTCCAACTCAAAGTTTTAGCTTTTGAAACAAAACCATGAACCCTAGAAATTTCCCTCTTATCTCACTATCTATCTCAATCTTCAGATGACTCGTGGAAACCCCGAAGGAAGCAGCTCATCTCAGGACCCGATGTTGCAGATTCTGCAAATGCTAGTTTCTGACCGTGAAGCTAGTAGAGCCGAGCGCCGAGCCAATCTAGCCACCCTTCAAAAGATAGCTCAGATGGCCCACAACAACCAAGGTCATGGAAACCAGGATCACCATGGATCCAAGATCAAAAACTTTCAGAATACCAACCCACCTATCTTTAATAAGTCTGAGGACCCCTTAGATGCTGATGACTGGCTGCAAACCATGGAGAACAATCTGGAGGTTGCAGGAGTTGAAGCCAATGAGAAAGTACTGTTTGCCACCCATTATCTGGCAGGAGATGCAAGAACCTAGTGGAATAGCACCTGTACCATTAACAAAGGACAAATGATGACTTGGGAAGCATTCAAGATCAAGTTCAGCCGCACCCATGTGCCACAAGGTTTGATCACCAGGATGAGAGATGAGTTCAGGGAACTGAAGCAAGGAAGGATGAATGTAGTTGAGTACCGTGACAAATTTCTGTCCCTAGCTAGATATGCCCCTGATGAGATTAACACTGAAGCAAATAAGAAGGAGAGGTTCCTGAATGTATTGCATGATGAGATGCAGACTGTGTTAGTCAACATCCGTTTTGGAGATCTAGAAGAGCTAGTAAACTCTGCCATCCATATGGAAGGGAAGATCAACCAAGCCAATGACAACCGCAAGCGTTGCATGATGCACCGGACTGGATCCCACCATACCCAGAAGTATCGCCCCAACCCGTCTACAGGATATGCCACAAGAAACAACAGACCCCCGATGACCCGTCCAAACTATCCCAATTGTAGTGGAGGAAACCTGAAGACTGGAGGAAACCACAACAACAACCCCGACAACTCCAACAACTTCAACCGTGCACCGCCCAAGTCCAACAACAACAACAACAAAAACAATACTGCCCCAAGGACTAGAAGCAATGTTGTGCCTGTTGCAGCAAAAGACAAGTCCTAGGTTACTTGCTTTGAATGTGGAGTTAAGGGTCACTCCTCCAATGAGTGCCCCAAGAAGCTTGCAGTAGCCACCAATGTAAATGCACCCGCACAGCAGCAACACCGTGTTCAGCCTGAAGGAGATTTGCCCCAAGGAATTCGCTCAACCGCAACGGCCATCTGTTCCACATGAATGCTGATGAAGCTCAGGAAGCACCCGATGTTGTGTTGGGTATGTTTTTTGTTAACTCAGTACTTACAAGAGTGTTGTTTGATTCTGGAGCATCACACTCAATTGTTATAGAAGAATTTGCATGCACTAGTAAGATTCAACCAACAAAATTGAAGCATGTTATGATAGTCCAAATACCTGGTTCAACCACCAAAGCTAGAAAAAATTGCAAGGTTGTACCTATCAGAATCCATGGAATAGATTTTTATGCCAATCTAATAGTACTCGGAACCGAAGGATTGGAAGTAGTACTAGGAATGGATTGGATGTCGAAACATAAAGGATTAATCGACTATGCCAAGAAAGCCATAACCATGACCAGTAACTCTAGAGTATCAGTAGAGCATGTATCTAAGACCTTGCCCTATCAATTTAAATGCAACAAGAGTCTAGCCCAACCAACCCTAGACCAAGTTAGAGTAGTCTGTGAATACCCCGATGTATTCCCAGATGAATTGCCTGGTATGCCCCCAGATCGGGATATCGAGTTCATCATTGAACTAATTCCTGGAACTGGACCCATAGCTCAGAGACCTTATAGTATGAACCCATCTGAATTAGTGGAGCTGAAGAAACAACTTGATGCTATGCTAGAGAAAGGTCTGATTCAACCAAGCGCATCGCCAAGGAGATCGTCTGTTTTGTTTGTGGATAAGAAAGATGGAGGTAACCGTTTGTGCACGGATTACCAGAAGATGAATGATGTCACCATCAAGAACATGTACCCACTGCCAAAGATTGAGGATCTGTTTGATCAGTTGACTGGTTCTAGAGTGTTTTCTAAGATTGATCTTAGAACTGGTTATCATCAACTCAAGATTCGTGCAATGAATATTCCAAAGACCGCCTTTACCACCAGATATGGATTGTATGAGTATACAGTCATGTCTTTTGGATTAACCAATGCCCCCTCTTATTTCATGAATCTCATGAATAAGATGTTTATGAACTTCCTGGATAAGTTTGTCGTTGTTTTTATCGACGATATTCTAATCTATTCAAAGTTAGAAGAAGACCATGAGCTACACCTGAGGACCATACTTGAAACCCTTAGAGAGCATCAGTTGTATGCCAAGTTTAGAAAATGTGAATTCTGGTTGAAGGAAGTAGGATTCCTAGGACATATTGTGTTGGTAGGAGGAGTTTTTGTTGATCCTGCCAAGATCAAAGATGTTGAATACTAGAAAGTCCCAACCACTCAAACCCAAGTTCGTGCATTTCTCGGATTAGCTAGATATTACCGCAAGTTCGTGGAAGACTTTTCGAGCATCGCCAGACCAATGACCCAATTGTTGAAGAAAGATAGAAAGTTTGAATGGACTGACAAATATGAAGCAAGTTTTCAAGAACTCAAGAAGAGATTGATTTCAGCCCCAATTCTGATTATGCCGGATATCAAGAAGCCTTTTGATGTGTATTGTGATGCATCCAAGATTGTTCTCGGATGTGTGTTGATGCAAGAAGGCAAAGTCATAGAATATCTATCTCGACAACTGAAGAAGCATGAGACAGATTACCCTACCAATGATCTTGAGCTAGCAGCCGTAGTTTTAGCCTTGAAAACATGGCGTCATTACCTGATGGGTAACCGCTGTGAGATTTTTTCGGATCACAAGAGTCTGAAGTATATTTTCACCCAGAAGGAGCTGAATATGAGGCAAAGGAGATGGATAGAGTCAATCAAGGATTATGACCTTGACATTCACTATCACCCCGGCAAAGCCAATGTGGTAGCGGATGCTCTTAGCAGATTGTCGTGTAGATTAAACACCATGATTAAAGAAGCCCAACCAAGTTTGCATGAAGATTTGGAGCGGTTTCAAACAAACCTAGTTAGCAAAGGATTTTTAGCTAGCATTGAACTGCAACCCACTTTGATCAGTCAGATCAAGGAATACCAAAAAGGAAATGAAAGTATCGACAGAATCAAACGTCGTATCGGTAAAGGGAAGGTACCTGGATTCACCGAGGATGGAGAAGGAGTTTTGTGGTACAAAGGCGTATCTGTGTGCCAGCAGATTTCGAGCTAAAGAAAGTTATCATGTAGGAAGCTCATGATACTCTTTATTCTATCCACCCCGGAGGAACGAAGATGTATCAGGATTTGAAGGAACAATTTTGGTGGAATAAGATGAAGAGAGAAATCGGAAGCTACATAGCCAAATGTGATATCTGTCAGCGAGTCAAAGCGGAACATCAGAGACCCGTAGGACTTTTGCAACCATTGCAGATTCTGGAATGGAAATGGGATTCTGTTGGAATGGATTTTATCACCGGTTTGCCTACTTCTAGTAGGGGAAATGACTCTATTTGGTTCATAGTTGATAGACTGTCCAAAGTAGCCCATTTCATAGCTGTCAAGAATACCTACCAGAGTTCGAAGCTAGCAGAGCTATACATTGCTAGAATCGTCAGTTAGCATGGAACCCCCAAGACTATAGTGTCGGATCGAGGAACCCAATTTACCTCAAGATTTTGGCAGAAAGTCCAAGAAGGATTAGGAACCAAGTCGAATTTCAGCACAACTTATCACCCACAAACCGATGGAGAGACTGAGAGAGTTAACCAAATCTTAGAAGATATGTTGAGAGCTTGTGTTCTAGAGTATGGATCAAAATGGGAAGATTGTCTGCCTTTCGTAGAATTCTCATACAACAACAGTTATCAAGCCAGTTTACAAATGGCCCCATTTGAATTTCTGTATGGAAGGAAGTGTTGTACCCCCTTGAATTGGTCGCAAGTAGGAGAGAGTCATATTTTCGGACCCCGACATACTACGAGAAGCCGAAGAGAAGGTTCACAAAGTCCATGAGCACCTCAAGACCACCCAATCCAGACAGAAGAGTTATGCTGGCAAGAGACGTCGAGACCTGACCTTCAATGTCGAAGATTTTGTGTATCTTAAAGTTTCACCCTTGAAGGGAATGCAGCGTTTTCAACTGAAAGGGAAGTTAGCCCCTAGATAAATTGGACCCTTCAAGATTTTGAATCGCCAAGGAGAAGTATATTATCAACTAGAACTGCCATAGGAGATGTCAGCCATCCATAATGTGTTCCATATCTTGTTACTTCGCAAATGCTTAGAAGTTCCGGAGAAGACCAAAGTGTTCAAGAACATCGATCACCGAGCCATAGATATCAACAAGGATCTAACCTATCGTGAAGTACCCATTCGTATTATGGAAGAAGCCTTCAGAACCAACAGGACCCGGAGTATCAAGTTTCTCAAGATCCAATGGAGCAACCATAGTAAAGAAGAAGCTACCTAGGAGTGAGAAGAATACATTAGGACTGAGTTTCCAGATCTCTTTAGTTCCTAGTTTTTCTTAAATCTCAGTACGAGTTTTTTTTAAGGAGGAAAGGTTTGTAACACCCCAAAAACATTAATCAAGTTTATCAAGTTCTAATCACCCAAATTTAGGGTTAACAAAAAAAATTATTCCAAAAATCTATATGAATGCATGTGTGTTTTGCATTAGTGTATAATTAATTGAATTTGCCATGTTTGATTGCTACAAATGATGAGAAATGGTTTACAAATGAATGCTACATCATCTAGGCCAATTACAAATCAAAAGAAAAAGAAATCAAATATGAATAAAAAGATTAAATGGTCATTTTGACCAAAGTTAACAACCACTAGGCCACTTTGAGTGTTCCTAGAAGAGAATTTCTAACAGAAATATTTCTACTTCTTTTCACCCCTTGCTAGACCAAGTAAAAGTGAACCCAAACCCACTTTACAAACCCACAGAAACTATTTTCAAAGCTATTTAATGGATAGTTCAAATTTGAATCTATTTCATATGGTAAGATCACCATTTTGCAAAAACCAACTAAACCAATTCCCCTTGGCAAACCTAAGCAACCAGAGACTACCAAGCATAAGTTTAGCTCACTCACAAAAATTCATTCAAAAATTCTAAATTCAAATTCTTGCGGCCATTAAGACAAACACCTTGTAGACACTAATTAACTCTGGCCTAACTTCACTGTTTTGAGCAGTGATCCTCGACCAATTGGTTCCCTCTTCACTCTCCTGTCTCCCCCAGTGTCAAGCCAAGCATAGATAGCCACCCCCCTCTGTCGTTGCGCCAGTGCAGCATCGCCCGAAAATGGTCATCCCTGGCTGATCGTGGAGAGAGCGACAGAGACCATGCTACCCTCGCCCAGGACACGCACCAGACATGCCACCATCCACCGCCAACCCCTGTCCAAGCCTTGACCACAGCCAAGCCCTGGACCACCCCAGCGATGCTGCGCCTAGTCTCTCTGCATTGTGCCGAGAACGTGCCAGAGCGCCGCGCCCGACCGTCTCGCACAGACCGCACCTCGCGCTCTCTGCGCATGCGCACACTTGCCATGATCACAGCCACCTCCCAAACACCTCCTTTCGCCGCCGCGCGACCTGTAGCACCCATGCACCATCTCGAACACTGCCGCTCCCGCGCAGAGCATCGCATGCGCCCGACCAACCTAGACCGCCCCGTGCCGCGCCATTACGCCAGTGATGATCGCCAAGGAACACCGCACCGCCCCCTACCCTCAGCCGCGCCGCTAGCAGCCTGTATCATCGGAACCGACGATCCCGAGCCCATCCCGCTCAGTCCCCTCGCCGGTGTATAAATAGAGACCCCATCCACCTCCATTCTCCACAACAACACACTCCCCACTCCTCACAGACACTCCCACACCCTTCCCCGGAGCAAGGCGAGCGCCGCTTCGCCGGAATTTGCTCGGAGCCCGCCGCTGCAGAAGGAGAAGGGCACTGTCGATTGAAGCCGCCCCAGGAGCTGCAGCGACCAACGTTCGAACCGCCATGGTCGACAATGCCATTCACACCCATCGCCGACCCTAGCTGGAGCTTAGGTGAGCCTCCCCGGACCCCCACCGGCGTGTTAGGTTTAATTCCTCGCCGGAGCTGTTCGTCGGAGACGACGAATCACAACCATTAGATCATCTTTTAATCGCACGGCCTAGATTTAACGATACCTTTTTGGTTAGTTTAAGTCGCTAACCTGTCAGCAGCCTATTGCGCTGTGCTGTGCAGATTGGGCCGGACCGTTTAGTTTCACGCGCAAGCCCGGCAATTCAAATAAGGATTTTTCCAATTTACCTAAAACCACATTCTCTCAGTAGATTCAAAAATAAATTCAAAGAGATTCACTGAACCAAATTGCATAATTACAATTTTGTTAGGAAGATATTTAAATTATCTATCCAAGCTCGTTGGATTTAAACAATTGGAGTTAGAGATCACATATACGAAAAATAACAAGACAAAGACTTTTCCAACTTCATTTTTTTTCAGAAATCAACCATAAATGCATTTGAGTTGATTCCAACTATCAAAAATCACATTTGACAAGATCTATCTGAATATATAAAAATATTATGCATGCAGTGACATTGGATTAGTACCAAAATAATGCTATATAGGAATTTCTAGTCACTTGATGTCCCAAAATATATTGAGCTCGTTGGGGAACCCCAAGAGGAAGGTATGATGAGCACAACAGCAAGTTTTCCCTCAGTACGAAACCAAGGTTATCAATCCAGTAGGAGCAAGGAAACACCCCAAAGTTGAAGCTAGCTGAGCCTTGGCAGGGCGCACTACCGATACTAGTAACAACATGGAGACCCACACAACACAACCACAGAACTCTGTCCCCAACTTGCGATGAGGTTCTCAATCTCACCGGTTTTGCTGAAAACAAAGGATTAAATGTATCGAATGGAAGGATGTAATAGTTTGCAGAAAGTAAACACAAAGCAGTAAACAGTTTGTTTGTAGATTGAATGTAAAAGAAAGGATCGGGGTCCGTAGTTCACTAGAGATGGTTCTCCTTAAGATAGATAACATGTTGGGTGAACAAATTAAAGCGGGGCAATTGACAAACATCGAGAAAGCATACAAGCATATACTAATCATCTTGACTCCTTTGAGACTTGATTGGGCATTACAACATCATACATAGACCGCCATCCAACTGCATCTATGACTAATAATCCACCTTCAGGTTATCATCCGAATCGCCTCCAGTATTAAGTTGCAAGCAACGGATAATTGCATTATGAATTGCGTGTAATGTAAACAATATGATTGTTCTATGAACAAAGGATTGTTGTTTTCTCCCTAGTAGCAACAGCACATCTAGTACCTTAGAGATTTCTGTCACTTCCCCAGATACTAGAGGCATGAACCCACTATCGAGCATAAATACTAACTCTTGGAGTTGCTAGCATCTACTTGGCCAAGATAGCTACTAACAATGCAAAGCATGCAAGATCACAAATAACAAAGAAATGATAGAATCAATAATCAATCTGAAATAGCATCTCAATATCCATCGGATCCCCGCAAACACAACATGCAGAATTACAAATAGCTGATCTTGATCATGAATGGAGCTCACAAGATATAGACATGACAACACAAAGGAGGAGAACCAGCCATCTAGCTACTACATGGACCCGTAGTCCAGAGATGAACTACTCACACATCACACCAGAGGCTTGCATGATGATGAAGAAGGCCTCCAGGGTGAATTCCCCTCTCCGGTAGGTTGCCGTGAAGAGCTTTAGATCCCTCCCGATCTAGGGATGGAGATGACGGCGGCTACAGACTCTTTCGTGGATTTTTTATCGGGTACTTATAGTTTCCGTATCAGAGGAAATATATATAGGTGGAAGGAGAGGCCGAGGGGGTGTCTGGGCTGGCCACACCACCCCCTAGCGGGCCAAGCCTGGTCGCGGGCAGGTGGTGTGGCCGCCCTCTGGCCCTTCTCCGTCTCATATTCTGGCTCCAAGTGTCCCCCAATAAAATAATGACTTTGGCTTTTGTCCCGTACACTTCCGAGAATATTCATTTTCTGACTTTCCTGGAACCAAAAACAGCAGAAAACAGGCAGCTGTCACTGTGGCTCTTGTTAATAGGTTAGTCCAAGAAATCATATGAAAAGTACTCCAAAGTGTGGACAAAATATAAGAAAGTAGATAAAACCAAGCATGGAACATCAAAAATTATAGATACATTTACAATGTATCAACATCCCCAAGCGTAACTCCTGGTCGTCCTCGAGTAGGTAAGTGATAAAAAGAAAGAATAATTTTTGAGGTGACATGCACAATCAAAAACTTGATCAAAGTATTTGTAAAACATTCAAAGCTTGGATCATAGTAGTTCAATCATAACATGAAAGACAAAGTTCTAGCAATAAGACAAAGAAACTATGTTGCAACATGAAAAGGCACAAAAAAAGATTCATGAATAACAATGCTTTGCAAGACATTTGTTTGTTTCACATAAAGAAAACATAGCATAGTGGTATTTAGCTTGTCCCTCATAGAGTAGCAAATATAAATGCATAGGACACCTTCAAAGTTTACAAGTGTGACTAGATACAAGTAGTTTAAAACAAGTAATATCAAGGTATGCATCAATCAACAAGTCTTGGGACAATGCACATAGAACTAAGAATGGCCATTATGCTCTCAAAGTAGGTGCATAAAGATAGAAGGTGGAGACTCAATATATAAGTGGAAGAAAGGCCTTCATAGAAGGAAGTAGGGATTCAAGTCCCATAAAGAGCTTCCAAAAATTATGGTACTTAATAGCTTTCAGCTCTCATTGCCCCTATCATAAGCATCTTGAAGTGATTAAGGTTAAAGTGAACAAACTATGGTGTATATGCTTGACGAAGTATAAGTTAGAAATCTCCTGTCCCTTGAATATGAGGGTCGCTCCTCATGCTACTCAAGTTTAGTTACCGGTAAGTTCTTGTCATCGTAAGTACATGTTTATCATAGAGAACCGCCAACGGGGTACCCCTTGCCCGATGATACGGAAGAATCCCCATATCAAAACGACAAGGCAAGCAGACAACGAGCATCTCAGCAATCTTCTTATTTACCATGGGAATATGGTGCTTTTTTCTCTCTTTCCTCTTTTCATAATCTCTTTTTTTTCTTTTTTTCTCAATATCAGACACTTTTTTATAAGAAGATGCTTCATAGACAGCTCATTATGGTTACGATGCAGGTTTCCACCATGTCAGAATGGATTAGACCAGCGACCCAGGCGTTTCTCTAACACATATACATAACTCTATGGACTTACAAGCTCCCCTTTCATTTCACACCAACGACATCCATAGACAAAAGAGCATGATATCAACTATGTACAAAGTACCAATGCAATGTTGGAAGCGTTCCCCATGACAGCATTGTTCTGCTAATCCCCAACAAATAAGTGCAAGCATATACAACATAGACGACACAATGTTTCAAGTTTATTGAGGGCAAGAAAAGTAAAGTGTGCCATCAAGTTCGTGAGAGCTTTAATCACTAGTTTTCTCATAACAAGTTTAATTTGGAAGGTAAACAAAACATGAATATACTTGGAATAGCATATGCTAATAGGTAGGTATGGTGGACTCTTTGGAATAACTTGGTTTAAGGAGTTGGATGCATGAGTGGAACTCATACTTGGTTACGGAGGCTAGCAAAAGACTGGGAGCGACAAACTAAGAGAGCAATAATGGTCATAATCATGCAGAGCGACAAAACATCATTGATCAAAGCATAAAGTGATACTACAAGTTGAAAACTAAAGGATCATAAAGGCTGATGGTGCCTTGGGATAGTCATAACATGGTGTGAGCATGCGCCTAGTCAACACAAATAAAGCATCAAAGGAGAATACCACAATACTATGCTTTAATATGCTAAAACAACGCATGATTCATCCAAGGCACATTAAGCAATCTCAATTGTTTATAACAAGTCATGCTAAAGCAAATAATACTAAGCATAAATCCAAAACAATATCAAGCATGGCATGACAAAGCATAGGCCATAGTCAAAAACAAGCTCTCTTTACCACTTAAGCATGAACTTTCCTACTCTTTTCCAACCCAAACCAAACTATTTGAAAACCAATGTATGAAAGAGGGGGTCCAACCAATTTATTCAGAAAACAAAGAAAACCAAAAACCAAAAAAAAAACGAAAAAGAAGATGCTCCAAGAACAACACAACTGTGCATGAAACAATAAAAATGAAGCGTTTGGAAGAAACCTGGGATTTTTATTGATGACGAAGGGGACGCCTTGGGCATCCCCAAGCTTTGACGTTTGTACTTCTTGGATATTTCTTGGGGTGACACACGTGGAATCCCCAAGCCTGATATTTAGTCCATTCTTCATCTCATTACTCATTCCTTCCATACACCTGAAATTTTTCCTTCATACAAAACTTCACACAATCTTTATTGGCAACATTAGTGTACTCAAGATAATAAGTCTTTAGGTTCAGTTCTAACATCAATAAAATTCCATTAAAACACTACTGTAGCAATTCCCTCAAAAAGCTCAATTCCCCAAAAGAACTCAAAAAGGAACTAACAAGAAGCAAATGTAGAAAATGGCAGAAATCCAAAACAGACCAGCAGGTAAAGAAGAATTTTTTCTTAGACCTTCTATTGCTCAAATCAAAAAGTGTTGAACTAATGAAAATTAGATAAAAACCTGGGGCAGAAGCAAAAAATTTCACGCCTCAAAAGGACATACAGAGATTTTACACGAAGTTTTACGGTGAAGCACAAAAATCTGTTTTGGGGCAGCAACTTTCCCAATCATTACTTCTCTCTCATTAGAGGATACACTTGGCACAAAAAGCAAATAAAAAAGATAAGGAGCGGTTATTACTGAAGTAATAACTTCCAAGACTCATCTAAAACTTTTGAGTTATCTCCCAATAAGTACTATTCTTTAATGCCTTTAAGTTAGGCATAAGAAGCAAGAAAAAGAATCAAGTGTTCTCAAATGAAGAAGCATTAAAACCAAATTTCTTGCCCTTACCTCTCTTACTTTTATTCTTAACCTTGGGGAACATATGATTGTTTGGTGGAGAAGCAAGGTGCATGGTCCCCTTTCCCACATCTACTATTGCCCCAAGGAGTTCTAATAGGGACCTTCCAAGTGTAATTCGTCCTTTTCCTGCACATTCAATAACAAGATAATCAGTAGAAATCATTTTTCCAAGGATCTTTGTAAACACTCCTTCGGCTACTCCAATAGGTAATATTGTGGCATTATTAGCAAGAGATATTTCTTTTCCTCCTTCAGAAAGCCCCCAAAGATTCAAAGATTCATAAATATCTTTGGGCATAAGACAAAATTCACACATGATATCACAACGAGCTTGAAAAGTTTCATTATTATATCAATCTTTACTATGGGGAGCCACTTTGATGGTTTAGAATTTATTGGAACATAATTATGATGCTCTCTAAGCGTATTATAACAATCCTTTAAACTAGCAGTGCTGGTCTCAAGAGTATTTAATCTAGCAAATATGTTTATGAAAGAAGAATCAGTTTTGCTAGGCAAGTTGTAAGTAAAGACCAATTTCTTTATGGCATTAACAGCATCATCTTCATTGCATTGGAGGAAATCTCCTCCCACAACAGCATCTAAAGCATATCTATAGCAAAGAGCAATTCCAAGGTAAAAACTGCTAAGGAACAAGCTTTGAGTCATTTTAGGCTCAGTTTTTTCATGTTGATCAGAGATTCTAGACCAAGCTTCTTTGAAACTCTCTTAAATTCCTTGTTTAAAAGTGAAAATCATTTCCTCAGGTGGCATAGTGATTGGAGCAATGCTAGACATAATGGCAACTTAATATAGGAACTAATTTTTGTGTGTTTTCAATAAAGCAAGCAAACTTGTAAAACTATTTTTTTGTGTTTTTGATAAAGAAACAAACAAACAAAACAAAAATAAACTAATCAAAACAAAAATAACAAAGTAAAGAGATTGGTTATGAGGGACTCCCCTTGTGAAGATGTCCTTGACTCCTCGGGAACGGCGCTAGAAAATATGCTTGATGGCCCAAAATATATCGAGCTCGTTAGGGAACCCCAAGAGGAAGGTATGATGAGCACATCAGCAAGTTTTCGCTCAGTACGAAACCAAGGTTATCAATCCAGTAGGAGCAAGGAAACACCCCAAAGGTGAAGCTAGCTGAGCCTTGGCAGGGCGCACTACCGGTGCTAGTAGCAACGTGGAGACCTGCACAACACAACCACAGAACTCTGTCCCCAACTTATGACGAGGTTGTCAATCTCACCGGTTTTGCTGAAAACAAAGGATTAAACGTATTGAATGGAAGGAAGTAACAGTTTGCAGAAACTAAACACAAAGCAGTAAACAGTTTGTTTGTAGATTGAATGTAAAAGAAAGGATCGAGGTCCATAGTTCACTAGAGGTGGCTCTCCTTAAGATAGATAACATGTTGGGTGAACAAATTACAGCGGGGCAATTGACAAAAATCGAGAAAGCATACAGGCATATACTAATCATCTTAACTCCTTTGAGACTTGATTGGGCATTACAACATTATACATAGACCGCCATCCAACTTCATCTATGACTAATAATCCACCTTCAGGTTATCATCTGAACCCCCTCCAGTATTAAGTTGCAAGCAACGGATAATTGCATTACGAACTGCGTGTAATGTAAACATTACGATTGTTCTATGAACAAAGGATTATTGTTTTCTCCCTAGTAGCAACAACACATCTATTACCTTAGAGATTTCTGTCACTTCCCCAGATTACCAGAGACATGAACCCACTATCGAGCATAAATACTAACTCTTGGAGTTCATCTAGTTGGCCAAGATAACTACTAACAACGAAAAGCATGCAAGATCACAAATAACAAAAGACATGATAGAATCAATAATCAATCTGAAATAGCATCTCGATATCCATCGGATCCCCGAAAACACAACATGCAGAATTACAAATAGATGATCTTGATCATGAACGGAGCTCACCAGATCTAGAGATGAAAGCACAAAGGAGGAAAACCAGCCATCTAACTACTACATGGACCCGTAGTCCAGAGATGAACTACTCACACATCACAGCGGAGGCTTGCATGTTGATGAAGAAGGCCTCCACGGTGAATTCCCCTCTCTGGCAGGGTGCCGAGAAGAGCTTCAGATCCCTCTCGATCTAGGGATGGAGATGACGGCGGCTACAAACTCTTTCGTGGATTTTTGATTGGGTACTTACGGTTTCCGTATCAGAGGCAATATATAGGCGAAGGAGAGGCCGAGGGGGAGCCTAGGCTGGCCACACCACCCCCTGGCGCGGGCCAAGCCTGGCCGTGTGGCCAGGTGGTGTGGCCGCCCGCTGGCCCTTCTCCGTCTCGTATTCTAGCTCCAAGTGTCCCCAGTAAAATAATTACTTTGGCTTTTGTCCCGCCCAATTCTGAGAATATTCATTTTCTGACTTTCCTGGAACCAAAAACAGCAGAAAACAGGCAGCTGACACTGTGGCTCTTGTTAATAGGTTAGTCTAAGAAAGCATATGAAAAGTACTCCAAAGTGTGGACAAAACACAAGAAAGTAGATAAAACCAAGCATGGAACATCAAAAATTATAGATATATTTGCAATGTATCATCACTCTAATTATATTAAATAATAATCTTAAGGTTATAAAATATGATCCACACTTTAAATCACATTCCCATGTATTAGAATATGTGGTGATGACATGTGTCAACATGATCCCATATTTTAAGTGGGGAATATTAAATGTTAATTATTTTCAATGAGTAGAAATTACTTTTCTAAAATAAGATAAATAAAACTAAGTCTTTATTCCATGTGATGATGCTAGATCATCAAGTGTGAGCCTTAGTGTGCTAAATAGAATTAGTCAAGTATTGCTTGGTGATTGTGTACCCTGTATTCATTTATAGACGATAGTACCGACCCGGGATACGAGGAGGAGGAGTACTACCTAGAAGAAGAAGAAGAAGAAAACTTCAACCACTACACTACTCAAGGCAAGCCTAACACTACAAGTTAACTATGCAAGCTAACACTTGCAAGTATTATACCTATGCAAGCCATCACTAATTGCAAGATAACCTAAGGAAGATGCATTGGGCATGCTTTGGTTATACAACTTTGATTATACCAATCCAAAGTTTTACTTGCAACTTCATTCTTCTACTTTACCAAAGTTCTTTACTTTTAGTTAGTGCTTTGTAAGCATTGGAAAAATGGCAACATATCTTGTGCATCCTAGGCAACATATCCGCGCATCCATCCACCAATGACCGTATGATTTAAATCAGATCGAGCACGTAAGTATCATGATTAAATTGCAAATACACGCCCGTCCGTCCACACAAGTCAATAGAAACTTTGTGATAACCCCCTCCCAATCGTGTTCATGCCTTCATAGATGGAACAGATCGCCATCTGCTAGACCATGGGGATGAGTTATGCAGGTTGAACGACAGCCACAAAATTCGGCTCCGGCGCTAGAAGCGGCGGCCACGGCGGACAAATTGATACATGGTAGCTCGACAATGTGCTGGGTGTGAGCAGATGTAAGTGTGCATGCACGTTGAGATCCTCCAAGAGCCATTGATGGTCTCGCCACCAGCCGCATGTATGTTGTGTTGTCGATGTCGTTGCGCGTTTGGTGGCCGCCGCCCACCACGGTATCTATTCCGGCTCCTGGCCGTGGATGCAAGCCGTGGTGTGTAGACGATGCCGACCACCACATCATGTATGTATCTGCTCGGGCTCTTTGCCGCTGCCGAAACTATGTTGTGTTGCCGTTCGGTGGCCCGGGTTGTGTGGCATCGATCAGTCAGCCTATGCATCGTCACCATTGCCATGATCTGATCTAGATTCGTTTAGAATCGATCTGTTATAAATCTATAAAGGACGTAAACCATCAAGGGGGTTTTTGGAATAATATCCTAATCTAGTTTTTCGGCGGGCATTTAACTCCAAATGAGCCACGTATCGGTGTCGTGCGTGGGATTTAAATCAGATGGAAAAGGGCAGTCAGATGCATGGATACACAAAGAAGCCGGATGCATAGGATATGTTGCCTTGAAAAAATTAGTATAGATAGCATAAAGAGTATAAAACTAGGCCTATACTTAGATGTCATTCCATGGCATGAGATTGGAGGTTAGCCCCCCTCATTAGTGAACACTCTTAACTTTAGTGGCTAGTGCTAAGCATAAAAGTTGATCACTTTAGATGGGAATACTTGGTGAAAAAGGATTATGAAAACCTTGGAATGATGCTTCATTCTATTGAAATGTTTTGACATGTGTTATGGACACAAAAGGATTTGATGATGAAAATTTTGAGGCATGAGCCTTAGCCCCTTTATAAAAACTGATGGTTGGGTTCGGATGCGATACCATTCCAATTTTACCGTACAACCACAATACCCGAATTGGGTAGGGCTTAGCTAGAAGTTTATATGCCTTAGTATGGGTTCCCTCGCGGAAGAGGTTTGAGCTGAGGCTACCTCGTGAGTGTAAATGTCCACCTATGCAGTGCCTAGGATGGCAGATGGCCATGGCTGGGAGGCCAAGCTCATAGGGGAGGTGCCTATACTAGAGTGTGTAATTTAAGGTTATGATTGATTATCTGCATACTAAGTATGATGATTCAGGGTTATCCCTGACGAATGTATCGAATTTTGTGGTGAAAGTGTACCACCTCTGCAGAGTGTCAAACTATTCGAATAGCTGCGTCTGCGATCATGGACAGTTGGAGTGGCCATACTGTTCCGTCGTCAGATGTTTTCAAAATGACTTGTGAAGTGAACTATGATTTTGACTTGACCACAACAGGGTTGTGAATATGAAAGATAGGTTCCCACTTATGTGATTTAGAATATTAACTTAGTTTTCCTTACTTCTAAACTCAGTTTTAGATAAATCTGCCTTTTTGTAAATAAACCGAGAGCTTAAGATTCCTACTAGAACTACCTTACTTGTTAGTGATAGTTTGCGAGTACTTAAAGAATACTCATGGCTTTGTCCCTGGCTATTCCCATGGACATACTATGAGGAGGACTATCAGGATGATGGACAGCAGGACGTCTACGACAACTAGGATCATCTCCCATTGTAAGCATTGCCCGTGACCCTAAATATGGAGCACATACTACGTTTTCTTTTCCGCTGCTTTGATTGTATTAAGACTGGATCATGAGATCCTTTATTTGTAAGACCTTATTATGGTTTGTAATGCATGATGTACTGTGGTATCCAATATGTTATGTCTCGCAAAAATGGTAATTCTGGGATTGCGAGGTATGGCATAACAGGCATCTGGGATTAAAAATACGGGTGTTGAAAGATTCACGCATTGCTAGCGCTAAAAATCTTGTTCTGGTCTAAGCTGCGGGAGATAGAGGATATGGCAGGATCCATCGAGCTTAAGCCTGAAATTTTGGGGCCCCAAATTTTTAGGGCCCTGTGCTGTAGCACAGTTGGCACCTGCTTATGGATGGGCCTTGATTAAACGTGAGTGGCACATGCATGTTTACTAATTGTTTTTAAGTGAAACTTGAAAGATGAAAAATGAAAATTGACTAACCATGTTATGCATGTAGACTGGCTCAGTCGGAGAGCCAGGCTACACACGGCATAGATCTAGACATACACCGGAACCATTTGATCCATTCAACCACGACTAGACTATATATGTGGCATATGTAGAGCCGCAACTCAATGGGTGGAGCTCTTTCCGTAAAGACAAGAGTCGGTCGTTGCCCATAGATACACATACTGACACACATGATCGTCCGTTTTTTGCATGTATGGGACCATCTATATGTTTTTTTAAACACGGTATAATCGTAGACGCTCACAACATGTACATGCACTAAGCCTATGAGCATACACACGAACACCCTAATCCTATGAGCATCTCCGAGAGACTAAGTTAGCGGATTGGGTCTTGAGATTGACGAAGTTATCATGGGTGCTTCGTTGTCGACAGGAACATCAGCTCCCATCGAAATAATATTCCTCCTTTTATACAACACACAGTGTCGAATCTGGGGTTTGAACTCTGGTGGACTGGATACAACCACCCTTCTAGCCACCCAACCACAGGTTTGTTTTCAACCATCTATTTGTTGAACAACACACACTGGCATCGATACACGAAAATGACACCCCGCCGTAAAAATGGATAAAAATTACCTCATGATAAAAGAAATTTAAATAGTAAACCTATTAATTTTTTTATCTAGACATCCTACCCACAGATGAGCTATAGAGTATACATACATACTGCACATTGTCCAATACTAGTATAAACAGGGTCTTTTGTCCCGGTTTGTAAGGGGCTTTAGTCACGGTTGCCCAATCGGGACGGGGCAATTGGCACTAAAGCCCCAACCCTTTAGTCCCTGCTGGGCTGCGAACCGGGATAAAAGGGCGGTCCACGTGGCCGCTGGCTGTCGCTAGGGGGAGGGGCGTTTGTCCCGGTTCGTAATACGAACCGGGATCTATGCATCTCTGCCGTGGCAGCATTTTGGGCACTTTTTGTGCCGCGGCAGAGATTTTTTTTGTATATTTTTCATTTATTTTGTTTCCCCTTTATCTATTTCCTTTTTGTGCTTTGGGAAGGATTTATTTTGTGACACTTACCCCAACACTATGTTGTGAGGAATGCTTGTCCTCATAGTAGATGGTGCAAGGTTGATGTTACCGAAAGTGGATTTGCATGGAGGCATGGTGTGGATTTGAGGGACATCAGGCATGGTGCGGATTTGAGGGACATCATGCGAATCCACTTTTGGTAACATCAACCTCGCACCATCTACTATGAGGACGAGCATTTCCCATGTCCTTCAAATCTGCACCATGCCTCCATGCGAATCCACTTTCAATAACATCAACCTCGCACCATCTACTATGAGGACGAGCATTCCTCACAACATAGTGATGGGGTAAGTGTCATCCACCTTAAGGGAACCATTATATTACAAAACATCTCCCGATTATATTACACAACAAGTATCGAATATATTACATTCATGCATATATACAATATAAAGTATTTTATGATCCCTATTACATTATCATAATATTTCGATGGTATTCTCCTTTTGGATCTTGGACCTCTGCATCTAAGAATCCCGCAATTTCCTCTTGGGTTGCTTGTATGTGATCCTTTGGTAGAAGATTGTCCCACAACCGTTCGATCTAATTTAAAAGAATGAGTCAACATATATGAATGAAACTAAACACAATTGATGGTAATAAAACAAATTTCTGAATATTGTTTACATAGTTGAAGTTGTTCTAAGTTTCTGCCCTTCTAACAAGTCATCTGACGAATGAACTCGCAGACATAGTATCCACATAAGTTATTTCCGTCTGGCTGCCTCAGACACTTTACAACAACAAAGTTCCATCAAAATAATAATAATTAAGCATGATAATGGTATCTAAACTAGAATCAAAGAGATGTGCGGATCTAGCTATTAGTTCTTACATTTAGTGGTTTAAATGTAAGGTTCTCTTTCTAGGCACCCTTAGCCTCCTGAGTTGGAATCTCCTCATCTGGAGCGTAGTCATCTAGATACACCTCTAACGTCGGTAGGGTGAAATTAACCATGAGCTTTTTCGAAAGAGTGTCTTTGGCTAACTCACTGACATATAGAAACACTGGATCCTTTGACGACCTATTCCATTCTCTGACGGTGATCGGGATGTAGTCCCTAACAATAACTCCACATTGCCTTATAAATTTATTTGCAGCATCACTAGGAGCTTTCGGTTCACCGTCTAGAGCGACTTCTTCGATCATGTACCTTTCATGGTGTCCCAACTTTTTGGCTGGGCCTCGTTTATGCTTTTTATAAGATTTTTCTTGATACTGAGGGCTAAAAGAAGAAAGAGCGTTAATATATATGTATATAGAAAACATAGGCTTAATTTATTAATATATATGCACCTTGCCGGCTTCTCCCTCACCGGCTTCTCTCTCACCGGAGCCGTCTGTTCGGTCGAAAACCGGATCTCCCTCACCGGAGTTGTTCAAATATAGCAAGGTGACATCGTTATCGATATGTCCTCCCTCATTGATCATATCCTCAAGCGCAATTTCCTTTACTTCATCTCTAGGTTCCATATTTCTTCAAAAGGGGAAAAGCGGATGAGTCGAAGCGGCCAAGCGAGGAGGTTAGGTAGGCGTGGTTTGACAGGCTAGGGATGTAAAGCATAATTTGAAGAAACCCTGATATATGGCGCGCGTTGCCGCACCTGTCCCTAACCTCAAACGCCGGCGGGATCGTGTAACTCCAATGCTCATAAGCAATAACGACCATGTACAAACTCATTTAAATATAGAAAACATTTCAGGAGTAATAATAATACAACATAATCCCGTCCTAGAGCCAACTGACACTAGGAAGAAGTGTGGTCACGAGCCTTCGTCTCTGACTCCGCATCATTGTTCGAGCCACTACCACGACCACTATACTAATACTACCACTACTACTAATACTACTAATAATACTCTACAACTACCACTATACTACTACTACTACTGCTGCTTATTACTACTACTACAAATATTAATAATACTATAGTACTAGTAATATAATACTAATAAATACTAAAAATACTACTAGTAATATTACTATAAATACTACTAAAAATACTAAAAATACTACTTGCAATACTCTACTACTACAAATAAATACTACTACAAATACTATTAATAATACTACTACAAATACTAAAAAGACATAATAATAAAGACAAATAATAAAAATACTAATAAACACATAATAATAAAAGACATAAAAAAATCACGCCGCCGGCTCCCCTACTCGCGCTGGCCGGCTCCCCTGAGCTGCTCGCCATGGCCTTGACGTCCCTGTGACCACCACGAGTGCCCCTCGCCCTTCCTCTGCGCGCCGCCCATTCTTCCAGCGAGATCATCGCCGGCCGCCTGCGCCGCCCTCGGCCTCCTATGCGTCGGCCTCCTACACATTGGATCCCCTGCACGCGGCCGCGTGCCCTGCTCGCGCCGCCACCTCGTTCCGTGCCGCCTCTTGCAGCGCGCCCCAGCACCCTCCTAGCGCCCCTGCTGGCAGCCCCTGCTCGTGTCGCCGCCTCTGCTCGCAGCGCGCCCCTGCATGCGCGTGCCCCTGCACCCTCCTAGCGGCCCCTACTCACGCCACTGCTCGTGCTGGCGGCGTCTCCCCTACTCGCGGCCGCGCGCACTGCTCGCGCCGCCGCCCCTGCTCGGTCGCCCCAGCTCGCCCCGCCGCAGCCTAACCGCACGCCCTATGTACGGAGCTTGAGAGGGAGGGAGAGGGTTCGGGTCGCACCTGGGACATGGCGACAATGACGACAGTCAGTACAGGTGGCTCATTCGTCCTGGGACATGTAGACAGCGGCGATGGCCCCTCCTGCATCTCCTCCTGGCGGCGGCGGAGATCTGCGTAGTGGCGTGAGAGCGAGAGTGAGATTGGGGAAGGAGAGAAAGGGGCACGCGGTTAAGTACAAGTGGCTCATTCGTCCCGGTTAGTGCTACACACCGGGACGTAAAGGTCTTTCGTCCCGGTTGGTGGCTCCAACTGGGACGAAAGTCCCGAGCATATGTCCCGGTTGGAGCCACCAATCGGCACCTATGATGGCCACCAAAAGCGGCGCGTGCAGAGGACCTTTAGTCCCGGTTGGTGGCACCAACCGGGACTAAAAGTCCTTTTTTTCAAAAGTTTTTCCAACTTTTCAGATGTTCCTACCTTATTTCTTATTTCTTATATAGGTGTTCACATTTGAAATGATTTGAATATGAAAAAACTTTCTGTCTTATAAAATAATTATTCACACTGTTAAATTTGAAATGGTTTAAATTTGAATTTGAAAACACTTTCAACATGAAAAGTGTTTGAATTTGAATAACTAATGCAGAACCATTTTCTGTTTCCTAAAATAATTATTCAAACTCTTTTTAATTTAGCCATTTTCAAATAAAAATGCATTACAGAATGAAAACAGTGGTTCTCTCGACAGTCTTGGGGTACACAAACGAACCATTCGTCCTAGCTAATGGATTTAGTCATAATCACATCAAGCCCTATAGTACACAGCTTCAGGGTCATCTTCCGAATCATCTTCGTCGTCGTCACTATGGCATATTCCGGGGATCCTCAGCCCTTCCTCGGCTTGTGTAGGGGGAACCAGGGACCGTGAACCATGACATATTTCGGGGGCACCTACCACTCCGGCCTCGGATGCACGACGCGGGGGGGGGGGGGGGGGGAGGGGGACCCGGATAATGATGCCGCTACACCCGCGACCTTCACCACAGCCACCCTTATTATGCCTTTGCGGTGGGTGCAAGTGTGGGTACCACAGGCGTGGATGATCTCCCTCAGAAATGTAGCGCATCACACCAACGATAGTCCAGTTCGCCACCAAAGGCGATGACCGGTTTCATTGTGGTTCACCGGGGGCGGGCCGTCACCCTCTTACCTAGCGAGCTCCCTTTCCTGCCGGTTAGCAAAGAAGGAATTCCAGGTGTCGTAGTTGCCGAGATCCCAATGGGGATCCATCCGCTGCTTCGCCGTGAGCTCTAGGTAGAAGTGGTTCGTGATGGCCGCCTGGCGGGCAAAACCTTGAGGCACAGGAGGGACAGGAACTCCTCCAACACTCAGCATCCAGTTACTGGGCACCCGGTATGTTATGCCATACCTCGCAATCCTAGAATTACCATTTTTGCGTGACATAACAGAATTGGTACCACAGTACATAATCCATTACAAACCATAATAAAGGTCTTACAAATAAAGGATCTCATGATCCAGTCTTAATACAATCAAAGCAGCGGAAAGTAAACGTAGTAGGGGCTCCATCTTTAGGGTCACAGGCAATGCTGACGATGGGAGATGATCCTAGTTGTCATAGACCTCCTGCTGTCCATCTTCCTTGTAGTCCTCCTCATAGTCTGGCCACGGGAATAAACAGGGACAAAGCCATGAGTACTCTTTAAGTACTCGCAAACTATCACTAACAAGTAAGGTAGTTCTAGTAGGAATCTTAAGCTCTAGGTTTATTTGCAAATAGCCAGGTTTATTTCATAAGGAGTTCAAAAGTAAAGAACCTAATTTAATTTTCTGTGTCACCAAAGTGGGAACCTAGTTTTCATGTCCACAACCCTGTTGTGGTCAAGTCAAGGTCATAGTTCAATTCACAAGTCATTTTGAAAACATCTGACAATGGAACAGTATGGCCACTGTAAAAGGTTTTGCGGCAGAAAACAATAATTTTCCTATGTTGGAACCGCCTAATACTGCCAAGATCAATCTATGTAATAATGTGGTAACAGAGCGTATAGAATACATACCCTTGTAGACCGTACGCGGTTAACATTCCGAGAGGAACATGGTTGAAGTAGTCGTACTCGTAGCTGACCTCAAGGTCGCGAAGCTCCTCGTAGGTCACCCCCTGCTCCTTCTTCATCGTGCAACAGCTTTGGCTCATCACATCCAAGGTGCCTCAAGTGAGGCCCCCTATGGTTTCGTACACATACGATGTATGACGACCTCCGACTCCTTAATCCCTGCAGGGAATGCGGAAGTAGATCTCCGGCTTGGAATCCTTGCAGCGCAACGGCGTGCTGCAGGTGCGGTGTCTCTTGCTCGGACAGTCCTTACTTGGGACCGTGTCAACGCATGGAGACGAGAGAGAGATGGAAGGAGAAAGTCAACCAAAGGATTTCTCCAAATATTGGTGTGTCAAATCCCACCCATGGGCACCCCTTTATATAGGGGGAGGGGGTGTGCCCTTCCCTTTGGGTTTCCCATGTGGGACTAAACAAGGGAGAGAGGGGGAGGCGCATGGGACCTTAGGTAACCATGGTCCGGCCGGCTAGGGGTGGGCCCCACCCTGCACACAGCCCTAGGCTAGCCGGGAGGGCCCCCTTGAGACGGCTAGGCCTTGGCCCTATGGCCCTTGGCCCTTCCCCCTTCCGGTTTTCCCTCATGGGCCCTTTTTCCCTAGGAAGTTTGGCCTATTAGTGGAATACCCCTTCAAATTAGATTTTAATATTATATATAATATTAATTACATTAATTAACATATAAATACTTATTACAAAATCCGACTTGACCCGAAACACCTTTCGGTTCCCTTTTGATTTCCTTTGAACGACTTCGGATCTTTCCCGAAATGATTCTGGTTCTCTCACGGAACTTTTCTGGTTTCCTTTTCTCTTCCATATGGTGATTCCAACTTACAGAGGATCTCTAGCTCATCATACCCTTAAGTGTATTTTCCCACGGCTCGGGAATGGCCTAGACATGATCACCATCAATGATCAATAGCGGGACTGGGATGCCCATAATGACCCATGTGCATTCCACGATGATAATATTGTTTGAACCGTAAACAGTCATTTCCCATTCACTTTGCCACTTCATACCTAGTTCACCTGAGATTTGATCTATGGTATCTCCATACCTTTGTTCGATCTCGTTACTGATGAACTTGTTTTCTTGTTTCCGTGTCATTGCATTCCGTGACCCAGTCACACGCTTGCAAGCTTCATTAATGCAATGTCACCGAGATGGCCACTAATGTATCTATCTGTTACGGATGGGAAAATCCTGGTCTTGATATGTACTCCTCTACACACCCCTTTGGGAAACCTGAGTGGCACCTTTTCGATCACCCAGTCCCGGGGTGATACTTGATAACCACCTAAGCTCCCTCCATAACGGTGATTTGCATTACCTCACAGTCTAAGGATCGGGTTGCGAGGTTTCCTTACTTTTATCATTAATGGTGAACTTTGTAACTAGATCTCATTAAGATACAACGGGTTGTGTTGTTTGTCTCGAAACCCTAGATCATCCTCATGACCAATGAACTAGTCGCTACATGCAACTAGAGACTTGGTTTGTTTACATACCACACGTGTATTAACGTTTCGTATTAATACAGTTATGGCATAGTATGAAACTATTACGAACTAATTGAGATATGACAATAAAAACCTATTTATTATTTGCCTCTAGGGCATATCTCCTTTAGTCTCCCACTTGCACTAGAGTAGAAATAATCTAGATCGCATTTTACTCATCTTAAACCATATCACATATGCGTTTATTGATCATGCATGCTTATGGAAAACATCTTGTCCATGTTCTGTTTTACCAGATCATTATGTCTTTGCAAATCATTAATGTCTTCCTAACTTTGACATTCATCCCATTATCTCATAATGGGTCGAAGTATTTGTTTGGCGACAAAGTTAGACTTTGTTTCTAGTGTTTATAATGACGGTCATTTTCACTGTTGTGATCTAAACTTCGAAACACACTTTGTAATCCTTTGTGTATATACGGCAGTTATGGCAGTAGAGCGAGGCCGATTTCCAGGAGCCTATAGTGACTTTAGATCAACCTCGAGGGTTTTTCATGGGCACTATGCCCTTGGACACATCATTCTACGTTAAAAGTGAACTAGCCCCGCCATAACAATATACATCACATCATATGGAGCCTTTATACTTCTATATCTATGTAGATCCTAGTGCATGAAACGCAACTATGCCACTTACTTTGCTTATTACCATTTAAGTACAAACTTAATTCTGGTTCAGTGATTAACTCAAGAATCACTTCAAGACATGTTCTTATAGTTAAGAGCTTGTCCTTCCATCTAGAACCTCGGTTGTATGGAAGAACCTATGGTTGTATGGAAGAACCTATGATTGAGGCATAGGAGATGCAACTCATCTCTTTCTTTCTTTTAACCATCGTTGTAATACTAAGACTAACTCAATGCTTTATACAAGTAAGAACCTCTTTCTTTTACTTGTTCCATTCTGAACTAAATCAGAATCTTATCTAGGATATTCTGAACTTCTTCAGAATCAAGTCCAGGAAGCATTCGACTATGATGTTTATTAAACTTACCAATCTATCCCGATAGATCTCATTGTTTAATAACTTGTTCAACTTCATTCATATTTAGTAACTTAAATGTTATGAATACCAATCACATCAGTCACATATGTCTTCCACATATCCTAGAATGATTTCACGCTCCCACTCAAATATGGCATCCATATTTCAGATCCAGGGATTTCACTTAGCTCCCACTCAAAATATGTCTACTACATATTAAGACTTGACCAAGCTACTTAGCTCCCACTCAAAATATGTCTCTTACATATTAAGATTTGGGCAAGCTAATTAGCTCCCAGTCAAATGCAGGTCCTCTCGATAATCTTGGACATTCCAAAATTCTTTGATTATCATCAAATTGAGAATTCCAGCTACGAGATTCCGATATATATATATTGCTAGTGTAAATCCAATAGACTCAAGCATCACTACATTGTAGTAAACTCCTTCAATTTGTCCATACTCTGTGACAAATCGAGCTTTACATCTCCATTAAGTTTCATTTCCATCTTATGACTTTGAAGTCATTCAGAAATATCAAGTAAACTTCTTTACTTAATAAGATCAAGTAGCATATTACTTTGAAATCTTAAATGTAACTTAATATAGGATTTTATGACTCCTGGTCATTTCTCGCACTTAGGTTCATCACGCTTCTTTGTAATTCGTAGGTATGTCTTGTTCAAATAACATCACAAGTGAATCAATAATACAATTCCGCTAACTTGCAGAATATATCATTGAATCCTATTTTCTTTATTAAAAGCATCCACTGAAACTTAATGATCATCATCATTAGTTTCTCCTCTATTTGTAGAGTTCGGTTTCACGAAACAAATTCCGCTGTGCCACTCAACAATTTGGAGGCAAGGTCAAATACCTTGTTTTGATCTTTTCCTTTCTTCCACCTGTATCTTCATCAAGACACGTCAACTTTGGACAAGAGCAGGTTTGTCCTTTGTGGAAGATGCATTCATAGCTTCCTAAGAATGTTCTACAAAGACTTGTTTATTTGCCACGAATTCGACTTATCGAAATCTCTAGAAACTCGAACATGCCATAACTCTTATGGTGTTGTTTCCATGAATCCTTTTTAGATGTTATTTTGATTATCAACAGAGTGTTTTGCTCATTTCGATCTCTAAATCTAAACGATAACTATAACCCCAATAAGAGATAATACTATACCATATGTATCTAAGACATAATGATTATGATATTTAGAAATTTCAATACACTTTGAATTTTCCCTATTATCATAATTTGTGAAACCTATTTCACATGTCCTTTTATGCCAAAATTAACTTAAATACTTTAGTCATGTCGACCAAATCGAAGAGACTTTTGTATTCTTGTTAATTCAATATCCTCCTTCATTTTCAAAATACTTTGAACAATTCAAAACCGTTTCAAACTTATGTTTCATTAAGTAAATACGCCTATTCACTTAGGTACATAATTAAGTAATGATTTCCACTATCTTGTTGAAAATATGATACATCACTATGTATAAGATTCAACATTTCTTCGTATATTACCGTTTTACCAGAATGCGGAGTTTTAGTCATTCTGCGCAACGAGGCATGGTTTTGCACAGTCTCTAGATTAAGAATCTAAGACCCCGATCTTCATTTGTAATGAAGAACATGCAATAACCAAAATGACTTAAACTATAGTGCCATATCATAATTAAACTTTGGATACCTTTTAACATTCTAATCCTTTATAAATGCTTAAACTATTATCATTAACATAGTGATGAGAATAACTAATTTATAATCGTAATGTGACCATAAAGGTATTATTCATAAGAACAGTACAACTGGCTTGTAACTTATTTATATGAACAATCGTCTCGCCAAAACCAAGACACACAAACAAGGATTACAAATTATATCAAGTCCAATAATCCAAATGATAAACCTTTGAGGAAAGGGGTGATATCGGCCATCAACTATTTTGCTTGCCGTCATCATGCCACATTGCCTTAATTCCAACAATTCTCAAGTAGACCATCCTGTTTTCACAAAACGGGACAAGTATCCAATACTTATATAAAATACAACAAGGTTTGCAAAAATTACATTTATAACTTTGTATATCTAACATATACCCCTTTTTATTCATGATCTCCATTGCAATCAAGCCCTTCTGAGATTTCATAACTCTAATGCAGGATTGCTAAGTGTTTCTTCAAATATTCTCCTTTTTCATCCTTCATGGAAGAAAAATCATCCAACGGCTCATACTTTATGTGCCTGATCTTGCAGAATACAAGATTGTAATCCAACTCTCCATAGAATGGAGAATCGCTTGTTGGATGATTACAGAGAACACACAAACACTGCAGAGTCATCGGATTATCTCCTAATGGTCATTGTATCAAGAAGTGAAGATCACCTTTTACGAGGATATCCCTCAGGATGGGTACTAATCTATGAAGTTGGACCCTTTTTCTAAGTTCCATATCAAGCAATAAATTTCCCATGGTCGTAATGCACCTCAATGGGATAGGCCATGATCTACTAAGATGTTTGCAAACAAACATCTAGACTAAGTTCATAATATGAGTTCAATCCTAATTGAGCTCCCAATAAATATGTCATCCCTTGGATGATTTTAGTGATCACATGATCCTAATCTTATGCACCTCCCCCCATCATCACGACCATCATTGCAGCATCAAAGATACACATTTGTAACAACCTCGAATAGGCCATGTGCAAGTTTTAGACCTTTCGGCCAAACCCGCATAGAAACGATTCAAGGACGCCCACCAGGCCCTTTCGTGCGGGTGGAAAACGAAGTAATACCATTACACAACAGTCCTCGATGGGACCCACAGAACAGATATATATACAACCGCGACTCAACGAGTCAAGAATACCGATATACAGTACAAAGATCCAAATCACCTTGAAATCGCTACAGCGTCTGAGTACGGACAAGATGCAAATGGGGCTAAGAGCCCTAAAGAATAACCAATGGCGTCCATAACCCTACCCAGGCCAAGCCGAAAGGGTAACCATGCTAACGACGTCGACCTCAATCCTGCTAAAACAAAAGGGGTGCCGACAAAGGGCAAAGGAAAAAGAGGAGCGTCAGTACTGAGGCCAGTACACGGCGAGGCTAGAATTCGGCGGTCCTTGCCTACATAGGTATGGTGGACTAAAGCGGCAGCGCAGCAGCACTAAACAACCTATAGAGACTCAGTAAAACTGGCGGCTATTAGAGAGGGATAAGAAAGCCCTATTCGGATCCAACCTGATAGTAACACCAAACATACCTATCCTGGTATTCCCCCTCGAGACCAAACGAGGAAGTCAAACCGAGGAACTCACACAGTTGGCAGTTTTATTCATTCCATTATAGTTGAAGCACTTACTAGTCAGATATAGATAGCATGAGTCATCCTGATAGCATAAGTAGTGGGCAGTTTTAGTTAACCATTCCGTATAGTTGGAACATTTACTAGCCAGATGTAATTGTCCTGAGGAATCCCAAAACCCAGCAATTGTTGGCACTTTTATCACATTCCATTGGAGTTGCAATACTTACTAGGCAGGTATAGTATGACACAGATCACCACAGATCCACCAGTTGTTGGCATTTTTATTATCCATTCCATTGTAGTGAAGCTGATTACTAGTCACATATTAAGTCAAATTTATAGCACTACTTTAGTTATGCTTGTCTATGATCGAGATACTGTGCTCCAAGTCGTCCATAACCGCAGACACGAATTTCGGAAAGATTTACCCTGTAGGGGTGCACAAATAGCAACACACACATGATCAACCTCGGAAAAACCAAATCAAAACCCAACGAGGCTTTCACGACAAAGCAATCATAGGATTCATAAAATATTTCAGTGGGCCACCCCACTAAGCTACCCGCGACGAAGTTGGCTGGCTCCGAGATGGACCCAGGGTTTGCGTCAATGGTTGTAAACGACTGGGAACCTGAAAATGTTACTGGGCTTGTCGATACCGCGAAAACACTCCGCATCCAAAACAGTACAGGTGCTCCACGCACAATCTTAATAAAACAGTAACATGGCATAAGTACAGGATAGTAAATAAAACCCCAAACTAGTTTGTGGCCCCAAGAAATAGAAATGAATCAAGCTCTGGCTAAGGGGGATTCATAGACTCTCCCGGATGTGGATAGTGTGAATAGTCAAGGAACAGGTATCAAGTACTCGGGGCCTACGGGACACAAGTGGACAGAAAAACCAAATAGCATACATTGTCCACCGGTTCCTCTTTCATTAGTTATCCCAAGAATTTAGTAGTTGTAATTAAAGACCTGATCATCTCCACCATAAACATCTGCCAGCATACCAACAACTGTGGTACTCGACAACACGAGATCGCACCTGAGCAAGCAACTACGACTCGCAAGGCCAACTATCTACCAAACAATAGGTATTAGGAGGTGTCCATGGCAATATAGAGGTTGCACGGAATATAACTGGTGCACGGAAACTAAAGAATCATGACACGGATAGCAATAGATCAACAGGAAGAAATAAAGACTATAAAAGCAAAATAGGTAGAAAGGGGGAGATGCTCGCCTGGGAAACACTACCGAAGGATCATATCCGGAGAACTTGTCGATACTCGCATCCACTCATCGGCCTAGTCCGCGAAGAAGCAAACACTAGAAGAAACACCGGACGCAATATTTAATACTACGGCAGAAGATCCGGCATGCTTATGATACGATGCATGGCATGGCACAGATGCGGTGCAATTAGGCAATATTAAGCGGAACCGGGGTCCCGACAATTATATAACAGGTTCAAGTTATTTATCTACCCCGCAAATTAAATGTTGTATTAACAAGGCAAAACATGGCATCAGTTTGCTACACATATTTAAATGGAGACAATATAAGACTAGAATAGCCTGCATATAGACTCCATATTTAATTTAGATGAATCGACTATTTAACCCAACCCACCAGATGACATCTATGCAAGCATGATGATTTAAAGATGCGACAGGTATATGTCATATTATAAAAATAGAGGCTTAGAGTCACACATCTAGGTTCGGAAGATCCTGGGTTCCGGGGGTCCGGGGTTCGGTCTCAGGGTTTGACGAGGAACGGTTTGACGGGATCGGTCTCGGACAACGGAAGGAGAGCTTGGCGTTCCGGGAAGAAGGACTTGGTGTGGCATTGGAGGATCATCGGACTCGCCCTGGTCGATGTCGATCTTGTCGTCGCGAAGATCTTGTCGGGCCCTCGGTGTCGATTGTCGGTGTCGGACTCGGGTCTCGGTGCTGGGAGCTCTTGGTGTCCCGTGCGGTCGATCTTGCCGTTCCGGGATGGAGAACTTGCCGTTCCGTGTAGGCGACCTTGGCATCCAGGTTCTCGGGCATCGCATCCGGGAAGGAGTACTTGTCTCACCTGCGTCAACGCTTCCAGGAAGGAGAACATGTCGTCCAGAGCCTCGGCATCCTCGGATACCGAGCGGAGATCTTGGTCGCCCGGAGAGGTTCGGACTCGATCTTTAGGTTCTGGGACGAAGCACTTGTTGTTCCCTGCAGGCGATCTTAGAGTATGGTGTCCTACGGCGCCAACTTCTTCAGGTTCCAGGTCAGGTGTCGGTAGTGAGCTAGTTCCGCACCGATGGCCTGCGAGTGTCATCTCGAAACACATATGGCCCCTCCGTTCCGATCTAGGACAACACCATCTCCAGAACAGCACCACACCACCAGCAGGAAGCAGATGCCAGGAACAACTAGGTATAGGGCTCCAGGGAGGTGGCAAACAGAGAGGAGGCCGCGGAAGGCAGGGACCTGGTGGGTCATAGGCGGCACACGGAGGAAGGAGCACGTCCAGCAGAAGCAGGACCCAGGACGACGGCCGACGGTCGAGCACCGCGAGTACCAATGAGATGAGAGCCAGGTGGTTAACGGGATGGAGGAACGCGAGAAGGACCGCAAGGCCTAGGGGCGGCTCCAGCGTCGGTGAGGACAGATGCGGCGACCAGGGGAGCTCGATAGGGGTCGCGGCGGCGGGGCCGGGCTCCGGTGAAGGAAGCTGGTCGAGGTGGCTAGGGCAGCGCCACGGACTGGGAGGAGCCAGGGAGGAGGTGGCCAGATGCGGGGCACGCGCAGAGGACGACGGGGAGGGCATCGTGGAGACCCTGTGTAGCGCACGGAGGAGAGGAGCGCTCTGTGGCGGGGTCGATGCGAGGCGGAGGAAGGCGGGGGTGGCGCGGCGAGCATAGCCAGGGGGTGGAGAAAAAGGGCGAGGGCGAGCTCGGCGGAGGGCGGCTCGACGGCCAGGCGGACAGAGAGGAGCAGAGGAGGCCGGGCGATGCGCTGTAGAGGCGGCCGCCGGCGGCTTTGCAGGAGGGGGCAAGGACGGCGCCGGGGAGGCCAGGGTCGACGGCGACCGGGGTTGGGGAAGGGCGGCCGCGGAGGCGGAAATTGGGGGAAGAGCGCGACTGGCGAGGAAAGGAGAGGAAGGCCGCGGTGGTGGCCGGAGACAGAGGAGGGGCGGGGTGGAGGCGGTGGGGATCCTGGCAAGGAAGAGGGGGTAGGTGGGGAGCAGCCCGCGTGATGGAGAGAGAGGGAGCGAGCGAAACAGGGATGGACAGGAGGTGGGCCCGGGGGGACAGGGTGAGCGGTGGGTGCGTGCGTTTGTGTGCATGTGAGCCTGTAGGGTGGGTGGCTCTGCTGGCAGGAGCCAGGGTAGGGCCAGGGAAGGTGTGCGTGCATGTTGGGGGAGGAGACAGCGCGCGGGTGGTGTTGCTGGCTGCAGCTGGCCTGGTAGGTAGAGAGGGGGGGTTAGGTAGGTTAGTGTAACATTCCAAAACTTCAATCCAAGCTTATCAAGATCAAATCAATCAAATTTGGAGTTAACACAAACTTTTCCAAAGTTAATATGAAAGCATTCATATATGTGTGCATTTAATTTAGGAGTTGTTTGAATTGCCATGATTGAGTGATCCAATGCTTGTAGAATGTTTCTTAGGTGATTTAAACATCATCTACATCATTCCCAAACTTATCCTAAAGAAAATCAAATAAAAAAGAATTAAAAAGGAGGAATGGTCATTTTGGCAAATTTAACTCTCATGCCTACTTTGGCTATTCCTAGTACTCAAATTTTAACAGAAACAATTCTTGATCTTTGTACCCCTTGCTAGTACACATAATGAGGTACCAAGGCCCACCTTTTGATCTGCTAAAAACATTCTATTAACTATTTTAAATAACAGTTTAAAATTGAATCTAATGTATATGCATAGATCACCCCTATTTCAAAACCCATCTATTTGAGCTCCACTTTCAAAACCCTTGCAACCAGAGACTGCCTAGTACTAGTGGAGATCACCCAAAAAATTTGAACTCAAAATTCAAAAAGAATTTTCATGCAGCCATTTCATCAAACACATGGCAGGCAGAATCAAACACAGCTAGCTAGCTCACTATTTCTACAGGGTTTTGCCACCCAATTGACCACAAAACACTCCCTCTGTCTCCACTTGATTAAACCATGCCATTACCACCCCATCCCCTACACCCTAGTGGCAAGGCCAAGCCATGCCGAGCACCAACTCGCCGGCCAACCTTGCTCTCACCCCAGCAGACCACCTCCCCCTCTCTCTCCATGTCTAGGAGGTAGCCAACACCTCACCGCCGCCCACTGTCACCTGCCTGAGCCAAGCCCCGCAGTGGACCACCGAGGAGAGCCCGCACCCAGTGCCACCGCACCATGTCGAGCGCACGCCAGAGCGCCGCACCCGGCACACGTGCACAAGCCGCCGCTCGACCGCAGCCCGCGCCTACCGCTCCGCCACGACACAGGGAACACGACGGACACGCCCGTTCGCCGCCCAACGCACCACATCCACCGCTCGCCATGGACACCGCCGCCTCTGCCGCGCAGAGCGCCACCTCGCCCAGACCGCATGCCACCGCCCCTACGGCCGCATTTAAGCTCTAGAGCACCTCCAGGGAACCGCCCATCGATCGCCACCCCCAGCCATGCCTCTACCTCGCAGTAGCCATGTCGCCACCGTCGAGCCTATAAAAGGAGCCCTCCCCAGCCTCTCTTTTCCACACCATTCCACTCACCTCACCTCTCTGGACCTTACCCACCTCTAGCCGGAGCAAGTGGAGCAGCAGCTCGCCAGAATTGGAGCCGGAGCAGCCGCGGTAGGAGGAGAAGGGCGCCGTTGATTTAGACTGCCCCAAGCTCCACTGCGACCACGCCTCGCCTCGCTGTCGTCTTCCACATAGTTTTCCCGCCTCGCCGACCCCGCTGGAGCCCTGGTATGCCCCCAGCAGACCCCCACCAAGCCGCTAGGGTTCGAGCTCGCCGGCGACCTGTTCGTCGTTGACGACGACCCTCAGCCGTAGATTCCTATTCTAATCGCACGGCCCATAGCGCGCGTACCGTTTCGCGTTTTAAGTGCTGCTGACACGTGGGACCCCCCTGTCAGCTGAGCCCCGCGTCGCGGAGCGCCACTGGGCCAGCCCATTCCTTTTCCCGCGCTAGCCCACCGATTCAAATCTGGATTTTTCCTTTTTAGTTAAATCTAGTTTCTGTCTAGGATTTCAAAAATGAATTCTGTGAGTTTTACAAATCCAAATTGCACGAAACTAATTTTGCCTGAAAGGTATGGAAGTAATCTACCCAAGCCCGTTGGATTTAATTCATTTAGAATTATAGATCTCTCCTAATAAAAATAAGAACACAGAAGCATTTGCAACTTGCAACATTTTTATAAAATCAACCAAGTTAGCTTTTGAGTTGATTCCAACTCTCAAAAATCACATTTTACCATATCTATCCAAATATGTAATGATATTAAGGTTTACATGCAGTGACTTTGGACTAGTACCAAAATAATGCTATATAGGCATTTCTTGTCACTTTAAATCATTAAATAAGGAACTTAAACCAAAGTAATATTGGTCCAACCCTTAAATCCCATTCCCACATGCTAGAATATGTGGTGAGGACATGTGTCCACATGATCCCATATTTTGGTGGTGAATATTAAATTTTAGTTAATTTTTCAATGAGTAGAAATTACTTTTCTAAAATAAAAAGAAGGAAACTTTTGATTTAAACTTGTGATGCTTGTGATGATAATAGATCATCAATTGTGTGTCTTAGAATGCTATCTAGCATAGTTAAGTATTGTTTGGTGATTGTGCACTCCCTATGTATTTATAGACGATAGTACCGACCAAGCTTTCGAGGAGGAGGAGTTCTACCAAGAAGAAGAAGAAGAAGAAGAAGAAGAAGAAGAAGAAAACTTCAACCACTCCACCAACCAAGGCAAGCCACCATTAACAATGCCAGCTACTATTAGCAAGCTAGCACCACAAGATTAACCCTTGCAAGTTAGCACTTGCAAGTGTAGTACTTAGCAAACTAGAATCAAACTAGATGGTTTAGCCAAGATGTCTTAAGCATGCTTGGATCACACCCCCCCTTATTTAACTAATAGTACCCCAAGTCTTAGTTACAAGTTTTACCCCTCTTAGGTTCTACAAAGTTCTTTACTTGTTTTGAAGGTAGCATAAAAAGTATAAAACTTGACCTATCTAGAACCCTTTAGATGTCATTGTATGGCATGAGATTGAACCCATCTTTACCACCTTAGTGAACACTCTTAACTTAGTAGTTTAGAGTGGATCAAAAACCTGAGTCACTTTAGATGGGAACACTTGGTGAAAATGAATTATGAAAACCTTGGAATGATGAGTCATTCTATTGAGATGTTTCTACATGTGTTGAGAAACACAAAGGATTGATGTTGATGAAAATGTTGAGGCATGAGCCTTAACTCTTTTATAAAACTGATGGTTGGATTCGGATGCGATACCATTCCAAATTTACCGTACAACCACAGTACCTGAATTGGGTAAGGCTTAGCTAGAAATTTGTATCCATTAGTATTAGTTCCCTCAAGGGAGAGGTCTGAGTTGAGGCTACCTCTCAATGTTGTCCACCTATGAAGTGCCCAAGATGACTGATGGTCATGGTTGGGAGGCCATGCTCATAGGAGAGGTGCTTATACTAGGGTGTGTAAAGGGAAGGTTATGTTTGATTATCTGCATACTAAGTATGATGATTCAGGGTTATCCCTGACAGATGTATCGAATCTTGTGGTGAAAGTGTACCACCTCTGCAGAGTGTCAAACTATTCGAATAGCTGCGTCTGCGGTTATGGACAGTTGGAATGGCCATACTGTTTCGTTGTCAGATGTTTTCTACAAACTTTGAAAAGAATGATGAACCTTGACTTGACCAGAACAGGGTTGTGTTTATGATAATAGCTTCCCAACTTAAGTGATTTTTGGACTTTACTTTAACTTTCTTTGCTTCAGAACTCAGCTTAGGTTTCAAACTTAACTTGATAGTTAAAGTATAGAGTTAGCATTTTTAACTTAGAATTATAATACTTGTTAGTGGTAGTTTGCGAGTACTTAAAGAGTACTCATGGCTTTTGTCCCTGGCTATTATCATGGCTAGACTATGAAGGAGATTATCAAGATGATGGTCAGCAGGACGGCTATGATAACTAGGACTATCTGCCTTCGTCAGCATTGCCTGTGCCCCTGAAGATGGACCCTACTGCTACGCTATCTTCTATTTCCGCTGCTTGTTGTATTAAGACTGGATCATAAGATCCTTATTTGTGTAAGACCTTATGTATGGTTTGTAATGGATGATGTACTATGATATCCAATCCGTTATGTCTCGCAAAAATGGTAATCATGGGATTGCGAGGTATGGCATAACGGGCATCTGGGATTAAAAATCCGGGTGTTGACAGTTAGGGTAGGATTTGTCTGGGTATTTTAGACTAGGGTTTGGAGGTGGCCGGCCAGGCTTTCGGGCCTGGCAGGCTGCCTCCTAAAAACAACTTGAAATTTTATTTATTTAAAATGGGGCTTTTGAAATCCGTTTTTAGATGAAACAAATTAATCCGGCCAAGCCCGGGTTTTGTATTTGAATAAGGACGGTACTTATTTAGAAAAACAAAATAGGTTTTCGAAAATAGTTCTAGACAACATATGCATGCTGATGACGATGCTCAAATGTAATGTGGCATGATGACATGAGCATGCGGTCATGATGATGCAATGCACAAAAACACCGCGATTTTCTAGTAGTGGTTTTAGCAGGATGCCACAACATTCCCCAATGTCAATCACATCATCCATGTGACTCATGCTCGATCTTTCGATCTCTTGTGTTCCGAGGACATGTCTACACATGCTAGGCTCGCCAAATTTAACTTGTGTGTATTTGTTGTGCATCATGGCTTACACCCACTGTATGCGAATGTGGGAACACTATCACGACAACCTTTCTTGGTGGTGCACACACAAGGGGAACACTATCATTGGAATTATATAGGGATTATCTTATTTGCTAACGTTGAGTATCTAATACTAGCATATAATAAGATAAAGCAGGTATCAATATCACATGTGTATTGTGATATGATATGGTCCTTGATCTCCATCGAGCTCTCCGGCATGATCTCCATCTTGCCCTTGGTTTGACGCTAAGTCCATGACGCCACCACCCGGTCGTCCATCGGAACGATGGCTATTACTACTTAACTTAGTAACTTAAGAGTAAACTACTTTACCTTCGTAACGACCAATACCATATCATAACACAAGCCCTCCTGCAAAAAAAGTTAGACGCCTCTACTTTATCTTTGCAAGTTTTACGTGGTTGTTAGGGCTTTCGCAATAGAACCATTTCTAATCTACAAACTTCCAATCACAACATAGATCCTACAGTTGTCTCAATTACACCCCTTTCTGGGCCCTCCATTGTAAATGCTATATCAACTATTGAATGACAGACAGACACCTGCTAGCCACTTATACGGTACAAGTCGTATGTTGAGCGTGGAACTAGTCTCGCGTACGAATACGCGTAAGGTCAGTCTGGGCCGCTTCATCAAACAATACCACGATATAAACAAGTACACGTTAGAGGGCAACAACTAAGGGATCAATGCCCGCATAATTCATGTGCGTACTAGCCGTACAGCACTCATACGCATAGATCGGCTCTAGTACCACTGAAGGGTTCCGTAGCAGAAAACAATAATTTTCCTACGTTGGAACCGCCTAATACTGCCAAGATCTATCTATGTAGTAATGCGGTAATGACCAAGCGTATAGAATACATACCCTTGTAGACCGTATGCGGTTAACATTCCGAGGGGAACGTGGTTGAAGTAGTCGTACTAGTAGCCGACCTCAAGGTCACGAAGCTCCTCGCAGGTCACCCCTTGCTCCTTCTTCATCGTGCAGCAGCTCCGGCTCACGACATCCAAGGTGCCTCAAGTGAGGCCCCTCATGGTTTCGTACACATACGGTGTACGACGACGACCTCTAACTCCTTGATCCCTGCCAGGAGTGCGGAAGTAGATCTCCGGCTTGGAATCCCTGCAGCATAATGATGTGCTACAGGTGTGGTGTCTCTTGCTCGGACATTCCTTACTTGGGACCGTGCCAACACATGGAGACGAGCGAGAGAGGGAAGGAGAAAGTCAACCAAAGGACTTCTCCAAATATTGGTGTGTCAAATCCCACCCATGGGGACCCCTTTATATTGAGGGAGGGGGTATGCCCTTCCCTTTGGGTTTCCCATGTGGGACTAAACAAGGGAGAGAGGGGGAGGTGCATGGGCCCTTAGGGTACCATGGGCCGGCTGGCCAGGGGTGGGTGATGCACTCGACGATCGCCGTAGAGCTCGTTGGGAACCCCAAGACACTATCATTGGAATTATATAGGGATTATCTTATTTGCTACCGTTGAGTATCTAATACTAGCATATAATAAGATATAAAGCAGGTATCAATATCACATGTGTATTGTGATATGACATGGTCCTTCTTGCGCCTTGATCTCCATCGAGCGCTCCGGCATGATCTCCATCTTTCCCTTGGTTTGACGCCAAGTCCATGACGCCACCACCCGGTCGTCCATCGGGACGATGGCTATTACTACTTAACTTAGTAACTTAAGAGTAAACTACTTTACCTTCGTAACGACCAATACCATATCATAACACAAGCCTCCTGCAAAAAAAGTTAGACGCCTCTACTTTATCTTTGCAAGTTTTACGTGGTTGTTAGGGCTTTCGCAATAGAACCGTTTCTAATCTACAAACTTCCAATCACAACATAGATCCTACAGTTGTCTCAATTACACCCCTTTCGGGGCCCTCCATTGTAAATGCTATATCAACTATTGAATGAGAGATAGACACCCGCTAACCACTTATACGGTACAAGTCGTATGTGGAGCGTGGAACTAGTCTCGCGTATGAATAAGCGTAAGGTCATTCCGGGCCGCTTCATCAAACAATACCACGATATAAACAAGTACACGTTAGAGGGTAACAACTAAGGGATCAATGCCCACACAATTCATGTGCGTACTGGCCGTACAGCACTCCTACGCATAGATCGGCTCTAGTACCACTGAAGGGTTCCGCAGCAGAAAACAATAATTTTCCTATGTTGGAACCGCCTAATACTGCCAAGATCTATCTATGTAGTAATGCGGTAATGACCAAGCGTATAGAATACATACCCTTGTAGACCGTATGCGGTTAACATTCCGAGGGGAACGTGGTTGAAGTAGTCGTACTCATAGCCGACCTCAAGGTCACGAAGCTCCTCGCAGGTCACCCCTTGCTCCTTCTTCATCGTGTAGCAGCTCCGGCTCACGACATCCAAGGTGCCTCAAGTGAGGCCCCTCATGGTTTCGTACACATACGGTGTACGACGATGACCTCTGACTCCTTGATCCCTGCCAGGAGTGCGGAAGTAGATCTCCGGCTTGGAATCCCTGCAGCACAACGGTGTGCTGCAGGTGCGGTGTCTCTTGCTCGGACATTCCTTACTTGGGACCGTGCCAACGCATGGAGACGAGCGAGAGAGGGAAGGAGAAAATCAACCAAAGGACTTGTCCAAATATTGGTGTGTCAAATCCCACCCATGGGGACCCCTTTATATAGGGGGAGGGGGTGTGCCCTTCCCTTTGGGTTTCCCATGTGGGACTAAATAAGGGAGAGAGGGGGAGGTGCATGTGCCCTTAGGGTACCATGGGCCGGCTGGCCAGGGGTGGGTGATGCACTTGACGATCGACGTAGAGCTCGTTGGGAACCCCAAGAGGAAGGTATGATGAGCATAGCAGGAAGTTTTCCCTCAATTATGAAACCAAGGTTTAATCGAACCAGTAGGAGCAAGGAAACACCCCAAAGGTGTTACTAGCTGAGCTTTGGCAGGGCGCACTACCGGTGCTAGTAGCAACGTGGAGACCTGCACAATACAACCACAGAACTTTGTCCCCAACTTGCGATGAGGTTGTCAATCTCACCGTGCTTTGCAGAAAACAAAGGATTAAACGTATCGAATGGAAAGAAGTAAAAGTTTGTAGAAAGTAAACACAAAGCAGTAAACAGTTGTAGATTGTATGTAAAGTAAAAGGACCGGGATCCAAAGTTCACTAGAGGTGGCTCTCCTTAGATAGACAACATGCTGGGTGAACAAATTACAGCGGGGCAATTGACAAACACCTAGAAAGCAATACATGCATATACTAATCATCTTGACTCCTTTGAGACTTGATTGGGCATTACAACATAATACATAGACCGCCATCCAACTGCCTCTATGACTAATAATCCACCTTCAGGTTATCATCCGAACCCCCTCTAGTATTAAGTTGCAAGCAACAGATTATTGCTTTACGAACTGCGTGTAAAGTAAACAATACAATTGTTCTATGAACAAAGGATCGTTGTTTTCTCCCTACTAGCAACAGCACATCTAGTACCTTAGAGATTTCTGTCACTTCCCCAGATTACCAGAGGCATGAACCCACTATCGACCATAAATACTAACTCTTGGAGTTGCTAGCATCTACTTGGCCAAGATAGCTACTAACAACGGAAAGCATGCAAGATCTCAAATAACAAAGACATGATAAAATCAATAATCAATCTTAAATAGCATCTCAATATCCATTGGATCCCCACAAACACAACATGTATGAATTACAAATAGATGATCTTGATCATGAACGGAGCTCACAAGATCTAAACATGAAAGCACAAAGGAGGAGAAACCAGCCATCTAGCTACTACATGGATCCGTAGTCCTAGGATGAACTACCCACGCATCACACCGGAGGCTTGCATGGTGATGAAGAAGACCTCCAGGGTGAATTCCCCTCTCCGGTAGGGTGCCGGGAAGAGCTTCAGACCCCCCCCCCGATCTAGGGACGGAGACGATGGTGGCTACAGACTCTTTCGTGGATTTTTGGTCGGGTACTTAGGGTTTTCGTCCGGAGGGAAACTTATAGGCGGAAGGAGCGGGCGAGGGGGTGCTGGGGTCGGCCAGACCACCCCCTGGCGCGGGCCAAGCCTGGCCGCGTGGCGAGGTGGTGTGGCCGGCCCCTGGCCCCTCTCCGTCTTGTATTCTGGCACTTGATCCCTTCCGGAAAAATAGGCACTTTGGCTTTTGTCCCGTCCAATTCTGAGAATATTCATTTTCTGACTTTCCTGGAACCAAAAACAGCAGAAAACAGGCAGCTGGCACTGTGGCTCTTGTTAATAGGTTAGTCCAAGAAATCATATGAAATGTACTCCTAAGTTGGAACAAAACACAAGAAAGTGGATAAAACTAAGCATGGAACATCAAAAATTATAGATACATTTGCAATGTATCGACATCCCCAAGCTTAACTCCTGCTCGTCCTCGAGTAGGTAAGTGATAAAAAGAAATAATTTTTGAGGTGACATGCACCATCAAAGACTTGATCAAAGTATTTGCAAAACATTCAAAGCTGGGATCATAGTACTTCAATCATAACATGAAAGACAAAGTTCTAGCAATAAGCAAAGAGACTATGATGCAACATGAAAAGGTACAAACAAAAGATTCATGAATAACATGCTTTGCAAGACGTTTGTTTGTTTCACATAAAGAAAACATAGCATAATAGTATTCAGCTTGTCCCTCAATAGAGTAGCGAATATAAATGCATAGGACACCTTCAAAGTTCATAAGAGTGACTAGATACAATAGTTTAAAACAAGCAAAAAAAAGTTATGCATCAATCAACTAGTCTTGGGACAATGCACATAGAACTAATAATGGGCACTATGCTCTCAAAGTAAGTGCATAAAGATAGAAGGTGGAGACTCAATATAATGGTGGAAGAAAGGCCTTTTGTAAAAGGAAGTAGGGATTCAAGTCTCATAAAGAGCTTCCAAAAATTATGGTACTTATAGCTTTCAGCTCTCATTGCCCCTATCATAAGCATCTTGAAGGTGATTAAGGTTAAAGTGACACAACTAAGAGGATATGCTTGACAAGTTATAAACCGAAATCTCATGCCCCTTACTTACGAAGACCGAGACTCATGCTACTAAACTTTAGTCACGAGTAAGCTCTTGTCATTGTAAGTATATGTGTATCATTAATAACCGCCAACAGGGTACCCCTTGCACATGATACGGGAGCTTTCCCATAATCAAAATGACAAGGCAAGCAGACAATGAGCATCACAGCGATCTTTATATTTGCTATTTGCATAGGTTTTTATTGAGGATGCTTCATAGAGTGCTCATTATGGTGATGCTGCAAGTTTCCACCATGATTAGGCATGGCTTAGGATAGCGGCCCGGACGTTTCTCTAACACATATACAAACTCCATGATCTTACAAGTTCCACATTTATTTCACACCGCCGGGATCCGTAAGCAAAAGAACATGATATCAACGGAGTACAAAGTACAAGTGCGATGTTGAAAGCGTTCCCCATGAAACATGGTTCTGCTAATTTCAACTTATAAAGCGCAAGCATATACACAACAAAGAAGGACCCAATGGTTCAAGTTTATTAGAGGCAATAATGTAAAGTGTGCCATCAAGTTCGTGAGAGCTTTAATCACTAGTTTTCTCATAACCAGTGGAAGGTAAACAAAAGCATGAATATACTTGGAATAGCATAAGCTAGTAGGTAGGTATGGTGGACTCTTTGGAAAAACTTGGTTTAGGGAGTTGGATGCATGAGTGGAACTCATACTTGGTGGTGGAGGCTAGCAAAAGACTGGGAGCGACAAACTAAGAGAGCAATAATGGCCATAATCATGCAGAGCGACAAAACATCATTGATCAAAGCATAAAGTGATACTACAAGTTGAAAACTAAAGGTTCATAAAGGCTATGGTGACTTGAGATAGTCATAACATGGTGTGAGCATGTTCCAAGTCAACCCAAATAAAGCATCAAAGGAGAATACCACTATACTATGCTTTAATATGCTAAAACAACGCATGATTCATCCAAGGCACATTAAGCAATCTCAATTGTTTATAACAAGTCATGCTACAACAAATAATACTAAGAAAAAAAGCCAAAACAATATCAAGCATGGCATGACAAAGCATAGGCCACAGTCAAAAACGAGCTCCTTTTACCACATAAGCATGAACTTTCCTACTCTTTTCCAAACCAAACCAAACTATTTGCAAACCAAAGTATGAAAGAGAGGGTCCAACCAATTTATTCAGAACACTAAGAAAACCAAGCAAACTAAAAACCAAAACAAAAACAAAAAAGAAGACGCTCCAAGAAAAACACAACTACAATAAAAATGAAGCGTTTGGAAGAAACCCGGGATTTTTATTGATGAAGAAGGGGATTCCTTGGGCATCCCCAAGCTTTGACGCTTGTACTTCTTGGATATTTCTTGGGGTGACACGCGTGGCATCCCCAGGCTTGAGCTTTAGTCCATCCTTCATCTCATTACTCATTCCTTCCATACACATGAAATTTTTCCTTCATACAAAACTTCACACAATCTCATTAGCAACATTAGTGCACTTAAGATAAATAAGTCTCAAGGTTCAGTTCTAACACCAAATACTGGCCTCCTCGCTTCCTACTCTGAAGTCTAATCCCCCCACTCCCTCCCCGACTCCCCAACTCCGATGGCCACCGACGCTTTCCATCTCCTGCTCCCGCCTACTAAATCTTAGATATAGGTAATTTCAATGGCTTAAATCAGTCATGGATCACTCCTATGCTTGGCTTGTTCAGATGGGTGGGAATTCAGGGGGGTTTCTGAACCTGCAGCTAATCTTGAAAAAATCTGAAGTTCTAGGGGGACATGTGATCATCATAGTTTCTTGCCTGTAATACATCATTAAACCATAGTTTGGAGTGTCCATTTGATTAGAATTACATATGTTCATGCCCAAGCAATTATGCTCCTTCGATATTGCTACATACTTGCTTTCCTGTTTGTACCATGACCCAGCCCCGAAGTCTGATGCTAGATATTGGCCAATAAACCAAAACTAAGTTATTCGGCAGTTTGTGTGTAGAACTGGGAGCAAAATTACAAAATTGGTTTGGAGCTGAGCTAGATGAGCAGTGCTGCCGGATTAAGGTAGTGTGAACTTTATCCAAGTTTCAAACCACAAGAGCACATAAGTTGTGTGTATACTTACCATTGCTTCAGTGTTTTTTCATGAATGCTTTTATTTCATTGGTGGAAGATAGCATGAAAATAAGAAAGAACCGGGAAAAAACTCCTACTAATTTATTATTCTCACTGTTTTGTAGGTTATTTATAGAAGGGATAGTTTGTATGAACTTATGCATGTGTATTCTATTTTGTGATCTCTCTAAGATGTTATTTATTTTTCAGATGCAGCTCGAAGAATAAATCACAAAACATGTTATATTGCTATTATTTTGGCTGATGGGGTGCATCATGCAAACAAGTGTGAGTGTTTGGATTCTGCTACATTAATGACCTTGTTTTGGAAATTCTGGAGATTCTCAAGTATCATGCTAGGCTCTATTTCACTGACAGGTCCACGCTTTCTTGAGTGAAAAAACATGAATGTGTAATTATTGATATCTTTTCTTGTTACCATATTTTCAGCTCAGTTGATATTTTTGACTATCTGTCTTCTAATGTGGGTACTGTGATGGTGCTATATAATAGGTCCACGGTGCTTTCACGGTGTCTTCTAAATGCTTATCAGCAGTTGTCAATTCTGCAGATACAACATAATTACATGAAGTGTTTGGAAGGAATCATAGAGTTATATGAAAAGCACTACACTGAATGAGTACACATATCTCTTGGCTACAATAGCCGAACTACAAGGCAAGCTTGTTTCATCCATTTTATTTCCCATGTTGTGGATATTTTGCAAGCTGCTAACAGAGCAGCTACGATCTTGGCCATCATTGAATATAATAGTGTTGTGATTGTCCCAAATAATTTATTAGGTTAGTCTTTTAAGTAGGTCGTATTGGGGGCATTGAGTTCATTTCTCAGGTGATATGGTGCATCCCTGTACTCTAGCTGTTACGAATAATGGGTAATGCTAGGTGGTGCATGGAGTTGTAACTTGCAAATGAAAACAAAAAATAATTGTACTCTTTCTATCCAGAATGCATATACAAATATTAGATTACAATTTAATAATATTTGTTGCCATCCTCGACAGTTAAAGAGAAGCTTCTACATGTTGCATGAAGATTCAGACATGAAGAATTTACAAATATATCATCTCTTATAACTCTGATGATCAAATGGGGTTTGAATAGGATGCTCAATATTGAATGCGAAAAACGTATATGTCCCTGAGGAGAGCAATATTCTAACGAACATGTAAGCTTACCACCAAATCTATGCATTATTCTAATTTTCTGTCTAGGATTCTCAAAAAGTCTTAAAATACTATCTACTATTTATTCTTTCAAGATGTTTCTTTCTTCAAGGTCCATCTAGTTATGCGCTCTATAATGAGGTGCTCCATGTATAGGATATTCTTTAGAGCCTCATTCCCTTCGTACTTCAATACATGAACCAAAAATCGCCTCCTCAGTTAAATATCATCCTACATATCCATTATACAAATATTATTGTAAAAAAACATGTGCATCGTATCTATACAAATGAGCATGGTGTAAATATTCACCTTGGGTATTGGAAAACGTAGCGCTCCATCGTCCCATGAGTGCATGAGATTAAAAACTAAATAATCCGATAAAGGACTACATGTATGAAATGTTACATTATGCGTCAAATGAAACAATCAAGATTGTAATGCATTGATCGACAAGATTCATACCCGTATGAGTTTGTCGGAACAACGGGAACTTTTAATCCCAATTTAAATATATCGTGCTTGAATGTAGGGTTGGCAGCTTGGAGCGCAAGGTTTAGATTGTTGACAATAGTTTTAAGGATATTTTTTCCCAGGGTAGGTATTGGAAGTGGATCCAAAATAGAGACAACTCTTTTTTTTTGATCCAAGACAAACAATAGGAATACCCCAAGAATATCCCAAGGCAATAAAATCTGCAACGATGCAATCATTTAGAAACAATCATCAATCAATAAGACCAAATATAACACTCTTATAAAGAAGTAAAATATTACCTCATTGCATTCTGAGATATGATACTCATTGCTATCAGGCCAGCTATCAAACAACTGCACCAACCTATCGGCATTGAAATTTTCGCGATGACTTGGGTCTCGTGCACAATGGGACATCGACTAAAATAAGAACAAGAAAACATTAGTACTATGATATTATGAAGTAAATTGTCATATGCGAGTATAGTAACTTACACAGAAGTTTAGATCCATGTAGTGAACTGGACTATCTCTGACAAGTTGGATGTCATGGCACGCGAGTTTCCGTACAGCCATGTTCAAGCAATCAACATTCATGTATTCATCATTCTTTAATATTTTCCTTAGTTCTCTCAAAATTTATACTAATAGGATAAGGGTTGGAACTTTTCGCCCATTCCCTCCTATGAAAATCAGAATGCTGTCAACTATAAATTATGTAAGAGTAATTTTGTAGAACACAAAATAAACTAAAAACGTGGCTTACTCTAGTGAAGGGTCATCATCAGCCATGCTAATGCACAAGAAGAGTTCATCTATTAATTCGTCATCAGTTGGATTGGAAGATGGTGAAAGGATCCATGGTTGCGAGATGTACTCAACTTCTGATGATATGTTCACTGTTTTGAGTTTTTTAGAGGGTTTATCCACAATCATACAATCTGCGGGATATCCTTTGTTTCCCTTGCTTTTATCATCTTCAAAGCCTCGATTTCTTATATTATCATCATTCAACCCCGAATCCACCAAAATGACAGCAATTTTTCTTCTAAAATGTGTCATATGAAGCTATCAAGCAATAATAATTAGAGTTAGTTTTGAAATAATGGAACACCATGAAATAAGTATCATGATACATAGTGAAATATACCTGTTCAGGAATGTCGGATAAAACATCTCCCGTAAAATACTCCATGAAATTTAACATCCACAGACCACAAGATGACCTACATGATTATGATTTTTTGTTGATACAGAGTTGTGAACAATTATGCAGTCAAAAAACCATTTTTATGATTCATAAATTCTGCGAGAATTCTTTGGTATATTTGCTTATTATATATCCTTGATAAGCAATTGTATGAAGGACAAGTAAATATTAAACACCTCATGTAATGATTGGGAATATCTTATATTTCATCATTATGTATTTTCCATTGTAGATAAATCTGCTCGCAAGAATTTTGATGATATCTCCACTTCCATCAATTATTTAAGGGATGATGGTTGGAGAACATATTAATGTGACTACAAAGATCTATTTTCAAGTGAGAAAAACTATAAACTTATATCCTATATTACTTGGAATTCTAATCATTGGTAAACAGTTCATAATATCTTTGAAGTGAATACTTTATTATTTCCCGTCTTGTTCATTTTAAGAATAGGCTATGTATAATTGTTTTGTTGTATTTATTGCCATCAAGGATAGGCTGTGTATCACTTTGGCAGAGCACCATCGGGTGCAAACATGCTCTCTCTCTATCACATTCTACTATAATAAATCTGCTTGCGATTAATGGGGTATACAAGAAACACATAATATCGATTACGTTGAGTTAGGAGTGTACCCATCTGTCTGTAGGCTACTTTTAATACACTCTTCTCTTGGCCATGGTGTGACGTTTAGGTCATTCCACTTAGCAGAATTTAGTTCTGTATGAAGCGATGCGTATTTGATAATATTTTCCAGTCCTACCAGTTATTGCATGAATAGTAAGGGACAGAGTATTAGCATCATAAGATAGAAAAATAATAGAAATCGTCTTATCAAATATTGGGTTAGTGGGTATAATTACGCACCATTGCAGCGAGGTCGTTTCTGTGCATTCTACTGCCTAGCGAGTCGAGCACTTGGATACATCGTTTTCTGGCATTTATAACTGCTACGTACCAATGGAAGTCTTCAATGTTTATTGGAATGAATATCTGAAAAAAGGATTTTGTTACTTTATTTACATCCTGTCTATCCAAACATTAGTCCTCATTTGAATTTATAGTAATATGTACAAAACTGAGACTAACCATATAATGTTCCAAGTAAGTTTTGACTCTCCTTAATACCCATGCTGGTACTTTAGCACCCAGACAGCTACCGCTCTTTATCATCTTAGAGATACATGCATTCTCTAAGAACACACTTCCACCCGACCTCACTTGTAGATTGTCTGTAGCACTTATGCAATTTATGTTTGCGTTTATGATCTACAATTTCAAGTGCGTACATTGGTTATAGGAGATAATCGATACTCATCCGAACAAGCATCTTCTTGTCATAAAGCTAAATATACTTACTTCATCGCCAACGAATTCTCCGGGAGTTAAGAGATCTACTAACTCACGCTTATATAGATAGGCGTCGTCGATACTCACTAAATATCTTTTGTCATCTGGTTCATTTATGATATTTTCAATCACGGACCAATCATCGCCGGTGCACCCAAGCTCGAAGAAAATAAATGTAGAAAAATAGGGTATAAAGGGTTTTGTTATGTGCCTTCTAGAGAAATCACATATTCTTGTGTCTTCTTAGGCTTGTTATGCTGTCAGACAGGTTTCCTTATCTGCACGGGCAATGCCAGCTCCTCCTCTATAGTTCCTATCCCTTCCGTATCAAGCGTTTGAGCTATTTCATCTTCCTGACCTGCCAGCATCTGTTGACTTGATTCGTTGTAGGATATTTCTTGAGAACACAAATAAGACAGAATTATCACTCTAGAATCTTAGAATTATTGGGGGGATTTAATAGGAAAAAGGAAAATACACCTTTGTCAACTCGAGGTTTTTATCATTGTCAATGGTCACTCCTCTTCAATTTGCACATTTTTGCGACCTTCTATAATGATTTGTTGTTCTACTTTATGATTCTCACTTTTCGTAGTTGGTAATGCTTGTTCCTTTACTCCCTCATCGATGTTTTCCTATAAACAACCCAGACAGAGCTATTACTACTATAATTGTTTTTCTATTGAACAACTAAAGAGTGAAAATCTTCAAATATATATTGGTTCTTCTATTGCCTTTGTCGACTCATGGTCTGTGTCCTTGTGTTTTGTCATCACATCTTCGATCTGTGTCCTCGTCCTTGGACCCCGTGTCGATGTTCTCCTGAAAACCCAAGCACATATCACTTTTAGATAAAAAAATTGGCACAAGATGAAGTTATAGAAATATATTATTACCGTGTTGATAGCATGGAAAATTGTACCCAATATGTTTGGAGATTGATCTGTAGAGGACATCGGGGATGGTGGCGCAGACATTGAGAACGATGCACAGTGGGCAGATTCGTCGGGTGAGTGCAGAGATTTGTTTTGGAGGAGGCCGGCGAGGTGGAGGAGAGTGGGGATGCAGTAGAGAGATCGCTGGGCGGAGAGGTGGGAGGGAGGATATGTGGGAGGGATCTCTATCAGGGCAAAAACCCTAGGGCTCTATTGTGAGGATATTGACCTTTATAGTGTGAGGAAGGGAAACAACAATCGTTGCAATTCCTTTTTTATTGAGCTATAAATATCCCTCTGATTTATCTCAGGCCCCATCGTGCTTTTATTGAGCTATATATCCGGCTGATTTATCTCAGGCCCCATGCATTTGTTTTTTTCTTTTTCTTATACACCACGTACACAGATCGTTGGTGTACCTTTTTTTTATCGGCAGCTGTTTTGCTTTAAAGTGACCTACTGAGTTGGTTTGGCTTGGGCGTATAGTTGGCATTGGCTATTTGAATGTATCAATCTTCTCTGTTTAAATCTCACACGAATGAAATATAATTAGCTGACAATTATGTTACAGAACTGTGAAAACTTGTCCACAGTGTATGCTTATTGAGTCATTATAAATCTTGGATAATTAATCGAGTTAATTCAAGTTCAAACAACGGTACCATGAAAACTTCGGATTGTGGTGAAGAAAACACTTTCCGGTCGCATGCACTATAAACATTACTCCTCTTTATAACGTCATATATACTGTTACCATGAAACACTCAAAAAGATCACCTATCAAGATTCCATGATCACATTTGAACTGTAAAGAGGCAGGCTTGGACCTATGCCATGTCCAAGAAACAGTAAACCAAATAACATATCCATCTTATTTGCACTCAACCATTCTAATAAACGGATGATGTACAGGGTCAAGCTCACATGAACATCAATCTTATGCAATGATTACGAATAGCCAGGTCTTGATCAAAACCTGCAAAACAAATGAATGGTGTTAGGTCCAATATTATAGATGCAGTAGTAATGCTGCAAGAAAAACACTAAAGAACGCAGCTGTGTCAACCCTCTAAAATATCTCTATAGACGATGTTCTTTGTACTTTTTCCGAATTTATCAATCTCCTTATTCGGCTTGGCCAAAATCCGTTTTTTCTGTATCGACACGCCCCTTGACAATGCAACATATAGCTGGCCATGTGAGAATACTGGCTCGGGAAGGTAAATACCGACGTTTGGTATGGTCTGACCTTGGGCCTTGTTAATACTCATTGCAAAACTCAGGCGGATAGGAAACTGTTTTCTCTTAAGTTTGAAGGGAAGTGAGATATCCTCCCAGGGTGACATAGGGATCCTAGGTATGAACACCCTCTTTCCAGCATGCTGGCCACCTACAATCTCCGCGTCGATTGCATTATCCTGGAATGCTCTGATCATGAGCCGTGTCCTATTGCATAGACCGTTATGAGGGTCTAGGTTCCGGAGCAGAATGACCGGGCAGTTGACCTTGACTCGCAAGACATGCCGGGGCAAGCCATTTTGTGTGATCGCGTTCAAAAAGTCAATGGTGTAGTTACTCTGCAAGTCATCCTCAATTGAGTCGAAGCTATGATATACCTTTTCCTCGCCTGGAAACATGGAGATCATTTTGTCATTGAGTTTATCCACATGCTCGTTCTTGGTCGAAAGAATTGCACATGCGCTCATGTACGCTCTCGACATAGAATTTGCATGTAGTGATGGGAATACATCTTCGATGAGTTCGTTAATTGCTTTCTCATCCTTGGTATAGCCGATCACAATATCATCTGGGAGACGCACATAGTCGTCACTTATTATCTCTTCTATTATGTTGCCGATTCTTAAGAGGTACTCTGAAAATGAAGGATCAGCCTGTGCACGCATATTGCGTGTGAGGGGAATCTTGCGGATCTTATCCCACAAATAGGATCTCCGTAGTGTAGCATCCGTTATTTGTGCTCTCGTCCCTCGTGCCACAACAGGAAGGACCTGCCTGAAATCCCCACCAAAGACGACAACCTTCCCAGCAAACGGCAGAGAACATCCCATTATATCCTGAAGTGATCTACCAAGCGTTTCAACTGCTTGACGCTTTGTCATAGCGACTTCGTCCCAAATTATCCAGGACACTTGTTTAAGCAATTCTGCTGTTCCACTCTGCTTTGTGAAACCACACATGCTATAGTTAGTGAGCTTGATAGGAATTTTAAACCTGGAGTGTGCAGTTCAGCCTCCAGGCATAATTGACGCTGCTATGCCCGATGTAGCTGTTGCGATTGCTATAAGGCCCATGTCATGAACCTTTGCAAGCAATGCCTTGTACAAGTATGTATTCCCGGTGCCTCCTGGACCATCAACAAAAAATGTCTGGCTCCTTTTGTTCATCACATGATCCATTATTTCATTATAACCAGCCAGTTGTTCATTGTTCAAACAATCAATTTGATCTAGATGTTGTTGGTCCACAGTGACTTGTCTCTCCTCTGTTACCTCTCTGTACTCGGTGTCAGAAAAACCATCCGTCTCAACCAAATCTGGAAGTCCATAGCTTTTAATATCCTTCCCCATGAATTGTACAAGATCTTTGATATCTCTTAGGACCATCTGCTCAAGTGCCGCCTCATTGTATTGATTGAGGCGGTAATCCTCAGACATCGATGCTAGATGTTTATCCCACAACTGTAGGATTTCTGTTGCCTCGCAGAATACCAGTATAGTTGCGAACAACCGTCTAAGAGCACAAGGCATCTGAAATGTGGCTGCCTCCGCCATGCAATCATCAAGGGACCTGTCATGTTCAATAAGGCCTAAGTGCTCACACGCCTCTCTAAAGGAACTGCATAGATTGCCATTAACTGTTTTTATGTCATCAAACAAAGTAGCACCTCGAACAAGACTTAGGAGCACCCGCAAGTAGTACCTCTCTCCTTCAGTAGGGTGTGCATACTCAAGTGATCCAATCTGTGATCTCTTATTTTGTCTCTTCTGCCACTTCTTATCTCTGGCGATCCACCTATATTGTTCTGGAAACTCTCTATACAACCATTTTCGTGCCTCCAAATACTTCCGGTTCATCTCAAAGTACTCGGTAAGCATGGATTTAGATGAAGATGGACCAGCGACAACATCTTCTACATTATCATCGGCTTTAAACGCAACAGTATGCATGTTGGGCAAATGAAGTTGTAGCTATAGAATAGACGGACTGCCACCAAACATGCGGAATCCAAAAATCCTATAAATAGCCTCTGGAGGAGAAATATAGCATGCATCCCTGTATTGACTAATTTCATTGATGGTTCCCCCGTCATTGATGATGGGTTCGTAGCATGGAAAACAAAAAATTTCTACCGCAAGAACGAACAAAACTTAGATCTAATCTAGATAAAAGCCAAGATCTAATCTATTAGACATGAGACGAGATAGATGGGAACTAACCCTCGTAGATCCGAAAGCGTTAACGAGATTAGATCTCGTGGTTGATGTAGTCGATCACTTGCCGATCTCAAGATCGTGTGGACGATCCTTCCGGCGTCGCGTTCCAGCAGCGCTTCCGCCCTCGGTCAAGTAGACGATCCTTCTGGCGTTGCGTTCCAGCAACGCTTCCGCCCTTGGTCAAGTAGACGATCCTTCCGGCGCCACGATTCGGCAGCGCTTCCGCAGACGGTCACACGTGCGGAGTCGAAGCAGACCTTCCTCTCCTCGTTCCAGCGAGCAGCGGAGGTAGTAGATCTTCTCCATGGAATCCCAGCAGCACGACGGCGTGGTGGTGGTGGTGGAGTAGAGAATTCTGCAGGGCTTCGCCTATGCCTGTGCAGAAGATGGTGGAGGAGAGAGGCGGCAGAGATTGGGTATTATAAGAGCAGGGTTGGAGGGGGTGCCCCTGCCCTTCTATTTAAGGGGAGGAGGCGCGCCTGGGGAGGGGGAGTCCTTGTAGGACTCCCCTCCTCTATGGCCAACGAATTTGGGGAGGGGGGAGGAGTCCTCCTCCCCCACGAATCCGTGTCTTGACCCACCAAGACTCCTTGATCCCTATCTTGATTTTCAAGCAAACTCCAAGATATCTTCTAGAACCTTCCGGAACATTCCGAAACCTTCTAGAATCCTCATACAAACACTCCGGAATATTTCCTAACTTAGAAAATGATCCCCTATATATGAATCTTATTCTCCGAACCATTTCGGATCTCCTCGTGATGTCCCGAATCCAATCCGAGACTCCGAACAACATTCGGTCTCCAACGCACATTCCATATGTACTTAAAACAACTTCAAACCTTAAGTGTGTCACCCTACGGTTCGTGAATATGTAGACATGATAGAGACACATCTCCTATCAATAACCATCAGCGGGACCTGGAGATCCATAATGGCTCCCACATACTCAACGATGACTTCGTGATCGATTGAACCATTTACATACGAAACCAATTCCTTTTGTCACACGATACTATACTTATCCGAGGTTTGATCTTCAGCATCTCCATACCTAGTTCTACCTCGTTACTGATAAGTACTCTTTACTCGTTCCGTGATATGTCATCCCTTGTGACCCAGTCACATGCTTGCAAGCTAACTAGATGACATTCCACCTAGAGGGCCCAGAGCATATCTATCCGTCATATGGATGGACAAATCCCAATCTTGGTCCATGCGCTTCAACACATACTTTCAGAATACCCAATGACACCTTTATGACCACCCAGTTACGAAGCGGTGTTTGATGTCATCAAAGTATCCATCCGGTGATGGTGATTAACATAACCTCATGGTCGAAGGATTAGGTTACTATGTATTTGAAAGCTTACATCAATACGAACTTAATGACTTGATCTTATGCTACACTTACTATGGGTGTGTGTGTCCATCACATCATTCTCCTAATGATATGATCTTGTTATTAACGACATCCAATGTCCATGATCAGGAAACCATGATCATCCATTAATCAACAAGCTAGTTTAACAAGAGGCTTAGTAGGGACTCTTTTATGTTTACAAAATACACAAGTATTAATGTTTCCGGTTAATACAATTATAGCATGGGATGTAAACATTTATCATAAACATAAAGATATAATAATAACCACTTTATTATTGCCTCTTGGGCATATCTCCAACAGTCTCCCACTTGCACTAGAGTCAATAATCTAGTTAAAAACTTGTGCATTCAACACCTATGGCTTTCTGGTGTTGTAAGACACTATTGCTAGTGGTAAACATAATCTTCGGATCTGACACTTCCAGGTCCGTGTGTATTTGCATGTCCTTGCGTCTCTACGCATTACTCATTCTCCAATGAGATGGCATTGTATAAATTTGGTCCTTTGGTGAGACCTTTAGTTCCTTCGGCTCAAAATATGTTGATGTTATTGCCACACAATATATCTTCATAGTATTAGCCCGCTAGGAACCACACCTAGTTTGATAACAAACTACTTAACACAAATGCCCTCCATTGCTGCTACTATAGCAGTTTATATAATTAGCCTTTTGTTATAGTGTCTGTCACAATGTTTTAACTTTGGTACTCAACCAAATCCGTTATGGAACTTCCTTTCATTACATTGTGCCACCCATAGTTTAAATTGAGATAAACTTAATTTGTATCCTGTGACAAAACTAGTATCAATGTAACACTTTACAATGAACTACCTTCAACTATTTGTCACTTATACATGATATATTCTTAGTTCTTCCAAAGCTCATAAGAATATCTTTACTATTGTCCAATGATCATCTTATGAATCATTCTGGTATATGCTCATAACATTTAGAGCATAGGACATATCTCGATGTGTACATCTTAAAGAATGATTGATCAAAATACTCTTGCGATTTCACCAAGTGTCAAAACACTTGAATCTCGTGTCAACACACTTGAATCTTGATTCAGTCCTTTCCGTGCGTCAAGAACCTTTCTTGTTGTTTCCATATTGAAATCATTCAACATCTTATCTATGTACATTTGGCAAAACCATATTAGCGCCTCAATCTATTCATATAGACATTGATGCCTAATTCTTGGGTTATGCCTAAGTCTTTCATCGAAATGAAATTCTTAACCTGTGTCAATACAAGATACATCATTTTCAATCAACAATATGTCCTCTACATAATGTATTAGAAATATGTCTGAGCGCTCCCACTTAATTTCTTGCAAATGCAAGCATCTTCATCATCTCCGATGAATTTAAACTCTTTTAATAGTTTCATCATGGTGAAGATTCCAACTCCGCTATGCTTACTTCAACCATTGAAGTTTTGCATACTCTTTTAGCATCCTTTGAATCAACAAAACCCTATGGATCGTGTCATGTACACGTCCCAGGTAACCATTCTATTAGAAGAACTTGTTTTGTTTGTTCAACTACCATATACCAAAATATATGTAGTGGTTGCTACATTAATCCATCCAGACTAAATATCGCTATGAAAGATCAAATCTTATCATAGTCAATCCCTTGAACATTGTCGTACATGTCGACTATTTCATAGATTTGAATCATCCATGTCTATTTCTTTATAGATCCAAACACGACCGATAGGCTTCATGCCTTTCCGGAGGGTCTTCTAAGTTTAGAAACTTGATTTCTCGTGTATGGATACTATCACGGATTCCATGACTTCTAGTCATTTTATGGAGTCAGGGCCCATCATCGCTTCTTTGCATGTAGTCGGTTCATCATTGTCAAAACAATAACGACTTGCTTATCAAATCTTACTATTTGATTCTTACCGACCCACACGGTTCTATAGGAACTCTAATCTCCGAGATCACACCTTTTGTAATCACGAGAGCCATGAGCTTTGTGGCCGCCACCGGGACACTTTCCGGCGCTGCGCTACTTAGCACATATAGCTAAGGTTCCACAACCTTATCAAAGTTCTATTGCCCTCCCACTTAACTTTTCACGAAAAATTCCTTCTTAAGAAACTTGACGTTCCAAGTAACAAACTCTTTTGTCCTCAGTGTTATGGAGAAATTCCCAACAAATTCTTTGGGATAACCTACAAAGACGTGCTTATCCGACTTTGGTTGTAAACATTTTACTTATGCATAACATACCAAAATTTTTAAGAAAAGACAATTCGGGTTTTATCCCAAACCATGACTTATATGGTGTCATTTCAACGGATCACGATGGAGCTCTTTTCAGTGTAAAAGCGGTAGTCACTAAAGCTTTAATCTTTAAAAACATAATGGCAGTTTTATAAATGACACCCTTGATCTTACCATCTCAAACATGGTTTGATTTTATCTCTCGAATATGCCATAATCCTATGGTTTATCGGGAAACACAAATCACAGAACAATTCCTCAAGTCTTAGGTGTTTTTGCTAAACATGTAACTCAAATATCTTCCTTTATGATCGAATCATAAACTCTTTATTTTCTTGTTACAATGATTTTCAACTTCATCTTGAAAGTCTTTGAACAATTTTCAAATGTTTCATACTTCCTCCTTATTAAGTAAATACACATATATTCACTCAAATTCTCGGAGAAAGCATATGAAGTTGAAATCCATCGCTCTTGACTACATAATGGGCTTCATACATCTATATGTACAAGTTCCAATAAGCCAGTCATTCGTTCCTTTTGGCCTATGAACGAAGTTTTAATTATCTGTAGAAAGTTTCACAAGCGTCATTTGATCAAAATCAACATGGAGTTTCTTCATGTTTTCTTTCCAATATAATTTAAACGGCGATGTCACTTCGCAAGTGATCTTTCAATCTTTTGTCTTGTGACATTTTAGCATTAGTTTTATGGTCATTATTTCTCCAACCAGACTTGTATATCATCCATCTATTATGGAATACGGTAATTATTTGAACAACCTTTTGTCGTCATAATACCTGATCAAAATAACAATTATTAAAACAAATCTTGAAGGCAACCTTTGATGTTAACGAGCAACACAACAACCCTTTGTTTGTTTTCGATGAACATCATCACATATTCTCTTACTAGTTACTTAGGCCATTGCAGTTCATGAATTGTGTTGTCCTGTATGACACTTCATACCAACCAATTCGGTATCCAATACCGGAGAACCACATTGTTTAACAAGCAAGGAATACAACCATAACATGTATATCTTCTATATGCCTAAGTTGGACATTTCCAACCTTTTATTTTCTGCCAAATATTTTATAGATTCTCTTTCAGCAATTCCTTTTCTTTTAAAAGAATTTATCAACATCAACATTGGTGTCATCAACATGACACATGGTACAAAGCGTATATAGTTAACTACTAATACCTTTGGACTTGCACTTTGAGGTGGATCACCATCATCAAATGTTTGGTGTTCTTTCAAAAATCCATTCTTTAGTAATCTTTTAGTGTAGTAAACATTTTACTTACATCTTCTATTCATCCTTATCATGACAACTTTCATGATCAAGCTGCTATAGCTTATAAAGGTGAATTGCGAGTATAATGTTTCCTTTTTTCAAAACCTTCTGGAGGATTAGGACGACTAGCGTCTCCAACCTTCACAAATTCTCATCAAATATGAGGACGTATACTCTATCATGTCGTAACCAACACATTGTTTTTAGATATCGCAATACCTTTCACATATGATGGTTTCTGAAACATTGCTTTCAGCTCTTAGATAAACTTGATATTAAAAACAATCTTTTGAGTATCAAGAATCATGGAGGCTAACATGATACATTAGATACTAACACTGGAATTGTTACTCTTGATTTAATACTATTTATTAAACTTCATGGAGTAAATTGAGTTTGCTGAAAGTTTGCAATAGGACTTATAAACTTTAGATTGACACTCAAAAACAATATGATACCAGTTCGTAAAGTAAATATCCAGAATTTCTATAGTTCCACTATCTCAACTATAACTAAGCGTAAGGTGGTGAACGGATGCCAATGACTACAACAAACTATGCAAATTCACTTTGATTGTGTTTATGATAAATTGAGTTCGACTAATCCAAATTACAAATGAACTCCCACTCAAAACAACATCCCTCAAGTTGTTTTAGTGATTACATGAACCAAATCCACTACACCAAGTCCGATCATCACGTGAGATGATGTAGCTTTAAAGGCGAACAATCAACATGTTCATCATATCATCCATATGACTCATGTTTTACCTTTCGGTATTCTGTGTTCCGAGACCATGTCTGTACATGCTAGGCTCGTCAAGGTTAACCTTAGTTTCTGCATGTGCAAATCTGGCTTGCACCCGTTGTATGCACACGTAGAGTCTATCACACCCGATCATCACGAGATGCTTCGAAACGACGAGTCTTAGCAACGGTGCCAACTAAGGACGAACACTTTATTACTTGATATTTAGTGAGAGGGATCATCTTATAATGCTACCGTCGCGATCTAAGCAATACAAGATGCATAAAGGATTAACATCACAGGCAATTCATAATATGTGATATGATATGGCCTTTCTTCTTGTGCCTTTGATCTCCATCTCCAAAGCATGGACAAGATTTCCATCATCACCGGCGTGGCGTCAAGGTCCGTGGCGCCGCTTCATGATTGTCCATCATCACTAGCAACTATTACAACTACTTGGAATAAAGCTATTACAAGATGAATAGACACGCAGGTCTTAACAGAATTAAAAGACAACCATTAGGCTCCTGCCGGTTGCCATATTACAACAAGGATCATTGCATACATCAAATATAATCATAATCACATGATGGCCATATCACATCACAAAACCCCTGCAAAAACAAGTTAGACGCCTCTAATTTTCTTTGCATGTTTTACGTGGGTTGGGGCTTTCATAAGACCGATCTTACCTATGAACAAGGACCACAACGTTGATACAAGTGTTGTCAAGATGCTCATTGTAAATTGAATCTTAACTATGGTGGGAGAGACAGACACCCGCAAAGCCACTTGTGCAAAGCAAGTTGCACGCCAAGCGTGGAGCAAGTCTCATGTACGATGACATGTAATGTTAGCCCGAGCCGCTTCATCCTACCATGCCGCAAGATGCAAAGTACATGCTAAGACACCGACAACAAAAGCATCAACGCCCACAAAAACATTGTGTTCTACTCGTGCAACAGATCTACGCATAGATACGGCTCTGATACCACTGATGGGTTCGTAGCATGGAAAACAAAAAATTTCTACCGCAAGAACGAACAAAACTTAGATCTAATCTGATAAAAGCCAAGATCTAATCTATTAGACATGAGCAACGAGATAGATGGGAACTAACCCTCGTAGATCCGAAAGCGTTAACGAGATTAGATCTCGTGGTTGATGTACTCGATCACTTGCCGATCTCAAGATCGTGTGGACGATCCTTCCGGCGTGCGTTCCAGCAGCGCTTCCGCCCTCGGTCAAGTAGACGATCCTTCCGGCGTTGCATTCCAGCAGCGCTTCCGCCCTTGGTCAAGTAGACGATCCTTCCGGCGCCACGATTCGGCAGCACTTCCGCAGACGGTCAAACGTGCGGAGTCGAAGCAGACCTTCCTCTCCCCGTTCCAGCGAGCAGCGGAGGTAGTAGATCTTCTCCACGGAATCCCAGCAGCACGACGGCGTGGTGGTGGTGGTGGAGTAGAGAATTCTGCAGGGCTTCGCCTATGCCTATGCAGAAGATGGTGGAGGACAGAGGCGGCAGAGATTGGGTGTTATAAGAGCAGGGTTGTAGGGGGCGCCCCTGCCCTTCTATTTAAGGGGAGGAGGCGCGCCTGGGGAGGGGGAGTCCTTGTAGGACTCCCCTCCTCTATGGCCAACGAATTTGGGGAGGGGGGAGGAGTCCTCCTCCCCCACGAATCCGTGTCTTGACCCACCAAGACTCCATGATCCCTATCTTGATTTTCAAGCAAACTCCAAGATATCTTCTAGAACCTTCCGGAACATTCCGAAACCTTCTAGAATCCTCATACAAACACTCCGGAATATTTCCTAACTTAGAAAATGATCCCCTATATATGAATCTTATTCTCCGGACCATTCCGGATCTCCTCGTGATGTCCCGAATCCAATCCGAGACTCCGAACAACATTCGGTCTCCAACGCACATTCCATATCTACTTAAAACAACTTCGAACCTTAAGTGTGTCACCCTACGGTTCGTGAATATGTAGACATGATAGAGACACATCTCCTATCAATAACCATCAGCGGGACCTGGAGATCCATAATGGCTCCCACATACTCAACGATGACTTCGTGATCGATTGAACCATTTACATACGAAACCAATTCCTTTTGTCACGCGATACTATACTTATCCGAGGTTTGATCGTCAGCATCTCCATACCTAGTTCTACCTCGTTACTGATAAGTAATCTTTACTCGTTCCGTGATATGTCATCCCTTGTGACCCAGTCACATGCTTGCAAGCTAACTAGATGACATTCCACCGAGAGGGCCCAGAGCATATCTATCTGTCATATGGATGGACAAATCCCAATCTTGGTCCATGCGCTTCAACACATACTTTCAGAATACCCAATGACACCTTTATGACCACCTAGTTACGAAGCGGTGTTTGATGTCATCAAAGTATCCATCCGGTGATGGTGATTAACATAACCTCATGGTCGAAGGATTAGGTTACTATGTATTTGAAAGCTTACAGCAATACGAACTTAATGACTTGATCTTATGCTACGCTTACTATGGGTGTGTGTGTCCATCACATCATTCTCCTAATGATATGATCTTGTTATTAACGACATCCAATGTCCATGATCAGGAAACCATGATCAACCATTAATCAACAAGCTAGTTTAACAAGAGGCTTACTAGGGACTCTTTTATGTTTACAAAACACACAAGTATTAATGTTTCCGGTTAATACAATTATAGCATGGGATGTAAACATTTATCATAAACATAAAGATATAATAATAACCACTTTATTATTGCCTCTTGGGCATATCTCCAACAATTGATGACATCTTTCTCGAATGCAAATGATGTTTTATCATGACCTTTGTAGATGTAGTTGAACAAATACTTGACCACCTTGATGCTCGAGCAAGCTTCCACATTAATGTGACAGTTGTATCGCATGAGAAGAAATGGGTTATAAGGGACCACCCATCTATTGTCCAGTTTTGCTCCTCTAATCTTAACTACACACCCATCAACCCTCCTTCTGTAGATAGGATATGAATCCTTCCCCTGCTATGTGTGGCTGTAAAACTATCGAGGATAGTGGAAACGACACTGCCCATCAACCATGCAAGGACAATTTTTTTCAACTCACCACAAGGTTCGTGCCACATGTGTTTGACGACCAGATCATGTAGGATAGGATACTTCTCTTTGTCAGGTATCTTATCAGATATTACCCGATCATAGTCATCTGGGGTCTTTAACTTGCTATCGGATTTCATGATTAGAAGGATATGCTCGTGTGGGAGACCTCTTTTTTGAAACTCGGTGATATGCACATAAGCAACGACTTCTCCAAAATGTTTCCCCTTGGTCAATAAATCTATCATATCACGCTGCTTAGCTTTGTAAACTCTTGCCACAAGGTCTGGACGATCTTGTCGTAGCTGACCAGGCAATAGTTTTTCTGTTATCTCCTCCCAGTACAGTTTGTAAGTCATCATGATAAAATAGTCCGGTTTATCCCAACGCTGGACTATAGCCATTGCATCTAGGAACCTCCTCTACATATCTCTGTCACCGCTTGGGAAACTCCGTGGGAGCAAGATTCTCTTGCCAATCCGATCACCATGTGCCTCGCCAGCAACAACAGTGTCAACCAGACCCTATAGGGTAAAAAACACTCATATGAGGTAATTTTAATGATTGTTCAAAAATATTAACAAACTAATTATAATTACCTGGTATAGGTCAGCTCATATAATCTTCTGATTGCTTGGCTTCGAGTACCAGTCAAGCCTCATCGTTTCTATCTTGATGTACATATCAACATCCCATTGTTGGAAGAGACGCCCCCTGAAAAAGATGATGTTAAAGAGCTTCGTGCGGACTTGCAATTTGAAGCAGTAGTACTCCCTTGCACTCACAAATCTTGTGGACTATGGAAAGTCGATAACATCCTCCAACTGGTTACCAACAATGTCATCTACTATTAAATTATAAGGAGGTTAACAAATATAATAAATTTGGATGTTTGTTAAATTATTTAAAATTATGAAAGATGACCATGCATGCTGGTATATCAATAGCATGGTATTCATCTCGTCCAGGTACATCAGTGTTCTGGTCTTCATGTCGTGTAGAGGTACCAGGTGCCCCTGAAATGTAATAACGTTAATAATAATGTAACAGATATACATCACCAATCTTTTGCAATTATAAAAAACCAATAATAATAAAAGCATGGCGTTATCAACACCTGTGACTAAATCAGATTTTTCCACCGAATCTTGATGTGTGTGATCAGGGGGCTCAATATAAGGAATATGTTTATTCCAGGCAGTTTCTCCACAGGGGAAAAACAGTTGATATGCCAATGGATCATAGCACCCATAATATGCCCTTATATATAGTGGACTATCTCCTTTTGCATGCACAACAACACTCCGATCGAAGTAGTTTGACGGGTCATTTCCTTCAACCCATATTGCAGCCACCTCAGAAGTAGTCTTCAACCCATATTGCAGCCACCTCAGAAGTAGTCTTCAACCCATATTGCAGCCACCTCAGAAGTAGTCGATGCATTGTACTGGCGTTGATCCATGGTTATATATGTGTTCAGCTCAATCTTATACTCATCAAGATTTGATAAAGACCCCACACTTTTAAAAGTCTGCACGTAAGGGTTGTGCTCAAGTATCCTCAAAATTTTCTGAATGATGTCTAGATTAAGATCAGGACACCTTAGGACCTTATGAGACAAGGTTTCATCACCATCATAAATGTAAAGCTCAAAATATCATGGCCCGTTACTTCCAGGCACCGATCATCCATTTTATAGTACAACATGTCGTGTGCACGGAATGTATAGTTGTTAGTTCCTGCCGCGGTGCTTACTCGACGGTCAAGTGTAACTCCAAGACTCGTGAATGAGAAGTGGGAGTTCAAATAACGGATATGCTCTCTGAAATATATAGCATCCTCATCGTCCTGACTTGTCCACAATAGTTTTAGTTCATCAGGAACCTCGGGAATGAATATACCAGCTTTTCCTTTTCTACAGCAAAATGCAGGGCCCTCGAATGGAAACCACAATGCTCCGCATTGGGTGCAATCAGGCACCTTTCTGAGGACATGGTGTCTACTTGGCAGGTTCTCGTAGATTCTGTCAGCAATATTATCATCCATGGTTTGTCCTTGAGTAGTTTGTGGTTCTTCTCTATATGATTCATAAGCAACACCTATAAATGTATAAAAATTAACAAAAAATATATAAAAAATATTATATTTTAAATATAATAATTGTAACTTAACATACGTTCTTCTGTCAGTATCCTTGCTTTGTCATCAATCTCATCATCTACAACTTGTCCAATATTATAATGTTCCATGTCCAAGCCTTCTACTATGCAAAACATGGATAGGGACACACATGTGAGTAAAATATTAACATTCTATAAAGTATTGTAGTTTAATTTAACTAAGGAAATGTGTGTAATTACCATCAACGCTTGGAGGGCGATCACTGGGCTCAAATATTCCATATACATCGTCTTGTTGGTTGGTCACAGCTATGAAATTTGTATGAATAATTAGAATGGTTGAAAACATAGTGGTAAATATAGTGTGTCAAGAAAAATGACAGTTTGTTCTGAAGTAGCAGATAACTAACATTAATATATTAACATGAGAATACATACCATTATTTTGCTCTCCGGGTGCCCCAGCAGAATGCATGGATGTAGGGTTGTTATGTTGAATCTTATCATTAGGTTGGGTCAGTTGAGGTTGCTTGGAGCCATTAGAAGGACCTATAAATGAGTGAACTAATCAGAATGAGGGTTGTCAACATGATTGAATATATGCACTATTAATAAACGAGTGAACTAATCAGAATGAGGGTTGTCAACGTGATTGAATGTATGCACTATTAATAAATGAATGGACCAATCAGAATTTTCAAATGTGTGACCTAGGGTGTGTAGGTTGACAGTTCTACTTAGTTGAGGTACTTCAATCCCTGACAGTTGTGTTAGGGGACCTGCATTGTTTGCGGCATACTATGACCTAGAGGCATCACAATAGCTCTCATCCATCCAGCAATTTGATACATGGTATGCATCATTCCTATGAAACCAACTGGTCTCATCTTCTGTTACATTATTATTCTCCTTGTCTTGGGGCATGCCTCCAAGTGACTGAAATGAATTGGCCATATTTGATAATCCTACATGAAAATTTCACATACCACATAATTAACACCGTGCGAGCTAAAAACATGAAATCAATAACATTTGCAACTACACGGCATGGACATGTTATTTTCTGTAGTTGTGTCACAGCCGATGGTCCTGTAGCTGGTGTGTTTGTCACAGTGTTTAAGTTGTTCAGGAGTGCAGCAGCAATTTTTTTCTTCTCACAGGATTGGTGATGGCCCAAAATATATCGAGCTCGTTGGGAAACCCCAAGAGGAAGGTATGATGAGCACATCAGTAAGTTTTCCCTCAGTACGAAACCAAGGTTATCAATCTAGTAGGAGCAAGGAAACACCCCAAAGGTGTAGCTAGCTGAACGTTGGCAGGGCGCACTACCGGTGCCAGCAACAACGTGGAGACCTGCACAACGCAACCATAGAACTTTGCCCCAACTTACGATGAGGTTGTTAATCTCACCGATTTTGCTGAAAATAAAGGATTAAACATATCAAATGGAAGGAAGTAATAGTTTGTAGAAAGTAAACACAAAGCAGTAAACAGTTGATTGTAGATTGAATGTAAAAGAAAGGACCAGGGTCCATAGTTCACTAGAGGTGGCTCTCCTTAAGATAGATAACATGCCAGGTGAAAAAATTACAGCGGGGCAATTGACAAACATCAAGAAAACACACAAGCATATACTACTCATCTTGACTCCTTTGAGATTCGATTGGGCATTACAACATTATACATAGACCGTCATCCAACTGCATCTATGACTAATAATCCATCTTCAGGTTATCATCCGAACCCTCTCTAGTATTAAGTTGCAACCAACAGATTATTGCATTACTAATTGCGTGTAAAGTAAACAATACAATTGTTCTATGAACAAAGGATTGTTGTTTTCTCCCTAGTAGCAACATCACATATAGTACCTTAGAGATTTCTATCACGTCCCCAGATTACCAGAGGCATGAACCCACTATCGAGCATAAATACTAACTCTTGGAGTTGCTAGCATCTACTTGGCCAAGATAGCTACTAACAACGGAAAGCATGCAAGATCACAAATAACAAAGACATGATAGAATCAATAATCAATCTGAAATAGCATCTCAATATCCATCGGATCCCGCAAACACAACATGCAGAATTACAAATAGATGATCTTGATCATGAACGGAGCTCACAAGATCTAGATATGAAAGCACAAAGAAGGAGAACCAGCCATCTAGCTACTACATGGACCCGTAATCCAGAGATGAACTACTCACGCATCACACCGGAGGCTTGCATGATGATGAAGAAGGCCTCTAGGGTGAATTCCCCTCTCCGATAGGGTGCCGGGAAGAGCTTCAGATCCCTCCCGATCTAGGGATGGAGATGACGGCAGCTACAGACTCTTTCATGGATTTTTGATCAGGGTACTTAGGGTTTCCGTATCAGAGGCAATATATAGGCGGAAGGAGAGGCCGAGGGGGTGCCTGGGGCGGCCAGACCACCCCCTGGCGCGGGCCAGGCCTGGCCGCGCGGCGAGGTGGTGTGGCCAGGCCCCAGCCCCTCTCCGTCTCGTATTCTGGCTCCAAGTGTCCCCCGGTAAAATAATGACTTCGGCTTTTGTCCCGTCCAATTCCGAGAATATTCATTTTCTAACTTCCTAAAACCAAAAACAGCAGAAAACAGGCAGCTGACACTGTGGCTCTTGTTAATAGGTTAGTCCAAGAAATCATATGAAAAGTACTCCAAAGTGTGGACAAAACACAAGAAAGTAGATAAAACCAAGCATGGAACATCAAAAATTATAGATACATTCACAATGTATCAATTGGCGTTGCCGCTTTAATATTTCATCTTTATTCTGTGCATAATATAACCTTTGCCTTTGCCTCTTTATCTCTTTAGGATTTGCATGTAAGTGAAAATTTAGTATGCATACATAAGGGTATGTGCAGTATTTGATGATCATTATCATTAGATACAGACACTTCTGTTTGTGTTTCATTCTCTTGGGTCTCGACATCGGCAGGAGCAGCAGGCATGATTTGCTCATCAGTAAGCAATGTTGTTGAATCATGTTTGTTATTCTGGGTTTCTCATTGTCGTTTCCGGATATCATCTGCATGTCGTGCATAATATTATTTATCCCTTATCCTCTTCAATTCTTTAGGATCTGTATATAGGTATATAAATTTATTGAGCACTACAACACCAATATTGCCTAGTAAAAAGCAGCAATATTGCTTAGTAAAATGGTGTTGCTGATAATTACCCAAGGGGTGAGTGTTGCTTATATCCTGAAATGGGGTGTGGCTCCGACTGATTGGGAGCCGACATACCAGTTGATTGTTACTATACCCTGTGAATATAATGTCATTAATTGTAAAAGAACCTAGAAAAGCAGTAACAAAAGTTTTATAAGTTTGCTATGAAGAAATATGTAGCTTCTAAACGCCACCTTAAGTGCAGCTTGTAAAGTGAATTGAAAGGCATACACCCCATGCAGCAGGATGTAAAGATATTTTTGTGTTAATGATCTACTAAGGCACCTTGAAGGCTTGTCCATTCAGCATGTCTGATTTGAGCTATTCTGATCTTATATGTAAAAATGTAGAACCCTATTGTCATGTTCATTTCTGAATTCTTTATGAACCCATGTCTGTCTACATCTGCCCGGTTTCATGGTTGAAAGATGATACAGGTACTAAGAAGCCAAGGTAATTATGTGAATGTAGATTGGAAGACAAATGGAAGTTATGTTCAATTCCCTTATTTGCCCTTTTACTGTTCCTTATACATGATTGAGTCTATTACTTTGGCATGTGCTGGTGTATGGATTAGTTCCAGTTAGTTTCCAGTCGACATTGACAGTAGTGTGCCCTACCTGTATTAGAGAGCAAATTTAAATTTTAAGATGCTTTTTAGTAGAGATACAAATTAAAATAGCTTCCAAAATATTATGTTGTGAGTGTCGACACTATGTTGTGCTTCTTAATCTATAAATATGCATTCTTGTGAAGTTATCAAACACAAACATAATGTTGTGTGAGAGCAGAGACACCACTACGACCAGTTTGAGGGAGATGCCGATGGAGCCCAGTCCTCCGGCATCTCCAACAAACTGGCCATAGAGGCACTCTCTAATATGTGAAATTAGTTAGCTACCTGGCATATTGATCTAGCTACAGAAGTTATAAACTCCAAGATGGTGTGCGAGAGCAGGGACAATACTAGGACAGCTTCAGGGAGATGCCAGAGAATCTAGTCCTCGTGCATCTCCCTTAAGCTGGCCATAGGGGATGGATCTCTGAAGAAACCACAAGCATTAGATCATGTACATGTAGGTCCAACTATGGTCATAACGGCAGGCATGAAGATAGGGGATGAGCCTCGTTAAAACTTGCATTGGATCTCTGAAGAAACATCACATTATGAGTCTAAAAATGATTTTTTTCAAAAATCACGAGCATTAGATCATGTACCTGTAGGTTAAACCGGACCCACTTCCTGTCGATTTGGTAGACATTTGTCTTTTTCTCCAGGGGTGGACGGAAAAGTTTTAAAATCCCTAGTTAGGATATTGTACATGTAAGGTGGTCTAGTATTTTTTAAAAATGGGGTGGTATCATTTTTTATTTAACTTTTGGTGTTGCTTCACAAAACGTCCTGATTTTGGCACTCGGAAAATAGAAAATGGATTTTCCATGCGACGAAAAATAAACTTCCTCCTGCAACATTGTTAGCCATCCAAATATGCACATGCATGCACAATATAGGCACAGTATCGCAAACAATGCCTCGATTATGCACATAACATTGGTCATTTGGACCGAAAGCCATGAAACCTCGAACATGATAGGTCATTTTGTGAAGGTTTTTTCGAGACATAATCAATATACCAAGTTTGATATTTTTCATTGCAAATATGTCATATAATATGACACCACGCGAAGGATTATATTGTTCGGACCATTGTTGAATTTGTTATCCCCGTTTATGGTCGCTTCGGCCGTAACCATGGAGCATCTTCTTTGCTTAACGGGATACTTGGGTCAGTTTTTACTGTGAAGGGTGGAATTTTATCAAACTTATTATAATCTTCTGACATATATGCTTGTTCTTGACTCCCACGATATTTCATTTCCCCGAAGGAACTATGTGACGCTTTGGCTCATCGTGTGATGTATTCGTTTGTTTATTTTTTCTTTTTTTCCGGAATGGAGGACATGTCCTTCACATAGAAAACCTGTGCCACATCATTGGCTAGGACAAATGGTTCGTCTCTGTAACCAAGATTGTTGAGATCTACTGTTGTTATTCCATACAACTGGTCTAACTTTACCCCTTCTCCATTCAGGTTGATCCATTTGCACTGAAACAAAGGGACCTTAAAAGAAACTCCATAGTCAAGTTCCCATATTTACTCTATGTAACCATAGTATGTGTCCTTTTTATCATTATCGTCGGTTGCATCAAAGCGGACACCACCGTTCTGGTTGGTGCTCTTTTTATCTTAGGCCATCGTGTAAAATGTATTCCTATTTATCTCGTACCCTTGGTAATTCAATATAGTAGAAGATGTTGACCCAGCCAACAAGTAGAGCTGATCTCCAACTGTGGTGTCATTCATTATATGTGTTCGCAACCAACTGTCGAAAGTCTTCATGTGTTCATCTCTAATCCAGGAGTCTGGCTTTCCCCAGTCGTTGGAGCGTACAATATTCTTGTGTTCCACGATATACGGAGCTGCCAAGGTGGAATTATGTAGAACCTGGTAGTGTGCTTGAGTGAAAGATTGTCCATCCCTACATAGCATTGCTTTCTTTCCCAGCATGCCTTTTCCACTTAGTCCCCCCTCATGCCGTGATTCAGGAACACCAATCGGCTTAAGGTCAGGAATAAAGTCAACACATAACTCAATGACCTCCTCTGTTCCATTGCCCTTGGAGAGGATTTCTTCTGGCCTAGCACGGTTATGAACATATTTCTTTAACAATCCCATGAACCCCTCAAAGGGGAACATATTGTGTAAAAATACAGGACCGAGAATGGAAATCTCTTCGACTAGGTGAACCAGGAGATGCGTCATAATATTGAAGAAGGATGGTGGGAACACCAACTCAAAACTAATAAGACATTGGACCACAACCTTCTGTAACCTTGTCATAATATCTTGATTGATCACCTTCTGAGATATTGCATTGAGGAATACACACAACTTCGCAATGGGTACTCGAACATTTTTGGTAGAAGCCCCCTCAATGCAATCGGAAGCAACTGCGTCATAATCACGTGACAGTCATGAGACTTCGGGTTTTGGAATTTTTTATCTGCCATATTTATTACCTCCTTTATATTAGACGAGAATCCAGACGGCACCTTGATACTGTAAAGGACTTCAAAAAATATTTCCTTCTCTGCTTTCGTGAGAGCGTAGCTGGCAGGACTTAAGTGACGCCCTTTATCCGTTTTGTTCTGTGGATGCATGTTTTGTGGGTCTTTCATATGTTGTTGGTCCTCCCGTGTTTCTGGTCTATCTTTTATCTTCCCATACATGCCCAGGAAGCCTAGCAGGTTTACGCAAAGATTCTTTGTTACGTGCATCACATCGATTGAAGAGTGGACACGTAGGACTTTCCATTATGGTAGCTTCCAAAATATATATTTCTTCTTCCACATGGGCGCGTGTCCGGTAGTGGCGTCGTTCGGAACAGGTTAACTGTCAGGATCCTTTCCAAAGATTACTTCTATGTCCTTGACCATACCAAATACATCATCACTAGTAGGGAGGTCAGAATTCTTCCGGTAATCTGCCTCACCTTTGAAATGTTTGCCATTATTTCTGACTTGATGATTGATTGGAAGAAACCGACGATTCCCTAGGTACACAACCTTCTTATATTTATGCAAATATGGAGCTTCACTATCATCTAAACAGTGTGTGCATACCTTGTATCCCTTGTTTGTCCATCCTGAAAGGTTACTTAGAGCAGGCTAATCATTGATGGTTATAAAAAGCAGCGCTCGTAGGTCAAATGGCTCCTATTTGTGCTCATCCCATACACGTACACCTGGTTTTCCCTACAATTGTAAGAGTTCTTCAACTAATGGCCTTACGTACATCAATGTCGTTGACAGGTTGCTTCAGACCTTGGATAAGCACTGGCATCATAATGAACTTACGCTTCATGCACAACCAAGGAGGAAGGTTATAGATACATAGAGTCACATGCTAGGTGTTGTGACTGTAGCTTTTCTCCCCAAAAGGATTCATGCCATCTGTACTTAGGCCAAACCATAAGTTCCTCGTGTCACCTGCAAAGTCCGGGAACTCTCTCTCGATTTTTCTCCACTGCAACCCATCAGTGGGGTGTCTCAACTTCCCGTCTTTCTTACGATCTTCATTGTGCCATCGCAACAACCTAGCATGCTCTTTGTTTCTAAACAGACATTTCAACCTTGGTATTATAGGAGCATACCACATAACCTTAGCAGGAACCCTCTTCCCAGGGGGCTCGTCATCGCCATCAACATCACCAGGATCATCCCGTCTGATCTTATAACACAGTGTAGTGCATACCGGATATTTATCTAAATTCTCGTACTCCTCACCGCGGTAGAGGATGTAGTCACTTATGCATGCATGTATCTTCTACACATCGAATACTAGAGGGCACAAAATCTTCTTTGCTTCGTAAGTACTCTCGGAAAATTCGTTATCCTTTGGAAGCTTCGGCTTTATTATTTTCAGTAACTTCTCAAATCCCTTGTTAGATAAACCAGTCTCTGCCTTCTATTTCAGCAATTCCAGTGTGGTACCGAGCTTTGTGCTGCCATCTTTGCAATTTGTTTGTGATCCTCTAACATGCCCTCCAACTTCAACTTCTCCTTCTCTGTTTCACAGTCTCGCTTTGCATTAGAAATGACCCGACCAAGATCATCAACGGGCTCATCTGATGCCCGTTCTTCACCTCCTTCTTCTTCATTCTCTTCCATTGCAGTATCATCGTATTCAGGGAACATATGACAATAGTTGTCATCAACCTCTTCTTCTTCATTATCTTCCATCATAATTCTCCGTGCTTGGTCCAGCAATTATAGATGGGCATGAAACCTCTCCAAACCAGGTGGCCACGAATGATTTTTTAGAAAGAGTACTCCTTGATGTTCCGACATTTAACACATGGACAACACATAAATCCATTCTCTTTGTTTGCCTTAGCCACATCGATAAATTTATCTACGCCTTGAATGGATACGGATTCATGTCAGTCACCGTACATCCATCTCTGTCGGTTCATCTGCATCATTACAGAACATCATGATTAGTGAGATGACCACTTTACGTCGACATATGCATTTTTATATCAATGACAGATGAAGGATAAGGTTGCTAACCTCGATCAAGAAGGAAAGAAAGAGGAAGACAGAGACTTAAGTGTGGCTCGGGCACCTCATATCATTTTTATTTTGTGTGAAATCAAGCGTATCATTCTCTCAAACATTTCGTCGAACACCTAATGTGCATAGGAAAAAAACTAGCATACCACACCTCACTCCTTCAACCAAGAGAAAAACAGAGGGAGGGAGGGCTGGGGCGACGCATTTATAGGCGGGCTATTCGTCTTGGTTCGTAATATGAACCAGGACTAAAGGTGGGCGGCAGGCCATGTGCCTGGTGCCGGACCTAGTCCCGGTTCGTATTACGAACCTGGACAATGCCCCCTTAAGAACCGGGACGAATGCCCCTGGCTCCCGTGCGTCTCTCGGTCCCCTCGAACCAGGACAAATGCTTGCATTAGTCCCAGTTCGAGGAGGAACCGGGACTAATGCTCTCGGCCGCTGCGAACCAAAGGCAGTTTTCTACTAGTGAATCTATGCAATTACACACAAGAATAACAGTACTACTACAATTATTTTCTATAATGACAATAATGTAGTAAGAATACTTAATAATAAATTACTCCCTTCGTTGCAAAATACTTGTTATGGTTTTTAGTGAAAATATATAAAACATGCTTTTTTTCTAGCTAAAGGAATGGTTCTAAAATTTATGTTTTATCAATATAGTTTGTATGTTGTTCACATGTAATGAACAAAATGTTCATGTATTTCGGAATTAGTGTTTATCTATTACAAATCGATTTCCCTACACATAAGAATTTTCATATAGAGTGCTAACATACATCATGATATGTTCATATACAAAGAGAGCTAGAGTTCTGTTTGCACGTCCTGGGTACACCGAGGCGATGGCACATAAAGCAATAAACCTTACACGAGCATCGTGGATCCTAGAAGCTGGTGGAGCTACGTGAGTTTCTGAATGCACGTCGTGCACGTGCGCATGTCCTCGATATAAGTATAATGGCAGCGTGGATTTACTCAAACTGTCACGTCATTTGACTCTTAGATCCATGTAGTCAATGTGCAACTCGAGACGAAGGGGAAACGTGACTAACAAAGATAAGGCAATATATGTATGCACATCACCAAATCTGACAATGACCACTCTAGACGGCCAAAGATCAGCAATGTAATGAAAAGACATTGATATTGACATTAAATACATCGAAACCGACAGAATACATGCTAAACGATTCAGAAGTAAGGCAATATGAAGTGCGACAACACACGTTTATAATAATAACATCAAAAAAAAGTTCACAATAGTACAATAGTAATAGAAAGTGCGATGCCACACGTTTATAACTATAACTTCAAAGGAGTTGACAATAGTACAATAATAACAAAAAGCGCGACGACATACATTTATAACAATAACGTGAAAAGGATTTTAGAACATTACAATAATAATACGAAGCATGACAGCAAATTTTTATAATAATGCCGTCAAAGAGAGTTTACAACTATACAATAGAAAACAACACCAACAATATTTGCAATGACGTAGACCTAAAACATAATGACTACGTGGACTCGATACGTCAGCGTGGTCATCCTAGTCCGAGAGATCCTTAAGGAGGCCATAAAAAGTCTAGGTCCCTAGGGTCGTACTGTTCTTCATCCATGTCGGCTTCCGCATACCATGGCGGCGAGCATGCTTCTGCCGTTCCAGGCGACCATGCCGCGGGACATGAGCCAGAAAAAGGTGTATCGACCGTCAGTGTAGTCACGTGTTCGGTCATTGGTGCTTCTCCATTCGACGCAGCCACATGAGCCAACAAAGAAACTAACAAAAAGGGATACATCGTCATCTACGATGCTTCGGTGATCGAGACGTTTACCTGGGTCGCCATGAAGCTTCAGACTCTCGTCGTCCTCACCGCCTTATTGTCAGGAGTCTCTTTCTCCCGGCACAGACACTCATCGTCAAGGAGACGACAGTTCAAAGCCTTGTCGTCATGAGTCTCCTTCTCCCGGCATGAAGGAACATGTTCCGCCGACATACTTGTTCGGAAGACATACAAAAGTAACGTAAGTATGAACTCGTACCAAAAAAGTGTGCAGGAGCGAAGAAATAAACTAATCAACAAGTGTGAGAGAGATGAAAGGCTAGTTCATGTGTTTTGGATGCAAGGGGTCATGCGCCGTGTTTTATAGCTAACACGTGCGCGGGAAATTCATGAGGGAACGACGTGCGCTCTCCAAAAATGACTTGTACGCGAGGCATGGCGCGTTGCTGGAACCTCACGCATTATCGTCGTATGTGAGAGATCTTTCCTCACGAACGGGACCCATAGTACGACGTCGCCGCGAGAACCCGCGCACGACGAGTGTTTCCACTGCCAGCTCTTTTCTCGGCTGCGAGAAGCCGCGAAGGTAGAGGGTTTCTATTGCCATCTCGGATTTCGTTCGCAAGAACCTGCGGAGGGCGAGGGTCTCCGTTGCCTCGTCGACTCTCGGCCGCAAGAACCCGCGGAGGGCGAGGGTCTCCATTGCCTCGTCGACTATCGGCCACAAGAACCAGTTGTGGAGGTCGAGGGTCTCCGTTGTCACATCGACTCTAGGCCGCGGGAACCCGCGGTGGTAGAGGTTTTTCGCTACCACGTTGGCCATCGACGAGCCCCACGACCTAGCAGGTGCGGAGCACCTTTCTCCCTCTAAACGTTTCTCACGAATGGTGTCGTTGCCCACATCCGCTAAGACGTGGCCCAAGGGGCAGACTGGCGCCCACAGTCCAACGATGCTGGGCAGGAAAGGACGCGTGAGTTCTCTGCGGCAGGAAACCCGGAGTGGCAGGGCCCGCCTCCCCGCGGGAGTGGGGCTCCGCCGCGATGCCGCTGCGTGTCCTTCCCGTGGTCCATCCAACAACCAAAAATAATCGAGGCGACATGGATAGTAGAATCAGTCGTAACTTTCATGCGCTATTATTTATTACGATGTTCATGTGTATAAAAAATTGTAAAAAAAAACATAGAAATTAAAAATAAAGAAAATGAGAAGAATAATAAAATATCTAATTATGGAGAAAAAAATCATGTATTAAAAATAAAAAATGCTAGACCTAAAAGAATCTTAAATAGCAATAAACAAAGAAATATAGAAATAAATGAAACTTTACATGTGGTTGGCCACAAGACACCTGCCCATAGGCATCGGATCCCTATTTGGAAATACAAGTCTCAAATAGGAAATGGCGGCGAACATGAGGAGCTACTCCCAAGTTTCTACGCCAGTTGGCCATTCAAAGAAGGTAAATTCATATTATTTTTGCTGATTTAATATATTTCTTGTCTCAATATTTGTGTTTTTTCTCCTTAATACTTGATCTTTTTAATCCTTTTTTTCTCAATTTTATTTTATGTTTTATTTTCTCGTTAATACAAGAACGTTGTTTTTTAAATGCATGAGCTTTTATTTTTCATCATAAATACATAAGATATATTTTCTTTTATACCTTTGAATTACTTTTATTATTTTTTAAATACATGGACATTTTTACTGAGATTTGATGTATATAAACATTTTCTTATGGAATACATGAATATTTTCTATGTATATGAACATTAATTTAAACATGCATGGACATTTTATTCAGTACATGTGAAAAAAATCTCTAAATCATATGAACATAAATGAAATATGTATATTTCCACTTAAATAAGTTTCCATATATTTTCTAATTATAAAATATAAGTTCCAAGATTTGTACAACAAACAACAGAACAGTACATATATTAATGGAGACATGCACATCATGAATAGACTTAGCTGAAGATGCACATTGTTTCTATCATGCTCGTGCATAAGTACAACCGGACGATATGTATTGCCTTCTACATAGTGTTGTCACATAACATGGTTGTTGCGATATATTCGCGGGCGCTTTAATTTGTGATGTTGTCGTGTGTAACACGTTTAATTTGTGATATTGCCGGGTGTAATGCATTTGTAATTTTAGTCTCGCTAACCATGGCGACACTCCGTAGCTTCTCTACCAGCCAAGCCTTCTCGCCTCATGCTTCTCAGTGAAAATATATGTTTGAATGGCCGACGATTGTCCAGATAGATACAGCTAATAGTAATCAATAAAGATAACACATTCTTCACTTCAGAGCTCAAATAGAAAATAGCATTTTGAAAAGCATAGGACCAACTATCTGAAAACATGCCAGTGTGTAACTAGGCAGGAGATGCAAGATTATATAGAAATTGCATTTCTCCATGAGCTTGTTCAGGGGCAAATATACGACACTGGTGAAGCATTGCCAATCGATAATTTTTCTCAGGTGAATCTACCTATTCAGTTTGCCACATGGAGTGCCTCATGCTAGGAAATTGATACGAATAAACCTTTGTAATAGAACAAATCAAAATATTCTTTACACACCCACAAAATCATGGCAAATATGTATTTACACTCTTGATTCTGAAATAAACATGATTCTGCACACTGGCTAGCGATTCTTTTTTAGCAATATATGTGTGATTTCACCAACCAAAGAACAAAACATGTTACTCACAATTTCAGCTATGTTCCATACCTAGCTCAGATAATAAGTTTTCTTTACAATTTGTTGTAGGTCCACAACTGGACATGTAGTCGACTACTTATTTCTCTAGTGGTGCTACTATATCGAATCTACCATGTTGTAGATCTTCTAGTAATGTACACCTGACAACATCAAATCATTTTAACTATAAAAAACATTCTCACAATATCCAGAAAGAAATCATATAAAAACGCAAACCTTGGGTATCCAAATGGGAAGCTAGTGGAGCAGGCAGGCAGCACACAGAAGTAACATACGGTTTAGATTTTCATTCCTATAGATTTGATTTTAAATTTTTTTAGATAGTTCAACTTGAATTTCACGTTACATATTACAAGGCTAGCTCAGGAACTTGTCGAGAAGCCCTTACTCAGAAAAGCCGAGCCAACAGATATTCTGGGTACGGAGGCCTGTTGCGATTTTTGCAGCCTTCGCAAGGTGAAGTGCATCCGTCAACCACAATATAGTATCAACCCACGGAAGAACAATCTTGTATCTTGCATGCCATAGCTGCTCAGAATTTGCATCCTGAAACGCAACCATCAACCTCAACGTAGATTGCTCCTTTTGAAGAACCTATCATGGCATGCGTGTGATACAAAACCCTACTCTTCATCACGGTGTAGGACCTTCACTGGATCCACATACCAGAGCAGACTGGAGTAATGAACACATATGTTGGGCTTACTAACAGATCACTGTCTGCAATCTGAAGTACAACCATCAGCCTCCACACAGAATCGATGTACGATCTAGTAGAAAATGACTATACATTATTGCTAATAATTGCTTAAACATCAGCACAATCATTAGTGGAAATCTTCTATGCAGGTAAAAAAATCGAAATATTTAGAAGTGTGCACCTTTTACTTGTTGTATCCATTGGCAGACACAATATATGCTCTTGGCAAGAAAATATATCCAAAACAAAATATCAGGATGGATTTGTTTGGAACTAAAAATATACAGGCATTAAGTATTGATCAACATCAGAGTTAAGCTCTTATCTTCATCCCAAAAACACGATCAATTCTAACCTGACAAATAAAATATAGATCCAAATAATCAAACACTACTAAAATTCACATCTGAATCACACCATGGCTCCAATCCACTAAAGCATATCATCAAGCATACCTCTACGGCTCTACCTCTTCGCAGGGTGAGTAATTCTAGGAAATAGCATACTACAACTCTATAATCCAATAACCATGAAACATAAATCAAGCTAAGGAGCAATGCATGTCATTTGGAAGTAGTGAACTATATGTTTGAAAATTCGATGGATTGCACCAGTGCAAACTAAATAAAGGCTAAACCACTAAGATTCCATCCTACCTACCTTAGGCATGGAACAACTCGTGTGATCATATGAAAAATGTGTAGTGTAAGAGATAACTAAAATGAATGCTTCCCCATGAGGCCATGACATAGGCCTTTTTACCTAATTCCATGACAATCTATAAACTGCTATAAAGGTTCGCGAATTTAAAGAGGATGCAACTGATGGTTTGTTACCATCATTGTAAGAAATCGATATGGCACCCATCATGCAAAAACCAATTATGGTGCCTTATGCGGAGTTTAAAAATATGTACATAATACTATTTTGCCTTTATGTGGAACCAACTAAATAGGAAAATAGATATTAGTAAATTCTCATGGTGACCTAGCCATATAGAACAGAAGTATAAATTATCTCAACTTATATCCCTCACAAGATCATACTACTATAGGTCATCCAAAATAACGGACAGAATAATGACTATGATTTTAGTATACTACACAATGTAGAACTAAATAAACCAAATGAAGAAAAATGCAGAGCATAGCAGCTCCCAACGAACATATAGATCATATTTGCATGCATATTTACATTCCCTAAGAAGCGCTGCATTTCTTAACTTCAGCAAGATTGCGAGATGTCTCTCTCTCTCACTCTCTCCCTCCCCCTCTCCCTCCCTCCCTCTCTCTCCCTCTCAACAAAATCCACTGTGTATAATCAACAAGAAGTGCATCCGCCTTGCTTTCTGTCTCTTCCTGCAACAAATGTGGATATATACAACGACAACTATTGACAAATGAAATGTAAAATATTACTTATATAGTATGCTCCTAGATCGAAAAAATTACTTGCTAACTCAAGCACAACAAATATCATCAAGACAACCAAAGATAGCTTGTGCTGCTACGTGCTCGAAAAGAGGAAATATCCCTGTAATATCATACCCCAAGACTACCAGGGAATCAACATACAAGGTAAAGCAAAAACAATTACACACTACTCAGCATCACCTAATTCTCAACCACTAAAATTCACCATGTGGGATTAAAGAAATAGAGTTTACTCATTCGTAGTGTGTTCAGTTCATATTATAATTGAATTTTTGCCAGCAACTATATTTGGAGAAGGAATTTTGTGAAGAACCACCCAATCAAACTGTTGGAAATTAATGTAGACTTGCGATAACTACCAGTAAAATCCAAACCAAGAGGCACATCAAAAAATAGAATTTTAACAATCAGTTGTGATTGTGAAAGCAATGTACTTACATTACATCCACAAGAGCGAACAAACTGAACAACCATTCAGAAACATATGTTAAAAGTAAAGACAAAAGAGGAATAGAAAGATTGATCCAGGTGAGTAAGAAAAATGAAATTTTTGACATGCATATTTCATACCCTGGAACACACTCGTAGAGGCTACTTCCTTAGGGCTAACACCAACACCTTCTCCGAAACCTTAAATGAAAAATATTTGAAATAGGTGCTAAACTACTGATTTAATTTCTTTACAATTAGTAAGTTCATGATTGAACCCTTGACATGTGTCAATTGTTCTTGTTAATATAGGTTCATGGATGAGTATAGTTTTTAGTAGTTTGTTATGACAAGGAAGTTATGCAACAGAGAGAGTACCTAATCTGTAAGTAAAATTATTAATACATGTTACTTACCTTGAGAAAACACTAGCAGTGTATGTGAAATACTCTTCACCAAGAAATGATAAAACGCTCTACAATCAAGAAGTTTTATTAATCTAACCCCGTACCGAAAACTTTCAAAGAAGTGATCAAACGCTCATGAGCTGCATATTTTATTAACTTGCACAAACATTATGGTTGAAACCATCAACTCTTGACAAATTGCCCCAGTAAACCTTCACATATGTCGGACTATTGGTACAAGGCGTACCACATCCTGTCATGTTGCCGGCCCTCATGTTGCACCCTCCCGAGGCCTCGCGAGATACGCGCCCCTCCAGAGGCCAAGAAAGAGTTACGAGCACGAACGGATGCCAAGACCGGCCTTGCTAGAGCTAGAGACCCCTTGGTGAGGAACTTCCTAGGGGCACAACGGTAACTCCACCACCCCCCACAAGACGAGGATCCAACGACTGGACCAAGTTGTGACCGGTCTCCCTCGGGAAAGTAAGATGCCGCCTACCCACCTCGGTGCTAAAGGAGGGATGGCGATTTCAGGACACTGTAGCACCCGGCATTGCCGCTTTGGTGCAAGAAGACCAGGTCTGACGCATTGATATAGGAAGGACATCATCGGTAACCTTAGCGGTGGTCCAGAATCCACCAGTGGAGCCAGCTCGCGAACATCGGGAGCTAGGAAGTTTTTGAGGCCCCTTGGGCGGGAATGTGGTGACCCTTCCCGCCGTTTGGGGCAAGAGGCCCAGTGCCCCTATAAAAGGAGGGATCCGCCTACCATAGAATGGGTCGATCCCTGCGATCTCAAACCTAGACATTCATCCACCATTGTACCCTCGCGAGACACCATGAGAAATACCACAAAGCATGAGTAGGGATTTTACCTCCTCACGAGGGTCCTGAACCTGGGTAAAAAAATCTTGTGTCACTCTCTGTTGTGCTTGTACTCCGCCGTCACCGCCTTCATTGATAATCTTAGAACGCGTGTTCAACCCCCTCATGACACAGGTTTTGTTGGACCCCTTGTTGCTTCGTGGGATACATTCTCCAACATTTGGCGCGCTAGGTAGGGGGCTGAGGCGTGATTTTGAGAATTTCAGTCGGCAGCGACATCATAGTCGCACACGTCTATGCCTGGGATAGCTCCACCTGGCAGGGAAGGATGAGAGGGGGTTGAGGCTTGTGCTGCATCATCCTCCCAACCTCGACACCTTCCGGAGCCACTAGGGGCTCCTCCCAACGCCCTCGTTCAGGGCCCCACAAGGAGATATATTCCTCGAGTACTTCATCACCTCAAGGCCGTCACGCCACGCTCACATCGAAGGCCGCCCGACTCATGGTGAAAGAGCTCCTCCACTACTCGCCACCGAGTCTGCATAGGAGGAATGGCAGGCACGCCTCATGGTGCTCGTGGACATCACCTAGGACAAATCCACGGTGTTAGGGGCACAGGCAGGCGAGGTGGCCCACGGAGCGCCTCCCCTGCCCCTCTCACCATCAGGACCGGGGGCTCTGGGGATGGGCGACCTCCAAGTGGGGCATGGCCCTATGCGGAACTCAGGCTAGGTGAAAGTCACTCGCTCGGCAGAAGACACCCGAGTGACCCTAGCGTGGTGCCGAGTTCGGGAGGCCTGCATCGCCCAAGACATTGCAGCCACGGGCCACTAGAACCGAGCGGCACTCACCGGCAGCATCGAGACCCGTAGCACCAGCTGCCCCATGCTTGCTTAACACCTCCAGCGGGTGGTATGGCCACCCAAGTTCAAAGCTAGGGATGCCTCCGCGTTACGATGGCACCACCAGTCCTATGGAATTCTTACAGCTCTACATGACGGGCATGGAGTCAGCAGGTGGGGAACACCGTGTCCTAGCCAACTGGTTCCCTATGGAACTCGAGGCCGTGACACGTACCTAGCTACTAAACCTCCCGAAAGGGTCAATCGGATAGTGGTCCGAGCTTTGAGGCCTCTTCATCATCAAGTCTAGGGAAACGACGGGCACCCCTTCAGGTATGAAGACCTACGGCGGGTACGCCAGGAGCTCGGCGAGACCCTAGGCAAATACCTACAGCGCTTCAATCAGTGCCTTGTCAGAGTTCGCGGGGCCACTGATGCCGAGGTCATTTCTGCCTTCGCTGAAGGCGTCATGGATGATAGGATGGTCAGCAAAATCGCCATCGTGGAGAGAACCTATCCACGATAGCCGAGCTCTTCTGGAGCAGCAACTGTCGTGGTATTGATCACGGCAGATGCTACAGGGTAGCTTAGAGGAAAGGGCAAGGCGACATAGGAGAATCCGGGAGCGAGATTGGCACATGATGTACCCAGGTTCACGTCCCCTCGATGGAGAATCGCTACGTCCTGCTATCAATCCAGTATATGTTTATAGATTGGATTACATGGAGCCACCATAGGCGGAGGGAGAGACTAAATCTAATATGACGTGAGTGAGCTATGCCCCAAAGGGGTGCCCCTGGTGGCTTTTATATGAAGCCAGTTAGGGTTTATAAGTGCTAATGGGCTTTCTATTAGAGTCGTTGTCTTGGACCTTCAGTCGGCGTGTCGTCTGGATCCAGTATGCACCAGTCGCCATATTTGGCGAGTTGGTCCGCCTAGGGTTAGGCTTCAGTCGGCTCACTCCAGTTGGCGACTTCACTTCGTGGGCATACCCTGATTGGTATTACCCCATCAGTAGTCCTCGGGCGCGTTAGGGACTCGGCGATGACTTTAAGCCGCTGAATCGGCACATGTGATTTCAGGGTGGAGTCGATGGTGAGTCGTTGGCGAGCTACTGAAATAGAGAAATAGCTCATGAAGTAACCCAATTGCCAAGGCGAGTCGATGCGTCGGGCGAGTCATCATTGGACGGAGTCGCCCCTTGGAGAAGTTTGGCCGACGCCTTGTCAACTTGCAGTCATAGAGGACGCGGAGGCCGCCAAATCATTGATGGTGAAGTCGCCAAGTCGGTGCAGGGGAATACGCAAGACGAGTCTGTGAGGGGTGATTCCTCGAGCGTGGCGAGTACGCGAGGGCGAGTTCGCAGTGGCGAGTCCCCGAGCGTGTTGGGTATGCGAGGGCGAGTCCGCGGTGGCGAGTCTCCGAGCATGTTGAGTACGTGAGGGCGAGTCCGCGGTGGCGAGTCTGCTGTGGCGAGTCCCCGAGCGTGTTGAATATGCGAGGGCGAGTCCGCGGTGGCAAGTCCCCGAGTGTGGCCAATACGCGAGGGTGAGTCCACGGTGGCGAGTCCTCGAGCGTGTTAAGTACGCGAGGGCGAGTCCGCGGTAGCGAGTCCCCGAGCGTGCTGAGTATGCAAGGGCGATTCCGCGGTGGCGAGTCCCCGAGCGTGTTGAGTACGCGAGGGCGAGTCCACGGTGGCGAGTCTCCGAGCTTGGCGAGCCGCGGTCGTGGAACCACATGCACATGCAGTATGCCTAGGAATAGTCCTCGAGGCTCGAGTTGGCTTGTAGAGGCGACTTGAGGCTCTTTAGAGATGCATATTCTGGAAATAGTAGTGGTTGTTGCTGAGTATGGCGAGTCCGCGTGGGGAGAGTTCGCGGTGAGCGAGTCCGCGAGGGCAGAGTCCCCGAGTGTGGCGAGTCCACGATGACGTTGATTGTGTTGTTTTTGTTAGCGAGTCTCTCATCTTGGCCCGGGAGGGCAGTTGCATTGCGACTCCAAAGATGTCTCTCGGCTTAGCGTTCTTCCTAGACGATCCGAGGATCGGTTTTCGAGTTCTCGTCCACAGTACTTGGTCGTGCGAGTCGCGGTTTCTAAGGTTAAGGAGCACGTGGTGTTGTTTGTGTAGCACTGCGATTTGTCTTGGCCCGAAAGGCTAGTCGATCAAGGCGACTCTAATGATGGCTCTCGGTTAGCGTTTTTCATGAATGATCCGAGCCTCGGTTTGCGAGTCCTCGTCCGCACTAGTTGGCCATTGCGAGTCGCTCTTTCAAAGGTTGACAAAGGCAAACTGATTTTCCCAGGGGGAAGATACGCCAGTGGTGAGTCCATGCACCATGGCATGCGACCCTCTCTGGCGACTCGTACGATGAGGGGCCCTTAGAAGGCACGACATACGCATTCAACGTAGCAGAAGTATAGGTGCGCTTTGGCAGAGTCGACGCGGCGGACATAGAGTCGACGCGACAGACGGAGGTCGTGCTATGGCAAAGTCGATGTGGCGGACACAGGGTTGACGTGGTGGAAGGAGATCACGCTATGGCGAAGTCGACGCGGCGGACATAGATCGCGCTATGACAAAGTCGACACGGCGGACATGGGGGTCGACGCGACGGAAGTAGGTCACGCTAGGTCGAAGTCGACGCGACGAACATGGGGTTGACGCGGCGGACGTAGGTCGTGCTATTGCGAAGTCGACGCGGCGGACACGGGGTCGACGTGGCGGACGTAGGTCGCGCTAGGGAGAAGTCAACGCGGCGGACACAGGGTCGACGTGGCGGACGTAGGTCATGCTAGGGCGAAGTCGACGCGGCGGACACGGGGGTCGATGCGGCGGACGTAGGTCGCTCTAGGGCGAGGTCGACGCGGTGGACACGGAGTCGACATGGCGGACAGAGGTCACGCTATGGCGAAGTCGATGCGGCGGACGGATGTCGCGTGGTGGAACCATGTGGCGTTTAGCCGGTAGCTTGGCAAGTAGTGGTAACGAGCTCGATCGGCCCATCGTTCGGACGGAGTCGCGTTGCGGAGCCGTGCGGCGTTTAGCCGGTAACATGGAGAGTTCGCAGCGGATGAGTCCCAGAGCGTCCGGTACGGCATTTAGCCGGAAGGAGTGGACGCGGCGGCCCATGTAGTGGTAGCGAGCTCGATCAGACCGTTGGTCGGATGGAGTCGCGTGGCAGAGCCGTGCAGCGTTTAGCCGGTAGCATGGAGGGTTCGTGGCGGACGAGTCCCCGAGCGTTCGATGCGGCGTTTAGCCGGGAGGAGTGGATGTGGCGGCCCGAGTAGTGGTAGCGAGCTCGATCGGACAGTTGGTCGGATGGAGTCGCGTGGCGGAGCCGTTCGGAGTTTAGCCAGTAACATGGAGAGTTTGCGGCAGGCGAGTCCCCGAGCGTCCGGTGCGGCGTTTAGCCGGAAGGAGTAGACACGGCGGCCCGAGTTGTGGTACCGAGTCCGTGACGGCGAGTCCGCGAGCGTGGCGACTCCATGACGGGCAAGTCGACGTGGCGAACCCAATGTCGACACAGTGGATGAAGAGTCACGTGACGGACGAAGTAGACACAATGATGAGTCGCGCCATGGACGAAGTCGACTTGGCCACAAAATGATTGATAAATCTACATCCAAAATATAGTACAAACTAGAAACAAATATTTAAAAATTGAACTTTGCGGATCGAACCAAATAATTAGAAAAATAACACCTGATAGAGTCTAATCCTGGATGCCCCTCGGCGGTATATCTGTTTCCTTTAGGTAAAATAAAGCAATATCGATCGCTGTGAATGCGGTTGGGGTGTGCTGGCGTGTAGACCAAATCCGATGTAACCGCCGCTACAGGACTCCCGCCGCTACAGGACTCGGTGCACTTGCCGGCCAACAGAACGGATTATTCCATAGAAAATATCTGATCCTGCGTTCACGACAAATTCTCCAAACTATGCGTCAGATATATGGATGATTAGGATTAAATAAAATAATTAAGGAATTGGCATAACAATTAAAGAAAGAGACGAAAGTAAATACAGTAATAAAAAAGTGTGGAACCGATCTTGTCCCAATACTGAAGATCCGCGGGTGACTGCACCATCCCGCTTCATCGATCCAAAATAATAGGATCGTCTGGGAACTATATATTGTACGAAGAGATCAGACCCAAATAAAATAATCAATCGTCTAAAGTAATCAAATGAGAGATGCTGATTGGATTAAAAACTTAACTGATCTATCGGATAGCACACATGGGCGACAAGCACATTTGCCAGTGTCGCGTTGGACAAAGATACGACGGAGCCGGCTCCAGACTCTGGTTCCTCGAACCGTAGTCCATGCACGATTGCATGAAGAGCGAGTCCCAAGGTCTGCTTATGGTGGAGAAGGAGTTGATCACGACGGCGCAGATGAATCTGCCAGATGCGATGTCGACGGTGATAGATCCCGCCTGGATTATCACCTCCAAACACCGCTTGCCCCACGGTGGGCGTCAACTGTTGTGGTATTGACCATGGCAGATACTATAGGGTAGCTTATGTAAAGGAAAGGGCAAGGCGAGATTGGCACACAATGTATCCAGGTTCACGTTCCCTCGACGGAGGATCGATGTCCTGCTATCAATCCAGTATATGTTCATAGATTGGATTACATGGAGCCGCCATAGACGGAGAGAGAGACTAGATCTAGTATGACGTAAGCGAGCTGTCCCCCAAAGGGGTGCCCCTAGTGGCTTTATATATGCAGCCAGTGAGAGTTTACAAGTGCTAATGGGCTTTCTATTGGAGTCGCCATCTTGGGTCTTCAGTCGGCGTGTCGTCTAGGTCTAGGATGCGCCAGTCGCCGTATTTGGTGAGTCGATCCGCCTAGGGTTAGGCTTCAGTTAGCTCACTCCAGCTGGCAACTCCACTTCGTGGTCGTACACGGATTGGTATTCCCCCATCACTTAGCATGTTTAACCTTAACCACTGATTTTACCTCATCAGTATACCTTGTTCTCCTGTCATACTAGATTCTCTGCATCTGATACATCATCTGGATGAACCAGCACAGACAGCTAAGCAGGGCTAAGGAAGACACAGATATAAGCTCTAGTAGTGCACACAAGCCAAACCAAGTTATGCTAGGAGCAGTGGATCAGGTAATATAAGCTCAAGGGAGTAATGCAATAGATAGGATACTCTATCTATCGATAAAATACCACAATACAATCGTATGCATCATGGCAAGAATGAAATACTTTCAAAACCATAGGATTGTATAATGGTGGGGCTATGCTTGCCTTTGCTTGTTGATACCCAGATCTACGGAAACCTTGTACTTGACTTGGTTAGAGTTGGTCAAGTATTGTTCGTTGATCTTCAATGGTGTTGATCTTGGTCTTCAATCTTGTAACACCTCAAAAATATTAAACAAGCTTATCAAGATCTAATCACCCAAGTTTAGGGTTAACAACTTTTACTATTAAACTTAATATGAATGCATGTGTGATTTCCATTATTGCATGAATGCTTGAAATTGTTATGTTTGAGTGCTACCAATAGTAAGGACTAGTTTAAAAACGATTACCACACCATCTAGATCATTTCCAAGCAAAATCAAATGAAAAGAAAGTCAAATATAGATCATATGATCATATGGTCATTTTGGCAAAAGTTAATCACTATCCCACTTTGGGTGTCTCTAGTAAAATATTTCTAACAGAAACATTTCCAATTCTTTTCACCCCTTGCTAGCCCAAGTAAAAGTGAATCCAAGCAAACTTTACAAAATGACAGAAACTATTTTCAAATCTATTTAAGAGGCAATTCAAAATTGAATCAAGTTCATATGCCTAGATCATCACTTTTCAAAAACCACTAAAAAAACTTCCAATTGACAAAGCCCAACAACCATAGACTACCAAGCATATGACCAGATCACTCACCAAAATTCATTCAAAAATTGCAAAGTTAATTTCATGCGGCCATTAAGTCGAACACTTAGCAGACAGAGTACAACCTCAACCACTATACACTGTTTTGATCTATCAATTGCTCACCAATTGTACTGCAATCAACTCCATATCTTACCCATGATCATTCCTGGTACTTGGCCATGTAGTGGAGCCTTTTCTTTGCGTCGTTGCACCAATGCCACGCCCGTACCGAGCCAGCCATGTCGGTCGACCACGAACCAGTAGCTACGCGCCGCGCCACCCTCTCCCACGACACCAAGATGATAGTCGTGACCTCGCCGCCACCCTCTGTCCACCCCTTGACCAACGGTGAGGAGTGGAGACACTGGAATCACAACGCCCATTTAAGCCTCTTCCATGCCGAGCGCACGACAAAGCACCGCAGCCGCCTCGCGCACACACGTCGTGCCTCACTCTATCCGCTCGTACCCGCAGTCGCTGTTGCACTAGTGACCTCGCAGACACGATGGTTCACCGCTGTGCGCCCCGTGACCACCGTACTGAGTGACGACCACCTACGTACCTGAATAGAGCGCCGATGTAGCCCGACCGGCTAACACCGCCCCTTGTCGTGCCGTCACGCGCGTGACGATCGCCGTAGTCCCCTTATCGACCCATGCCCTCTGCCATACTTAGCGCGACCTGTAGCAGTGTCGCCAGAGAAGCCCGACCATGCCACCCTGCCACCACCGTTGGGGTATAAATAGAGGCCACCCAGACCTCATTCTGCACACCATTCCACTCCCCACTCACCCAGGAACCTCACTGACCTTTCCCTACAGCAAGGAGAGCACCACGACGCCGGAATTTGGCTGGATTCCACCGCTGTAGTCGAGTAAAAAAGCCATCGATTGGATCCACCCCAGGAGCCTCCCTGACCAGCCCTCAAACCGCCGTCGACGACAAGCCTATTCGCCCCCATCGCCGACCCTAGCTGGAGCCCCGGTGAGTCCCCAGCAACCCCCACCGTCGTGTTTGGGTTCGTATCTCGCCGGAGCAGTTCGACGGAGACGACGAACCTCAGCCGTAGATCATGTTCTAATCGTAGGGCTAGTATTGATCGATACCATTTTGGGTTAGCTAAGTCGCTGACGCGTGGGACCATTCTGTCAGCAGCCCGATGCGCCAGCGCTGTGCAGTTGGGCCAGCCCATTTATTTTCCCGCGTAGAGCCCAATAGTTCAAATGGAATTTTGTCTATTTAGCTAAAATCCTATTTAGTAGCTAGATTCAAAATTCAGTTCCAAGAGATATACTAATCTAAATTGCATGATTCAAATTTTGTTGGAAAGGTATTAAAAATATCTAGTAACTCTCGTTGTATTAAAACCAATTGAAACTATAGATCACCTATACCAAAAATAACAAGACAGAGGCTTTTGCCAGTTCAAACATTTTTATAAAATCAACCATAAATGCTTTTTTGTTGATTCCAACTCTCAAAAATCAAATTTTCCATGCTCTGCTTGAATATGTAAAAATATTTGGCTTGACAAATATGAAACATGGCTTAGTATTAAAAGAATGCTATATAGGCATTTCTAGTCACTTTAATATTATTAAATAGTAATATTAAATCTTGCAATATATTATCACCATTTTAAATCACATTCCCAAGTATTGGAATAGATGGTAATGACATGTGTCAACATGATCCACTATTTTAAATGGAGAATACTAAATCTTAAGGATTTAAAATGAGTAGAAATTACTTTTCCAAAATAAGAAGAATAAGAAAAATGTTAATACTCTACATAATGATTGTGATGATATTAGATCATCTAGGGTGAGCCCTTGTGTGCTAAATATAAGTAGTGAAGTGTTGTTTGGTGATTTTGTACCTTGTGTGCATTTATAGACGCTAGTACCAACCCGGGCTACGACGAGGAGGAGTACTTTGAGGAAGAAGAAGAGACCTTCAACAACTGTACTGCTCAAGACAAGCTAGAACTATGCATGCTATATGTGCAAGCCCCCTATACCAGATGCACTAGGCATGCTTGGTTATGCAACTTTGAATATACCATTCCCAGCTTTTTACTCCCAGCTTTACTTTCCTTTTTTACTGAAGTTCCTATCTAGTTAATAAATTCTGATTAGTGGAAAAGTAGGATGGATACCATCAAGATTATAGAACTAGTCTTGGATACTTATAATTTATTAGCACCCCCATGTAACAACCTCGGACGCTACACTCCAATAGCGACACCCTCAATACTAGCGGCTAGTGCTAAAACTAAACTTGACTACTTTAGATGGGAATACTTGGTGAAAATGATTATGTAAACCTTGGAATGATGGTTCATTCTATTGAAATGTTTTGACATGTGTTATGATACACAATGGTTTGGTGATGAAAATGATGAAGTATAAGCCTTGAATTTAATAAAAACGGATGGTTGGGTTCAGATGCGATACCATTCCAATTTTACCGTACAACCACAATACCTGAGTTGGGTAGGGCTTGACTTGAAGTTTATATGTCTTAGTATGGGTTCCCTTGCGGAAGAGATTAAGCTAAGGCTATCTCGTGATGAATGTCCACCTATGTAATGCCCAGGATGGCAGATTGCCATGGCTGGGAGGCCTAACTCATAGGGGAGGTGCCTATACTAGGGTGTGTAATTGAAAGGTTAGGATTTATTATCCGCATACCATGTATGATGATTCAAGGTTACCCCTGACGGATGTATCGAATTTTGTGGTGAAAGTGTACAACTCTGCAGAGTGTCAAACTATTCGAATAGCCGTGTCCGCGGTTATGGACAGTTGGAGTGGCCATACTATTACATTGTTAGATGTTTTCAAAATTATTTGTGAATTGAATGATGACCTTGACTTGACCATAATAGAGTTGTGGACATGAAATCTAAGTTGCCACTTAGGTAATGTAGAGAACTAAACTTAGGTCTTTGCTCTTAAGGCTTTATGAAGTAAACCTGGCTTTTTGCAAACAAACCTAGAGCTTATGACTCCTACTAGTTTTACCTTACTTATGCTAGTGATAGTTTGTGAGTACTTAAAGAGTACTCATGGCTTTGTCCCTGGCTATTCCCATGGCCATACTATGAGGAGGATTACCGAAAAGACGGACAACAGGAGGTCTATGACAACTAGGATCATCTCCCATCGTCAGCATTGCATGTGATCATGAAGAAGGAGCCTACTACATTTACTTTCCGCTACTTTGATTGTATTAAGTCTGTATCATGAGATCCTTTATCTGTAAGACCTTTAATATGGTTTGTAATGGATGATGTACTGTGGTACCACTTCTGTTATGTCTCGCAAAAATGGTAATCCTGGGATTGCGATGTACGGCATAACAGGCATCTAGACTCAAAAATCCGGGTGTTGACAAGTTGGTATTAGAGCCATCCTGACCATAGGAGACCCTAGTTAGAATGGACGCCTGAAAAACCTAGTTCAAAACAAAGAAAGTGAGTATTTACTAAAACCTATTCTCATTCTTATCCTTGAGATTCTTTCAAAAATAGATCACTTGTACTCAAAACTCTTACAATTCTACATAAAATTTGACACACCTGATCACCCCACTAACTTACTCATCTTAATTGCTTATAGATGGAGGTCAAAAATAGCAAGTTTTACCAGTTGGGCAATGGAGGACATCTTATCTTTGAGAGGGATCTGTACCAGCTTTCAGAGTATCTTGGACGCCCGCACCCGAAGTTCTTCGGAGCATAGCACAACGACCAATCTAGAGGGGAGCTATAGTGGCTGGTTGTTGCCGACCTGAAAGGAAAAATGCAGCCACCACTTTTGGATAAGATTCAGTTCAGCATCAGGGAGAACAACTGGCTAGACGAATTAGCCAGGGAAATGCAAGAAGCTCTTGCACGTTTGTGTGCTCAAAACATCAACCAGATCATCGACACCCGTTTTGCCCACTATGCAAGACGTGACTCTAGGGGATAGCCTTTGGCCATGCCGGCACATCCAGAGTTGAAGCATCACGTGGACCACACGACCTTCATGCTGCATGAGATGCAGAAAGAGTTAGACAGTGCCCGAGCTTACACCAACCAGAACCATGCCGAAGCTGTTGAAAGGAAGAAAACCATTGCCATTCTTGCCAAGGAGCGCAAGTTACTTCGTAGCCAGCGAGACAAAAAGGATCGCACCATCACCCGTCTTCTTTAGAAGATAGTCACCCTGGAGGAGACCATCCATGACCAGGAGATGCAGCTGGAGGAGAAGGATGAGAAGGGTGAGGAAGGTGAAGATATCCATGGGGATATCCACTCTTATCTTAGTGATGACAATGACTATCTAGAGGACGTCACCATGGAGGACAACACTGATGAGGATGATGGTGACTTCATTGATGATGAGGAGCCCGATACCCCCGATGATGAGTAGTTGCACCTGAGCACTATCCTAGGTGTGAGTTGTACCTGGTCCCACTGTATCGTAGCTTCACAGAATGGTTCTTAAAACCATCTATTTTCTAGGTGTTGTGTGCGTTTGTATTGTGTGTTTGGAATGAATGAATGAGAAGAAGTTGTTAGTTTGCAAAACCTGAGTCAAACTCAAAGTTTAAAGCTTTTGAAACAAACCCATGAACCATAGAAATTTCCCACTTGTCTCATTATCTATCTCAATCTTCATATGACTCGCGGAAACCCCGGAGGAATCAGTTCATCTCAGGACCAAATGCTACAGATTCTGCAAATGTTAGTTTAGCAGTTCATCTCAGGACCCAATGCTGCAGATTCTACAAATGTTAGTTTCTGATCATGAAGCTGGTAGAGATAAACGTCAAGCTAACCTAGCCACTCTTAAATAGATAGCCCAGATGGCCCACAATAATCAAGGCCATGGAAACCAAGATCACCATGGATCCAAGCTCAAAAACTTCCAGAATACTAATTGTCTTATGTTTATCAAGTTAGAGGAACCTTTAGATGCAGATGATGGGCTGCAAACCATGTAAACCAATCTAGAAGTTGCAGGAGTTGATGCTAATGAGAAGGTGTTGTTTGCCACCCACTATCTGTACGGCTACGCCTGATCATAGTGGAATAGTACTCGTACGATGAACGGAGGTCAGATGATGACTTGGGGTGACTTCAAGCTCAAGTTCAGCAGGACCCATTGATGGCTCAAAATATATCGAGCTCATTGAGGAACCCCAAGAGGAAGGTATGATGAGCACAACAACAAGTTTTCCCTCAGTTATGAAACCAAGGTTATCGAACGAGTAGGAGCAAGGAACACCTCCAAGGTGTTGTTTCCAACTTGGAATCCTGCACAACACAACCACAGAACTTTGCCCCCAACTTATAGTGACGTTGTCAATCTCACCAGTTTTGCTGAAAACAAAGGATTAAATGTATTGTGTGGAAGATAGTAATTGCTTGCAGAAAGTAAACAGAAAATAGTAAATAGTAGATTGTAGATTGATGGTAAAAGAATGGACCGGGGTCCATAGTTCACTAGAGGTGATTCTCTTTAAGATAGATGACATGTTGGGTGAACAAATTACAGCGGGGCAATTGACAGACACCGAGAAATCATGCATGCATATACTAATCATCTTGATTCCTATGAGATTTGATTGGACATTACAACATTATACATAGACCATAATCCAACTGCATCTATGACTAATAATCCACCTTCAGGTTATCATTCAAACCCCCTCCAGTATTAAGTTGCAAGCAACAGATAATTGCATTAAGCAAAGTGTGTAAAGTAAACAATACGTTTGCCCCATGGACAAAGGATTGTTGTTTTATCCCTAGTAGCAACAGCACATCTAGTACCTTAGAGATTTCTCTCACTTCCCTAGATTACTAGAGGCATGAACCCACTATCGAGCATAAATACTCCCTCCCGAGTTGCTAGCATCTACTTGGCCAAGATAGCTACTAACAACGGAAAGCATGCAAGATCACAAATAACATAGACATGATAGAATCAATAATCAAGCTGAAATAGCATCTCAATATCCATCGGATCCCCGCAAACACAACATGTAAGATTACAAATAGATGATCTTGATCATGAATGGAGCTCACAAGATCTAAACATGGTAGCACAAAGGAGGAGAACCAACCATGTAGCTACTACATGGACCCATAGTCCAGGGATGAACTACTCATGCATCACATCGGAAGCAGTCATGGTGATGAAGAAGGCCTCCAGGGTGATCTCTCCCCTCCGGCAGGGTGCCGGGAAGGGCTTCATATCCCTCCCGATCTAGGGATGGAGATGGCGGCGGCTACAAACTCTTTCGTGGAATTTTGATCGGGCACTTAGTTGTTTTTGTCCCGGGAGGCTTTTATAGGCAAATGGGCAAGGTCGGTGGAGCACTAGGGGCCACACTCCTGGTGGCGCCTCCCTAGGCCACGCCACCACCAGGTGTGGCCACCCTGGTGCGCCACTTCGTCTCTCCTCCGGACTCTGTGTTGCTTCAGGTAAAATATTGAGTTTGGCTTTTTCTGGTCCAATTCCGAGAATATTTCCTTAGTAGCTTTTCTGAAACCAAAAACAGCAGAAAAGAGGCAACTAGCACTATGGCATCTTGTTAATAGGTTAGTTCCAAAAAATGTGTAAAAATACTCCAAAGTGTGGACAAAACATAAGAAAGTACATATAAAACGAGCATGGAACATCAAAATTTATAGATACATTTACAACATATCACCTATGTGCCCTCAGGTTTAATCAAGAGGATGAGGGACGAGTTCAGAGATTTGAAACAAGGAAGGATGACTATGGTTGAGTACCATGACAAATTCCTGTCACTAGCTAGGTATGCCCCTGATGATATTGACAATAAAGCGAAGAAGAAGGAGAGATTCTTGAATGGTCTGTATGATGAGATGCAGACAGTGCTAGTCAATATTCCCTTTGATGACATCGAAGCCTTAGTGGATTCTGCAATCCAGATGGAAGGCAAGATCATCCAGGCCAGTGAGAACCGCAAACGTTAGATGATGCACCTACTAGGACCCCACAATACCCCGAAGTATCGCCCCAACTCGTCTGCAGGATATGCACCCAGAAACAATAGGCCACCAATGATCTGCCCGAACTACCCCAACTGTGGTGGAGGAAACCCAAGGCCCAGAGGAAATCATAACAACAACCCCAGCAACTCTAATAACTTCAACCGTGCACCACGAAAGTCCAACAACAACAATACTGCCCCAAGGACTGGAAGCGATGATGTGCCTGTCGCAGGGAAAGACAAGTCAATGATCACTTGCTTTGAATGCAGAGTCATGGGTCACTACTCCAACCAGTGCCCCAAGAAGCTTGCCGCAGCAACCAATGTGACTACACCTGCCCAGCAGCAGCGCTGTGTCCAGCCTGTAAAGAGATTTGACGCAGGAAACCCGCACAATAGTAATGGTCGTCTATTCCACATGAATGCTGAGGAAGCCCAGGAAGCGCCAGATGTCGTCCTGGGTATGTTCTCTGTTAACTCAGTATTAGCAAGATTGTTGTTTGATTCTGGAGCATCACACTCATTTGTTACAGAAGAATTTTCATGCACTAGTAAGATTCAACCAACAAATTTGAAGCATGCCATGATAGTTCAAATACCTGGTTCAACTACTAAAGCTAGAAAAATTAGCAAGGCCTTACCTATCAGAATCCATGGGATAGATTTTATGCCAATCTAATAGTACTTGGAACCATAGGTTTGGAAGTAGTGCTAGGAATGGATTGGACGTCGAAACATCAAGGATTAATCGACTGTGCCAACAAAGCCATAACCATGACCAGTAGCACCGGAGTATCAGTAGAGCATGTATCTGAGACATTGCCCCATCAATTCAAGTGCAACAAGAGTTTAGCCAAGACCACCATTGACCAAGTCAGAGTAGTCTGTGAATACCCCGACATGTTCCCAGATGAATTGCCTAGTATGCCCCCAGATCGGGATATCGAGTTTATCATTGAACTAGTTCCTGGAACTGGACCCATAGCTCAGAGACCTTATAGTATGAATCCATCTGAATTAGTGGAGCTGAAGAAGCAACTTGATATGTTGGGAAAAGGTTTGATATAACCAAGTGCATCGCCATGGAGATCACCTATTCTGTTTGTTGATAAGAAGGATGGTGCCAACTGTTTATGTACGGATTACCGGAAGATGAATGACGTCACCATCAAGAATTAGTACCCGCTGCCGAGGATAGAAGATTTGTTTGATCAACTGACTGGTGCTAGAGTGTTTTCTAAGATTGATCTTAGAACTAGTTACCATCAATTGATAATCCGCATGACGGATATCCCAACGACTGCCTTCACCACTAGATTTGGATTCTATGAGTACAATGTCATGTCTTTTGGATTAACCAATACCCCCGCTTATTTCATGAACCTCATGAATAAGATTTTTATGAACTTTTTGGATAAGTTTGTCGTTGTTTTTATCGATGACATTCTGATCTACTCCAAGTCAGAAGAGGACCATGAGCAACATCTGAGAACCATCCTTGAAACCCTTAGGGAACATCGGTTTTATATGCCAAGTTTAGCAAATTTGAATTCCGGGTAAATGAAGTAGGATTCCAAGGCCATATCTTATCGGCAGGAGGAGTTGCTATCGATCCTGCCAAGATTAAAGATGTTGAAGAATGGAAAGCCCCAACCACCCAAACCGAAGTCTGCGCATTTCTTGGATTAGCCGGATATTACCGGAAGTTCGTTGAAGGATTTTCAAGCATCGCAATACCGATGTCCCAGTTGTTAAAGAAAGACAAGAAGTTTGAATAGACAGACAAATGTGAAGCAATTTTTCAAGATCTCAAGAAGAGATTGATTTCAGCCCCAATTTTGATCATGCCCGATATCAAGAAGCCTTTTGATGTATATTGTGACGCATCCAAGATTGGTCTCGGATGTGCGTTGATGCAAGAAGGCAAAGTAATATCCTATCTGTCCAGACAACTGAAGCATCATGAGTAGAACTACCCTACCCATGACCTAGAACTGGCAGCCATAGTTTTAGCTTTGAAGACATGGCGTCATTACCTTATGGGTAACCGCTGTTAGATTTATTCGGATCACAAGAGTCTGAAGTATATTTTCACCCAGAAGGAGCTGAATATGAGGCAAAGGAGATGGATAGAGTTAATCAAGGATTATAACCTTGACATTCACTATCACCTCGGCAAAGTCAATGTGGTAGCGGATGCTCTTAGTCGATTGCCATGTAGATTAAACACCATGATTAAGGAAGCCCAGCCAAGTCTACATGGGGAAATGGAAAATTTTAGAGTGGAGCTAGTTAGCGAAGGATTTCGAGCTAGCATAGAACTTCAACCCACTTTAATTAGTCAGATAAAGGAGGCCCAGAAAGGAAATGCCAGTATCGATGGAATCAAGCGTCGTCTCAGAACAGGGAAGGTACCCGGATTCACCGAAGATGAAGAAGGAGTTCTGTGGTATAAGGGACGTATCTGTGTTCCAAAAATTTGGAGTTGAAACAAGTTATTATGTAGGAAGCCCATGATACCCTTTATTTTATCCACCCGGGAGGAACCAAGATGTATCAGGATCTGAAGGAGAAATTCTGGTGCCACAAAATGAACAGAGAAGTCGGAAGCTACATAGCCAAGTGTGATATCTGTCAGAGAGTCAAAGCGGAACATTAGTGACCCGCATGACTTTTGCAACCATTACAGATTTCGGAATGGAAATGGGATTCTGTCAGAATGGATTTTATCATAGGTTTGCCTACCTCTAGTAGGGGAAAAGACTCTATTTGGGTCATAGTAGATCGACTATCCAAGGTAGCTCATTTCATACCCGTCAAGACTACCTACCAGAGTTCGAAGCTAACTGAGTTGTATATCGCTAGGATAGTCAGTTTGCATGGAACCCCCAAGACCATAGTATCGGATCGAGGAACCCAGTTTACCTCAAGATTTTGGTAGAAGGTCCAAGAAGGATTAGGAACCAAACTGAATTTTAGCACAGCTTATCACCCACAAACCGACGGACAAATAGAAAGAGTCAACCAAATCTTAGAGGATATGTTGAGAGCCTGTGTGTCTGAATATGGATCTAAATGGGAAGATTGTCTGCCTTTCTCGAAATTCTCATACAACAATAGTTATCAAGACAGTTTGCAAATGGCCCCCTTTGAATTTCTGTATGGAAGAAAGTGTTGTACCCCGTTGAATTGGTCGCAAGTAGGAGAGAGTCAGATCTTCGGACCCGACATTCTACGAGAAGCCGAAGAGAAGGTTCACAAAGTCTGTGAGCACCTAAATACCGCTCAATCTAGATAGAAGAGTTATGCTGACAAAAGATGTCGAGACCTGACTTTCAATGTCGGAGATTTTGTGTATCTTAAAGTATCACCCTTGAAGGGAATGCAACATTTTCGACTAAAAGGGATGCTTGCCCCTAGATATATTGGACCCTTCAAAATTGTGAATCACCGAGGAGAAGTATCGTATTAACTAGAACTGCCTGAGGAGATGTCAGTCGTGCATAATGTGTTCCACATCTCGTTACTTAGAAAATGCCTAGAAGTTCCGGAGAAGACCGAAGTTTTCAAGAACATCGATCACTGAGCCATAGATATCGATAAAGATCTAACTTATCGTGAAGTGCCCATCTGTATTTTGGAAGAAGCATTCAGAACCACTCGGACCAGGAGTATCAAGTTTCTCAAGATCTAGTGGAGTAACCATACTGAAGAAGAAGCCACATGGGAGCGAGAAGATTATATTAGGACAGAGTTTCCCAATCTCTTTAGTTCCTAGTTTTTCCTGAATCTTGGGACGAGATTCTATTTAAGGATGGAAGGTTTGTAACACCTCAAAAATGTTAAACAAGCTTATCAAGATCTAATCACCCATGTTTAGGGTTAACAAAACCTTTTATTATTAAACTTAATATGAATGCATGTGTGATTTCCATTATTGCATGAATGCTTGAAATTGCCATGTTTGAGTGCTACCAATAGTAAGGACTAGTTTAAAACGATTACCACATCATCTAGATCATTTCCAAGCAAAATCAAATGAAAATAAAGTCAAATATAGATCATATGATCATATGGTCATTTTGGCAAAAGTTAATCACTATCCCACTTTGGGTGTCTCTAGTAAAAGATTTCTAACAGAAACATTTCCAATTCTTTTCACCCCTTGCTAGCCCAAGTAAAAGTGAATCCAAGCAAACTTTACAAAATGACAGAAACTATTTTCAAATCTATTTAAGAGGCAATTCAAAATTGAATCAAGTTCATATGCCTAGATCATCACTTTTCAAAAACCACTAAAAAACTTCCAATTGACAAAGCCCATCAACCATAGACTACCAAGCATATGACCAGATCACTCACCAAAATTCATTCAAAAATTGCAAAGTTAATTTCATGCGGCCATTAAGTCGAACACTTAGCAGACAGAGTACAACCTCAACCACTATACAATGTTTTGATCTATCAATTGCTCACCAATTGTACTGCAATCAACTCCATATCTTACCCATGATCATTCCTGGTACTTGGCCATGTAGTGGAGCCTTTTCTTTGCGTCGTTGCACCAATGCCACGCCCGTACCGAGCCAGCCATGCCGGTCGACCATGAACCAGTAGCTACGCGCCGCGCCGCCCTCTCCCACGACACCTAGATGATAGTCGTGACCTCGCCGCCACCCTCTGTCCACCCCTTGACCAACGGCGAGGAGTGGAGACACTGGAATCGCAGCGCCCATTTAAGCCTCTTCCATGCCGAGCGCACGAGAGAGCACTACAGCCGCCTCGCGCACACACGTCGTGCCTTGCTCTATCTGCTCGTACCCGCAGTCGTCGTTGCACTAGTGACCTCCTAGACACGATGGTTCACCGCTGCGCGCCCCGTGACCACCGTACTGAGTGACGAACACCTACGTACCTGACTAGATCTAATCACCCATGTTTAGGGTTAACAAAAACTTTTATTATTAAACTTAATATGAATGCATGTGTGATTTCCATTATTGCATGAATGCTCGAAATTGCCATGTTTGAGTGCTACCAATAGTAAGGATTAGTTTAAAAGGATTACCACATCATCTAGATCATTTCCGAGCAAAATCAAATGGAAAGAAAGTCAAATATGGATCATATGGTCATTTTAGAAAAAGTTAACCACTAGCCACTTTGGGTGTCTTTAGTAAAAGATTTCTAATAGAAACATTTCCAATCCTTTTGACCCCTTGCTAGACCAAGTAAAAGTGAATCCAAGCAAACTTTACAAAATGGAAGAAACTATTTTCAAATCTATTTAAGAGGTAATTCAAAATTGAATCAAGTTCATATGCCTAGATCATCACTTTTCAAAAACCACTCAAACAACTTCCACTTGACAAATCCCAGCAACCATAGACTACCAAGCATATGACCAGATCACTCACCAAAATTCATTCAAAAATTCCAAAGTTAATTTCATGCGGCCATTAAGTCGAACACTTAGCAGACAGAGTACAAACTCAGCCACTATACACTGTTTTGATCTATCAATTGCTCACCAATTGTACTGCAATCAACTCCATATCTTACCCATGATCATTCCTGGTACTTGGCCGTGCAGTGGAGCCTTTGCTTTGGATCATTGCACCAGTGCCATGCCCGTACCGAGCCAGCCATGCCGATCGACCACGAACCAGTCGTTGCGCGCCACGCCGCCCTCTCCCACGACACCTAGATGATGGCCATGAGCTCACCGCCACCCTCTATCCACCCCTTGACCAACGGCAAGCAGTGGAGATGCTGGAATTGCAGTGCCCATTTAAGCCTCTGCCATGCCGAGCGCACGACAGAGCACCACAGCCGCCTCGTGCACACACGCCGCACCTCGCTCCCTCCGCTCGTACCCGTAGTCGCCGTGACACCAGTGACCTCCCAAACACGATGGTTCACTACCGCGTGCCCCGTGACCACCGTACTGAGTGACGAACACCTGCATACCTGAAGAGAGCGCCGACGTTGCCCGACCGATTGAGACCGCCCCTTGTCATGTCGTCACACGTGTGACGATCGTTGTCGTCCCCCGCATCGACCCATGCCCTCCGCCATGCTTAGCGCGACCAGTAGCAGCGTCACCGGAGAAGCCCGACCATGCCGCCCTGCCTCCACCACTGGGGTATAAATAGAGGCCACCCCAGACCTCATTCTTCACACCATTCCACTCCCCACTCACCCAAGAACCTCACTGACCTTTCCCGGGAGCAAGGCGAGCACCATGACGCCGGAATTTGGCCGGAGTCCGCCGCTACAATCGAGGAAGGAAGCCATCGATTGGAGCCACCCCAGCAGCCGCTGTGACCACCCCTCGAACTGCCATCGACGACAAGCCCGTTCGCCCCCATCGCCGACCCTAGCTGGAACGCCGGTGAGTCCCCAGCGACCCCCACCGTCGTGTTAGGGTTCGTATCTCGCTGGAGCAGTTCAACGGAGACGACGAACCTCAGTCGTAGATCATGTTCTAATCGTAGGGCTAGTATTGATCGATACCGTTTCGAATTAGCTGAGTCGCTAACGCGTGGGACCGTTCTGTGAGCAGCCCGCTGTGCCAGCGCTGTGTAGTTGGGCCGGCCCATTTATTTTCCCACGCAGAGCCCATCAATTCAAATGGAATTTTGTCTATTTAGTTAAAATCCTATTCAGTAGATATATTCAAAACTCAATTCCAAGAGATATACTAATCCAAATTGCATGATTCCAATTATGTTGGAAAGGTATTAAAAATATCTAGTCACTCTCGTTGGATTCAAACCAATTGAAACTATAGATCACCTATGCCAAAAATAACAAGACAAAGGCTTTTGCCACTTCAATCAAATTTATAAAATCAGTATAAATGCTTTTGAGTTGTTTCCAACTCTCAAAAATCACATTTTCCATGCTCTACTTGAATATGTAAAAAGATTTGGTTTTACAAATATGAAACATGGCTTAGTATTAAAAGAATGCTATATAGGAATTTCTAGTCACTTTAATATTATTAAATAGTAGTATTAAATCTTGTAATATATGATCACCATTTTAAATCACATTTCCAAGTATTGGAATAGATGGTGATGACATGTGTCAACATGATCCACTATTTTAATTGGAGAATACTAAATCTTAAGGATTTAAAATGAGTAGAAATTACTTTTCCAAAATAAGAAGAATAAGAAACATGTTAATATTCTACATAATGATTGTGATGATATTAGACCATCTAGAGTAAGCCCTTGTGTGCTAAATAGAATTAGTGAAGTGTTAGGTGATTGTGTACCTTGTGTGCATTTATAGACGCTGGTACCAACCAAGGCTACGCCGAGGAGGAGTACTTTGAGGAAGAAGAAGAGAACTTCAACAACTGCACTGCTCAAGGAAAGCTAGAACTATGCATGCTATATGTGCAAGCCCCCTATAACATATGCACTAGGCATGCTTGGTTATGCAACTTAGAATATACCATTCCCAGTTTTTTTACTCCCAGCTTTACTTTCCTTTTTACTGAAGTTCCTATCTAGTTAATAGATTGTGATTAGGTGAAAAGTAGGATGGATACCATCAAGGTTATAGAACTAGTCTTTGATACTTATAGTTGATTAACACCCCCATAGTGACACCCTCAATACTAGTGGCTAGTGCTAAAACTAAACTTGACTACTTTAGATGGGAATACTTGGTGAAAATGATTATGAAAACCTTGGAATGATGATTCATTCCATTGAAATGTTTTGACATGTGTTATGATACACAATGGTTTGGTGATGAAAATGATGAGGCATGAGCCTGGACTTTAATAAAAACTGTTGGTTGGGTTCAAATGCGGTACCATTCCAATTTTACCATACAACCACAATACCTGAGTTGGGTAGGGCTTGACTAGAAGTTTATATGTCTTAGTACGGGTTCCTGTAACACCGCAAAAATGCTAATCAAGATTATCAAGTTCTAATCACCCAAGTTTAGGGTTAACAAAAAAAATTATTACTAAATTGAATATGAATGCATGTTTCATTTGCATTAGTGTATGACTGAGTGAAATTGCCATGTTTGATTGCTACAAATGATGAGAAATGGTTTAAAGATGAATACTACATCATCTAGGCCAATTACAAATAAAATCCAAAGAAAAAGAAATCAAATATGAGTAAAATAATCAAATGGTCATTTTGACCGAAGTTAACCACTAGGACACTTTGAGTGTTCCTAGTAAAGAAATTCTAATAGAAACATTTCCACTTCTTTTCACCCCTTTCTAGACCAAGTAAAAGTGAAACCAAGCCCACTTTACAAACTCACAAAAAATATTTTCAAATATATTGAAGGAAAGATCAAAATTGAATCAAGTTCATATGGTAAGATCACCATTTTGCAAAAACCCCTCAAATCAATTCACCTTGGAAAACCCAAGCAACCAGAGAGTACCAAGCATAAGATCAAAACACTCACCAAATTTGATTCAAAATTTTCAAACTTAATCTCATGCGGCCATTAAGTCGAACACCTTGCAGACACTAATCAAACCTGGCCTAACTTCACTATTTGGAGCATTGATCACTCGACCAATTGCCCTCATTGCACTCTCCCTATCTCCCCCAGCATCTAGCAGCACCAGACACACAACCCCCCTTTGCCGTTGCACCAGTGCAGCGCCGCCCGAAGCTAGCTTTGCCGACCGACCATGGACAGAGCACCGTGGACCACACCACACCCTCACACGATGACCAGCAGACAGGTGATCATCCACCGCCACCCCTTGTCCAGCCCTTGACCGCAGCCAGGCCCTGGACCACCCTAGCAGCGCCGCGCCCATTTTCTCTATGCCGTGCCGAGAGCACGCTAGAGCGCCGCAGCCGACCAGCTTGCACGCGCCGCGCCCTCTCCTCGCGTGCACGACCTCGCCTTAACCCCAGCTAGCTCCCAGACATCCCCATTCACCGCCGCGCGACCCGTAGCCCCCGTGCACCGTCTCGAACACCGCCGGTCCCGCGCAGAGCACTGCACGCGCCCGACCATCCTTAACCACCACGTGTCGCGCCATTAAGCCCGTGATGACCACCAGGGAGCACCGTGTCGCCCCCTTCCCTCTGCCATGCCGCTATCTCACTGTACCGCCGTCGCCGGAGAAGCCAGCCCATCCCGCTCGGTCCCCTCATCGGTGTATAAATAGAGGCCCTCTCCACCTCAATTTTGCACACCACCTTACTCCCCACTTCTCACCACACCTCCCACACCCTTCCCCGGAGCAAGGCGAGCACCGCTTCGCCGGAATTCAGCCGGAGCCCGCCACTTCAGTGAATGAAGGGCACCATCGATTGGGGCCACCCTAGGAGCCACCACGACCACCATTCGAACCGCCGTCGTCAACCATGTTGTTCGCCCCCATCGCCGACCCTAGCTGGAGCCCTGGTGAGCCTCACATGACCCCCACCGCCGTGTTAGGGTTCAGACCTCGCCGGAGCTGTTCGTCGTCGAAGATGAACCTCAGCCATTGGATCGCTTTCTAATCGTAGGGCCTAGATTGCACGATACCGTTTCGGTTAAATAGTCGTTGCCTAGTGGAACCCCCCTGTCAGCAGTCCGCGGTGCCACACTGTGCTGATTGGGCCAGCCCAGTTAGTTTCCCGCATAGGCCTGTGAATTCAAATAGTCATTTTCCAATTGAGTTAAAATTAGATTTTGTCAGTAGATTCAAAAATCAATTCAGAGAGATTCACCAAACCAAATTGCATGATTCCAATTTTGTTAGAAAGGTATTTAAATTATCTATCCAAGCCCATTGGATTCAAATCATTTGGACATAGAGATCACCAATAGTAAAAGTAACAAGACAGAGACTTTTCAACTTCAAACATTTTTCAAAAATCAACCATAAATGCTTTTGAGTTGATTTCAACTCTCAAAAAATCACATTTGACAAGATCTATCTGAATATGTAAAAATATTTAGGTTTACATGCAGTGAAATTGGACTAGTACCAAAAGAATGCTATGTGCGCATTTCTGGTCACTTTAAATCTATTAAATGATAATCTTAAACTTGATAAAATATGAGCAACACTTTAAATCACATTCCCAATTATTAGAATATGTGGTGATGACATGTGTCAACATGATCCCATATTTAAATTGGAGAATATTAAATCTTAAGTATTTTTCAATGAGTAGAAATTACTTTCCAAAATAAGATAAATAAAATTAGCTCTTTATTTCATGTGATGATTGTGATGATGCTAGATCATCTAGTGTGAGCCTTTGTGTGCTAAATAGAAGTAGTTAAGTAAGGTTTGGTGATTGTGTACCTCGTATTCATTTATAGACGATAGTACCGACCCAGGATACGAGGAGGAGGAGTACTACCAAGAAGAAGAAGAAGAAGAAGAAGAAGAGGAGAACTTCAACCACTGCACTACTCAAGGCAAGCTAACACTTGCAAGTTTCTTAACTATGCAAGCCATCACTAATTGCAAGCTAGAACTATGCAAGTTAACCTTTGCACACTTGATAACGTAAGCAAGATGCATTAGGCATGCTTGGTTATATAGCTTTTATTATACCAATCCCAAGTTTTACTTGCAAGCTTTATTCTTTTACTTTAACAAAGTTCTTTACTTTTAGTTAGTGCTTTGTGAGTATTGGAAGAATAGTATAGATACCAGAAAAGAGTATAAAACTAGGCCTAACTATTTATACTTAGATGTCATTCCAAGGCATGAGATTGGAGTTGATAGTTACCCTTGATTAGCACCCCTCTTTAGTAAATACCCTCACTTTTAGCGGCTTGTGCTAAGCATAAAAGTTGATCACTTTAGATGGGAATACTTGGTAAAAATGATTATGAAAACCTTGGAATGAGGATTCATTCTATTGAAATGTTTTGACATGTGTTATGGACACAAAAGGATTTGATGATGAAAATGTTGAGGCATAAGCCTTATCTCTTTATAAAAAGTGATCGTTGGGTTCGGATGCGATACCATTCCAATTTTACCGTACAACCACAATCCCTGAATTGGCTAGGGATTAACTGGAAGCTTATATGCCTTAGTATGGGTTCCCTCACGGAAAGAGGTTGAGCTGAGGCTACCTCATGAGTGCGAATGTCCACCTATGCAGTGCCTAGGATGGCAGATGGCCATGGCAGGGAGGCCAAGCTCATAGGGGAGGTGCCTATACTAGAGTGTGTAATTGAAAGGTAATGATTGATTATCCACATACTAAGTATGATGATTCAGGGTTATCCCTGATGGATGTATCGAATTTTGTGGTGAAAGTGTACCACCTCTGCAGAGTGTCAAACTATTCAAATAGCCATGTCCGCGGTCATGGACAGTTGGAGTGGCCATACTGTTCTATCGTCAGATGTTTTCAAAATGACTTGTGAAGTGAACTATGACTTTGAATTGACCACAACAGGGTTGTGGATATAAAAACTAGGTTCCCACTTAAGTAATTTAGAACATTAACTTAGTTTTTATTTACTTCTAAACTCAGTATGAGATAAACCTGCCTTTTTGCAAATAAACCTAGAGCTTAAGATTCCTACTAGAACTACCTTACTTGTTTATTTGTATGACCTTATTAGGGTTTTTAATGGATGATGTACTGTGATACCAATCTATTATGTCTCACAAAAATGGTAATCTTGGGATTGCGATGTATGGCATAACAGGCATCTGGGATTAAAAATCCGGGTGTTGACAAGTTGGTATCAGAGCCATCCTGACCATAGGAGACCCTAGTTAGAATGGACGTCCGAACAAAAACTTAGTTTCAAAACAAAAGAAGTGAGTATTTATGAAAACCTATTCCCACTCTTATCCTTGATTCTTTCAAAAAAAAAGTCATGTTACTCCAAATTCTTGCATTCCTAGATAAAATTTGACACACTTGATCACCTCACTAACTTACTCACCCTAAATTCTTGTAGATGGAAGTTTAGTATTGCAAGTTCTACCAGCTGGGCAACGGAAGCCAACTGATCTTTGAGAGGGATCTAGATGCACTGTCAGAGTATCTTGAGCACCCGCACCTGGAATTCTTCGGGGCATAACTCAACGATCACATAGGAGGAGGTCTACAATGGCTGATAGTTGCAGATCTCAGAGGCAAGATGGAAGCACCCACTTTGGAGAAGATCCAATTCACCTTGCGTGAGAACAACTGGCTAGATGGATTAGCCAGGGATATGCATGAAGCTCTTGCCCATCTGTGTGGGCAAAACATCAACTTGATCCAGGGAACTCGCTTTGCTCATATTGCAAGGCATGATTCCATGGGAATGCCCATGGAGATGCTAGGCACCCGGAGCTAAAGCACCAGGTGGAAAATCTTGACTTCATGTTGTATGATAAGTAGAAGGAGTTGGACAATGCTCGAGCCTACGCCAACCACAACCATGCCATTGTACTCAAGAAGGACCAGACCCTCGCCATTCTCACCAAGGAGCACCAATCACATTTTCATTAGCACGGCAAGAAGGATCGCACCATCGATCGTCTTCGCAAGAAGGTGGCCGCTCTCAAGAAGACCATCCGTGAACAGGAAGTCCAGCTTGAAGCGAATGAGGAGGAAGGTGAAGATATCTAGGGAGATCTTTACTCTTACCTCAGCGATGACAACGACTACCTAGAGGATGATGCCATGGAGTTCCACACTGATGATGATGATTCTGACTTCATTGATGATGATTAGATGCACTTGAGCACTACTGTAGGAATGAGTTGTATCCAGTCCCATTGTATCGTAGTTTCACAAAATGGTTCTTAAAACCATCTATTTTGTATTTGTGTGTGGTGTGTGTTTGTATTGTGTGATTTGAATGAATGAATGAATGAGAAGAAGTTGTTAGTTTGAAAACCCTAAGTCAAACTCATAGTTTAAGCTTTTGAAACAAAACCATGAACCTTAGAAATTTCCCTCTTATCTCATTATCTATCTCAATCTTCAGATGACTCGTGGAAATCCTAGAGGAAGCAGTTCATCTCAGGACCCGATGATGCAGATTCTGCAAATGCTAGTTTATGACCGTGAAGCTAGTAGACCCGAACACCAAGCTAACCTATCCACTCTTCAACAAATAGCTCAGATGGCCCACAATAACCAAGCGGAAACCAGGATCACCATGGATCCAAGCTCAAGAACTTTCAGAATACCAACCCACCTATCTTTAGTAAGTCTAAGGATCCCTTAGATGCTGATGACTGGCTCCAAACCATAGAGAACAACTTGGAAGTCGTAGGAGTTGAAGCCAATGAAAAAGTACTGTTTGCCACCCATTATCTAGCAGGAGATGCAAGAGCCTGATGGAATAGCACCCGTACCATGAACGAAGGTCAGATAATGACTTGGGAAGCATTCAAGATCAAGTTCAGCTGGACCCATGTGCCCCAAGGTTTGGTCACTAGGATGAGGGATGAGTTCAGGGAACTGAAGCAAGGAAGGATGACGGTAGTTGAGTACCGTGACAAATTTCTGTCCCTAGCTAGTTATGCCCCTGATGATATTAACACCGAAGCAAAGAAGAAGGAAAGGTTCCTAAATGGATTGCATGATGAGATGCATACTGTGTTAGTCAACATCCGTTTTGGAGACCTAGAAGAGATAGTAGACTCAGCCATTTAGATGGAAGGGAAGATAAACCAAGCCAATGACAACCGCAAGTGTCACATGATGCACCAGTCTGGATCCCACCATACTCAGAAGTATCACCCAACCCCTCTGCAGGATATGCCCCAAGAAACAATAGACCCCCTATGTCCCGTCCAAACTATCCCAATCGTAGCGGAGGAAACCTAAAGTCTGGAGGAAACCACAACAACAACCCCGGCAACTCCAACAAGTTCAACCGTGCACCGCCCAAGTCCAACAACAACACCAACAACAACAATACTGCCCCAAGGACTAGAAGCAATGATGTGCATGTTGTAGGAAAAGACAAGTCCCAGATTACTTGCTTTGAATGTGGAATCAAGGGTCACTACACCAATGAGTGCCCCAAAGAAGCTTGCAGTAGCCACCAATGCGAATGCACCCGCTCAACAGCAACGCCGTGTTGAGCCTTTAAGGAGATTTGCTCCAGGGAACTCGCTCAACTGCAATGGCCCTTTGTTCCACATGAATGCTGAAGAAGCTTAGGAAGCGCCCAATGTCATGTTGGGTATGTTTTCTGTTAACTCAGTACTTGCAAGAGTGTTGTTTTATTCTGGAGCATCGCACTCGTTTGTTATAGAATAATTTGCATGCACTATTAAGATTCAATCAACAAAATTGAAGCATGTTATGATAGTTCAAATACCTGGTTCAACCACCAAAGCTATAAAAATTTGCAAGGATGTACCTATCAGAATCCATGGAATATATTTTTATGCCAATCTAATAGTACTTGGAACCAAAGGTTTGGAAGTAGTACTAGGAATGGACTGGATGTCGAAACATAAAGGATTAATCGAGTGTGCCAAGAAAGCTATAACCATGACCAGTAGCTCTGGAGTATCAGTAGAGAATGTATCTGAGACCTTGCCCCGTCAATTCAAATGCAACAAGGGCCTAGCCCAACCAACCCTAAACCAAGTCAGAGTAGTCTGTGAATACCCTGACATATTCCCAGATGAATTGCCCGGTATGCCCCCAGATCGAGATATAGAGTTCATCATTGAACTAATTCCTGGAACTGGACCCATAGCTCAGAGACCTTATAGTATGAACCCATCTGAATTAGTGGAGCTAAAGAAACAACTTGATGCTATGTTGGAGAAAGGTCTGATTCAACCAAGCGCATCGCCATGGAGATCGCCTGTTTTGTTTGTGGATAAGAAAGATGGAGGTAACCATTTGTGCACGGATTACCGGAAGCTGAATGATGTCACCATCAAAAACAAGTACCCACTGCCGAAGATAGAGGATCTGTTTGACCAGTTGATTGGTGCCAGAGTGTTTTCTAAGATTGATCTTAGAACTGGTTATCATCAACTCAAGATTCATGCAATGGATATTCCAAAGACTGCCTTTACCACCAGATATAGATTGTATGAGTATACTGTCATTTCTTTTGGATTAACCAATGCCCCTGCTTATTTATGAATCTCATGAATAAGATTTTTATGAAATTTCTGGATAAGTTAGTCGTTATTTTTATCAACGATATTCTGATCTATTCCAAGTTAGAAGAAGACCATGAGCTACACCTGAGAACCATCCTTGAAACCCTTAGAGAGCATCAGTTGTATGCTAAGTTTAGCAAGTGTGAGTTCTGGTTGAATGAAGTAGGATTCCTAGGACATATTGTGTTGGCAGGAGGAGTCGCTGTTGATCCCGCCAAGATCAAAGATGTTGAAGAATGGAAAGCCCCAACCACTCAAACCCAAGTTCGTGCATTTCTCGGATTAGCGGGATACTACCGCAAGTTCGTTGAAGGATTTTCGAGCATCGCAAGAACGATGACCCAGTTATTGAAGAAAGATAAGAAGTTTGAATCGATGGATAAATGTGAAGCAAGTTTTCAAGAGCTCAAGAAGAGATTGATTTCAGCCCCAATCTTGATTATGCCAGATATCAAGAAGCCTTTTGATGTGTATTGTAATGCATCCAAGATTGGTCTCGGATGTGTGTTTATGCAGGAAGGCAAAGTCATAGCATATCTGTCCCGACAACTGAAGCAGCATGAGCAAAACTACCCTACCTATGACCCTGAACTAGCAGACGCAATTTTAGCATTGAAGACATGGCGTCATTACCTTATGGGTAACCGCTGTGACATTTATTCGGATCACAAGAGTCTGAAGTATATTTTCACCCAGAAGGAGCTGAATATGAGGAAAAGGAGATGTATAGAGTTAATCAAGGATTATGACCTTGACATTCACTATCACCCCGGCAAAGCCAATGTGGTAGTAGATGCTCTTAGCAGATTTCCCTGTAGATTAAACACCATGATTAAAGAAGCCCAACCAAGTTTGCATGAGGAGTTGGAGCAGTTCAGAACGGAGCTAGTTAGCAAAGGATTTTTAGCTAGCATAGAACATCAACCCACTTTGATCAGTTAGATCAAGGAGGCGCAGAAAGGAAATGCAAGAATCGACGGAATCAAACATCGTATTGGTACAGGGAAGGTACCCGAATTCACCGAGGATGAAGAGGGAGTTTTGTGGTACAAAGGACGTACCTGTGTGCCAGCAAATTCCAAGATGAAGCAAGTTATCATGCAGGAAGCTCGTGATACTCTTTATTCTATCCACCCCGGAGGAATGAAGATGTATCAGGATTTGAAGGAGCAATTTTGGTGGCACAAGATGAAGAGAGAAATTGGAAGCTACATAGCCAAGTGTGATATATGTCAGAGAGTCAAAGCAGAACATCAGAGACCCATAGGACTTTTGCAACCATTGTAGATTCCAGAATGGAAATGGGATTCTATTGGAATGGGCTTTATCACCGGTTTGCCTACATCTAGTAGGGGAAATGACTCTATTTGGGTCATAGTTGATAGACTGTCCAAGGTAGACCATTTCATACCTGTCAAGACTACCTACCAGAGTTCGAAGCTAGTAAAGCTGTACATTGCTAGAATCGTCAGTTTACATGGAGCCCCTAAGACCATAGTATCAGATCGAGGAACCTAGTTTACCTCAAGATTTTGGCAGAAAGTCCAAGAAGGATTAGGAACCAAGCTGACCTTTAGCACAGCTTATCACCCACAGACCGACGGACAAACCGAAAGAGTCAACCAAATCTTAGAACATATGTTGAGAGCTTGTGTGTTAGAATATGGATCAAAATGGGAAGATTGTCTGCCTTTCGTAGAATTCCCATATAACAACAGTTATCAAGCCAGTTTGCAAATGGCCCCATTTGAATTTTTGTATGGAAGGAAGTGTCGTACCCCCTTGAATTGGTCGCAAGTAGGAGAGAGTCATATTTTCAGACCCGACATCCTATGGTAAGCCAAAGAGAAGGTTCACAAAGTTCGTGAGCACCTCAAGACCGCCTAATCCAGACAGAAGAGTTATGCCGACAAGAGACGTCGAGACCTGACCTTCAATGTCGGAGATTTCGTGTATCTCAAAGTATCACCCTTGAAAGGAATGCAACGTTTTCAACTGAAAGGGAAGTTAGCCCCCAGATATATTGGACCCTTCAAGATTTTGGATCGCCGAGGAGAAGTATATTATCAACTGGAACTGCCAGAGGAGATGTCAACCATCCATAATGTGTTCCATATCTCGTTACTTCACAAATGCCTAGAAGTTCCAGAGAAGACCGAAGTGTTCAAGAACATCGATCACCGAGCCACATATATCAACAAGGAACTGATATATCAGGAAGTACCCATATGTAATTTGGAAGAAGCCTTCAGAACCACCAGGACCCGGAGTATCAAGATTCTGAAGATCCAGTGGAGCAACCATACTGAAGAAGAAGCTACCATGGAGCGAAAAGATTACATTAGGACTGAGTTTCCAAATCTCTTTAGTCCTAGTTTTTATTAAATCTCCGGACGAGATTTTGTTTAAGAAGGGAAGGTTAGTAACACCCCAAAAATGCTAATCAAGATTATGAAGTTCTAATCACCCATGTTTAGGGTTAACAAAAGCTTTTATTACTAAATTGAATATGAATGCATGTGTGATTTGCATTAGTGTATGATTGAGTGAAATTGCCATGTTTGATTGCTACAAATGATGAGAAATGGTTTAAAGATGAATACTACATCATCTAGGCCAATTACAAACAAAATCCAAAGAAAAAGAAATCAAATATGAATAAAATGATCAAATGGTCATTTTGACCAAAGTTAACCACTAGGACACTTTGAGTGTTCCTAGTAAAGAAATTCTAATAGAAACATTTCCACTTCTTTCACCCCTTGCTAGACCAAGTAAAAGTGAACCCAAGCCCACTTTACAAACTCGCAAAAACTATTTTCAAATATATTTAAAGGACAGTTCAAAATTGAATCAAGTTCATATGGTAAGATCACCATTTTGCAAAAACCCCTTAAATCAATTCACCTTGGCAAACCCAAGCAACCAGAGGCTACCAAGAATAAGATCAAAACGCTCACCAAATTTCATTCAAAATTTTCAAACTTAATCTCATCCGGCCATTAAGTCGAACGCCTTGCAGATACTAATCAAACCTGGCCTAACTTCACTATTTGGAGCATTGATCACTTGACCAATTTCCCTCATTGCACCCCCTTGTCTCCCCCAGCATCTAGCAGCACCAGACACGCAGCCCCCTTTGCCGTTGCACCAGTGCAGTGCCGCCCGAAGCCAACCTCGCTGGCCGACCATGGACAGAGCGCCACGGAACAAGCCGCCCGCTCACACGATGACCAGCAGACAGGCGACCGTCCACCGCCACCCCCTGTCCAACCGTTAACCACAGCCAGGCCCTGGACCACCCCAGTAGTGCCGCGCCCATTTTCTTTGCGCCGTGCCGAGAGCAACCAGAGCGCTGGAGCCGACCAACTCGCATGCGCCACACCGCGCCATGCCTCACCCTCGCCTCGCATGTACACACTCGCCCTAACCCCAGCTAGCTCCCACCAAGCTCCCAGACATCCCCGTTCGCTGCCGTGTGACCCATAGCCCCCATGCGCCGTCTCGAACACCGCTGGTCCCGCTCTCTTGCACCACATGTGCCCGACCATCCTTGACCGCCCTGTGCCACGCCATTACGCCCATGATGACCGCTAGGAAGCACTATGTCGCCCCTACACTCAGCCATGCCGCTAGCTCACTGTACCACTGTCGCCGAAGAAGCCAACCCATCCTGCTTGGCCCCTCGTCGGTGTATAAATAGAGGCCCTCTCTGCCTCAATTCTCCACACCACCTCACTCCCCACTCCTCACCACACCTCCCACACCCTTCCTTGGAGCAAGGCGAGCACCGCTTCACCGGAATTTAGCCGGAGCCCGCCGCTGCAGTGAAGGAAGGGCACCGTCGATTGGAGTCGCCCCAGGAGCCGCCACGACCACCGTTCGAACCGTCGTCATCGACCACGTCGTTCGCCCCCATTGCCGACCCTAGATGGAGCCCTGGTGAGCCTCACACCCCACCACCGCATTAGTGTTCAGATCTCACCGGAGATGTTCGTCGTCGACGATGAACCTCAGCCGTTGGATCACTTTCTAATCGTAGGGCATAGATTGCACGATACCGTTTCGGTTAAATAGAGTCGTTGACTAGTGGGACCCCCTGTCAGCAGCCCGCTTTGCCACACTATGCAGATTGGGCCGGCCCAGTTAGTTTCCTGCACAGACCTATGAATTGAAATAGTTATTTTCCAATTTAGTTAAAATCAGATTCTGTCAGTAGATTCAAAAATCAATTCAGAGAGATTCACTAAACCAAATTGCATGATTCTAATTTTGTTAGAAAGGTATTTAAATTATCTATCCAAGCTCGTTGGATTCAAATCATTTGGAGTTAGAGATCACCTATAGTAAAAGTAACAAGATAGGGACTTTTTCAACTTCAAACATTTTTCAAAAATCAACCATAAATGCTTTTGAGTTGATTTCAACTCTCAAAAATCATATTTAACAAGACCTATTTGAATATATAAAAATATTTAGGTTTACATGCAGTGACATTGGACTAGTATCAAAAGAATGCTATGTCGGTATTTCTAGTCACTTTAAATCTATTAAATGATAATCTTAAACATGATAAAATATGACCAACACTTTAATCACATTCGCAAATATTAGAATATGTTGTGATGACTTGTGTCAACATGATCCCATATTTTAATTGGAGAATATTAAATCTTAAGTATTTTTCAGTGAGTAGAAATTACTTTTCCAAAATAAGATAAATACAATTAGGTCTTTATTTCATGTGATGATTGTGATGATGCTAGATCATCTAGTGTGAGCCTTTGTGTGCTAAATACAAGTAGTTAAGCATGGTTTGGTGATTGTGTACCTCGTATTCATTTATAGACGATAGTACCGACCCGGGATACGAGGAGGAGGAGTACTACCAAGAAGAAGAAGAGGAGAACTTCAACCACTGCACTACTCAAGGCAAGCTAACACTTGCAAGTTTCTTAACTATGCAAGCCGTCACTAATTGCAAGCTAGAACTATGCAAGTTAACCTTTTCCCACTTGATAACTTAAGCAATATGCATTAGGCATGCTTGGTTATATAGCTTTGATTATACCAATCCCAAGTTTTACTTGCAAGCTTTATTCTTTTACTTTAACAAAGTTCTTTACTTTTAGTTAGTGCTTTGTGAGTATTGGAAGAATAGTATAGATACCATAAAGAGTATAAAACTAGGGTTAACTAGTTATACTTAGATGTCATTCCAAGGCATGAGATTAGAGTTGATAGTTACCCTTGATTAGCACCCCTCTTTAGTAAATACCCTCAGCTTTAGTGGCTAGTGCTAAGCATAAAAGTTGATCACTTTAGATGGGATTACTTAGTGAAAATGATTATGAAAACCTTGGAATGAGGATTCATTCTATTGAAATGTTTTGACATGTGTTATGGACACAAAAGGATTTGATGATGAAAATGTTGAGGCATGAGCCTTAGCCCTTTATAAAAATTGATGGTTGGGTTCGGATGCGATACGATTCCAATTTTACCGTACAACAAGAATACCTGAATTGGGTAGGGCTTAACTGGAAGGTTATATGCCTTAGTATGGGTTCCCTCGCGGAAAGAGGTTGAGCTGAGGCTACCTCGTGAGTGTGAATGTCCACCTATGCAGTTCCTAGGATGGAAGATGGCCATGGCTAGGAGGCCAAGCTCATAGGGGAGGTTCCTATACTAGAGTGTGTAGTTGAAAGGTTATGATTGATTATCCGCATACTAAGTATGATGATCCAGGGTTATCCCTGACGGATGTATCGAATTTTGTGGTGAAAGTATACCACCTCTACAGAGTGTCAACTATTTGAATAGCCGCATCCGCAGTCATGGACAGTTGGAGTGGCCATACTGTTCTGTTGTCAGATGTTTTCAAAATGACTTGTGAAGTTAACTATGACTTTGACTTGACCACAACAGGGTTGTGGATATAAAAACTAGGTTCCCACTTAAGTAATTTAGAACATTAACTTAGTTTTTCTTTATTTCTAAGCTTAGTATGAGATAAACCTGCCTTTTTGCAAATAAACCTAGAGCTTAAGATTCCTACTAGAACTACCTTAGTGATAGTTTGCGAGTACTTAAAGAGTACTCATGGCTTTGTCCCTGGCTATTCCCGTGGCCAGACTATGAGGAGGACTACCAGGATGATGGACATCAGGAGGTCTACGCCAACTAGGATCATCTCCCATCGTCAGCATTGCCTATGACTCTGAAGATGGAGCCCCTACTATGTTTCTTTTCTGCTACTTGATTTGTATTAAGACTGGATCATGAGATCCTTTATTTGTAAGACCTTATTATGGTTTGTAATGGATGATGTACTGTGATACCAATCTGTTATGTCTCGCAAAAATGGTAATCCTAGGATTGCGATGTATGGCATAACAGGCATCTGGGATTAAAAATCTGCGTGTTTACAGTTCCCTTGCGGAAGAGGTTGAGCTGAGGCTACCTCGTGATGAATGTCCACCTATGCAGTGCCCAGGATGGAAGATGGCCATGGCTGGGAGGCCAAACTCATAGGGTAGGTGCCCATACTAGGGTGTGTAATTGAAAGGTTAGGATTGATTATCTGCATACCAGGTATGATGATTCAGGGTTACCCCTGACAGATGTATCGAATTTTGTGGTGAAAATGTACAATCTGTCCAGATTGTCAAACTATTCGAATAGTCACGTCCATGGTTATGGACAGTTGGAGTGGTCATACTGTTCTGCTGTCAGATGTTTTCAAAATGATTTGTGAATTGAAGGATGACCTTGACTTGACCACAACAGCGTTGTGGACATGAAATCTAAGTTCCCACTTAGGTAATGTAGAGAACTAAACTAAGGTCTTTACTCTTAAGGATTTATGAAGTAAACCTGAGTGTTTGCAAAAAAAAAACCTAGAGCTTATGACTCCTACTAGTTTTACCTTACTTATGCTAGTGATAATTTGTGAGTACTTAAAGAGTACTCATGGCTTTGTCCCTGGCTATTTCCATGGCCAGACTATGAGGAGGATTTCCTGGAAGACGGACAGCGGGAGGTCTATGACAACTAGGATCATCTCCTATCATCAGCATTGCCTGTGATCATGAAGAAGGAGCCTTCCACCATGGCGGTCATTGGGACCACAACCAAGTCAGGGTTGTGTCGGCGTGATGTCATGCGACGGCCACCGTCAGGTGGTCGTCTGTGACGGCGCTGGGGTACGCGCGGAGCTGCGAGACTAGGCGCGTTTGAACCGAGGAATCTGGGCGATCCTAATAGGGGCGGTGCTGCTATGGAAAGGTCACCGGAGAAAGCACTACGGCGACGGAAAGCGGCGCCAGATGGCGGTGCGTGATGCGGGAACAAACCAGTGAGGAAGGGGAGGAAGGGAAGGGTCCTGTAGCACCGTGAGCTTACCCTCGACACGTCTAGAGGGTCGGTGAGGACGGGGAAGGCCAGGGTCGTGCGAATCAACGACGGGGAGTGGATGACGGAGTTGGGGACAAGGTGGTCGATTTTGGCGATTGAGGGCATGCCGGCTTACGCGAGTTGGGGAAAATGGCCTAGAAGGGGCAGTGGGTCGCTACGGCGTGCTTAGCTAGGCTCGAGGTGGTCCAGAGCAGCGGGGACGGGTGTCTCTAGCCGGGATAGGGTTCCGGCCAGAGGGGAAAATGGGAGAGGGAGGTCGACAGGGAGAGCGAGAGCGGATGAGGATGGGAGAGAGCCTCGGGTGGTCATATTCTCGGCTCCAGGGTGGCGGGGCGAGGATCTTGACGCCGAGGTGATCGACGGTGGCGCCGGCGACACCCAGCTGCTTCCTCTCCGCGAGGAAGACGACAAGCGAAGGGGTATCTAGGCTCGACCGAGGTGGGCTACTACGAGCTGCTGACTGCTGCATGGGTAGGCGGCAGAGAGGGAAGATGGGAGATGGGCCGGCCTGCTGCGGGTCTATTTTAGAAAATCTTTTTCCTTTTCCTATTTTCTATTTTCTCTTTGTATTTTCATTCAAAACTAGTTTTGGGTATTTCAAAAATACAAGAGGATTTGTAAAAGTATGAAAATACAGCAGGGCCCTTATATCCATTTGGGCTCCAACATTTTTGGTAGTTTTATTTCAAAATTCAAACCCTTTTGAATTCATTTGAGAGAGAGGAAACTAGGATTTTAGGATTTTACTTTGTCCTTTTTCTTGCATTTTTAAGAGATGATGCTCATGAATACACAAACAACCTTAAATTGATGATTAGCTAAAACTGGGGTGTTACACGGTCATAGGTAGGTCCTCATATCAATGGGGCGACCAGGTTCTCATTCTTCTCACTAGAGTCCTCAAGGAGTCAATCATAGTTATATCAGCGATGCGGGATAATAGAGGTCATTCTGCTTGGGAGGGTCGTGTCTTCATGTGGGGTCACGGAGAAGGGCAATGATTGGCTTGGATCATCTATTGGGCCCCACATCATGGAATTGTGGACGGGAAAGATCACCGGGTTGTGCAACAAGGATTTGATCTCCCATGGGTAAAGCAACACACCTCTTTAGAGTGTAAAAACTATGACATGTTACTCCCTGTTTCGGGAAGGAACTAGGAACGCGGTAGGAAAGGAACTCCACGCAAGTGCTAATCAACCTGTGAAGGCCGACGGATATAGATTTTCAGAATAAAAACAACCTTTGAAGAAATATTTATAAAAACCTGCATTGCCTACGACCTATAGTCGGTGGCTGTAGATAGTGCATCAAACACTCCTCTTTAGTGAACTTGCTCAGTACGCTCGTACTAAACCATACCTTCTTAACCCTTACTAGGTTCTAATGATGTTGAAGACGGCGTAAACACCAACTCATCCTCAAGGAGTCGTCACCGAAAGCTCAAGTTCTTCAATAAAGTCAATGGAGTTAACATACACATCAGCTGAAGCGAAGACGAAGTTCCTAAGTAGATAGCAGTATATTCTCTAGCTATAAAACCTACTTCTGTAGAGCATTGCAATAGCAACAATTACAAGCCAAATAGTTTAGATACTAGTATTATTAGTATGATAGTTCTGGGTCGTTATTTCTTGTTCTTCTTTGTAAAAAGTTGTTTTCTTCCTCTTTAACCTAGAGTGTTCTCTGGATCTTTTGTAAAGAGTTGAGTTGCAATCTATAGTCATATCTTGGATCTATTGTACCACTCTGAGGGACGTAATACTAGTGGAATGGTGTTTCATTGGTGTTATATCAATGCCTATAGTGTACTATATCATGCAGTGGTATGCTGGGTCACCATACCGACAATCAGCTCGTCCAGCGTCTGCTCCTCCATCGCATAGTCTACTGTAATAGTTGCCGTCGGTTTTTGACGTTTCTGGTTATAGTGCCTCCGATAATCCTTATCTTGTGTGCATGTGCATTGTTGCATTGTAAGCCAGGTTAAGTACTTTGTATTTGTTTCGCCGTTGTTGGCGTTATTAATTTAACGTCAGGCCTTTTGGCCTATGATCTAAAAAAATCAAGCGAGTCTTTTATTGCGAAGACATCTGGTTTGTACTGGTCGCCTTTATACGAATGCACCTCCGATGCCATGCTCGTCCTCGGGCTGAGAGGGAGTTGACGAATCACATGGAAACAATGGAGGAGATATCCGATGGCCTCTCATGTGGCCTTGCTCTATCCTGGCTTGTACTGCGCCTCCAACTCAATGCGCTGGAGGTTGCGGAAGACTATCATCCTTGTTGTCTCCCCGTCGCTGACGACGGTGATGTGGTCGATGTGGCTCGATTTAAGCTTGAAGACCCTGGTGTTGCTGAAGCTGTCGACATATTGACATAAGGAGGCGCATGTTGGGTGGTCATATGAGTCTGGGTAGAAGTCGATGCCCAATCGTGTGAGGCTAGTGGCTTTTGATTTCGACCACACTGGCCAGTCAAACCTCCCCTTGTATCTGAAGCATCGCAGCATCGGTGCGTCCAGATTGACACCGACCCTGTGCCATTCGTGGAGACGGTTCCTCTAGGTGCAATCAGACAGGAAGATGGACGTGACGGAAGTAAAGTAATTAAGAGGAAAACAATATGGGTTACACGGCACAAAGAATCCGGCGTGTCTCCTCTCATATATATACAACCAAGTTACAGTACAATGTTACAACGTGTTGGTATATTTACAAGCCCTAACACGTGTACAAATACAAGTCTATCACGTATTCTATCACCCTTCCTCAATCTCAACAGGCGAAACAAGAATGAGATTGTGTCTACAATGCTCATACAAAGGCAACGGGAGTGGTTTCGTGAAGATATCAGCAACTTGGTCTTTAGAGGAGATGAACCAGATCTAAAGCTGCTTCTGAGTAACACGCTCGCGGACAAAGTGAAACCACCTCAATATGATTTGTCCTTGCATGAAATACTGGGTTTGAAGACATGTATGTCGCTCCAATGTTGTCACACCATAACACCGGAGGTCGCGCTTGAGTAAATCCAAGCTCCTATAACAAAGACTTAACCCAGACAAGCTCTGCTGTAGCATTAGCAAGATCTTTATACTCAGACTCGGTGCTTGACCTGGAAACTATAGACTGCTTACGAGCACTCCAGGCGATCAAATTACCTCCATAAAATATCGCATATCCTCCTGCGGATCGCTGATTATCCATACTGCCAGCCCAGTCAGCATCTGAGACCGCTGAGAGAAGTGTAGAGGTAGAAGCCCAGAAAAAAGACAACTATCAAGGGTGAAGCGCACATAACAAAGAATGCGCTTGACTGCGGACATATGAGGAGCGCGAGGCTCATGAAGGTACTGGCAGACCTTATTGACAACAAACGAAAAGTCTGGTCAAGTCACTATAAGGTACTGAAGACCACCAACAAGACTGCGATACCGAGTCGCTTTCTCAGCCGAGAGAATAACACCATCAATACCGCACAGACGTTCAGATGACGCCATAGGAGTAGTAACAAGACTGCACTTCAACATACCAGCATGTGCCAGAAGCTCAAGAGCATACTTCCGTTGGCGAAGAAGCAAACTACTAGACGAAGGTGAATGCACCTCAATACCTAGAAAATAATGTAGGACACCAAGATCTTCGACAGAGAATTCAGATCTGAGCTGAGCAATTAATCTGGGAATAGCTGAGGAAGTCAAGCTGACAACAATGATATCATCAACGTATACCAGCAGATAAATAGTGACATCTGATCGCTGAAGAATAAATAGGGATGTATCGGTAGCTGATGGTGAGAAACCCAGTGAACCAAGTACTAAAATGAGTCGAGCATGCCAGGCCGGAGGATCCTGCTTCAGGCCATAGAGTAATTTGACAAGGTGATAATAATGATCAGGTTTGGTAGGATCAACAAAACCAGGAGGCTATCGCATGTATATCTGCTCATGAAGAAATCCATTGAGAAAAGCATTTTGGACATCAAGCTGACGTATGTGCCACCTGCGAGAAAGAGCCATAGAGAGAAACAATCGAATAGTTGCTGGTTTGACCATAGGACTTAATGTTTCTTCATAGTCTATACCATACCGTTTCTTGAATCCCTTAGCAACTAATCAGGCTTTATAATGTTCAATGGAACCATCAGCATGCAATTTCACCTTGAACACCCACTTAGAGTCAATTAAATTAATGCCAGAAACAGGAGGTACCAGATTCCACGTACAATTAGCCTGAAGGGCGGAAAACTCTATCTCCATTGCCGCACGCCAATGAGGAATGCGGAGTGCCTCACGGTAATCACACGTTTCAGCTGTGTCTTTTGAGGCTTCTCGTGCTGCTAGAACACTACTCCAGGCCACTGTACCGTCAGTGCGTACTTTGGGCTGCACAATCCCTTGACGTCGATGCGTAATAGGTCCAAGAGGCACCGATTGTACAGGTGCTATACTCGGTGCAGCTGGTGTGGAAGCAGGCGGCGACGCAGCTGGAGCCTCCTCATCCGATCCTGTTGGATCAAAGGGGACATGAGACAGGAAGGCAACCGGTCAGGAGAGCATGTGGGCAACGCGGTAATTGAAACGGGTGAGGGAGCACTCTGGCGATAAAGTGCAGGCGTGAAGTCACCTCGTCCGGACACGGGGACTAAGGTAGGAGCAGCCGACTCCTCCACGTGATGGTGATGACCCACAAGTATAGGGGGTGTATCATAGTATTTTCGAGGGAAGTGAAACCCAATTTATTGATTCGACACAAGGGGAGCCAAATAATATTTATAAGCCTTAACAACTGAGTTATCAATTCAGCTGCACCTGGAAACAATCTAGCTCACAACAGTTTATCAGTAGCAACAGTTTTATAGTAGGAATAGTAAAGTAACAGCAGTAGTAAAGTAAAGACAGTAGTAACAATAGCAGTAAACGGTAGGATTCAAGTGCAGTAGGCATAGGGATGGATGGATGGGCGTTGCATGGACAAAACAATTCACATAGCAGTCAGAACATAGGGAAATTGTAGATAAATAAGATAAAGCATCCAAGTACTAGATAATCCTAGGCAAGTGTCCCATATATAGTCCTACGTGCTCGCAATGAGAACTTGCACAACATCTTTTGTCCTGCCAGCCCGTTTGTAGCGCGGCCTCAAGGGAACTACTGGCAATTAAGGTGATCCTTTTAATAGAGCACCGGAGCAAAGAATTAACACTCCGTGAACACATGTGATCCTCACATCAAAGCCATTCCCTCCGTTTATCCCGATTTCTGTCACTTCGGGGCCATTTGTTCCGGACAACAACGTGTGAACACAACTTGCAGGTAAGACCATAAACAATACTATCATAATGAATCAATAACATGTTCAGATCTGAAATCATGGCACTCAGGCCCTAGTGACAAGCATTAAGCATAACAAGTCGCAACAAAGTCAAAAAGCACTAGTAGTAGATACTAGGCACCATGCCCTAACAATCCGATGCCATTACATGAACGATCTCATCCAATCCCTACCATCCCCATAGCCCACATCGGGGGATTACTCACTCATAGATGGGGGAAGCATGGATGGTCGATGGAGAAGCGATGGTGATGATGATGGCAATGATCTCCTCCAATTCCCCGTCCCAGATGGGTGCCAGAATGGAGTTTCTGGTTCCGAATCGTCGAATCTGGTGGTGGCGGCGGAGCGGCACTCCTTCTGCAAAAACGTCGACCCCCCTGAGTTTTTAGGTCAGAAGGCATCTTATAGGTGAAGAGGGAGATCGAGGGGGTGTCTAGGGCGGCCAGACCACCCCTTGGCGCGGCCAGGTGGTGTGGCTGGGCCCCAGCCCCACTTTGTCTCGTATTCTGGCTCCGGGAGTCTTCTGGTGAAATAGGATTTTTGGCATATTTTCCGAGATTTTTCCTGATAGTTGATTTTCTACACAAAAACTAGACACCAAGGCAATTCTGCTGAAAACAGCGTCAATCCGTGTTAGTTGCATCCAAATCACACAAGTTTAGAGGAGAAACAATAGAAAAAGTAGATACGTTTTGGACGTATCAACTCCCCCCAAGCTTAGCTTATTGGTTGTCCTCAAGCAATTCAGTTGAAAACTGAGTGCGATAAAAGAAACTTTCACGAACACATTTGCTTCATATGATGTATATATTCTCAGCATGTGATCAACTACTTACACAATTCATAATAAGGAGTATGCAACTAAGTTTAATTAATAGGCATTGCAAGCTATGAAGAGATTCCAACTCAAAAATAATAAGTAGCATGAAGCATAAACATAAGCAACATTACAATGCTCATAACAAGGTATGATATAGTGGTATCTCGCTTGCCTTTGATTATTAATGCCAAGGCACCTCTAAAGTTCAGGTGATGACTAGAAGTAAAGACATCAAAGATACAAGCATCAAAGTCATAACACAAATAATCAAGTTTTGAGACAAGCACATTACACTAAGAATGGCAACTATGCTCTTAAGAAGGTGCTCATGGAATATGTGGAGACTCAACAACGAAATGAAAAGGTTTTGAATAGTTTGAAAGTCTTCCAAATGCTGAAAGTATGGTACTCATTAGCTTTGAGCTCTCATTGCCCATATCATAAGCATCTTTAATATGGTTAAGGTGAAAGTGAGGTCCAATCTGAGTTATATGCTTGACAGACTATAAACTGGAAATCCCATGTCCCTTGAGTACGAGGGCCGCTCCTCATGCTACTCAACTTTAGTTACCGGTAAGTTCTTGTCATCGTAAATACGTGTGTATCATAGAGAACCGCCAACAGAAGAATCCCCATATCAAAATGACAAGGCAAGCAGACAATGAGTATCTCAGCAATCTTCTTATTTACCATGGGAAAATGGTGCTTTTTTCTCTCTTTCCTATTTTCTCAAGTCTCTTTTTTTTCTTTTTCTCAATAGCTATCTCTCTCTCTTTTTATAATAAGAATGATTCATAGATACTTATTATGGTTACGCTGCAGGTTTCCACCATGACAACATGGATTAGACCGGCGGCCCAGGCGTTTCTCTAACACACATGCATAACTCCATGGACTTACAAGCTCCCCTTTTATTTCACACCGACGACATCTTCAAAGAAAAGAGCATGGTATCAACTGGATATATATTTACATGTGTTGAAAGCGTTCCCCGTGACAGCACGGTTCTGCTAATCCCCAGCCTATAATTTGCAAGCATATAAGTTTCATGGACAGTGACAATGGTTCAGGTTTATTAAGTGCAGGAAATAAAGTGTGCCATCAAGTTCGTGAGAGCTTTACTAACTAATTTTCTCATAACAAGCAAACATTTTTTTTGGAAGAAAACAAGGCATATTGAATATGCACGGAAATAGCAAATGATGCTAATAGGTAGGTACGGTGGACACTTTTGGCAATATTGGTTTTAGGGAGTTGGAAACACGAGTAAAACATACTCAGTGTAAGTGAAGGGTAGCAATAGTAAGGGAGCAACAAACAAGAGAGCAATAACTGTCATAATCATGCTTTCAACAAAACATGACTAATCATGGCATGAAGGTGATTCAAGATCCTCAAGGCAAAATAATGCATGAAGGTGATTTCAGTCATATGCATGCGTGAGCATGTGCCAAGTCAATTCAAATGAAACATTCAGAGGAGGATACCACGGTATCATACCAAGTTATGAATAGAGTAATGCAAGCAAACATTCATATGACATGCTACAAACTATTAGCAAGCTGGAACTAATCATATGAAAGCAAGAACTACTAAGCATCCATGAATAACATACACCCTGCATGAACAGACTAAGCATGCCCACAATGATGAGTATATGTACAAAAATGAAAACAAATAGAGTTTGTTACCAGCCTCTTACCACACTTCAAGTTGTCATTAATCCTCATTATTGACCTTCACTTGTGTGGCTTGAATAATAATATGAAACCATATTCACTGAGGACTGCTGAACCCTGCAACAAAACTCACAAAACCAAAGAAGAACAACAAATATTTTGGTGTTTTTGATTTTTAAAACAAGAACCAAAAAGGAAGAACAAGCAAAGCAAAATCTTTTTGGGTTTTTTGAATAGTTCAAACAACGCAAAAAGGAAAAAGCAAACCAAGGAAAAAAGAAGAAGAAGCAAACAAAGAGAAACAACAGAAATTTTTTTGGTCTTTTTGTGTTTTAAAAAGCAAAAGCAAAGAAAGAACGAAAATTAAAAAGAGAACGAAACATGAATATACAAAGTACCGACGCAAAATGATATGGAGATGAGTGCGATGTCGGCATACCTCCCCCAAGCTGGCCAGGATGGAGCGCCTTTGTAGTACGGTGAGGTTCCCTCATCCTGGTGCGAGCTCGAAGACACCCCACCGTGGTGCATAGAGTAATCGTAGGAGGGCACATCCTCCTGGTGCTGTCTGTGGAAGCCCAGCAAGCGGAGCTGCTCGTCCACCTCCTCCTTGGAGCGCGACCACGGCCTCCCGTGAACACTAAACAAAGTAGATTGTGGCAAAGGGATCTCCCTCTCATCCGCGTCAGTAAACAACATCCTATATACTAAACTGTCCATAGCAGAATCAGTAGTCACGAAGTGATGTGTTTTCATGGCAGCAAGGTCAAACCTTTGTGGTGCCAATATAGTATCATTGGGATCCACCGAAAGCTCTAATGCATTGACCATACATGAAGCAATGATGCCCCCATAGATAGGCCCCCTAGTAGCTAGGCGGCGAGCAATAAGCGAGCCAAAGTTGTACCGAGTATCATAGTTAAGCGCAGCAGCAAGGAAGGGTAAATGATAGTTGGAGATATTACTCGTATTCTCCCTACCAAGAATGCTAGTAGCAAGATAATATGCAAAGTATCTAAGAGCGGAGAGTTGGATGTTTCTTATCTTTCCGCGCTGAGCTACGCGGTCATCATCATTGCTCACCCCTCGGTAGAGCTCCAGCAAATCAGGGGGTCGCCCTTGAATCTTCTTCACGGTCCCCGTCATGCCCATACATACAATACTGCAAAATCTTTCCAATGGCATGGTAAAGGGAAGATTATAAATTCTGAAAGAGACAGTTGACTGATAGGGCGTGTTAGTAAACACGAAGTTTTCAACAAAAGTTTTGGTGAGCATAGCGTATTGCTCACTCTCATCTTGCATGTATGAGGTCAAACCAACCCTCTGAATCAGTAGCAAGAAATCATCAAGAATCCCTGCAGCTTGTTAGAAAGTAAAACAAGGAAAAGTAGATGGGTGAGCATCCCCATCATCTCCTTCATTACTAATGCGAGGTGCAATGAGATCTTCATTGTATGATGGCCTAAACTGAGAGGCTGATCTTGAGGGCCTTGACCTCCAAGGTGCATCCCTCTCAAATATTTCTCCAAAGGTATGGTTGTTCATGTTTGATATTCTGAAATTTAAACATCTATTAAACAAGTGATTGCAAAGTGAATATAATGAAGGGCACTACTCATAGGGACTTGTAAGAGGCCTAAACATGCATCAAAACAATATCTCTAAGCATCAAACAAGCTTACAAGCTCTCATAACCTGTCACCTACAGCAGCAAAATACTCAAGATATAAACCACTAAACACAAATCTACTTGGACAAGCGGAGGAGTCACATACCGGAGAACAAATGCTCCAAATTTCAGCAGCAAAGATGGGCTGAGCAAGGAGATCAAAAAATCGAGGGCAAGCACAGCAAGAACGCGATTTTGAGCAATGAACTGGTGTTTACTCGGGAGAGAGAAGAAAGTGGCAATTAAGAGAGTGAGTGGTGGGTCAGGGGTGACCCACACCATAGGTAGGCGCGCCCTAGGGCTGGCTGTGCCACTAGGTGGTGTGCCTGCCTGGTAGGCCCCCTGGTACCTTCCAGGCACTCCGCTGCCCCTTTTTCACTTAAAAATTTAATATGAATTTTCTGGAATTTTTCGAGACACTTTATTTTTGGGCAATTTTTAGGGATAGATGAATGATTTTCTGACAGAAAGATTTTTTTTTGGAATGATGCAATGACAAAACAAGGTTAGAACTACAGAAATTCTAAGACACTCTAACATGCAAGCAACTAACAACAGAAAAGAAAACTAAACAAAAGCAAAAACTAAAATGGATTGAATAGAAGTAAGCGGAGATAATCATGGTGAAAACATTGTTTTGTTCAATGAAATCCTTTTGTTAACAAGGTTGATCAGGTCTTGTTACCAAAACAATTTTATATGAAACAAAACTTTGTATTCCACTAATGATTATGTTACCTCAACCTTGATAGCAATGGTCCCAATCATAATAGTTTCAAATTTTTCTCTTGGTATGGGACAATATATTTCTCCAACTTGAATGCCCTCAACATGCTCAATTGAATTCAAACCATAAGTCCTATCAATCTTCTTGGGGAAATAGACAGTATGTTCCTTGTCATTAACATTGAATGTCACCTTTCCTTGATTACAATTAATAACAGCTCCTGCTGTATTAAGAAAAGATCTCCCAAGAATAATAGACATATTATCATCTTCAGGCATTTCAAGCACAACAAAATCAGTTAATATCAAACAATTATGAGCCACTTGAACAGGTACATCCTCACATATACCCACAGGAATAGTGGTAGATTTATTAGCCATTTGCAAAGATATATCAGTTGGTATTAGTTTTTCAAGTTGAAGTCTCTAGTAGAGAGAAAAAGGCATAACACTAACTCCAGCTCCCAAATCACACAAAGCAGTTCTAACATAACTATTCTTAATAGAGCAAGGGATAGTTGGAATCCCTGGGTCTCTGTCAACACCCGGATTTTTAATCCTAGATTCCCGTTATGCCATACCTCGCAATCCCAGGATTACCATTTTTGCTAGACATAACGGATTGGATATCATAGTACATCATCCATTACAAACCATACATAAGGTCTTACACAAATAAGGATCTCATGATCCAGTCTTAATACAACAAGCAACGGAAATAAAAGATAAGCGTAGCGGTGGGGCCCATCTTCAGGGGCACATGCAATGCTGACGAAGGCAGATACTCCTAGTTATCATATCCGTCCTGTTGGCCATCATCTTGGTAGTCTCCTTCATAGTCTGGCCATGAGAATATCCAAGGAGAAAAGCCATGAGTACTCTTTAAGTACTCGCAAACTACCACTACAAGTAGTATAGTTCTAGGTTAAAGTGCTAAGTCTAAGTTTTAACTATAAAGTTAAGTTTGAAACCTAAGCTGAGTTCAGAAGCAAAGAAAGATAAAATAAAGTTCTAGAATCACTTAAGTTGGAAAGCTATTGTCATAAACACAACTCTGTTGTGGTCAAGTCAAGGTTCATCATTTCATAAGTCATTTTGCAAAACATCTGACAACGAAACATTATGGCCATTCCAACTGTCCATAACCGCGGACGCGGCTATTCGAATAGTTTGACACTCTGCAGAGGTGGTACACTTTCACCACAAGATTCGATACATCTATCAGGGATATCCCTGAATCATCATACTTAGTATGCAAATAATCAAACATAACCTTCCCTTTACACACCCTAGTATAAGCACCTCTCCTATGAGCATGGCCTCCCAACCATGACCATCTGTCATCTTGGGCATTGCATAGGTGGACAACATTGAGAGGTAGCCTCAGCTCAAACCTCTCCCGCGAGGGAACTAATACTAATGCATTTATACTTCCATCTAAGCCTTACCCAATTCAGGTATTGTGGTTGTATGGTAAATTTGGAATGGTATCGCATCCGAATCCAACCATCAGATTTATAAAAGGGTTAACGCTCATGCCTCAACATTTTCATCATCATAAACCATTTGTGTTTCTCAACACATGTCAAAACATCTCAATAGAATGACTCATCATTCTAAGGTTTTCGTAATTCATTTTCACCAAGTGTTCCCATCTAAAGTGACTCAAGTTTTGATCTAGCTTTAATCTACTAAGTTAAGAGTGTTCACTAAGGTGGAAAAGATGGGATCAATCTCATGCCATATAATGACATCTAAGGGTTATCTAAATAGGCCAAGTTTTATACTCTTTATGCTACCTTTAAAACAAGTAAAGGACTTTGTGTAAAGTAAAGGAAGTAAAGCTTGAATTTAATACTTGGGGGTAAATACTAGTCAAAGTAGTGTAATCAAAGCATGCCTAAAGCATCTTTGCTAAACCATCTAGTTTAATGCTAGCTTGCTAAGCATTATACTTGCAAGTGTTAGCTTGCATTGTTAATGGTTGCTTGCCTTGTGCAGTGCAGTGGTTGAAGTTTTCTTCTTCTTGGTAGAACTCCTCCTCCTCGTAGACTTGGTCGGTCCTATCGTCTATAAATACATACGGAATACACAATCATGAAACAATACTTAACTAGTATAATTAGCACTCTAAGGCATATAGTTGATGATCTATTATCATCACAAGCATCACAAGTTTAATTCAATAGTTTCATCCTTTTTATTTTAGAAAAGTAATTTCTACTCATTGAAAAATTAACTAAGATTTAATATTCACCACTACAAATATGGGATCATGTGGACACATGTCATCACCACATATTCTAACATGTGGGAATGTGATTTAAGGGTTGTATCATAATTACTTTGGTTTTAGTTCATTATTTAATGATTTAAAGTGACTAGAAATGCCTATATAGTATTATTTTGGTACTAGTCCAAAGTCACTGCATGTAAACCTTAATATTGTTACATATTCAGATAGATATGGTGAAATGTGATTTTTTAGAGTTGAAATCAACTCAAAAGCTATCTTGGTTGATTTTATAAAAATGTTGTAAGGTGCAAAAGCTTCTGTCTTATTATTTTTACTATGAGGTATCTATAACTCTAAATGAATTAAATCCAATGGTCTTGGATAGATCTTTTCAATACCTTTCAGGAAAAATTTGTATCACTCCATTTGGATTTGTAAATCTTTCTAAAATGAATTTCAAACACAGAGACAAAACTAGGTTTAAACTAAAAAGAAAAATCCTAATTCAAACTAACTGGGTTGCGCGGGAAATGCTAACGAGCTGGCCCTGTGTCACTCCGCAGTGCGGGGCTCAGCTGACAGGGGGGTCCACGGTTAGTGGCTCATAACGTGCAAAGCGGTACTGGGCAAAGTGGGCTGTTATATTAGAGTGGGGATCAATGGCTGTGGATCGTCGTCGACGACGGACCTGTCGCCGGCGATCTCTAACCCTAGCAGCTCTATGGGGGTGCATAGGGGGCGTACCAGGGCTCCAGCGACGACGGCGAGGCGGGAAAACGGACTGGTGGTCGACGGCGAGCTCAGGGACGGTCGAGGCAGCTCCAGGGGTGGTTGCAATCAGAAGCGCCCTTCTCCTCTAGAGGCGGCCTGCTCCGGTGCGATTCCAGCGAACTGCTGCTCCCCATGCTCTGGCTAGAGGTGTGGGACAATTAGTGAGGTGAGGGGAGTGGAGTGGTGTGCTGCAAATGGCTGGGGGTGCCCTCCTTCTATAGGCTCGACGACGAGACCGAGAGGGATGGGCAGGCGACGGTGGCGACATGGCTACGGGCTGCTAGCTGCATGGCTGCGAGCGGTGATCGACGCGCGGTCTCCTGGCAGTGCTCAAGAACTTTAATGCGGGCTTAGGGGCGGTGGTATGCGGTCAGGCGGAGCTGGCGCTCTGAGCGGCAGAGGCGGAGGCTTCAACGGCGAGCGGTGGCTGTGAGGCGTTGGACGGCGAATGGGGGTGTCTGGCGTGCTCCCTGGGACATGGCGACGTGGTGGGCGCGGGCTGCGGTCGAGCGACGGCTTGTGCACGCGTGTCGGGCGCGGTGCTCTGGCGCGTGCTCGGCATGGCACGGTGGCACTGGGTGCGGGGATTGCTCGGTGGTCCACGGCTGGGCCTGTCTCGGGGAGGGGACAGTGGGCGGCGGTGAGGTGTTGGCTAGCTGCTAGACATGGAGAGAGAGGGGGAGGCGGTCTGCTGCGGCGGCGACCAAGTTGGTCGGCGAGGTGGCGCTCGGCTTGGCATGGCCATGCTGCTAGGAGGTAGGGGATGGGGTAGTTAGGTCCTGGTTCGATCATTAGGAGACAAAGGGAGCAAAAGGGGGTCAAATGGGAGACAAGTTTGGCCAGAACACTATTTAAAATAGTGAATTTGGTTTTGTTTGAATTCTGCCTGCCAAGTGTTTGATGAAATGGCCGCATGAACTTTACTTTTGAATTTTGGGTTCAAATTTTTTGAGTGATATCCAATAGTACTAGATAGTATCTGGTTGCAAGGGTTTTGAAATTGGAGTTCATTTGGATGGTTTTTGAAATAGGGGTGATCTAGGCAAATGTATTGAATTCAATTTTGAACTGTCATTTAAAATTAGTATTTGAATGTTTTTAGCAGATCACAAAGTGGGCCTTGGTACCTCATTATGTGTACTAGCAAGGGGTGTAAAGATCCACAATTGTTTCTGTTAAGTTTTGAGTACTAGGAATAGGCAAAGTAGGCATGATAGTTAATTTGGCCAAAATGACCATTCACTTAATTTATTCATTTTGAGTTGTTTTTATTTGGGAAAAAATTGGGAATGATTTAGATGATGTTTATTTCACCAAAGAAACATTTTACAACCAATGAACCACAGAACCATGGCAATTCAAATCAACTCCTAATCTAAATGCACATACACATGAATGCTTTCATATTTTTAATTGGAAAAGTTTTTGTTAACCCCAATTTTGATGATTTGGATCTTGATAAGCTTGGATTAAAGTTTTTGGATGTTAGAAACCTTCCCCCTTAAATAAAATCTCGTCCCGAGATTTACAAAGAAAACTAGGCACTAAAGAGATCTGGGAACTCTGTCATAATGTAATCTTCGCGCTCCCAAGTGGCTTCCTCTTCGGTATGGTTGCTCGACTGAATCTTGAGAAACTTGATACTCCTGGCCCTGGTGGTTCTGTAGGCTTCTTCTAGGATACGAATGGGCACTTCTTGATAGGTCAGGTCATTGTTGATTTCTACAGCTCTGTGATCAATGTTCTTGAAAACTTCAGTCTTCTCGGGCACTTCCAGGCATTTGCGAAGTAACGAGATATGGAACACACTGTGGATGGCTGACATCTCTTCAGACAGTTCTAGTTGATACGATACTTCTCCTCGATGATTCAGAATCTTGAATGGCCCGATATATCTGGGGGCTAACTTCCCTTTTAGACTAAAGCATTGGGTTCCCTTTAATGGTGAAACCTTGAGATATACATAATCTCCGACATTGAAAGTCAGGTCTCTCCTTCTCTTGTCAGCATAACTCTTCTGTCTGGACTGGGCGGTCTTGAGGTGCTCACGGACTTTTTGAACCTTCTCTTCGGCTTCTCGAAGAATGTCTGGTCCAAAGATCTGACTCTCTCCTACTTGCGACCAATTCAAAGGGGTGCGACACTTTCTTTCATATAGGAATTCAAATGGTGCCATTTGCAAACTAGCTTGATAACTGTTGTTATATGAGAATTCTGCGAAGGGCAGGCAGTCCTCCCATTTTGATCCGTATTCTAACACACAAGCTCTAACCATATCCTCTAAGATCTGGTTGACTCTCTCAGTCTGTCCATCAGTTTGCGGGTGATAAGCGGTGCTGAAGTTCAACTTGGTTCCCAATCCTTGCTGGACTTTCTACCAAAATATTGAGGTAAACTGGGTTCCTCGATCTGATACGATGGTCTTGGGGGTTCCATGCAGATTAACAATCCTAGCAATATACATCTCTGCTAGCTTTGCACTCTGGTAGGTAGTCTTGATAGGTATAAAGTGGGCTACCTTGGACAATCTATCAATTATGACCCAGATTGAGTCATTTCCCCTACTAGAAGTAGGTAAACCGCTGATAAAGTCCATTCCTACGGAATCCCATTTCCATTCTGGAATCTGCAATGGTTGCAATAGTCCTGCGAGTCTCTGATGCTCTGCTTTCACTCTTTGACAGATGTCACACTTGGTGATGTAGCTTCCGATTTCTCTCTTCATCTTGTGCCACCAAAATTGCTCTTTCAAATCTTGATACATCTTCGTTCCTCCGGGGTGGATAGAATAAAGAGTATCATTAGCTTCCTTCATGATAACTTGCTTCAGCTCAGAATCTGCTGGCACACAGATACGTCCTTCGTATGAGAGAAATCCTTCTTCGTCTTCCGTGAATCTAGGTACTTTTCCTGTACCAATACGCCGTTTGATTCCGTCGATACTCCCATTCCCCTTCTGGGCTTCCTTGATTTGGCTAATCAAAGTGGGTTGAAGTTCAATTCTAGCTAAGAATCCTTTGCTAACTAATTCAGTTCTAAACTGCTCCAACTCTTCATACAAACTTGGCTATTTCTCCTTGATCATGGTGTTTAGCCTACACGGCAATCTACTAAGAGCATCTGCTACCACATTGGCTTTGCCGGGGTGATAGTGAATGTCAATGTCATAATCCTTGATTAACTCTATCCATCTCCTTTGCCTCATATTCAGCTCCTTCGGAGTGAAAATATACTTCAAGCTCTTGTGATCTGAGTAAATCTCACAGCGATTACCCATCAGATAATAACACCATGTCTTTAATGCCAAAACTATGGGTACTAGGTCAAGATCATGGGTCGGATAATTCTGCTCATGCTGCTTCAGCTGTCGAGACAGATATGCAAATACTTTGCCTTCTTGCATCAATACACATCCGAGACCAATCTTGGATGCATCACAGTATACATCAAATGGCTTCTTGATGTCTGGCATGATCAATATTGGGGCTGATATCAATGTCTTCTTCAGCTCTTGAAAACTGGCTTCACATTTGTCTGTCCATTCAAACTTCTTGTCCTTCTTTAACAATTGGGTCATGGGTCTGGCGATGCTCGAGAATCCTTCTACGAACTTGCGGTAGTATCCCGCTAATCCGAGAAATGCACGGACTTGGGTTTGAGTGATTGGGGCTTCCCATTCTTCGACATCTTTGATCTTGGCAGGATCAACAGAGACTCCTCCGGCAGACACAATATGTCCTAGGAATCCTACTTCTTTCAGCCAAAACTCACACTTGCTGAACTTGGCATAGAACTGATGCTCTCTCAGGGTTTCTAGGATGATTCTCAGATGTTTCTCATGCTCTTCTTCTGACTTGGAGTAGATAAGGATGTCGCCGATAAACACAACTACAAACTTATCTAGGAAATTCATAAAGATCTTATTCATGAGATTCATGAAATAAGCAGGGGCATTGGTTAATCCAAAAGACATAACCGTATACTCGTATAAACCATAGCGAGTAGTAAAGGCGGTCTTTGGAATATCCGTTGCACGAATCTTAAGTTGGTGATAACGAGTCCTAATATCAATCTTTGAGAATACTTGGGCTCCAGTCAATTGATCAAATAGATCCTCTATCTTTGGCAAGGGGTACTTGTTCTCGATGGTGACGTCATTCAACTTTCTGTAATCTGTGCACAAACGATTGCCTCCATCTTTCTTGTCGACGAATAACACTGGTGATCTCCATGGTGAAGCGCTTGGTTGAATCAAGCCTTTCTCTAACATGGCATTCAACTGCTTCTTTAGTTCCACTAAATCTGAGGGGTTCATGCTATAGTGTCTCTAGGCTACGGGTCCGGTTCCGGGGATTAGTTTGATAATGAACTCAATATCCCTATCTGGGGGCATACTTGGCAAGTGACAGGAATTTTTCACGGTACTCCACCACAGTCATTCTTCCTTGCTTCAGTTCGCAGAACTCATCCCTCATTCGGTTGACTAGACCTTGCGGTACGTGGGTGCGGCTGAACTTGACTTTGAATGCTTCACATGTCATAACTTGACCATGGTTCATCAGGCGGATACTGTTCCACCAAGCTCTTGCATCTCCTACCAGATAGTGGGTGGCAAAGAGAACTTTCTCGTTTTCATCAACTCTTGCAACTTCAAACTTGTTTTCCATTGTCTGCAACCAGTCATCGGCATCTAATGGGTTTTCTGACGTGCTAAAGATTGGAGGATTGGTATTCTGGAAGTTCTTTAGCTTGGATCCTTGATGATCCTGATTTCCATGCCCTTGGTTGTTGAGAGCCATCTGGGCAATCTGCTGCAATGTTGCTAAGTTTGCTTGGCGTTCTGCCCTGCTTGCTTCACGGTCTACAATGAGATTTTGCAAGATCTGCAGCATTGGGTCTTGCGACGAGCTGCTCCCTCCTTGGTTTCCATGAGTCATCTGAAGATTGAGATATATACGGGGGTAAGAGGGAATTTTCTAGGTTTTCAGGGTTTTGGTTTCAAAGCTAAAACTTTGAGTTTAACTCAGGTTTTGCTACTGGCTTCATTTCATTCATGCAAGCAACACACGATACTACACACACCACAACAAACAAAGAAAAACAGATGGTTTGAAGAACCATTCTGCAAGCTATGATACAGTGGGATCGATACATGTCATGCTACGATAGTGCTCTAGTGCATCTACTCATCGTCGATGAAGTCGGAGTCCTCATCGTCAGTGTAGAAGTCTACAGCATCCTCCTCTAGAAATTCATCATCATTGCTGAGGTAAGAATCCATGTCTCCCTAGATGTCTTCACCCTCCTCTTCTTCCTCCTTTGCGGCTAGCTGAGCTTCCTGCTCCTTGACAGTCTTCTCGAGGTCAGCCACGTTCTTGCGAAGACGGGCAATGGTGCGATCCTTCTTTGCACGCTGGCGGCAAAGAGACTAATGATCCTGGACAAGTAGTGCGAAAGTCTAGGCCTTCTGGTTGACAATGGCATGGTTCTAGTTGGCTAACTCTCTAGCATTGTCTAGCTCCTTCTGACGGTCATACAATAGGAAGTCGAGGTTCTCCAGTTGGCGCTTCGGTGCTGGATGACTTGGCATCTCCATCGGCATTCCCATGAAGTCACGTCTGGCCTAGTGGGCAAAACGGGTTCCTTGGATTTGGTTGACGCTGAGGGCACATAGACGTGCGAGAGCTTCATGCATTGCCCTGGCTAATCCATCTAGCCAGTTCTTCTCTCTCACGGAGAACTGAATTCTCCCAGAAGTTGGTGCTTCGATGCTTCCTCTAAGATCCGCGGTGACTAGCCACTGTAAGTCTCCTCCTCGGGGTCCTAGAAGTTGAGCTCCAAGAAACTCCGGCTGTGGGCATCCCAGTAATTACGACAGTGAATCCAGATCCCTCTCGAAGATCAGTTGACCTTCGTTTCCCAACTGGTAGAACTTGCTGAACTGAGACTCCATCTACAAGAGTTTAGGATGAGGAAGTTAGTGAAGTGATCAAGTGTGTCAAATTTTTAAGTAGTAATGTAAGAAATTTGAGGCATATGAATTTTTGAGAAAGAATGAATTCCAAGGGATAAGAGAGGAAATAGTTTTCCATAAATACTCACTTTGGTTTTGAAACTAAGTTTTTTTTTGGACGTCCATTCTAACTACGGTCTCCTATGGTCAGGGCCGCTCTGATACCAACTTGTCAACACCCGGATTTTTAATCCTAGATGCCCGTTATGCCATACCTCGCAATCCCAGGATAACATTTTTGCGAGACATAACGGATTGGATATCACAGTACATCACCCATTACAAACCATACATAAGGTCTTACACAAATAAGGATCTCATGATCCTGTCTTAATACAACAAGCAGCGGAAATAAAAGATAAGCGTAGCGGTGGGGTCCATCTTCAGGGGCACATGCAATGCTGACGAAGGCAGATAGTCCTAGTTATCATAGTCATCCTGCTGGCCATCATCTTGGTAGTCTCCTTCATAGTCTGGCCATGAGAATATCCAAGGAGAAAAGCCATGAGTACTCTTTAAGTACTCGCAAACTACCACTACAAGTAGTATAGTTCTAGGTTAAAGTGCTAAGTCTAAGTTTTAACTATAAAGTTAAGTTTGAAACCTAAGCTGAGTTCAGAAGCAAAGAAAGATAAAATAAAGTTCTAGAATCACTTAAGTTGGAAAGCTATTGTCATAAACACAACTCTGTTGTGGTCAAGTCAAGGTTCATCATTTCATAAGTCATTTTGGAAAACATCTGACAACGAAACATTATGGCCATTCCAACTGTCCATAACCGCGGACGCGGCTATTCGAATAGTTTGACACTCTACAGAGGTGGTACACTTTCACCATAAGATTCGATACATCTATCAGGGATAACCCTCATCATACTTAGTATGCAGATAATCAAACATAACCTTCCCTTTACACACCCAAGTATAAGCACCTCTCCTATGAGCATGGCATCCCAACCATGACCATCTGTCATCATGGGCACTGCATAGGTGGACAACATTGAGAGGTAGCCTCAGCTCAAACCTCTCCCGCGAGGGAACTAATACTAATGCATATAAACTTCCAGCTAAGCCTTACCCAACTCAGGTATTGTGGTTGTACGGTAAATTTGGAATGGTATCGCATCCGAATCCAACCATCAGTTTTATAAAAGGGTTAAGGCTCATACCTCAACATTTTCATCATCATAAACCATTTGTGTTTATCAACACATGTCAAAACATCTCAATAGAATGACTCATCATTCTAAGGTTTTCATAATTCATTTTCACCAAGTGTTCCCATCTAAAGTGACTCAAGTTTGATCTAGCTTTAATCTACTAAGTTAAGAGTGTTCATTAGGGTGGAAAAGATGGGATCAATCTCATGCCATATAATTACATCTAAGGGTTATCTAAATAGGCCAAGTTTTATACTCTTTATGCTACCTTTAAAACAAGTAAAGGAAGTAAAGCTTGAATTTAATACTTGGGGGTAAATACTAGTCAAAGTAGTGTAATCAAAGCATGCCTGAAGAATCTTTGCTAAACCATCTAGTTTAATCCTAGCTTGCTAAGCATTATACTTGCAAGTGTTAGCTTGCATTGTTAATGGTGGCTTGCCGTGTGCGGTGCAGTGGTTGAAGTTTTCTTCTTCTTCTTCTTGGTAGAACTCCTCCTCCTCGTAGACTTGGTCAGTACTATCGTCTATAAATACATACGGAGTACTCAATCACCAAACAATACTTAACTAGTCTAATTAGCACTCTAAGGCATATAGTTGATGATCTATTATCATCACAAGCATCACAAGTTTAATTCAATAGTTTCATCCTTTTTATTTTAGAAAAGTAATTTCTACTCATTGAAAAATTAACTAAGATTTAATATTCACCACTTCAAATATGGATCATGTGGACACATGTGATCACCACATATTCTAACATGTGGGAATGTGATTTAAGGGTTGGATCATAATTACTTTGGTTTTAGTTCATTATTTAATGATTTAAAGTGACTAGAAATGCCTATATAGCATTATTTTGGTACTAGTCCAAAGTCACTGCATGTAAACCTTAATATTATTACATATTCCGATAGATATGGTGAAATTTGATTTTTGAGAGTTGAAATCAACTCAAAATCTATCTTGGTTGATTTTATAAAAATGTTGCAAGGTGCAAAAGCTTCTGTCTTATTATTTTTACTATGAGGGATCTATAACTCTAAATGAATTAAATCCAACGGTCTTGGATAGATGTTTTCAGTACCTTTGAGGAAAAATTTTAATCACTCCATTTGGATTTGTAAATCTTTCCGAAATGAATTTCAAACACAGAGATAGAACTAGGTTTAAACTAAAAAGAAAAATCCTAATTCAAACTAACTGGGTTGCGCGAGAAATGCTAACGGGTCGGCCCAGTGTCGCTCCGCAGCGCGGGGCTCAGCTGACAGGGGGGTCCACGGTCAGCGGCTCATAACGAGCGAAGCGGTACTGGGCAAAGTGGGCCATTATCTTAGAGTGGGGATCAACGGCTATGGATCGTCGTCGACGATGGACCTGTCGCCGGCGAGCTCTAACCCTAGCGGCTCTATGGGGGTGCATAGGAGGCGTACCAGGTCTCCAGCGACGACGGCGAGGCGGGCAAACGGACTGGTTGTCGACGGCGAGCTCAAGGACGGTCGAGGCAGCTCCGGGGGTGGTCGCAATCAGCGGCGCCCTTCTCCTCCAGAGGCGGCCTGCTCCGGTGCGATTCCAGCGAACTGCTGCTCGCCATGCTCCGGCTAGAGGTGTGGGACGATCAGTGAGGTGAGGGGAGTGGAGTGGTGTGCTGCAAATGGCTAGGGGTGCCCTCCTTTTATAGGCTCGACGGCGAGACCGAGAGGGATGGGCAGGCGATGATGGTGACAAGGCTACGGGCTGCTAGCGGCATGGCTGCGAGCGGTGATCGACGCGCGGTCTCCTCGTGGTGCTCTAGGACTTTAATGCGGGCTTAGGGGCGGTGGTATGCGGTTGGGCGGAGCTGGCGCTCTGAGCGGCAGAGGCGGCGGCTTCGACGGTGAGCAGTGGCTGTGAGGCGTTGGATGGCGAATGGGGGTGTCTAGCAGTGGGCGTGGGCTGCGGTCGAGCTGTGGCTTGTGGACAAGTGTCGGGCGTGGCGCTCTGGCACGTGCTCGGCATGACGCGATGGCACTGTGCACAGGGATTGCTCGGTGGTCCACGGCTGGGCCTAGCTCGGGGAGGGGATAGTGGGCGGCAGTGAGGTGCTGGCTAGCTGCTAGACATGGAGAGAGAGGGGGAGGCGGTCTGCTGCGGTGGCGACCAAGTTGGCTGGCGAGGTGGGGCTCGGCTTGGCATGCCCATGCTGCTAGGAGGTAGGGGATGGGGTAGTTAGGTCCTAGTTAGATCATTAGGAGACAAAGAGAGCAAAAGGGGGTCAAATGGGAGACAAGTTTGGCCAGAACACTATTCAAAATAGTGAATTTGGTTTTGTTTGAATTCTGCCTGCCAAGTGTTTGCTGAAATGGCCGCATGAACTTTAATTTTGAATTTTGGGTTCAAAAATTTTGAGTGATATCCACTATTACTAGGTTGTCTCTAGTTGCAAGGGTTTTGAAATTGGAGTTCATTTGGATGGTTTTTGAAATAGGGGTGATCTATGCAAATGTATTGAATTCAATTTTGAACTGTCATTTAAAAATATTATTTGAATGTTTTTAGCAGATCACAAAGTGGGCCTTGGTACCTCATTATGTGTACTAGCAAGGGGTGTAAAGATCCACACTTGTTTCTGTTAAGTTTTGAGTACTAGGAATAGGCAAAGTAGGCATGATAGTTAATTTGGCCAAAATGACCATTCACTTAATTTATTCATTTTGAGTTGTTTTTATTTGGGAAAAGTTTGGGAATGATTTAGATGATGCTTATTTCACCTAAGAAACATTTTACAACCAATGAATCACAGAACCATAGCAATTCAAAACAACTCCTAATCTAAATGCGCATACACATGAATGCTTTCATATTTTTAATTGGAAAAGTTTTTGTTAACCCCAATTTTGATGATTTGGATCTTGATAAGCTTGGATTAAAGTTTTGGGATGTTACAAACCTTCCCCCCTTAAAAAAATCTTGTCCCGAGATTTACAAAGAAAACTAGGCACTAAAGAGATCTGGGAACTCTGTCCTAATGTAATCTTCGCGCTCCCAAGTGGCTTCCTCTTCGGTATGGTTGCTCCACTGAATCTTGAGAAACTTGATACTCTTGGTCCTGGTGGTTCTGTAGACTTCTTCTAGGATACGGATGGGCACTTCTCGATAGGTCAGGTCATTGTTGATTTCTACAGCTCTGTGATCAATGTTCTTGAAAACTTCAGTCTTCTTGGGCACTTCCAGGCATTTGCGAAGTAACGAGATATGGAACACACTGTGGATGGCTGACATCTCTTCAGGCAGTTCCAGTTGATACGATACTTCTCCTCGACGATTTAGAATCTTGAATGGCCCGATATATCTGGGGGCTAACTTCCCTTTCAAACTAAAGCGTTGGGTTCCCTTCAATGGTGAAACCTTGAGATATACACAATCTCCGACATTGAAAGTCAGGTCTCTCCTTCTCTTGTCAGCATAACTCTTCTGTCTAGACTGGGCGGTCTTGAGGTGCTCACGGACTTTGTGAACCTTCTCTTCGGCTTCTCGAAGAATGTCTGGTCCAAAGATCTGACTCTCTCCTACTTGCGACCAATTCAAAGGGGTGCGACACTTTCTTCCGTATAGGAATTCAAATGGTGCCATTTACAAACTCGCTTGATAACTGTTGTTATATGAGAATTCTGCGAAGGGCAGGCAGTCTTCCCATTTTGATCCGTATTCTAACACACAAGCTCTAACCATATCCTCTAAGATCTGGTTGACTCTCTCAGTCTGTCCATCAGTTTGCGGGTGATAAGCGGTGATGAAGTTCAACTTGGTTCCCAATCCTTCCTGGACTTTCTGCCAAAATCTTGAGGTAAACTGGGTTCCTCGATCTGATACGATGGTCTGGGGGGTTCCATGCAGACTAACAATCCTAGCAATATACGGCTCTGCTAGCTTTGCACTCTGGTAGGTAGTCTTGATAGGTCTAAAGTGGGCTACCTTGGACAATCTATCAACTATGACCTAGATTGAGTCATTTCCCCTACTAGAAGTAGGTAAACCGGTGATAAAGTCCATTCCTACGGAATCCCATTTCCATTCTGGAATCTGCAATGGTTGCAATAGTCCTGCGGGTCTCTGATGCTCTGCTTTCACTCTTTAACAGATGTCACACTTGGCGATGTAGCTTCCGATTTCTCTCTTCATCTTGTGCCACCAAAATTGCTCTTTCAAATCTTGATACATCTTCGTTCCTCCGGGGTGGATAGAATAAAGAGTATCATTAGCTTCCTTCATGATAACTTGCTTCAGCTCAGAATCTGCTGGCACACAGATACGTCCTTCGTATGAGAGAAATCCTTCTTCGTCTTTCGTGAATCTAGGTACTTTTCCTGTACCAATACGCCGTTTGATTCCGTTGATACTCTCATTCCCCTTCTGGGCTTCCTTGATTTGGCTAATCAAAGTGGGTTGAAGTTCAATGCTAGCTAAGAATCCTTTGCTAACTAATTCAGTTCTGAACTGCTCCAACTCTTCATACAAACTTGGTTGTTTCTCCTTGATCATGGTGTTTAGCCCACACGGCAATCTACTAAGAGCATCTGCTACCACATTGGCTTTGTCGGGGTGATAGTGAATGGCAAGGTCATAATCCTTGATTAACTCTATCCATCTCCTTTGCCTCATATTGAGCTCCTTCTGAGTGAAAATATACTTCAATCTCTTGTGATCTGAGTTAATCTCACAGCGATTACCCATCAGATAATGACGACATGTCTTTAATGCCAAAACTACGGCTGCTAGCTCAATATAATGGGTCGGATAATTCTGCTCATGTTGCTTTAGCTGTCGAGACAGATATGCGATTACTTTGCCTTCTTGCATCAATTTAGAGGGTTCTACAACAGTTTTATATTTCTTTTTTCTTTTCTTACGAGTAGTACCACTATTTTCAGCTTGTTGAGAATCCTTCTCAATTCTTTTGGGATGCCCCTCAGGATATAGAGGATCCTGGGTAGCAGCACCACTTCTAGTTCTAATTTCATAAGCATGTTTTTCCTTGGTAGCATTAATTAGCAAGTCTTTTTGCACTTTAATAAGTTGATCTATTTGAGTTTGAACCATTTGGAAATGCTTAACAATCATTTTAACATCATTAGAGGTTGTTTCCACAATATCTTTTAACTCAACAATAGCTCTATTGTTTTCCATTAGATGATTTTGCACCCTTTTATTAAAATTATCTTGTTTAACAATAAAAATATCGAATTCTTCTAAGCATTGATCAGGAGTTTTAGAGTAAGGGATATCACCTTCATCAGAGTGTTGGAGAGAGTGTACCTCAATAGTGGATGAATGGGGAATTGGCTTACACAATTCTTCTATAGGAGGTAAATTCTTGACATCTACAGCTTTAATTCCCTTCTCCTTAAGACATTTCTTAGCTTCCTTCATCACTTCATCATGCAATTCAATAACTCCCCTCTTCTTAGATGATGGTATACACACCGATATAGCTGGTTCGGGTATAATTGTTTCAGGTATAGCTGGTTTAGGAGGAGTCCAATCTTCATAGTTCTTGCTTATTTTAGCCATTAATTCCTCAGCTTCCTTGGGAGTCCTATTCCTGAAAACGCAATCAGCACAGCTATCCAGGTATGTCCTAGATTCTTCAGTTAGTCCATTATAAAATATATCAAGAAGCTCATTCTTAGGTAATGGACATCCAGCCTGTGCATGAATCAAAGCACAAAACCTTGCCCAAGATTCGGGCAATATCTCTTTTTCTCCCTATTTAAAATCAAAAAGTTCCTGCAAAATAGCATGTCTAGCACTAGGAGGAAAATATTTCTGCAAGAAAGTACTAATCAAGCAATCAGGGTTATCAATAGATCTAGGAGGTAAATTACTAAACCAAGTTTTAGCTTCTCCTTTCAGTGAAAAGGGGAAAATTTTAGCAACAAAGTAGGTGCGCATCTTAATATCATCAAAAAACAGGCCACTCATGGTAGAAAGCTCAGTCATATGTGCTACTGCACTTTCATTCTTAGTCCCACAAAAAGGTTCTTTCTCAACAATAGCTATATAGAATAAATCAAGAGAGAACTCATAATCTTTATCTTTAATTTTTATGGGAGAAGTAGCAAACTTAGCATTAGGAGACAATTTGGGTCTAATAGTACGTCTCTCAAGGAGACTCTTAGCAGCGCTCCTATCATGGGTGTTTTTACATTCTTTAATAAATTCATCGGTCATCTCAACATAACCATCTTCAATATCATAACTCTCACTAGACTCAGGTGAACTAACATGTGTAGTAGTGTCTTCATTAGGAGTTTTAGTATTTCCAGCTATAGTTCTAGCAATCGTAGCATCTAGGAAAGGACTTAATGAACCACTCTTATCAAGCATAGTGGAAGCAGCATCATAAGTATCAGAAGTTTTAGATTAAGCAATATTAGCAGCGTGTGTAGCATGTGTGTGGTGTGGTGTAACGAGCTTACTCATAACATATGGTGAATCAAGAGCAACAGAGGTGTTTAGAACCGTACCTCTTCTTGTAGTGGATGGTAAAATAGGAACCTTGCCATCACGAGACTTACCCATGATGGATGGATGGCAGTGACCAATAGAGAATCCAAGTGAACTTGATAAATACAGCTATGCTCCCTGGCAACGGCGCCAGAAAATAGTCTTGATGACCCACAAGTATAGGGGGTGTACCGCAGTATTTTCGAGGGAAGTGAAACCCAATTTATTGATTCGACACAAGGGGAGCCAAAGAATATTTATAAGCCTTAACAACCACGTTGTCAATTCAGCTGCACCTGGAAACAATCTTGCTCACAGCAGTTTATCAGTAGCAACAGTTTTGTAGTAGGAATAGTAAAGTAACAGCAGTAGTAAAGTAAAGCCAGTAGTAACAATAGCAGTAAACAGTAGGATTCGAGTGTGGTAGGCATAGGGATGGATGGACGGGCGTTGCATGGACAAGGCAATTCACATAGCAATCAGAACATAGGGCAATTGCAGATAAATAAGATAAAGCATCCAAGTACTAGATAATCCTAGGCAAGTGTCCCATATATAGTCATACGTGCTCGCAATGAGAACTTGCACAACATCTTTTGTCCTGCCAGCCCGTTTGTAGCGGGGCCTCAAGGGAACTACTGGCAATTAAGGTGATCCTTTTAATAGAGCACCGGAGCAAAGCATTAACACTCCGTGAACACATGTGATCCTCTCATCAAAGCCATTCCCTCCGGTTATCCCGATTTCTGTCACTTCGGGGCCATTGGTTCCGGACAACAACGTGTGTATACAACTTGCAGGTAAGACCATAAACAATACTATCATAATGAATCAATAACATGTTCATATCTGAAATGATGGCACTCGGGCCCTAGTGACAAGCATTAAGCATAACAAGTCGCAACAAAGTCAAAAAGCACTAATAGTAGATACTAGGCACCATGCCCTAACAATCCGATGCCATTACATGAACGATTTCATCCAATCCCTACCATCCCCATAGCCTACATCGGGGGATTACTCACTCATAGATGGGGGAAACATGTATGGTCGATGGAGAAGCGATGGTGATGATGATGGCGATGATCTCCTCCAATACCTCGTCCCGGCAGGGTGCCAGAACGGAGTTTCTGGTTCCGAATCGTGGAATCTGGTGGTGGCGGCGGAGCGGAACTCCTTCTGGAAAAACGTTGAACCCCCCTGAGTTTTTAGGTCAGAAGGCAACTTATAGGAGAAGAGGCAGACTGAGGGGGTGTCTGGGGCGGCTAGACCACCCCCTGGCATGGCCAGGCCCAGCCCACGTGGCTAGGTGGTGTGGCTTAGCCCCAGCCCCACTCCGTCTCGTATTCTGGCTCCGGGAGTCTTCTGGTGAAATAGGATTTTCGGCATATTTTTCGGGATTTTTCCTGATAGTTGATTTTCTGCACAAAAACTAGACACCAAGGCAATTCTGCTGAAAACAGTGTCAATCTGTGTTAGTTGCATCCAAATCACACAAGTTTAGAGGAGAAACAATAATAAAAGTGTTCGGGAAAGCAGATACGTTTTGGACGTATCAGCTGAGGTGACGTAGCCGAGCCAGGAGTGGAGCCGGACAAACCATGCATGGGCAGCAACTCCAATGTAGGACCATGCATGATGGGTTGCTGATCGACGTGATGTTGTAGCTATGTAGTAACAGGGGAAACATCTTCATTTTCTGGAGTAAGAAGTTCCAGACAAGCACCCCGTCATGTTCCTACACCATGGTTAGCAAGCAAAGGCGGAACATATGCAGTATCCATAAATTGGTCAGCGAAAAGTAACGATGATTCAGTGAACGTAGGTGTTTGAGGAGAGGGCATGTTGGTAAAGTGAAAAAGTTCTCATCAAAGATCACAACGCTAGAGATATAAACTCGATTGGAAGGAACATGGAGACATTTTTACCCTTTATGTAACGAACTATAGCCCAGCAAAACACACTTTTTAGAATGGAACTCAAGTTTATGATTTTTGTATGGTCGAAGATGAGGCCAACATGTGCAGCTGAACACCTTGAAGAAAGTGGAATCAGGAGATTCTTTGAGAAGTCGCTCAAGAGGGTGTTGGGGATATGCTATATGGGTATCCTCATAGCATGTCACCAGTCCGCCTAACTTGGGAGGCCCATAGTTGGTAGCAAGGCCTATGTCCTGCTGGGTAGCCTAGTTAGATGGATCCAGAAGGTAGGCCCATACCGGATAAAGGAAGGCTACGCATGAGTCACCGACACACTCGGAGCCTTGGAGTACAAGACACGTAAGACTAGTTTGTATTAGTGTAGGACTCTTTACCTTGTCCGCCAAGGACCTTTCCCTGTAAACCCTAGGTGTTGGCGCCTTTATAAGCCGGCATGTGGGAGCCTTTAGGGCACAACCTCTCAGATTGCTACGGACAATGCGCAACACCTCGCATAGCGAACCTATCTCTGTAACTCAGCATATTACCATTATAGTGATTTATAGCAGGAGTAGAGTTCCACCACCGTTGTGGGACTTGAATGTGTTACCTCATACCCGCTGATATCCCACAAGTATAGGGGATCGTGTGTAGCCTTTTCGATATGTAAGAGTGTCGAACCCGACGAGTAGCTAAAGGTAGGATAAATGTTCTCTCAATTTCTATCAACTACTGATACAACTCTACGCACACTAAACGTTTGCATTATCTAGGAAATAAAACTAGAGCAATAATACGAGTACTAGAGATAGCTTTGCATAATAATAAATAACAAGAAAGTAAAGTTAGTTTCTTCAGCAATAAAATACACTAAACTAACAGAATCATGAGTGTGGAATAATGCTGGTAATTGTGGTGGCTTTGTCCAAGTTTAATTAGCGAATAAATCGGGTTCATTGTCTTCGATGCAGTTTTCTATGTGGGAGAGGCTAAATATACATGCGCTTCACTACTTGGAATTACATGTACTATATGATTGGATTGTTAGCAAACATCCGTAACTACTAACAATGCATTAAGATTTCCCCAACCATAATGATCTTCTTACTCCCATACGTGCAATGTTCTGGTTCGCATCCTCAGGTTTCTGTCACTCCGGCAGAACTGCCCCCTTCCTCTTACACATACTATAAACCCTATGATGTTTAATCCATGCGCACACAAATATAATGGACACCAAAATACTGCACCATATCAATATAAAACTCTAATGAACCAAAGACGTTCAACCATTCAATCTAAGAACAAAGAAACTACACAAACATGACATAGATCATAGGATTATAACTTATGGCATCAAACACCATGTTTAGATAGGACGGTACAGAGGTGTGTGGGAGGATGAACCACTGCATACTAGGAGGATTAGGTGATGGAGATGGCGGTGAAGATGGTGAAGAGGGCGGTGCCGGCACCGGCGGCGGCGCGGTGGACTCCTTCCCCGCCGCTGGTATCATGGGGGAGCACCGCCCCTTAGCCCCTTCCTTCATGGCTTCTTGGGAGCCCTCCCCCATGGAGATGGGATCCATGGGGGAGGCAAAAACATGGCTTTGGTGGCTACAAATTTCTGGGTGGATATGTCCTCCATGAATTAGGTTTCCTTTCTTTATATAGCTTCTCGGATTCCCGTCACCCCATCTTAGGCTGCAGTAAATCAGGCCCAGCGGGCCCGTCTGGACTTGAAATCAGCTAAATTTTATGTTCAGGACGTTTGTCACGAAATTTTTAACAACTTTGTAGTTGAAGAGTTTTCCATTTGACGCCGTCTTTGACCTGAAACGTGACCATCTTCAAAAAGAGTTCTGAGACAGATTTCTGAAAAATCCCAATTTGACTCCAACAAGATTTCCACTTGTATTCTTGGTAATTCCTACACATCAAAGTGTAAAACAAGAACATTGTGCACTTTTGCAACTATTAGTAGGTTAGTCCAAATAAATCATAAACTTTATATAAAAAGGAGAGTCAAAAGCATAATAATAGCATAAAACCATCAAAAATTATAGATACGTTATGGACGTATCAACATCCCCAAGCTTAGTTCCTGCTCGTCCTCGAGTAGGTAAATGATAAAAACAATATAATTTTTTAGGCGACATGCAGCCAACACAATCTTGATCATCATTATTGTAAAAGCATTGCAGCTGGGATCAAAGTACTTAAAACATGAACATGAAAGATAGAGTTCTAACAATAAGACATAGAAACTATGTTATAACATGAAAAGGTACAAACAAAAGATCATGAATAACAATCCATTGAAATACATTTGTTTGTTTCACATATAGAAAACATAATAAGAGTGGTATTCAGCTTGTCCCTCATGGTATAGCAAAACATAAATGCATAGGACACCTTCAAAGTTCATAAGGGTGACTAGACAAATAATTTAAGAACAAGGAATATCAAAGTTATGAATCAATCAACAAGTTTTGGGACAATGCACATTAAACTAAGAATGACCACTATGCTCTCTCAATTGGTGTATAAAGATAGAAGATGGAGACTCAACATAAAAGTAAAAAGAAAGGCCCTTCATAGAGGGAAGCAGGGATTTCAAGTTTCATAAAGAGCTTCCAAAAATTATGGTACTTATTAGCTTTCAGCTCTCATTGCCCCTATCATAAGCATCTTGAGGTTATTTAAGGTTAAAGTGACACAAATATGAGGATATGCTTGACAAGTTATAAGATGAAAATATCATGCCCCTTGCTTACGAGTACTGAACCTCATGCTACTCAACTTTAGTCACGAGTAAGTTCTTGTCGTTATAAGTACATGTGGATCATGGAGAACCGCCAACGGGGTGCCCCTTGCCCCATGACACAGGAGCTATCCCATATCAAAATGATAAGGCAACAGACAATGAGCATCTCAGTGATCTTTTTATTTGCTATTTGCATAGGTGTTTATTGAGGATGCTTCATAGAATGCTCACTATGGTTATGATGCAAGTTTCCACCATGATTAGGCATGGCTTAGGCTAGTTGCCCATGCGTTTCTCTAACACACATACAAACTCCATGAGCTTACAAGCTCCCCTTTTATTTCACACTGTTGGGATCCATAAACAAAACAACATGATATCAACTGAATAATAAGTGCAATGTTGAAAGCGTTCCCCATGGTACATGGTTCTGCTAATTTACAACTTATAACGCGCAAGAATATAAGCAACATAGATGGACACAATGGTTCAAGTTTATTAAGTGCAAGAAAGTAAAGTGTGCCATAAAGTTTGTGAGAGATTTAATCACTAATTTTCACATAACAAGTCTAATTTGGAAGGTAGATAAAAACATGAATATACTTGGAATGGTGTAACACACCATGCATAGGAATTTATAGTGGACTCTTTGGAATAACTTGGTTTTCTTGGAGGTTGGATGCATGAGTAGAACTCACACTTGGTACATGTGTAGGCTAGCAAAAGACTAGGAGCGACCAACTAAGGGAGCAATAATGGCCATAATCATGCAAAGCGACAAAACATTATTAATTAAAGCATAAAGTGATATTACAAGTCGAAAACTAAATGCTCATAGAGGCTAAGGTGACTGGTCTATAGTCTTAACATGGTGTAAGCATGTGCCAAGTCAACCCAAATAAAGCATCAAAGGAGAGTAACAAAATATTATGCTTTTGTATGCTAAAACAGTGCATGATTCTTTCAGGGCACATTAAGCAATTGTTTGGAACCAGTCATGCTACAGAAATAATCACTAAGCATAAAGTCAAAGCAACATTCAACATGACATGATAAAGTCTAGGCCACAGTAAAGACAAGCTCCTTTTATACCAATTATAAGCATGAGGTTTCCTACTCTTTTCCAACCAATTAACTTATTTGAAACAACATATGAATGCAGGGGTCCAACCAATTTATTTAAGCAAACCAAACAAAATAAAACTAAAAACAAAAATGAAGACGCTCCAAGAATAACACAATCGTGCATGAAACAAAAAATGAAGTGTTTTGGAAGAAAACCTGAGATTTTTATTGATCAAGAAGGGCATGCCTTGGGCATCCCCAAGCTTTGACGCTTGTACTTCTTGAATATTTCTTGGGGTAACACGGGTGGCATCCCCAAGCTTGATATTTTATCCATTCTTCATCTCATCACATTATTCTTCCCTACACTTGAAAATTTCCTTCCTACAAAACTTCACACAATGTTCATTAGCAACATTAGTGTATTCAAGATAATAAGTCTTTAGGTCTAGTTTCAACACAAGTAAAACTTCCATTAAAGCATAAGCTACTGTAGCAATTCATTCTAAAAGCTCAAGTGATCAAAGAGAACTCAAAGATAAAGAGATTAAGAGGCAAATGCAAATAATGGCAGAGATCTGTCAAAATAGACCAATAGGTAAAAACCGATTTTTTGAAGACCTTCTGTTGCTCAAATCGAAAAGTGCTTAACTAACAAAAGTTAGATAATAACATGGGGCATAAGCACAAACAATTACAGCTCAATTTGACATATAGGGATTTTTCACGATTGTTTTCAGTGAAGCACAAATATCTGTTTCGGGACAACAACTTTCCCAAGTCTTACTTCTCTCTCATTAGAGGTTTATTCTTGGCACAAAAAACACACAAAAAGGATAAGTAGAGGTTATTAATGAGGCAATAACTTCCAATACTCAACAAAAGAAAAACTTACTGAAAGGGTTATCTCCCAATAATGCTTTTCTTTAACGCCTTTCAGCTAAGGCATAGAAGCAAGATTAAAGTATTTTTGATATATACAAGTTTTTAACTAAAAATCTTCCATGGGAAGATTTGTTTTGGTTTCATAGGCATGAACGCAAGTGTTCAAGGTCGACCCCCACTTAACAATTACTCATCTTTCCAATCACTTTCCTTTTTGAAAACATTTGTAGGTAACAAGTACAACTAATTTTTTTTGTAATTCGCATTCCCTATTCATACTAAGATAGGGAACAAATTAAAACTGAAAGTAAAAACTACTTAGATATAAAGCAAACAAGTGCACATAAGAATATTCACCCACACGCTATTGCTCCCCAACAACGGTGCCAGAAATGGTCTTGATATCCCACAAGTATAAGGGATCGTGTGTAGCCTTTTCGATAAGTAAGAGTGTCGAACCCAACGAGGAGCTAAAGGTAGGATACATGTTCTCTCAAGTTCTATCTACCACTGATACAGATCTACTCACACTAAATGTTTGCATTATGTAGAAAATAAAACTAGAGCAACATTACGAGTAGTAGAGATAGCTTTGCATGATAATAAATAACAAGAAAATAAAGTTAGTTGCTTCAGCAATAAAATACACTAAACTAACAGAACCATGAGTGTGGATTATTGGTGGTAATTGTGGTGGCTTTGTCTATGTTTAATTAACAAATAAATCGGGTTCATTGTCTTTGATGCAGTTTTCTATGTGGGAGAGGCTAAATATACATGCGCTTCACTACTTGGAATTACATGTACTATATGATTGGATTGTTAGCAAACATCCGTAACTACTAACAATACATTAAGGTTTCCCCAACCATAGCCTTAATTTTAATGATCATCTTACTCCCATACGTGCAACGTTCCGGTTCGCGTCCTCAGGTTTCTGGCACTCCGGCAGAACTACCCCTTCCTCTTATACATACTACAAACCCTATGATATTTAATCCATGCGCGCACAAATATAATGGACACCAAAAGACTACACCATATCAACATACAACTCTAATGAACCAAAGACGTTCAACCATTCAATCTAAGAACAAAGAAACTACACAATCATGACATAGATCATATGATTATAACTTATAGCATCAAACACCATGTTTACATAGGACGGTATAGAGGTGTGTGGGAGGATGAACCACTGCATACTAGGAGGACTAGCTGATGGAGATGGCGGTGATGATGGTGAAGATGGTGACGGCGGCGCCGGCGGCACCGCGGGAGAGTCCTTCCCCGCCGCCGATATCATGGGGGAGAACCGCCCCTTAGCCCCTTCCTTCATGGCTTCTTGGGAGCCCTCCCCCATAGAGATGGGATCCATGGGGAGGCAAAAACGTGGCTTTGGTGGCTGCAAATTCGTGGGTGGAGATGTCCTCCACGAATTAGGTTTCCTCCGTTTATATAGCTTCTCGGATTCCCGTCACCCAATCTTGGGCTGTAGTAAATCGGCCCCAGTGGACCCGTCCGGACATGGAATCAGCGTAATTTTATATCCAGAACGTTTGTAGAGAAATTTCCAACAATGTTATAGTTGAACATTTTTCCGTTTGTCGCCGTCTTCGACCCGAAACGTGACCATCTTCAAAAAAAGTTCTGAGACAGATATCTGGAAAATCCCAATTTGACTCCAACAAGGTTTCCACTTGTATTTTTGGTAATTCCTATACATCAAAGTGTAAAACAAGAACATTGTGAACTTTTGCAACTATTAGTAGATTAGTCCAAATAAATCATAAACTTTATTAAAAAGGAGTGTCAAAAGCATAATAATAGCATAAAACCATCAAAAATTATAGATACATTATGGACGTATCACCCGCCAACTCTCCGCCTTACCCCACATCTCTAAACAAGCACTATGAGGAACCCTCCATGGCGTACTCGTTGGCAATACCACGATAGTTGGCGCCCTCCATGGGGAAAGAGGTGCTTCGAGATCTACACTGGGCGAGGTCCAATCTCTTCGCGGGAATCGATGACACCGTAGGCATCGAACGCGTTCTCTTCTCCGGCAATGTCCCAATCGTTCCTCCAGAGAAGTTCTGGGTGACGGCGAAGACGAACCCGACATGTTGCTCCGTCATCCCCTTCGGAGACATCCACATCTTCATCGGCGAAACTGACTCGGGTCCTGGCTCCTAGGAAGTCAGAAACTCGTCAAGCCCCGCACGGACCGCCTATGAGAAGGACACGTTCGCGGAAGGACCTTGGCCATACCTCTCCTTGGAGTACAATAGCTCGGATCAGGAAATTTCAAGGCCCACCCGAACCGCCCATGTGCAGGATATAAAGGTGGAAGGACCCTACAAATCCGCTTGGCTTCCCGACGCATTAGAGATGCGCAGGTCTCACTTTGTCGATGTCGTCACCATCTTCGATCTGGCTAGATGCATTCAGAGGGATGGAGAACCTCCCCATGAATACCTCGCCAGATGGATGAGGGTGAGGGAAACCCTAGAGGGTGACCGCACCGACGAGCTCGGTTACCACTTCATGGAAGTTCTCACACCTGGAACACTCCTCCGACATACCCTCCGAAGGCGGCAGGCCGCAGGTCCTCTCACCCTTGGTGAGATGGTTACCATCGTCAACGAATATGTGGAAGCCAACAAAGAGGCTAAAACGGCGATTGCCGTCATGGCCAGAGGAGGAAACAACAACAACGGCCTGCCTCCATCACCCTCCACATCCGCCATCGCCAACACCGAAGCCAACTCCGACTCCATCCTTGACGCACTATACGCTGACATCAATATGGATGGCGGTGGCTCGGACGCTAACTTGGAGGAATACGACACTGTTATGAGGGAGATCGAGCAGGAGATCGAGAAGGAGGAGCACACCGAGAAGACCAACGCTTCCCACCAGGTGCGTGTCGCCATTGTGAGCGTGAAGGAAGAAGATAGACAGGAACAAGAATGTGAGAGAGCTCCACCCACGCCAGTGGTGACCAAAGCAGTAGCAGCTAAGAAGGTCGCCGAGCCTCCGGCTCTAGCCAAGGCTATGCCTCCTCCGGTTTTCCACCCGTAACCAGCGCAGGAACTCACCATAGCCCCTAGTACAGCCCGACAATCAAATCAACCACCGATGCCACCGTCAACGCCTACAGCCGGCAACCCATTGGCTACCCCTGTCGACAAAGCAATTTATGGCGCACTCCTCATTGAACCTATCACCGTCACCCATATCTGGAGCGTTACGGAGCTTGACAAGAAGCGCACGGCAATCTTGGCAGAGGCCAAGTGCATCGCGGAGTAGGGCCCTAAGCTGGACGAAGATATGGCAAGGGCACAACAATCCATTAAGGCGGCAAGAGCTATGGAGGCTGAGTACAAGCAATTGTTGTTAAAGCAAAAGGCAAAAAAGGCACCAGTTCACGTCGTCGAAGATCCTGGCGTTCGGCGCCGGTTGGGGTATGAGGGCTCCAAGCCGACAAAAGCCACCCCATACATTGATTCGGAGGGGAGGCAAGTCATGCCAACTCCCACCCTCAACATCGCCGTTGCCAAGACCCTCCTGGAGCAGGACAGGTCACTAGTAGTAGCTTCTCAGGTGTACGACCTAGTCGCTAAGGCATGCAAGCACCATGAAAAGGCTACCTCGCAGAGCCTCGAGTCCAACCTGGAGCTTTGTCAGTCAACCCTGAATAGCCGTAGAAGGCCAAAATCTCCCCATGACGAGGAATCCCACACAGGCTCCACAGAACGAAGACGGAGAGAAGCACGTAATAGGACTGATGCCATCCCCATATCCTCCGATCATGAAGAAAAGGCTCATCCTCGCCTGTCGCCACCTCCTCCACCATCTCGGCGTCACGAGGAACCAGAGCCGCGCCATCGTACAAGCATGCCATCGCCAAGGCGACACCAAGCCGGAGTCGTTATACGCGACCAGCGCGAGCAGCCTTGGCATGCTGGAGAGCGCAGTGGCAATGAAGGACACAGGAGCAGGTCCCATAAGGAACCGCCACATCCGACAAGCAACCGTGACAGGCGTGAGGAGTCATAGGAGGGCCATAGCAAGAAGGCTAACCCCCGCCTCCACCGCCACTGTCGCCACCTAGCAGCCATCATGGCGGAGGCCATGGTGGATCTCACAAATCTCGCCACAACTCCCCTCCTCATGATGGAAAAGGGAAACACCCAGAGTCATATGACGCACGATCGCGGTTGGACAAGATCCAAGAAGCTCGGGAACTCCCATACCTTGGGCCACATTGTTTTGGACCAGTAATACGGGCCACAACTTACCCCAAGGGCCTCTAGATAGACAAGACCATCAAGACCTACAATGGCACTGCCAGGCCAGCAACGTGGTTGCAGGACTACAACGAAGCAATTCACATCGCAGGGGGAACCCCAATGTTGTCGTCAAGTATCTCCCACTCATGTTGACCGGCACCGCCCGACAATGGATCGACGACTTACCGGAGAAGTCAATATGCAATTGGTTGGACATGCATGAAGCGTTCACCAAGAATTTGGAGGGAACATACAAACTTCCATGTACTGTCAGAGACCTCTAGTGGTGTGTGCAAGAAAAGGATGAAACTTCTCATGCTTACCCCTCTCGCTGGCTGGATATGAAAAATTCCTACGCAGGGGTGCACGAATAAACCACTATGGCCGCCTTTGTCGATGGCTTGGAAAAGGGAACTTTGCTCCTCCATAAGTTGAAGCGCAAGAAAGACAACAACGAGCTCACCCTCAATGCAATGATCGCCATGGCTAGCGAGTTTGCCGCTGCTGATGACGATGCATGTGGATCACTGTCGACAATAGCAATCCCTACCCAGTCCATAAAAAACAACAATACTAACAAGCGGAAGAACCCGCATGAAGAGAAGCAAGCAGCCGACATGGTCGCAGCAACGTTCACTTGCAGAGGTGGAGGCGGACAAAGTGGACGTGGCCAGGGGGCTAGCAATGGCCAGAGAGGAGTGATGCTACACCCTTAGCGCCCCGCGGTCTCCAAGCGTACGAAGAGTACCGTGACATCCCGTGTTTCGTCCATCTCGACGCCAACGGCAAGCCCACCCACACCAACCGCCAATGCAAGTTTGTCAATGATCTCAAGGAGGATCCTTAGTCCGGCTACAAGCGAAGTCAGAAAAACAGACCCTGCAGAAAGGGCAAAGGGAAGAAGAAGGAGGAAGAGCCCAAGGATTCAAGCGATATGGATGAGGACGTGGAACCCAAATCTTCCGACAAGGGAGAGGATAAAGGGGGAACTCCCTTTGAAAAAGAAGACTCCATGATACCACACCTTCCTTGGCACTCCCACCATCCAGGCCTAGAAAACCTCTCTGAGGATACTGATGACTACCCTCCCTCCGGTTCCCTAGTACGTCAGGTGGTCGGAAGTTCCAATTACTTGGGATAGGAAAGATCATCCAGAACGTATCCCCACAGAGAACCAGTATGCCATGGTCATCAACCCTTTGATTGACGGCACAGAGTTCACCAAGTGCCTCGTGGACAGTGGAAGCAACATCAACATCATGTACCTGGATACACTCCATAAGATGAACCTGATGGAGACCCAACTAAGGAAGAGCAACACCGTGTTCCATGGGGTCGTCCCTGGCCAACAAGCAAATTCCATGGGCTGCATCACCCTTCCGGTCGCTTTTGGTGATGTAAAAATTACCGCCAAGAAAACATGACCATTGAAGTGGTGCCTTTCAAGAGCGTGTACCACGTCATCTTTGGACACGGCATCTTCCACTCCTTCCTTGCAATACCATGCTTTGTCTACAACAAGCTCAAGATACCCGGAAAAAATGGCGTCATCACCATAGACTGAAGCTTCTCCAAGGCGCGAGAGTGTGAGCTTAGTGAAGCCGCCTTCGACGAAGCAGTCCTCTACGGTGTGGAGTTCAAGGAGATCTAGAACCAGGTCGATGCCTCGGAGATGCTGGCTTTGAAGAAGCAAATCACTACTGCTGAACCCGCCTTCAAGGCCACCATCAAGACCAAGAAGGTGGAGCTTGTCGAAGGAGATTCCTCCAAGACCACCGCCATTGGCACGAACCTGGATCCCAAATAGGAAAGCATGCTCGTCAAGTTCCTCCGTGAGAATAGGTACATCTTTGCCTGGCAACCTGCCGACATGAAAGGTGTACCTAGGGAACTTGACGAGCACAGCTTGAATATTGATCCAAATGCCAAACCAGTGAAGCAACCTCTACGACGCTTTGATGATGAAAGACAAAGGGCTATAGGTAGAGAAATAGCAAGGTTACTTAAGGCTGGCTTTATCTGAAAGTTATTCACACCCGATGGGTGGAAAATCCTGTACTTGTCCCCAAAAAGGGAACCAATGAATTAAGAACGTGCGTTGATTACACCGGCTTGAACAAAGCATGTCCGAAGGATCCATTCGCTTTTCCTCACATTGACCAAGTCATTGACTCGACGGCTGGCTCGGAACTTCTGTGTTTTCTCGATGCTTACTCAGGATACCACCAAATCCAGATGCGAAAGTCGGATCAACTGGCCACTTTGTTCACCACACCCTACGGCACGTATTACTACGTCATGATGCCCTTTGCGTTGAAAAAAAACCGGTGCTATGTACCAGCGAACGATCCAACGTTGCCTTCACGACCAAACCGGTCACAACATACACGCTTACATGGACGACATCATGGTAATGTCAAATAAAGCAAACGATCTTATCGCTGACCTACAGGAAACCTTCGACAATCTCTGAAAATACAACATGATGCTGAACCCCAAGAAGTGCGTCTTTGGGATACCTTTCGGAAAACTGTTGGGTTTCATCGTTTCGCATCGCAGAATCAAGGTGAACCCAGGGAAAAGCAAGGCCATCCTCAACATCAAATGGCCGACATGCCTGAAGGACATACAACGACTCACAGGCTGTGTTGTAGCAGTAAGCTGGTTCGTCAGTCGACTTGGTGAGAAGGCTATGCCGCTGTACAAGTTGCTCAAGAAGGTGGACAAATTCACATGGACGGACGAGGCTGATGCAACACTTCAGGAGTTGAAGAGAATACTCTCCTCCCCACCAATACTTGCAGCATTGGTGCCAAGGGAGCCTATGTTAGTTTACATGGCGGCAACCAACCAAGTAATCAGCATCATCATCATGGTGGAGCCCAAGGAACCAACGCACGAACACAGAGTTCAGCGACCCATTTACTATGTAAGCGAGGTCTTGACAGAATCCAAGCAGCGTCACCCGCACTACTAGAAGATAGCTTATGGAGTTTTCCTTGATTCACGTAAGCTAAGGCATTATTTCCAGGAGCACCCCATCACAGTAGTGAGCAAAGCTCTACTATCCGACATCATCAATAATAGGGATGCTACACGGAGAGTGGCAAAGTGGGGCATTGATATTGCTGCCTTTGAAATCACCTACAAAAGACGCAAGACTATCAAATCACAAGCATTGGCGGATTTTCTTGTAGATTGGATAGAGCTGACAAAAGACACTTTTGTGCTAGAGCCAGAATATTGGGTTATGCACTTTGACGGATCAAAGCTACTCAATGGCTCGGGGGCTGGTGTATTATTACAATTACCAACAGGAGAAAAGTTGCAATACGTCCTGCAGATCCACTTCAATGCTACCAACAACATGGTAGAGTATGATGCCCTCATTCACGGACTTCGTGTAGCCAAGGATATTGGCATCAAGCACATAGTTTGCTGTGGAGATTCTGACTTGGTTGCCCAGCAAGTAGCTGGCACCTGGAACACGCAGAACCCTATGATGGCGGCATATCGACATGAAGTAGATGAAATAGCCAAGTGCTTCGATGGCTACGAAGTCAAGTATGTCAAAAGGGAGGATAATGAGGTGACAGATCTGCTGTCAAAGCCTGGATCAGCTCGTCAACCAATTCCGCCAGGCGTTTTCCTGGAACACTTACGGACCCCATCCGTGAAAGGAGCAGACCCCGACAACCTGAATAGAGTGGATTCATTTGTTAACACATTAATAGTGACCTCTCTGACTTGGACGAAACCGTTCATGGACTATCTATAAGACGGAACTTTGCCCGCCGACAAAGTCGAAAGCTGACAGATAATACGCAGAGCAAAAGGTTGCGTCATCATTGACGGCCGGCTGTACAAAAGAAGTACCACAGGAGTTTTCCTATGATGCGTCTCCCAGCAGCAAGGTATTGAAATCCTTAGAGAAATACATCTTGGAGATTGCGGGCACCACGCCGCTCCCCGATCGTTGGTGGCTAAAGCCTTCCGACAAGGATTCTACTGGATAACTACCAAGGCGGACGCCAACAAGTTGGTACAAACATGCCTTGGGTGTCAGTTCTATGCAAGATAACCAAGTGTTCCAGCTGAAGAATTGCAAACAATACCAATAACTTGGCCGTTTGCAGTCTGGGGGCTGGACATGGTGGGACCTTTGCAGATAGCACCCTATGGATTCACACACTTGCTAGTAGCAGTGGACAAAGTCACAAAATAGATTGAAGCTAAACCCATTAGAAAGCTTGATGGGGCAACAACCCTAAAATTTGTCACAGATCTAGTGGTGAGATTTGGTCTCCCACATAGCATCATCACTAACAATGGCAGAAATTTATCTCTCGGAGAAGTTGAGGAGTACTGTCATGAAAAAGGAATCCGCCTTGACCTGGCATCTGTGGCACACCCACAGTCAAATGGGCAAGTTGAAAGGGCCAATGGACTAATTCTGCACGGAATCAATCCACGCTTAGAGGCACCGCTATGTAGAGCAGCTGGAGCCTGGGTGGAGGAATTGCCGTCTGTCTTCTGGAGTTTAAGAACAACACCCAACAGATCCACTGGCTAGACTCCTTTCTTCATGGTTTATGGAGCAGAAGCAGTTCTTCCATCCGACATCCTCCACGATGCACCAAGAGTTACGGCCTATAACGAGGATGACGCTGAAGAATCCAGATGCTTATCTGTGGACCTACTTGAAGAAGAGCACGTGCTGACATGCCAGAGATCTGCCATCTACCAGCAGAAGCTGCGTGGCTACCATAGTCTCTGCGTAAACCATCGCTCGTTTAAAGAGGGGGGTATAGTGCTTAGGCTCAAGCAGGATAAATCACACAAACTATCCCCACTGTCGGAAGGACCATTCGTCATAAGAAAAGCATTGCTAAATGGTTCCTATTACCTCGTCGATATTCGCGAGTTGAAAGATAGGCCACAAAATCACAAGCGCAAGCAACGTGACTCCGATGATGATTACCCGGAGATAGATTGGCCATGGAACTAGCATAGCTACGTCCCTTTTACACTTAGCACATTTATATTATGTAATAAGTTTCTTATATGATCAATGCAATAAAGCATTTGGTTCACTCATATTCTCTGAGTCTTTTACCTCCTTTAGTTGTTCATTTTTGGATCATATAAACCCTTTATGCGCAAGGTTACATTTGCCCTTGTGAAAATTCCGCCTACGGGCATTATCTTAAGTTTTCTGTTCTACACGTTTTCTGATGTTTTTATGTGGATTACGGAGTAGTGACTTTTCGGCACTCAAAGCCGGCGATTTTGCTCTTAGGTTCTTGACAGTGCTATTAAGCATCATCACCTGAGAGCATAGTTCTGCGCTGCGAGTCTTTCGTCTCATGAAAGGTCAAGCATACGAACCAGAATAATAGATAAGCCAACACTTGCTTAAAAAATATATACACATGCTGGAAACAGATAAGTTGCAGGAAACTTGAGTACAAGTTTTCTGCCTTAGCAAAACATAAGTTTTTTCCGCATACACATTACATAGACACATTTAATACAAACATTGTTTTTATGGCTTTGCTGCAGGGGGCTTCGTGGTGGCATCATCAGGAGATCCGGGCCGGGAGAGATCGTCAAACTCTAAAGGAGAGGGGCTAGACTCAAACGAGGCCATGTCTTCGTCGAGGATCTCGGCAGGCACGAAGACGTCCGCCTTGACCATCTTGGCAACTCTGGTGTCGAAGCCGGCGACGGAGTTCCAAATAGCATTGCTATTGATCTCTTGCCCTTCCTCGTCCATCTTGGGCATGCTAAAGCTCACCAAGTCGATATCAGCGTTGTCGTAGTGTGCCTTGACCAAGGACAGGGTCATCCTAGCACCAGCTCGGACGCAAGAGGCTTTCCAGTCCTTGACTTTCTCGGGGGCTCGGCGTAGGATTTCCACGAACTTGGCCGCTGAGTCTGCCTCCTTCATATTGATACCCAGAGGTTGAGCTATCTCCTTGGCTTGGGCAATGGTGGTGATGATGAAGTTGCCGGCAAGAATCATGCGTTCCTTCGGATCCAGAGCACCCTCACCCAAATTGGCTAAGCCAATGGGAGTTGTGGTTTGGACAAAATACAAGGACCATGAGTACAAAACAAGTAAAATGGTTGTCCAACTTACAGAAATGACCAAGACGGAGAAAGGTTACCAAAGATGCTCGTTTCCGCTTGCTTGCATGTCTTCGCCAAGACATCACGCTCCTTCTAGACTGTCTTGTACATCTCAAGGTTTCTAGCATTCTGCTCTTTGGCAACTTGGTTCTACTCATTGAGTTGCACAATTTCGTCCTTTAGGCGTCGCATCTTGGCATCAGCAGACTCTTGCATCACCTTCATTGCTGCCTCATGGCCCTTGACGGCATTAGCTAGGTCCTTCTTCCGAATTTTGTTTTCATCATTGAGCTCTTGGATATGCTTGGATTGCTCGACGATGCTCTTAGCCTTGGAAATGGCTTCTGTAAGACAGAAATCAGAAAGTGCTATAAGAAGACGGAAGAAATAATTCAATGAGAAAAGCAAGGAGCTATTGTAGGAAACATACTATGGCTATTTTTGATCTGTTGCTTCAGGAAGTTGGTTTTACCCTGTGCAAGGTCTAGTTCGTTCCGTAGAGCAGCAAACCTCTCATTAGCGGCTATCCTCCATTTATTCTCATTCTGCACAAAATGTTGACATGCTTAGTTTCTCTAGAGCATCTAGTCGGAACTATTCAAGTTTCAACTAAATGCTCGAGGGCTGCAGTATATGATTTTAAAGTAAACTAGTTTCTCTAGAGCATCTAGTCGGAACTATCCAGTTTCAACTAAAAACTCGGGGGCTACACGAATAGGTTCTACACTTAGTTCTTTGGAGCACTCAGGCCAATAACTATTGGTTTATCAGCCTAAGAGCTCAGGGGCTATAGTGGGATACATTACAGATTAAAAGGAGTAAAGTTCAAAAGACTTACGATGGCAATGACCCTAAGATTGTTGGCCAGATGGGCATAGGAATCATGGAAGATCTAGGCTATAAATTGCATTGGCCTGCATGATGAGGTCATCCAGGCTCAATGTCAAAGGAGTCGCAGCCAATGGAGTGGTTGAAGCCGGAGGCATGGATGAATCCCTAGCCGCCTCTTGCACCTTCAAAGCAGATGATGGCTCGGAGGCTCTCGCCTCGATCGTCACTTCCACGTCCACCTCTTCCACCAGTTCCTTCCCTTTCTCGGTGGCATCCTTAGCCGGAGCTTCAGCCACTTTAGAAGAGGTGCTCTCCTGTGTCGCTTGGCCGCTGGGAGCAACATCTGCCTCGACAGAGCCTGAGACATCAAGTACTGGATTGACATCTGTCTCCATGGCAGAGGTCTCAGGGATGACGGGAGATGAAGGTCCAGCAAGGCCAGCAGAAGGCTTGGCGACAGGAGTAGGAGAGCAGTAGCGGGAGAGGACTTGGCGGACAAATCCTTGGTCAGCATATCACGAAGGTTTTTTGACCCTCCAACATCTTTGGAGGATTGCTTCAAACTAACATCGTCTTTCCTCCTAAAACATACAAAGTATAAGTACAAGAGTTGAAAAAGGTATGGGCTGAAAAGCACAAGTCGGAAAATGAAAATTCTTACTCCACGGCAGGAGCCTTGGTGAGGGGAATGCGGTGGACTTCTTCTTCTTCTCCGCTTCTAAGGCGACAGTGGAACATTTGGAGACTCCACTCTCTGATTTCTTCTTCTTGGCCTCGGCAACAGCGTTAGAAGTGGATCTCGTCCGGTTTCACGCTGCCGAAGCTGGTTGATCCTTGGGGGCGTCATCGTCGGACACCACCTGGATCTCCTTCATCTTAGGATCATAGACCTGGGAGGCCATTTGATCCGCTGCCAAGGTCGCCTGCTGGGATACAGAGGAATGTTAGACTAACAACTTCAAGTCGGAAAAACCTTAGAGTATGTAACGAGCAACAAAGGAAACAGAAGCTACCTTTGGGCACTTGCCGCACTCAAACATGTTGAAGGTGATCTTGAAGCCATGCTTCTTGTCCTTCACCTTGACAATGTGCTTAAGCTGGAGTTTGATGGAGTCAGTAGAGAAGTTATCTCGCGAAATTCACATGGGACCCCTCCTGTCTTGATTGTATTTGTGCATCAACTCGGCGCGGTGCTGTAGAGGCTAGATCCTCCTAGTGAACCAACACATGGCAAGGTCCAAGCCCGTCAGACCTCCGTCTACGAGCCACTCAATCTGCCTTATGGTGCGGTTGGATTCATCATCGGAGGAAAGAGAGGCTAGGGTCTGCCATGCGGGCACTTCAGCGGCAGCTCCATCGACGAAGTCGGGATCAGTCTCAAGGCGGTCTGGCAAAGGAATAGCTCGGCCGTAAAAGTACGTGTGCTGCCAGTTCTTGCATGACTCGTGCCCTACTATGTCGGGAAGTGCCGGCTAGGTCTGATCTTGAAGCTAATGGTTCCGCAGATCCGCAATTCGTCCTTGGACTCTACAGACTCTCTCTTGACGGTGAAAAAATATACAAACAGATCTAATCTAGGCTTAATCCCTAGATATCCTTCGCATAGAGCTACAAAGTTGCTAAGGACTAGAATACTATTGGGAGAGAGATTGTGGAGAAGTACCTAGAAGTGTCGGATGACATCTAAGAAGAAGTCGGAGACTAGCAGGCTTACGACCCGCACCAGCTGAGACTTGAGGTATACCTTCTCTCTGGCTATGGGAGAAGGGACCACCTCGCCGGCCGGCACCGCTCGCCAGACCAATTCCTTCACCGTGGGGAGATACCCCTCGGTGACCAGTTCATGTAGATCCTCGGCGGAGAGATCAGAGCCTCTCCACACCCCCTTGTGGGAGTATTTTTCTTCTTCACCGACTTCGGGCGCCGCTCATTCTTGGTCATCGTCGGTGGTTTCCACCACGGTGGAGACGAGAACAACCACCCCCTCCGGCGGGACGGTCACTCCGTGGGATGGCTCCAGAGTAGCCTCGGGAATCGCCGCCGTGGAGAGAGAAAGGATCTGGTTAGGGTTTTCGCAAAGGAGCTCGAACGATCGCGCGATGGCAGGAAGACGAAGACTGGAAAGCGAATGCGGGTAAAAAATAAATAAACTGACCACGGTGAAAATATATAGACCTCGCATCAAGATTCGTGCAAAGAGATCTAATCGATGAAATGTTGCCGACGTGGAAGTGAACGTGCGCGGTAATTTTGCCACATCCTCCGTCTTTGCTGCTTCGCCGTTTCGGATTTCGTGCGCATGAAAATAGTTGATGATTAATTCTCTGTTTCTGTGATTTTCGAGGTAGCGTAGGTTGTACCCTACGCCATCCTCCTGACAATGGCAGTGAAGGGTCACATCCTAAGATTGCATCGAAGGCGGAGATTACCCGACTCTGGAAACAAAGACTCAAGGAATCTCCAGCTACATTACGAAGCCAGAGAGGATTGCAGGGTTCTTTGGGAGACCTTTGAGATATTGCTTGACGGATTGCCATCATCACTTAGACGGGACATTCAGGGATCAATGGACAAGACGGCGCAAGATTTCAAAGTCCTTCGGGGGCTACTATTGGGGATATGTTATATGGGTATCCTCATAGCATATCACCAGTCCGCCTAACCCGGGTGGCCCATAGTTGGTAGCAAGGCCTATGGCCTGCTGGGCGGCCCAGTTAGAAGGATCCAGAAGGGAGGCCCATGTCGGATAAAGGAAGGCTACGCAGGAGTCACCGACATACTCGGAGCCTTGGAGTACAAGACACGTAAGACTAGTTTGTATTAGTGTAGGATTCTTTACCTTGTCCGGCAAGGACTTTTTCCTGTAAACCCTAGGTCTTTGCGCCTTTATAAGCCAGCATGTGGGAGCCTTTAGGGCACAACCTCTCAGATTGCTACGGACAATGCGCAACATCTCGCACATCGAACCTATCTCTGTAACTCAGCGTATTACCATTATAGTGATTTATAGCAGGAGTAGAGTTCCGCCACAATTGTGGGACTTGAACCTGGGTAAACTGTGTTACCTCGTACCCGCCAACTCTCCGCCTTACCCCATGTCTCTAAACACGCACTGTGAGGACCCCCTCCATGGTGTACTCGTCGGCAATACCACGACAGAAGGGTTTTCATATCAATAGTGCGACTAGGAAGCCTATTTATGAGGAAACATGCTGTAGCAGAAGCATCATTCCAATAACACAGAGGGATTGAAGCATGTGCAAGCAAAGTAAGAACAGTTTCAACGATGTGATGGTGTTTACGTTCAGCAGTGTCATTTTGTTGATGAGTGTGTGGACATGAAACTCGATGAGAGATGCCTAGGTTATGAAAGAAGGGATGAAGTTTCTCATACTCTCCACCCCAATCAGTTTGGACATGAATAATTTTACAATTAAGGAGGCGTTCAACATGTTTTTGAAACTGAAGGAACACATCATAGACATCAGATTTATGTTTAAGTAGATAGAGCAACGTAAAACGACTGTAAGCATCAAAAAAACTTACATAAAAACGGTGTCCACTAACAGAAGTTTGGGCAGGGCCCCTGACATCAGAATAAATAATCTCTAGTGGAGATTTTGTTACATGAGTGGACAAAGAACAGGGAAATTGATGACTCTTCCCTTGTTGACAAGCATCACAAACCCTCTTATTTTTATTTGACTCTATGATTGACGGTAAATCATGGCTATGAAGAACATGTTGAACGACTTGCAAGGCTGGATGACCTAGACGACTGTGCCACATATCGCGTGACACCTTGACACTGCTGAGTGCTTGCTTGATGACGGAGGCTTTAATCTCGTATAAACCACCATGGCAACGACCTCTAAGAATGGGTTCCCTCGTGTCTCGATCCTTTACAAAAAGATCGTGAGGATGAAGCTCAATGAAAATATTATTGTCATATAAAAGTTTACTCATGGACAAAATATTATGATGAGCATCAGGACATGAAGAATATGATTTAGATTAAGTGGTTTAGAGGACAGAGTGGGTAAAAGAGCATGACCAATATTATGAATACGCATATCTGCTCCGTTTGCCGTGTGGGCGTGCTCGTTGCCGTAGTAGGGCTCGCTAGTGGTGAGCTTTTCGAGCTCATGTGTGACATGATGAGTGGCACCTGAGTCCGCATACCACGCCGGGTCTATGTTCATCACCTGTCCCCCATGAATGCCATGTGAGACGGCATTGGCCGCCATAGCAATCTGGTGCTCGGTGTTGCTCTCGTCATTGCCGATACCAAGAAAATCCTTGTTGAAGCACTTGTAGAATTTGGCCGCTGTGTGGCGATGTATACCGCACAGTTGGCACACTACTGTACCTCGACCGTAATTGGGCTTCCCAAGCGTGTTTTGGGCCGAAGGCTTCGGCGCTGTGGGTTGCTGCGGCCGCGCATCTAGCCGGAAGTTAGCGCAAAAGCCTCCCCCGCGAGGCGCAGTGTATGCAGCGACATGGGCTCCATACGAGCTCCCTTGGGCTAGAGCGAGGTGAGCCGCCGGATAGTGCAGCCTAGGTTGAGAGCGGCGCGATGACTGACGATGCTCCGTTGCCAGAAGTTGCGCGTATAAGTCTCGGACAGGCATGGGTGTGGTGCAGGCATTGACGACCTCATAGAGCGCGTCGTACTCGTGTCCGAGACCGGCCAGAAGATAGGAGATCATCTCCGTATCTCGGAGGGGCTAACCGATGCTAGTAAGCTCATCAACGAGACCCTTCATCTTGTGGAAGTAGACTGTCACGGTCATGTTGCCCTCCATTTTGAGTTCAGCCATCTGTTGGCGGATGCCGGAGGAGCGTGCCACTGTGGTGGCGGCGAACGCGCCAGAAAGAGTCTCCCACGCCTCCTGCACAGTGGCGGCGAACATCACCATGCCAACACCCCCTCAGTCATCATGACATGAAGGCCGAGAGGATGGCCTGGTCCTGTTGAACCTAGTGTTGATGTACAAGGTTAGGCTGATGTGCCAGGACTCCGCCGCGCTCGATGACGGTGTGAGCAGGCGGACACGCGAACGAGCCGTCTGATCTAGGTCAGGAGCTAGGCTCTGATACCATAAAGTAATTTAGAGGAAAACAATATGGGTTGCACGGCACAAAGAGTCCGGTGTGTCTCCTCTCATATATATACAACCAAGTTACAATACAACGGTACAACATGTTGGTATATTTACAAGCCATAACACGTGTACAATATACAAGTCTATCACGTATTCTATCAAGAAAGGTCGCGGAGTGTTACGGGCGGCGATGAGTCATCGTACTCTGGAGAATAGATGATTACGGTTAGAGAGTGGAGGTCCAGGATGGCGAGCTGCGGCGCAGAGTCGATGACGCGCTGGAGACCCTCAAGCGGCATGTCTTTGCAGAAGTGCAGCCACAGCTCCTCCAGATGCGGGAACGCGGCGGCAATGGCAATGGCCGGAGGTACCTGGAGGTGTTTGCAGCTAGAGATCCGTAGGACACGGGGTTATTGGAGGGTAGCGACGCGACGCTAAGGTCGTAATATCCAGTCGTGGCGATCATCGATTATGTTGCGATAGGCGTAGGCGTCGACACAGAGCTCCTCAACGGGGCGGGCGGGTGCGTGAGAACTCGGTCGACAATGTCGTCCTTCCGGCAGTCCTCACCGATGCATAGGAATACCTCGACGCCATCGGATTGGTCGGCCTTCCACGTGGAAGCTGAGTTTCCTAAGGAGCCAACGGCGGCCATGCGCGGCGAGAGCCATGTCAGCGTCGCGCACGAAGGCGGTTCGCTTGCTGTACAACTGCAACCTATGGCCTCTTCCACTGTTGGATATACCTCGCGATTCCTGCAGTGTGGGAGTTATACATGAGTTGCAACTAAGCTATAACTGGAAATTTAATGCCTTAGAACTAGGTTACCACTGAAAATTGGTATAAATTTTAGTTCCAACTAAGAATTAGCACAAAATAATAGGATGATGTCAATGACCGAGGCATAATAACTAAAAAGCAGGCACATGAGATCTAGAAGCTCCCAGTTTTTAAGATAGTTTGTGGCAAACTCGGAATGTGTCCCCATGAACGTCGCCTCCTCTATATAAATTATACCATCACCTACCAATTATTTTCGGCCTACATTTTCTGCTATGTAAATCAGCTTGCCACGAAAGAATTTCGTGTTCCCCTCCTTTAGGCATGCACGGATTGCAGAGCGGTGCATCCACATCATCTCTTCCTTGTACAGTAATCCATTCATTTTGTGTGCAGATCCGCAAATTTCCTAACGGTCAGCATTCACATCAATTCTTTGAACTTGGTAGTACTAGGTGATTTCTGGAGTTTTTCTTGTTACACTGAGACAAATTTCGCTGTGCGACGGCATGAATGAATTTCCCACCAAACTTCAGAAAGCTTCAGCCTTGAAGAGTTACTGTATTGCCAACTTTTGTCTTTCAAGGGGTAAGACAGCAAATCCTGAGGCCGAGCCAGAATTCCATCTGGCAACCGTGTGATTGATGTGGTCATGCAATTTTTGGTTGCCGCCGTCGATATACATCTCTTCAAGAACAATGGCGTTCTCAGCGAAGAATTTGGCCAGTCGCACCCCAAAGCAGTCGGACTCCTCCTGCTTCAGGAACCGCAAGCTCACGATCCGTAGGCTAATCTGCAGGCAGGTGAAGGATTCCCCAGTCAAGCCATCGATTTGATCAGAGACCTCGTGGGTGATTGTCGGCTTCTTCAGTTTGCGACGAGAGAAGAAGCGATCGACCGATTTACCGAAATCGAGCCGATCTTTTATTGCGAATACATCTGGTTCGTACTGGTCGCCTTTATAGGAATGCACCTCCGACGCCGTGCTCGTCCTGAGACTGAGCCGGAGTTGACGAATCACAGGGCAGCAATGGAGGAGGTATCCGATCGCCTCTCCTGTGGCCTTGCTATGTCCTGGCTTGTACTGCGCCTCCAGCTCGAGGCGCTGGAGGTTGCGGAAGAGTGCCGTCCTGGTGCCGCTGACGATGGTGATGTGCTCGATGTGCCTCGATATAAGCTTGAAGACCTTGGCGTTGCTGAAGCTCTCGACAGATTGCCAGAAGGAGGCGCATGTTGGGTGGTCATACGGGTCAGGGTAGAAGTCGATGTCCAATCGTGTGAGGCGGCTAGTGTCTTCTGATTTCAACCCCACCGGCCAGTCAAACTTCCCCCTGTATCTGAAGCATCGCAGCATCGGCGCGTCCAGATTTACGCCGGCCCTGTGCCATCCGTGGACACGGTTCCTCCAGGTGCAATCAGACAGCAAGATGGCGGTGACGGAAGGGCAGCGGAGTGTTGCCGGCGGCGGCGAGTCATCGTACTCTGGAGAAGAGATGAATATGGTTAGGGAGTGGAGGTCCAGGATGGCGAGCTGCGGCGCGGAGTCGATGACGCGCTGGAGACCCTCGAGCGGCACGTCTTTGCAGAAGTGCAGCCGCAGCTCCTCCAGATGCGGGAGCGCGACAGCAGCCGCGATGGCCGGAGGCACCTGGAGGTGTTTGCAGCTGGAGATGCGCAGGACGCGGAGATTCTTGGAGGGTAGCGACGCGACGCTAAGGTCGTAATATCCACTCTCGTGGCGATCTGCGAATCGGTTGCGATCGGCGTAGGCGTCGACGCAGAGCTCCTCGACGGGGCGGGAGGCCGGGTGTGTGAGCACTTGGTCGACAATGTCGTCCTTCCGGCAGTCCTCGCCGATGCACAGGAATACCTCGACGCCCTCGGATTGGTGCCCTTCCACGTGGAAGGTGAGCTTCCTGAGGGGCCAACGGCGGCCGTGCGCCGCGAGAGCCACGTCGGCGTCGCGCACGAAGGCGGTTCGCTTTCTGTACAACTGCAACCTATCGCCGGGGTAGGAGCGCGTGTCGAGGTTGACGGCGCCCGAGGAGAGCCACTGCTTGTGCCACCGCCGCACGAGCACGCTGGTTGATGCGCCCTCCTTGGCAGGCGCGAAGTAGAGGATGTGCTGCAGCAGATCGTCGGCGAGATCGGAGATGCGGTCGCGGCCAGCCATCGCCGATCGAGGTGGAGGCGCCTCCAAGGGAACGTACGACGTCGCGCAGATCTGCACACGTACCTAGGTCTTTAGTTTAGGGTTTCTTGGTTGGATCGGTTTAACTATGCACGAACTTGTAGTCGGATCTCAGTCCCACGCACGGAACAAACAGATCGCACCGTGTGGTGGAAGCTCCTCACGCACTGTCCACGCGCGATTAAAATTGGATGTGTTTTTTTTTAATAAAAGACGCATACAGTCGCTCGACTTTGAATTAATAAAGCCCAGAGTTCGACAACCAGCAGATAGGTATTACAACCACAAACACATGACGCCACAGTCCAAAGTATCAGAGAACATCACACAACCCTACTGACAAGCCTACACTAGTCCAAGAAGCGAAATTCGAGAGCTGCGAGGGAGACGATAGCAGTCTCAGTTAGATGGGGGCTTCATGTCGGGATTAGGAGACACGGTGAAGCTCCCTAGCGCCCGCCAAGAGCACAACCCATCTATCCAGATCTTTACTTTTGCACAGAGACCTTCAAAGCTGCAAGAAGGTCAAGGATTTGAAAAAAACAGTCAGCCGGTTGGTTAGGGAACTTTGCTCAATGGTAAATTTATTTCGACTATTCCACAAGGCACAAGATTGGGCAGCAAACAAAATCCAAATTGCCCGGCTAGCTTTTGGAGAGAGATATTGTAAAATATGCCCAAAAAACCACTAAAGAATTTTGGATTCCAACTTACATTCAGCATATCTCAAACTCCACTCCAGCAGAACTGGGCTAGAGAACATTGGAAGAATGTGTGGGCGGCTATCTCCCTACCCCCACAGAGGCATCACTCGCCCTCAGTGGGGCCATGCCTCTCGTGGATCAGGTCATTCACAGGGAGGCGGCCTTTAACTAGTTGCCAAGTTTTAAAAAAAAATTAGCGAGAGATTAGCTTTCCAGATAATGTCATTTACAGGCTCAGTAGTCCCAACCAAAACCCTTCTGTACATTGAGGAAACCGAATAGATGCCTGAAGGTTCTAGCACCCAAGACATAGAATCGGCCTGGTCCGAGAGCTGCACCACCGCAAGCTCCTGCATCAGCTGATTCCACATACCTAGTTCTTCTGCGCCAAAGGTACGTCTGAAAGACACCCGCCAACTACTCGAAGATTTAGCCGGAGCAACAAGAATGTCCGGGTGCATGCATATGTTGAATAACCTAGGAACCTAGAGTCAATGGGGCCATCTCCCAGCCACCAGACTATCCAAAAACGAACCCTAGAACTGTTCCCCGCCGAGAATTTGGTCCCCAATCGAAACAGGTTTTTAATTCGATTGATACTTCTCCAGAACCGAGAACCACTCTTGCAGGGGCCATTGAGAACATCACTCACATTCTGGTATTTGGAAAGTAGAAGCTTGTGCTAGACATTATGGCCTTCCTCGGGATTGGACAATCTCCAAATCCATTTGAGCATCAAGGCAACATTGAGGATCTTAGAGTTCAGAACCCCAAGTCCACCCAGGTCTTTAGGTCTACAGACATCAGGCCAATTGACCCAATGGTACTTCTTATTATCACTAACTCCCTCCCGAAAGAACCTCGCTATGTGTTTGTGAAAGCCATCACGAGTGCCATCTGTTAGTAGGAACAGGCTCATACAGAACATAAGAAGACTAGACAGGGAGGAATTCACCAAAGTTAGTCTGGCGGCAGAGGACATGAACCGGCCTTGCCATGGGTCCACTCTGCGACCCACAATAGTAACTAAACTCTCCCAATCATACATACTTAGGTTTTTATCCGCCATAGGGAAGCCCATCTAGGTAAAGGGGAACGCACCCTCTTTACAATTAAGCATCCGAGCAACCCTTTCCCTTTCTGCCTAGTCTACTCCAAGAACAAAAGCCTCACTTTTTAGAAAATTAATCTTAAGGCTAGAAGCAATTTCGAAGCAAATAAGTATAATCTTGATATTGGCTAAGCACTGGTCATTAAGGTCCAAGAGCAAGATAGTATCATCTGCATATTGGAGGTGCGTTAGCCCTTCGGGGATAAGGTGAGGCACCACCCCCTGGACGAGACCAGCAGTAGTTGCCCTGTCTAGGATTGCTGCTACGCATTCGCCATGAAATCAAACAAGAGAGGGGAGATTGGATCACCCTAACGTACTCCCCTCTTGTTTCTAAAGAAGGGTCCAACTACCCCATTACTGTTAATTGTCGGCTGCCCCCTCCCATAACCAGTTGCATAAGTCTGTGCACTACACCTGAATCAAAGCCCTTTCATTTCAGGACGTCACGAAGGAATGACCAACTGACTCTATCATATGCTTTATCAAAGTCTAGCTTGAGGATAACCGCCTTATATTTATTACCCACAAGCTCATGGACAATCTCATGCAAGGCCAGGGATCCATCGTGAATAAGCCAACCCTTGATGAAAGCCATTTGGGAGTGAGAGATTGGGCGATGCGCTATCACAGACAATTTGGAGGCTACGGCTCTCGAAACCAGTTTAAAGATAACATTGATAAGAGCTATAGGGCGGAACTGCTTAATATCATCAGCCCAGGATCTTTTGGAATCATAGATAGAATACCAAAGTTCAATAGCAAAATATCAACTCGTCCCAGCATAAAATCATTCAGAATCTTGAGAATAAGAGGTTTAAGAATAGGCCAAATAGACTTAAACAAAGCCACCGGGAAACCGTCCAGGCCTAGGGCAGTATCGGTCTTGGATTCCTTTATAACTGCATCTAGTTCCTTGATAAGGAAGATGAGCACTAGTGCCTTGTTCTCCTCCAGTGAAACTCTCTGATCCCCTGGCCATATATCAAGGTTAGGGAGAGGGTAGTAGGGCTCATCTGTGCCCATAAGGTTGTGTTAGAAGGATTAAACATGTTCTTGAATGATCAAGAAGCCCGAGATCACACCAGAGGGTGTGGATAGAGATTTAATCAGACATTTTTTACGTCTACCGTTAGTGATAGAGTGAAAGAATTTCGTGTTCGCATTCCCTTGAAGTGTCCATTTAATCCCACCCCTCTAGCGCCAATATTATTCCTTTGTTTGATAAATGTGCACTACGCGATTCTCAAGATGGTATCTATGATCCCATCCTTCTCCGTCTAGCCCGCTGGAATCTGCCAACTCGTCTAGCTCTTAGATTTGTCGGGGAATCCAGGTTTTTCCGACCTTGGCCACACTATTGGCATTTGCGGCCCACCCTTTCAGGAAACGGTGGAGGCCGTCAGCCTGAGCTTTCCAAGAATCAATGGAGTCACCTATATGGGTCGGAAGAGCCCAGACTTGATTCCATTTGTTAGATAGCAGGCCAAGGAAGTTAGGAGAAGAAAGCCACCCATTTTCGAAGAAGAAACGGTTAGGTTTAGGAGAAGCGAAATATCAAATGTCCAGGAGTAAAGGCGTATGATCGGAGCCGATACTCAACTCGGCGCTAAGCAAGGTCAGTGGAAACCTGATGTCCCATGTGGGGGAAACCAGGACCCGGTCCAACACGCTACGCACCAGATTAAGTTGGTGGTTAGACCAGGTAAACCTAGCTCCTGAGCGAGCAATCTCACGTAGTTGAAGCCTAGCGATAACGTCATTGAACCAGTTAGCATGTTGCTAGTCAATGTTCCGGTTGTTCTTGTCTGCTTGGCCTCGAATCATGTTAAATTCGCCTGCTATCACCATTAGATATCTGGACGCTTGCACCATGGATTCAAGATCCTCTAGGAATCTACCAGAATTGGCATGATTAGCAGTGCCATATACCCCAATGAAATAGAAAAAATGAAGTTCGATTCCCTATGGAGAAGGGAAGCACTAAGAAAGAAGTCCCCGTGGTTCTTTTCTCCTACTTCAAAAAATGAGTCTCCGATGCCCAACAGCAGACCCCCCAATCTTCCATTGACTGGGAGCCATTCCTAGAAAAATTTGTCCCCAAGTTCTAGGCTCTCTAGTTCATGCGGGAATAAATCTTAGCACATGGTTTCCTGAAGGAAAAGAATATCTATCTTAATTCTACGCAGGTATTCCTGGGGTTGATTTCGGCGACCTCTGCACCGAAATCCCCGGAGGTTCCATCCCATAAATATCATCTGGGTTGCTCGCTAAAAGCCCTTGCTTGGTGAGCTAGGGTTTTCCTCAGGTTGGAACTAGGACCAACAATGTTTGCAATGGTTAAACCTTTCCTACGCTTTTGAGACTTGGTGGGGGAGGATTAGCGGAGGGCACACTTCCCTGATCCTGCCCAGTCTGGGCCACCACAGCTAGCTCCATACTGGTGCTATTCGGTGTTGTAGTAGCCGAGGCAGGGCCGGCGAGTTATCCACTACTTCCCATAGATTCACATTAACTGCAGCAAGAGCCAGCGCGGCTTGTGCGAGCTCTTTAGCATGGATGAGAGAGAGGAGAGATGAAGACAAACAAGAAGCAAAAAGCGAGAAACCCGAATCCAAAGCAACTTTAAGTAAACGAGAATCTGGCAACTCCGTGAGCGGTAAAAAGGACTAATCAACAGAGGGAGACTTACCCTCCCTTCTCCAGTATAGGTTCAACATCATTATCCCTACGCCGCTGGCTTCGCGTCGTGGAGGACAATGGATTGGCTTGAGCGGCCCGGCTCGTTCAACCCTCTTTGCAGAGCTAGGAGGAGGAGGCAGACTTGGAGGGTGTGGTAAAAACCGAGGATACGAGAGGAATAGAGTGTTTGCCTTTGGAGATACCTTGATAGACTATTGCTTCCTTAGAGAGATCCACAAAAGCAAGCGGGGGTTGCACTTTAGCAGCTTTCAATTTCTTAGAGCAGACTGCCAGAGTTTCATTCTCAAATTCCATTCATCGGGGCTCTCCCACCCAATCTCCCGCCGCTTCTCCACTGACATGCGCTACATCTTCCCAGGAGTGAAAGAGGGAATTGCACTCTTTCCCCATCTTCCGACGATTCCTCTAGCGACTCAGAGGATAGCGGAGACATTGGCACGTTCTTGGAGGTGGGGAGCAAAGAGGGTGGCAAAGGGGAGACTGCTTCAGACAATTTCTCGTCAAACGAGGGTGATATGAAGTGATAGCCAACCTAATTGAATTTCTCCAAGTGAGTTCTAGCAAGAGCCGAAGATGGGCATGGGCGCACAGAGGTCACACAGGTAGGAGCAACTAGCGGACTACCAGTGTCCTTGCCATTAGAAGTTCTGTGTGCCTACTTCTTGAAAGAAGAGGTTTTCCCCTCTTGGTTCCCGTCCATCATCAATTACCGTTGCCCTGATTTTGCCCCTTGTCCTGATTCAGCCCAGCCGAAACCTTCGAGCCGGAGCTGCCTTTCTAGTGTTTCTAGTAAGGGTCAGAGGAGGTGCGGTCGTCGGTCTCCGCATCCTCGTCCTCATGGTGGGCGAGGTGGAGGAGGTGGTGGAGCCGCACTATCTCCTTTCCCACGCTTTTCTAGGATCACGTCGATCTTGAAGCCTTCCGTGTTGACAAAAACCACGAAGGAGAAAGCCAGTTTCTTTGGAACTGGGGTAAGGATTTTCATCAGCATAGCCTTGGGTTCTTTAAACAGAGAAAGCGCACCCACATGCATAGGTTTACCAACAGGAGTCATAGCTGCATAACAAGGTGCTGGGGATACCATGTAGACACGCACAGGCTTCCTTGAGTGCCCCCATGTTGCCAAGCAGATGAGCTATCTCCTTGAGTACAATCACTCTGATCTTACTCTCTAGAAGCGTCACATCCACCATGTTTCGGCACATGCGAAGGCTATCTGGGTTGGGGAAGTTACTGAAAAGTCCGTCTCACTTAGCCTAGTAACCTCCCAATTCCAATTCTCATAGACCATCTTCAATCATAGGTTCAGACGCTTTCGGATCGTCATCAACCATGTACGCCAGGTTGGGATTCTTCTCACTGGGAGGGGTTGGAGGTTTTCAATAGTGAAGAAGACGAACCCATCCACCGCCACTCCATAGTGAATCAACACTGGAGATTTGGAAGCTGCTAGGCACATTCCCGTGGTGTGCCCGTCTACATCACAAAGCGCACGGTGGGGAGGCAGGGTGCAGCTAGATTGGAAGTAGCCAGGCCGAGTTAAAGGGCATGTATACCCCCACGTGTGGTTTTGGTAATTAATGACAATCTCAATGGACTAATGTGTAAATTAAGTTTCACTTGTAGGTTTGTCCATTAGCATCGCTTGGATCATGTGTTAGTTTCAAGGTTGAAAAAGAAGAAGCAATATCCAAGGGCTTTGTGCCTATTGGAATCAAGTAGTAGTAGTAGTAGTAGTAGACGAAGAATACCAAGAGTGTCTTGAAGAAGAAGATGGAGTTCATAATGGCTATCTTCAAGGAATCATCAAGAAACAAAGGGCAAGCTCAAGGTGCGCCGGCTCTAGAAGATCTCATGCTTGAAGCTTGCCATCCTCGGCGATCATGGAGTGATGAAGACAAGTTCAAAGAAGAGGTTTCCCCATGGAGTATGGGGTAGAACATCACAAGTCTTCATCAAGCAATAGCAGGCAAGAGTAATCTAGAAAGGTTATCCATCTTGAGAAGGACCAGAGAGTCTACATCAAGCTCAAGTGGAATGCTCAAGGCAAAGGTATTGATAGGCTTTCTATTTTACCGGTCTCTTGTAGTGTTGGGAGACCGAGTTTAGGATAGATAGCTATACTATCAAGAGAGGCTCTCGAGTGAGTAGCTCGATCGTATCTTCCGGTGAGATCTCAAACCTTTGCATACATAGCATCATCTTTCTTGGTTGTTGTTTTTGGATCATGTCCATGTGAGGATATACAGGTTGTGGTTATCTTCATAACAAACTCTAGTTCATCAAAACGTATTTCCCTTGCATATCTTCTTGTGTTTTTGATCTTGTGGGTTTTCCGGCTCCACACTTTTGGAGATATCTCACATATATATTCATGGTATTTTCTCCCTTGGTGATACCCAATATTCATGGTATTTTCTCCCTTAGATTCTCCATATCGTTATATTTCCAACAAAATTGGTTTCATCTCATTTGGAGTTCGGATGCGATAGTTATTGCAGTTTTGGTTTCTAAAGTTTCCCTGACCGGAAGTTTCGGCTCTCCACCGGTAGTACCGCTAGGGCATTCTTGCCGCTGGTAGTACCGGTGGAAGTACCAGAGACACTTCTGGTCATCCTAGTTTCGGTTCAGTAGGGTCTCTGTTTTGGTGTGTTCTTTTTGGCAGAACTTGGGCCGGTACTTGACCGGAAGTACCGCTCGGGTTTTTGCCGCCGGTAGTACCGGTGGAAATTCCAGCCCAACTTCCGTTTAGCTTTTGCACCCTTTAGTATGCTCTCTATTTTGCTCGCGTCTGTTTGTAGAACTTCGACCGGAGTTTCCGGCCAGGTATTTTTTCTCTTTTTGCCTCGTGTTTCTAATCGTTGAAAGGGTGCCGACGGTAGTACCGCCCACCCAGCGGTACTACCAGCCGTGCACGATTCTATGCATAACGGGCAGATCAGGAAGCCCTTTAAAAGGATCTCCTCTTCCCCTTCGTGGGTCACTTGCTTTTCTTGGTTCTTGGCTTTCTCTCTCTCCTCCATTGTTGACCTTGAAGAGCTTGCCCTCTCCCCTTCCCCCTCCTATGATTCTTGCATATTTTTGAGGGATTTGAGATAGAAGATCTAGATCTATAACCCCCACCAAACCAAATCCCATATTTGTGAAGGAATCCTTGGGATCTAGATCTTGGAGAGTTTTGTGTTCTCCTTTTGTGTTGTTCCTCTCTTGTTCCCCCGATAGCTTTTGTAGCTTTGGTAGAATTTGAGAGTGAAGGACTGGCCTCTTGCATTTGGTGCATAGGTTTGAGTTCTCCTCAGAGATTCGGAGAGTTCAAGCTCTTGGGCTTGTTTCTCTTGGGTTCTTGGAACCCTAGACGGTTGTGTGGAGTTGTGGTGTGTCCTTGAGGCCTTCAACTGAGTTGTGGAGATTCATCAAGATTGTGGCCTGTTGTGGCATTGTGGAGCCTTTGTGGTGTTTCTTGGGAGCCCTCCAACTGAGTTGTGGAGATTTCCCCAAGCCTTGTACGGGTTCGGTGACTACCCTCAAGTGTCCCATAGCAGATCGTGGGTAGGACTTTGTGGCGCGCTCATGGGAGAACAGGGTGAGCCTTTTGTGGCATCCGTGGTTTGCATGCCTTCGCATCTTGGGGTGAGGCCTTGTGTGGCGTTGGGTGAGCATCGAGCCACCATACCTCAAGGTGAGACATCTGTTGCATTTAAAGTACATTGCGCCATCGCACCTCTCCAACGGAGACATAGCTTTTGGAAGTGAACTTCAAGATTACAAATCATCGGCTTTGCGTCCATCGGTTATCTCTCAACCGAGCCCTTTACTTATGCAATTTACATTGTGATAGCCATCATGCTTGAAGTATTATATCTTGCTATCACCTTGTTGCTTGTCTTATTTAGCATAGGTTATTGGTGCACTTCGTGAATCTAGCGGATATAGGTTTTGGTGATAAATTAAACATTAAGTTTTATTCTGCATTTATTAGAGCCTAAACCGTAATATTTTTAAAACGCCTATTCACCCCTCTAGGCGACATCCGTTTCCCTTTCAATTGGTATTAGTTAAAGCAATTGATTTTTGGTTTGGACCTCACTGGCTCCACGTCAAGCACTTCCTCTTGAGAGCGGAAAGAACCACCCGTCGACGTCCTCGGGGCAGAGGACGCCGGTGCCAGCACTGGTTGTTTCTTGAACTTATTCACAGCTATCTTCTTGTGAGGAGGATGAGGACCTCCTCCCCCCCCCCCCGTGCACGTGTTTGTAGCACCCGCAGGGAAGTGTGCTGCTTCCCTATCTCTACGTGGTGCCTCAGAGAGTCCGACCGACAATCTGTCACGCTGGTGGTCCCGGCGCTGCTCTAGCAGCTGGCATATCTCAAACTCCCTGAGATTATCCACATGCCGAAAGCCACTCTGGCCCATCTCCGCATACGAGTGCTTGCTTGATCCATGGCCCTTGATGGCTCGGTGTTGATGTAGAGCTCGTTGGGGGACCCCAAGAGGAAGGTATGATGAGCATAGCAGCAAGTTTCCCTCAGTTATGAAACCAAGGTTTAATCGAACCAGTAGGAGCAAGGAAACACCCCAAAGGTGTTGCTAGCTGAGCCTTGGCAGGCGCACTACTGGTGCTAGTAGCAACGTGGATACCTACACAACACAACCACAGAACTTTGTCCCCAACTTGCGATGAGGTTGTCAATCTCACCGGTTTTGCTGAAAACAAAGGATTAAACATATCGAATGGAAGGAAGTAATAGTTTGCAGAAAGTAAACACAAACCAGTAAACAGTTTGTAGATTGTATGTAAAAGAAAGGACCAGGATCCATAGTTCACTAAAGGTGGCTCTCCTTAAGATAGATAACATGCTGGGTGAACAAATTACAACAGGGCAATTGACAAACATCGAGAAAGCAATACATGCATATACTAATCATCTGTACTCCTTTGGAACTTGATTGGGCATTACAACATTATACATAGACTGCCATCCAACTGCATCTATGACTAATAATCCACCTTCAGGTTATCATCCGAACCCCCTCCAGTATTAAGTTGCAAGCAACAGATTATTGCTTTACGAATTGCGTGTAAAGTAAACAATACGATTGTTCTACGACAAAGGATTGTTGTTTTCTCCCTAGTAGCAACATCACATCTAGTACCTTAGAGATTTCTGTCACTTCCCCGGATTACCAGAGGCATGAACCAACTATCGAGCATAAATACAAACCCTTGGAGTTTCTAGCATCTACTTGGCCAAGATAGCTACAAACAACGGAAAGCATGCAGATCAAAAATAACAAAGACATGATAGAATCAATAATCAATCTGAAATAGCATCTCAATATCCATCGGATCCCCGCAAACACAACATGAAGAATTACAAATAGATGATCTTGATCATGAACGGAGCTCACAAGATCTAGACATGAAAGCACAAAGGAGGAGAACCAGCCATCTAGGTACTACATGGATCCGTAGTACAAAGATGAACTACTCACGCATCACACCGGAGGCTTGCATGATGATGAAGAAGGCCTCCAGGGTGAATTCCCCTCTCCGGCAGGGTGCCAGGAAGAGCTTCAGATCCCTCCCAATCTAGGGATGGAGATGATGGCGGCTACAGACTCTTTCGTGGATTTTTGATCGGGTACCTAGGGATTTCGTCCCGAGGGCAATATATAGGCGGAAGGAGAGGCCAAGGGGGTGCTGGGGTCGGCCAGACCACACCCTGGCGCGGGCCAGGCCTGGCTGCACGGCCAGGTGGTGTGGCCGCCCCCAGCCCTTCTCCGTCTTGTATTCTGGCATCTGATGACTTCCGGAAAATAGGCACTTTGGCTTTGGTCCCGTCCAATTCCGAGGATATTCATTTTCTGACTTTCCTAGAACCAAAAACAGCAGAAAACAGGCAGCTGGCACTGTGGCTCTTGTTAATAGGTTAGTCCAAGAAATCATATGAAAAGTACTCCAAAGTGTGGAAAAAACACAAGAAAGTGGATAAAACCAAGCATGGAACAACAAAAATTATAGATACATTTGCAATGCATCAACATCCCCAAGCTTAACTCCTGCTCGTCCTCGAGTAGGTAAGTGATAAAAAAGAATAATTTTTGAGGTGACATGCACCATCAAAGACTTGATCAAAGTATTTGTAAAACATTCAATCATAACATGAAAGACAAAGTTCTAGCAATAAGACAAAGAAACTATGATGCAACATGAAAAGGCACGAACAAAAGATTCATGAATAACAATGCTTTGCAAGACGTTTGTTTGTTTCACATAAAGAAAACATAGCATAATAGTATTCAGCTTGTCCCTCATGGAGTAGCAAATAAGACTGACTAGATACAAATAGTTTAAAACAAGCAATATCAAGTTATGCATCAATCAACTAGTCTTGGAACAATGCACATAGAACTAAGAATGGCCACTATGCTCTCAAAGTAAGTGCATAAAGGTAGAAGGTGGAGACTCTATATAATGGTGGAAGAAAGGCTTTCATAAAAGGAAGTAGGGATTCAAGTCTCATAAAGAGCTTCCAAAAATTATGGTACTTATAGCTTTCAACTCTCATTGCCCCTATCATAAGCATCTTCAAATGATTAAGGTTAAAGTGAACAAACTATGGTGTACATGCTTGACAAAGTATAAGTTAGAAATCTCATGTCCCTTGTATACGAGGGCCGCTCCTCATGCTACTCAAGTTTAGTCACCGGTAAGTTCTTGTCATCGTAAGTACATGTGTAGCATAGAGAGCCGCCAACGGGGTACCCTTTGCCCGATGATACCGAAGAATCCCCATATCAAAATGACAAGGCAAGCAGACAACGAGCATCTCAGCAATCTTCTTATTTACCATCAGAATATGGTGCTTTTTTCTCTCTTTACTCTTTTCATAATCTCTTTTTTTTCTCTTTTTTCTTAATATAGGACTCTTTTTTTATAAGAAGAATGTTTCATAGACAACTCATTATGGTTACGTTGTAGGTTTCCACCATGTCAGCATGGATTAGACCAGTGGCTCAGGCGTTTTTTAACACATATACATAACTCCATGGACTTACAAGGTCCCCTTTCGTTTTACACCGACCACATCCATATACAAAAGAGCATGATATCAACTAGGTACAAGTACCAAGTGCAATGTTGAAAGCGTTCCCCATGACAGCATGGTTCTACTAATTCCCAACAAATAAGTGCAAGCATATACAACATAGACGGCACAATGGTTCAAATTTATTAAGGACAAGAAAAATAAAGTGTGTCATCAAGTTCGTGAGAGCTTTAATCACTAGTTTTCTCATAACAAGTTTAATTTGGAAGATAAACAAAAACATGAATATACATGGAATAGCATAAGCTAGTAGGTAGGTATGGTGGACTCTTTGGAATAACTTGGTTTAAGGAGTTGGATGCATGAGTGAAACTCGTACTTGGTTGTGGAGGCTAGCAAAAGACTGGGAGCGACAAACTAAGAGAGCTAATGGCCATAATCCACTACTATAGAAAGGCTTATAGCCTCCAGTTGGTTAGTGATAGGCAAAACTTTGCCTGTCACTAGTAAGTATTCCTAGTGACAGGCAAGGATAAGTTTGTCACTAGTATGAAACATTAGTGATAGGCGCATACAATTGACTGTCACTAGTACATTTTGTGTAGGCTGGCCGAATAGAAAAATTACTTAGTGACAGACGGCTATAAATGCCTGTCACTAAAAATGTTATGAGTAGTGACGGGTCCAACATATGCCAGTCACTAGTATTTTCCATAAAGACCGGCTGAACAGGATAACTATTAGTGACAGACATCTCTAAAAGCCTGTCACTGATAATGCGTCATTTGTTTTTGCTAGCCGAGGCAACCAGAGCAGCAGCTGCCATCGCACGGGACCAGCTCACCCGCTCCCGCTGGCTAGCGCACTCGTGGGACTCCTCTCACTGGCCAGCACACCCACTCCCCTCCTCTCCCTCTGTTTTAAGGAATAATGCGTCCTCGTTTTGCATGCTTTTTTTTACCAAGAATTACTATAAATATATAAACAATACCGGTTGAAAAGTGTTTTTCAAGACAAATCTAACGGTACGAATTATGTATAATATAATTAAGATATTGCTGCTCAATTTTTTGGTCAAACTTTGCCTTAAAATGCGTGATTAGAATGTGTGTGTGTCTTATTCGCTGTGACGGATGTAGTATGAGTTTAAGTCATACCCCGTAAGTGTTGCCATTGATTATCTCAATCTAACGGTGTATATCAGCCTAAGGGCAGATACAATGCTGGGCTCTTAATAAGGTGAACAATAAAATAACAGAAAATCAGATCGTTCCTGTTTGCAACGGCAGATGCTAACCAGGGACCCGAAGCTACCGGCTGCTGCATAGGATCTTTCATATAGGGAAAAAACGAGCACGTTACGGGCGCTAGGAATAAAAGTCGGAACCGTCGTCGGCCAAGAAAATTATCCTAGCGTCCCCATTGTATGAACGATTGACGGAACCGTCCCCGTCACGATCTAGACCAACATCTCCTCGAGGCCTCCCCATGCGACACCGCTCTCACGAAAAGTTCTGACGAGGACCGCTGCTGTCGCCGCCTTCCCTGCCTCCTCCGTCGTTCCACCCTCCCTTCTAGCGCCGCTCACACGCCGAGGTCATGCCGCCGCGTCGATCTGGGCGGCCGGCCTCCGCGGGCCACCACCACTGGCCCTGTTGAATACCATCTGTCCATCTCTTTGACGCTGACGGCGCGCCTCGCCGTCTCTGCATCGCCTTGACCAACAGAGGCCCTAGCTGGATCGAACGGCTCCTTGATTACAGATCTAGCTTTTTGTTGATTTTTTGTTAATTGTTTTTCTGCGTCCAGATTTGGATCTTGATCTAGAGCTTTTGAGTGATTTGTTTGGACCAAATTGAATGTCGCTATTTATGTTCTGCAGGATGATGTTAGTGGATGCACACCAACCTATGGTACCAAATTTGATGATTAAAAATTCATTTGAAAGCATAGAGAACCAGGTATGATCGTCATGTATTCCATCTTGCTCTCATCTGATTATTACTCCCAACGTTCATTGTGAAGCATAGAGGACCAGATTAGTTGTGACAAGTTCACTTATCTTGGGTAGCCTCAAACTTGGGAGAAGATTGCATGGATAGTTGTTTACAGCAGGTTGCTCAGAACAACAACGGTGGGTGTGTTTGTCGTCAACAAGTATTTTTTAAGTGTTTCCAAAATTCCCAAGCTTTGAAGTGGTATTATTAGGAGTATGCCTAAGATACAAAACAATATCATAGTCATGGAAGTTCTAGGCACTTATTGGGAGGCCATGTTTTCCATACCTTGTGTACCATCCACTTTCTGAACTCTGAAGTGTATATATACATTCTTTTCTTTTTTCGATGGACAAAAAGTATAGCTAGGGAGAATTAATTGGCATGCATAATATAACCTTATCGGGAAAAAAAATTGTTGATTCATTTGTCATCTCAACTGACTTGGGAACTTAAATTTCAGTAACAAAATTGCTTCATGTACAACTATTTTTGTACGATGTGCGTACAACGATTGATGGAACAACCGAATGACTAGATTGCAAGTCGTTTCAGCCCAGATTCAGGCCCATACCCCATTCCATTTTCTAAGTTCTCTGAGTTTACTTGTTGTCTTCTAACTCATATCCATCAATTCTACTATAGTTAATGACAGCCCCTTCCCTTAAAAAGTTAATCAATATTGATTTTTTATCGATCGGCCAACAACATAAAATATGTACAACTCTTAGATTATCAAATCGGCAAATCCATTGGGTCTTGGGCTTAAAGGTTTGGATTGGTACTGGGCAAAGAAAATGGAGTCTTCAATTATCCGCGTGAGGCAATCGCTGCCATGTTGCCAGATAGGATCGGACGAGTGTTGTATCTATTCTATCGTACCTATAATAGAGCTCTTTCAGTAATATGCAACCGATACTATTATGCATATAGAAGGGAATAAAAACACAATTCCGTTCATACCTGCCACTTTGTAATGGTAAAATGTTTCTTACAACAAGGTACATGCACTTATAAGAAGGATAATTTTTGTGATTTGCAGCTTAGTTTTGACTTCACTGCTCCTAGCTGATAGGTTTAGTTTATTGAAATATAAACCTGCTCTAAATTGTATTATTATCCTTGTGTAAACTTTAGTCTAATAATGTCTGGCTAATATTGCTACTAATACTTTTAATTATGAGCTTCTGGCCCATCATGTGCATGATGCAATAATCTCTGCACTGTATGGGTGCAAGCCACCAGTCTGACGAACAAGGTGGACAGTCCACTTGCTAGTTCATGTAATGAATTTGTTCAACATTAGTGAGTATGTATTTAAGTGATTAACAAACCGGTTGGATTAGGCGGACATGCATGCACGGTATTATCCTTATTTTTATGCTCATAGTATAATAATGGCAGTTGTTCATCGGTACCAAGTTGGAGTGCTTACAATTATATGCTCATTTCCTTGTGTATCAGGTTAAGCACGTCATCAATGTCCTGTGCGACTTAGGATTCAGGTCCATACAAGGAAGACATAATGAAAGAATTTGCATCCCAGCAAGATGATGGAAAAGTAGAAGATGATGGAAAAGGAGAACAGTGAAAGGAACTTGCAGCTATGCATATGACCATAATACATGTATCGTGGTGGTGCTATTTTTTAGAGTTCAGACTATTTGCTAGATAACCCGTCAAGAAACTATTCTTGTCTATGATAGATTGCAAGTTCTTAAGCTAGTGTGTTAGCTATGCAAACATTATGCCATATTGGTTTATGTGAGTATCATTGGTACATAATTTTATTGTGTTATCAGAACTATTCGTGGAAAATACATTTTATATTATTATTACATATCATTGTGCTATCTGGATATTCGTGGAAACTACATTTAATTTTTTATTACCAACATTCAAACTAGTGACATGCAAGATAATGTGCTTGTCACTAAAAAACCCACAGGTTATGCAGCCTGTGATCGCAACCAGTGACATGCACCTTTTATGCCTGTCACTAGTACACACAGGCACATGCACCTTTTATGCCTGTCACTAGTACACGCATACTAGTGACAGGCACGCGTAAATGTCTGTCACTGGAACACCTACTAGTGACAGGCATGTGCCTGTCACTAGTAGCCTCGTACTAGTGAGTAGTCATTAGTGACAGGCGCTTTTCTGTCACTAATGGGCATTTTGAGCCTGTCACTGGTAGCCTATTCTGCAGTAGTGATCATGCAGAGCGACAAAACATCATTGATCAAAGCATAAAGTGATACTACAAGTTGAAAGCTAAAGGATCATAAAGGCTATGGTGACTTGGGATAGTCATAACATGGTGTGAGCATGCGCCAAGTCAACCCAAATAAAGCATCGAAGGAGAATACCACTATACTATGTTTTAATATGCTAAAACAATGCATGATTCATCCAAGGCACATTAAGCAATATTAATTCTTTATAACAAGTCATGCTACAACAAAGAATACTGAGCATAAAGCCAAAACAATATCAAGCATGGCATGACAGAGCATAGGCCACAATAAAAAACGAGCTCTTTTTACCACATAAGTATGAACTTTCCTACTCTTTTCCAAACCAAACCAATCTATTTGAAAACCAATGTATGAAAGAGGGGGGTCCAAACAATTTATTCAAAAAACTAAGAAAACCAAGCAAACAAAAAACCAAAACAAAAACGAAAAAGAAGACGCTCCAAGAACAACACAACTGCGCATGAAACAATAAAAATGAAACGTTTGGAAGAAACCTGGGATTTTTATTGATGAAAGAAGGGGATGCCAAGGCATCCCCAAGCTTTGATGCTTGTACTTCTTGATTATTTCTTCGTGTGACACGTGTGGCATCCCCAAGCTTGAGCTTTAGTCCATCCTTCATCTCATTACTCATTCCTTCCATACACCTGAAATTTTTCCTTCATATAAAACTTCATACAATCTTTATTAGCAACATTAGTATACTCAAGATAGTAAGTCTTAAGGTTCAGCTATAACACCAATAAACTTCCATTATAACACTAGCTACTGAAGCACTTCCCTCAAAAATCTCAATTCCCCAAAATAACTCAAAAAGGAACCAACAAGAAGCAAATGCAGAAAATGGCAGAAATCTATCAAAACAGACCAGCAGGTAAAGACAATTTTTTTCGAAAACCTTATATTGCTCAAATCAAAAAGTGTTGAACTAACGAAAGTTAGATAACAACCTGGGGCAGAAGCACAAAAATTCACGTCTCAAAAGGACGTTCAGAGATTTTACACAAATTTTTACGGTGAAGCACATAAATCTGTTTCGGGACAGCAACTTTCCCAATCATTACTTCTCTCTCATTAGAGGTTACACTTTGCATAAAAAGCAAATAAAAAGGATAAGGAGTGGTTATTACTTAAGTAATAACTTCCAAGACTCATCTAAAACATTTGGGTTATCTTCCAATAAGTACTTTTCTTTAACGCCTTTCAGTTAGGCATAAGAAGCAAGAAAAAGAATCAAGTGTTCTCAAATGAAGAAGCATTAAGATTAATACCAGAAATATCTTCAACAAGGCAAGGTATATCATCCAAATAAGTTCTAGAGGATCCTCTCTCAATGATCTTAGGTTCACTATTTTCATTAAAAGGGTTTTCAGGAACAATCCAATCAAGATTCTTTTCTATGGCTTCATGTATTGCTACCAGTTTAATGGGTATTGGTATCTTAGATTCCTCCCCATTAGGTTCGGTTTTGTTCATGTTTTCTCGTGTACCAACAACATCTACACATGAGCCTAGCATATTGAAACGTTCAAAGACTTTTCTAGCTTCCTTGGCAACATCATAGAACTCCTTAAATAAAGTTTCTAGAATAAAATCCCTCTTTTTAGGGTCCTCAATTTCTTTAAGCTTAAGAAACATTACTTGCATTAAGGGGTTGAGGTTAACAAACCTAGCTTCTAACATGTGAATTAAAGAAGCTACAGCAATCTCATAGTTTGGAGCAAGTTCTGTAAGGGATCTATCCTCAGTATCCTCATGTTTACTAACATGATTAAAGAATTTTTCAATATTATCTTTCCCAATTATAGAACCACTACCAATTGAAAGGTCTTTTAGGGTGAATTTAGGGATCAACATGGTGATCTAAGGAAGAGGTGACAACTAAAGGACACTTAATTTTTTGTGTGTTTTTGATAAAGAAAGCAAACTTGTAAAACTAATTTTTTGTGTTTTTTATAAAGAAACAAGTAAACAAAGCAAAACAAAAATAACAAAGTAAAGAGATTGGTTACGAGGGACTCCCCTTGTGAAGATATCCTTGACTCCCCTGCAACGGTGCCAGAAAAATGTTTGATGGCTCAGTGTGGATGTAGAGCTCGCTGGGGAACCCCAAGAGGAAGGTATGATGAGCACAGCAGCAAGTTTCCCTCAGTTATGAAACCAAGGTTTAATAGAACCAGTAGGAGCAAGGAAACACCTCAAAGGTGTTGCTAGCTGAGCCTTGGCAGGGCGCACTACTGATGATAGTAGCAACGTGGAGACCTGCACAACACAACCACAGAACTTTGTCCCCAACTTGCGATGAGGTTGTCAATCTCACCGGTTTTGCTGAAAACAAAGGATTAAATGTATCGAATGGAAGGAAGTAATAGTTTGAAGAAAGTAAACATAAAGCAGTAAACAGTTTGTAGATTGTATGTAAAATAACGGACCGGGATCCATAGTTCACTAGAGGTGGCTCTCCTTAAGATAGATAACATGCTGGGTGAACAAATTATAGCGGGGCAATTGACAAACATTAAGAAAGCAATAGCATATACTAATCATCTTGACTCCTTTGGAACTTGATTGGGCATTACAACATTATACATAGACCGCCATCCAACTGCATTTATGACTAATAATCCACCTTCAGGTTATCATCCGAACCCCCTCCAGTATTAAGGTGCAAGCAATAGTTTATTGCTTTACGAACTGCATGTAAAGTAAACAATATGATTGTTCTATGAACAAAGGATTGTTGTTTTCTCCCTAGTAGCAACAACACATCTAGTACCTTAGAGATTTCTGTCACTTCCCCAGATTACTAGAGGCATGAACCCACTATCGAGCATAAATACTAACTCTTGGAGTTGCTAGCATCTACTTGGGCATGATAGCTACTAACAACAGAAAGCATGCAAGATCACAAATAACAAAGACATGATAGAATCAATAATCAATCTGAAATAGCATCTCAATATCCATCGGATCCCCGCAAACACAACATGCAGAATTACAAATAGATGATATTGATCATGAACGGGGCTCACAAGATCTAGACATGAAAGCACAAAGGAGGAGAACCATCCATCTAGCTACTACATGGATCCGTAGTCCAAAGATGAACTACTCACGCATCACACCGAAGGCTTGCATGATGATGAAGAAGTCCTCTAGGGTGAATTCCCCTCTCCGGCAGGGTGCTAGGAAGAGATTCGGATCCCTCTCGATCTAGGGATGGAGATGATGGTGGCTATAGACTCTTTTGTGGATTTTTGATCGGGTACCTAGGGTTTTCGTCCCGAGGGCAATATATAGGCGGAAGGAGAGGCCGAGGGGGTGCTGGGGTCGGCCATACCACCCCCTGGCGCAGGCCAGGCCTGGCCGCACGGCTAGGTGGTGTGGCCGGCCCCCAGCCCTTCTCTGTCTCGTATTCTGGCATCTGATGACTTCCGGAAAAATAGGCACTTTGGCTTTTTTCCCGTCCAATTCCGAGAATATTCATTATCTGACTTTCCTGAAACCAAAAACAGTAGAAAACAGGCAGCTGGCACTGTGGCTCTTGTTAATAGGTTAGTCCAAGAAATCATATTAAAAGTACTCCAAAGTGTGGACAAAACACAAGAAAGTGGATAAAACCAAGCATGGAACATCAAAAATTATAGATACATTTGCAATGTATCAGCCCTCTCGCCACTTGCAGTTGTTGTGCTCCATGGAAGCTGAAGAACCGGTAGATCTAAACGGGAGGAGGTTTCGGAAGTGGAGGTTGCAAAAGGAGGCGGGGAAGAGGAGAAATGGATCTAGGATTCCTCGCGGCCGCCAGAACGACTTAAGTACTAGGGCGGGGTGGGTGGGGGCGAGTGAGTGGGAGGGGGAGAGTGAGATGCGTTGGACTAGGCCATAGTGGGTTGGGCCCCTTGTTCAGGCACCACACCCGAACAAGACCGTACCACCTGGGCCACACTCTCCCGTGCCTCAATAACTAGCCCACCAAGCGAATGGGCACTCACAGCTCCCCCTTGCTCACTCGAACTCCCGAAACCCGGGATCTGCCCAACCCCAGCACCACCGCTGGGGCTAGCGCCGCCCTCCCAGAGAGGGGAAACACCATGATTCCGAAAGTCACCAACGAGGGCGACGCCGCCAGATCTCCGGGTGGAGGTGCCCATGATGGAGACCTCACTGGAACGGGATCTACCTCCCACTTCTCCTACTGAAGTAGGGACGGAACAAATCTAGGGTTTGGCACCATATTGGACCACGAACCTCCACCAAAGCACAAAGGTCGACCCGCCACCACTACTTCCCTAGTTTCCATTTCTCCACCAGTGTCCATGCTAGATCGAGGAAGGCTGCCAGCATTGCCGGCGCTAGAACTCCCTCCAGCGCCGCAACCTCGATGGCAGAGTATAGCGGCTCCTCGTCTGAGTTGTCATCGGCCATCACCCAAAACTTCGAACCAAATCCCCTCGCGCCCACTCTAGAGGCGAGGATGGCGAGGACAGCCTTCTAGCGGCGCGCTTGCCGACGGTTGCGGTCGGGGAAGGGGGTGAAGCGGCGCACTGCGTGTCGCCTAGAGACGGGAAGCGAGACGTTAGGAACATCTGAGTAGTTCATGATTAGCTCGTTCTTGGATGTGTTTTTTGGTCCAAAACACACCTGAATAAAGCTAGGGCAGAAAGATTGATGAGGTAGATGTCTTCTGATCAAATGATCATGTTCGTTAGTGATAAAAGTGGTGGTTTGCTTGTATTGTGGGCTTGTGTCGCAATGACTTAAACATCACATCTTATTTGGTTCATAACAATTACCTTGACATCCTTACCGATGAAGGTGGATAGTCTAGAGAAGTTTACTCAATTCTGTCATGTCCTTGTAATGTGTTGTACAAGGCTATTTCAAAAATAATTGCAAAGAGGCTAAAAACAATTCTTCTATAGATATATCACCAACGCAAAGTGCGTTTGTCCATAGTAGTTCACTAAATGATAATTTCTTGGTTGCTTATGAGTCTTAGCATGCTATCAAGAAGAAAAGGACTGTGAAGTATGGTTTGTATGCTATTAAATTTGGTACGCATAAAAAATATGACCGTGTTGAATGGTATTTTTGGAGAGGGTGCTGATCTGACTTGGCTTTGACTTGGGATGGATCCAACTAATTATGAACTATGTCAGATCGGTCAAATACCAAGTTCATGTTAATGGCAATGAATCGTATGTTATTGTACCTTCCCGGGGTTGAGGAAAGGGGATCCCCTATCTCCTTCTTTGTTCCCGTTATGTGTTGAGGGGCTTTCGAGCTTGCCTAAATATGATGAGGAAGTTAGGAATCTGATCAGAGTGGAGGTACGCCGAGATGCTCCTGTAGTATCTCATATTTTTTTGTGGATGACTCTCTTCTTAATGCAAATTGATATTTAGAATTCTAAAACTCTCCATAAATTAGGATGATTGATGTGCATCTTCGTGTCAATTGGTTAGTGTTGAAAAATCAAGCATTTCTTTCAGTCCTTGAACACTAGTGGAAGTAAAGGAGACAATTTGTGTGGAGCTTGATATTCTAACCGAAGCTATCACTAATAAGTATCTAGGGTTGTCGCCCCTAGGTGGTGTGGATAAAACCGATTGCTTTATGCATTTGGTGGATAGGATATGTAACAGGTTGAAAGGTTCTATGCAGAAGTTACTCTCTCATGGAGGAAAATATTGCTCTTGAAAGTTATTCCATCACATGCTATGTCAGTATTCAGACTCCCTAAACAAGTAATAGAAGGGTTCATAGATGTTATGGTTCCATTACTGGTGAGGATATGGTGATGATTGAAAATATATGCATTGGTTTGTTTGGTGGAAGATGTGCATTCTAAATAATAAAAGGGTATGGGATTCAAAGACCTTGAATGTTTTAAACTAGTGATGTTGGCAAGACAGGTTTGGAGATTACTTTGTGAACTAGATTCTTTGTGTGCTAGGGTTTTGAAGACAAAGTATCATCCTATGGGCGATCTTTTAAATGCTGAATTGGAGAAGGGCTCTTCTTATACTTGGTAGAGAATATGGGATGGAATTCAATTTTTTAAGAAAGGATATATCTGGTGGGTAGGGAATGGAAAGGATATAAATATCTTGGAGGACCCATGGATCAATGCATCAAGGAAAATAATTACTCATTGAGGTAATGTTGTGTACACAAAAATATATGGATTGATCCTGATTCAAGAACATGGGATGAAGAACTTCTTAGATCACTATTTTTACCAATAGATGTTAATATGATTCTAAAGATACCATTGTCTTCACGGGCTAGGGAGATATGGGTCTAAAGAAGTGTTAATTGTATTAAACACTTGTTTAACTTGATGCTCTTCATGCAATAGATCTTGAGTTATTCCTATGTTTGATTTTAGTATTTTTTCGATAATGTTTGATTTTACTTGGTTGTACCTAATAATGCGGTGATTATGCAATATTTTTGCTTTTTAAGACTTTGCTCGCAAATTGCTCTGACTTGTCCCCTAACGTAAAACCCTCGATATGGTATTGAGTGGTTAAGTCTGGTGACAATGACACTTTTGTGTTGTTCTCTTCTTCGAGACAATATTTTCTTGCAATTTTTTCTCCACAGTCCGTGTTATGTCAAGAGCAGTGTTAGATGTTGCTTCTGGTTGCATGTCGTTTGTTCGTTAACAGATTTACATTTTGATTCATGTTCTTTGTTTTCATAATAATGTGGTTCTGTTCATCCTAGATGTCTTGATTAAATCATGGCATAATAACACTTGGCCGACTCCATTGCCAAATGTCGAATCTGTTGGAGATATGCCCAAGAGGCAATAATAAAAGTGATTATTATTATATCTTTGTGTTTATGATGAATGTTTACATCTCATGCTATAATTGTATTATAAGGAAACACTAATACATGTGTGTTTTGTAAACATATAAGAGTCCCTAGTAAGCCTCTTGTTGAACTAGCTTTGTTGATTAATTGATGATCATGGTTTCCTGATCATGGACATTGGATGTGATTAATAACAAGGTTATATCATTAGGAGAATGATGTGATGGACACACACCCATAGTAAGCGTAGCATAAGATTCAGTCATTAAGTTCGTATTGCTGTAAGCTTTCAAATACATAGTAACCTATTCCTTCGACCATAAGGTTGTGTTAATCACCATCACCGGATGGATACTTTGATGACATCAAACGCCGCTTCGTAACTGGGTGGTTATAAAAGTGTCATTGGGTATTCTGAAAGTATGTGTTGAAGCGCATGAACCAAGATTGGGATTTGTCCATCCATATGACGGATAGATATGCTCTGGGCCCTCTCGGTGGAATGTCATCTAGTTAGCTTGCAAGCATGTGACTAGGTCACAAGGGATGACATATCACGGAACGAGTAAAGAGTACTTATCAGTAACGAGGTAGAACAAGGTATGGAGATACCGACGATCAAACCTCGGATAAGTATAGTATCGCGAGACAAAGGGAATTAGTTTCGTATGTAAATGGTTCAATCGATCGCAAAGTCATCGTTGAGTATGTGGGAGCCATTATGGATCTCCAGGTCCCGCTGATGGTTATTGATAGGAGATGGGTCTCTATCATGTCTACATATTCACGAACCATAGGGTGACACACTTAAGGTTCGAACTTGTTTTAAGTAGATATGGAATGTGCGTTGGAGACCGAATGTTGTTCGGAGTCTCGGAATGGATCCGGGACATCACGAGGAGATCCGGAATGGTCCGGAGAATAAGATTCATATATAGGAGATCATTTTATGAGATAGGAAATGTTCCGGAGTGTTTGTATGAGGATTCTAGAAGGTTTCGGAATGTTCCGGAAGGTTCTAGAAGATATCTTGGAGTTTGCTTGAAAATCAAGATAGGGATCAAGGAGTCCTGTTGGGTCAAGATAAGGAGTCGTGGGGGAGGAGGATTCCTCCCCACCTCCTCAACCCGCCGGCCCCATAGGAGGGGAGTCCTACAAGGACTCCCCTTCCCTGGCGCGCCCTCCCTCCTTTAAATAGAGGGGCAGGGGCGCCCCCTCCTCTCATGCTCCCATAACGTCCAATCTTTGCCGCCTCTCTCCTCCACCATCTTCTGCACAGGCATAGGCGAAGCCCTGCAGAATTCTCTACACCACCACCACCACGCCGTCGTGCTGCTGGGATTCCGTGGAGAAGATCTACTACCTCCGCTGCTCGCTGGAACGGGGAGAGGAAGGTCTGCTTCGACTCCGCACGTGTGACCGACTGCGGAAGCGCTGCCGAATCGTGGCGCCGGAAGGATCGTCTACTTGACCAAGGGCGGAAGCGCTGCTGGAACGCGACGCCGGAAGGATCGTCTACTTGACCGAGCGCGGAAGCGCTGCTGGAACGCGACGCCGGAAGGATCGTCCACACGATCTTGAGATCGGCAAGTGATCGACTACATCAACCACGAGATCTAATCTCGTTAACGCTTTCGGATCTACGAGGGTTAGTTCCCATCTATCTCGTTGCTCATGTCTAATAGATTAGATCTTGGCTTTTATCTAGATTAGATCTAGGTTTTGTTCGTTCTTGCGGTAGAATTTTTTTGTTTTCCATGCTACGAACCCATCAGAATCATGGTGACTAGAACCTTCTGTCCAGCGTCGAACAAAGTCATGATACTCAAAACTCTCCTATTGTGCGTCAACTCAACTTATCAATAACTGTTCCTCATGGGGGGAGCAAATTTTGACATGGTAGGGCCTTTGGATAGTTCTTCTGCCATCCTTGGCCAACCGAATGATTCGATCACATTTTTGTCTCATGGCACCGTGCCCTTTCATGTGGAGTGGCATGAGTGAAATATATGTTGGTTTCCACTAGGACCAAGATAATCTTGTGGAGTTCATTGCCATCCTTCACAGTTTTGCTAGTCAATAAAAGTCATATTTTGTGGATTTATTTCAATGGCGAGCATTCGAGTATTTGGAACATCCCCAAAAACAACAATTAAAGGTGCAATTCCTTGTCACCTAGCTAACTTTATTTCCTAAATATTCATATTCACGCAGCTCCAGAAACATAATATAAGGAGGAGAGCAAGTGTTGTGACTGCTAAGTGTTGGGTTTGCAGCATAGAAAACATAAAATTCCTACGATATGAGGAACTAAGCACCAAGATATGTAATCTCTATCTTTTTAAATAAAAATATCAGCAGTAGGAGGATCTCCTGTTGTAAGTTCTCAAAAAACAAAAACTAGGCACCAAGATCTATCTACTAGATGCAAGAAACAGGTGGATATACATCCATGGAGAAGTTACCCTCGAAGACTTAAAAGCATTACGAGAATTAATCTCGTGGATGATGTAGTCATACTCTTGCCAACCTCAAGATCGAGTTGTAGAGAACCGCAAACCAATAGCACATCCATGATCGCACACACATTCTGCACCCCGAAAACCTCTGAGTCCTCGCACTAGAAAAGAAGCGGAAGTAGCATATCCTTTCAGAGAAACCACCGAGAATATGTACTTCACTAATCCGATGTCATGGGGAATTTGCTAGAGGGGGAGAGAGATCCTTCACGAGGAGGCATGTGAGGAGAGGAGGCCACCACCTCCTTTTATAGGGGAGGGGAGATGCCCCATGCAATGGCCTGCGGCCATGGTGGGTGCCCCCACCTCTCCCTCATTCATGTGGGTGGAGCTTCCACAAAGCTGTTCCACATAAATTCCAACTCCACTCATGTTGCACTGATTTTCCACAAAAATAAATGCAAGCTCTCATTAATAAAACAATTTTTATTTCTTTTATTGAAAATTTGTTAATTACTTTAATTAAAAAACATTTTCATAAATTCCCTTGCATTACTTTGATATTACATCTAAAACCAATTTCAGCAATTTGACTTGAAACAATTCCAGAACTTATTAAAATAATCCCAGCGCTTTCAGATCCTTGCTCTGATAATATATATTCCCCATTTGGTGTCGTTATACGTCAAGTGTGTCACCCTACATTTTGCGAATAATGCGGACATGACCTAGACACCTCTTTGATCAAGAATCAGCAACGGGACCTGGAGATCCGTACTGACTCCCACACATTCAACTATGACTCTTGTGATCATGAGAACCATTGACATCGTAACTAAATCCCTTTGTCTTGCGATATATTACTTGTCCGAGATTCGATCATCGATATCCCCATACCTAGTTTGATCTCGTTACCGACAAGTACTCTTTTCCCGTTCCCGTGATATAACATTCTATGTGATCCAATCACGTGCATGCAAGCCGTGTCAATATGATATCACCAAGAGGGCCCTTAGTATAGCCTTCTGCCACCGGGATGGAAAAATTACCCTCTTGATCCACGAGCCTCTACATAACACTTTCGGAATACCTGAACACATGGTTATAGTCACCCTATTGCGGTTTGACGTTTGATGTTATCAAAGTATTCTTCCGTTATTAGTGATTAACATGATCTCATGGTCTAAGGATTAAGATTACTTCATATGAGATGTTATAGCAATGTAAACATAATGAATTTGAACGTATTGGTATACTTTGGGTGAATGTTCATCACATCATTGCACTAATGTTGTGACCCTGTTATTAACAACATCCAACGTTCATGATTCGGAAACCTTGATCATGTGTTAATCAACGTGCTAGTTTAAATGACAGGCATAACTAGGAACTCTTATTTTTTTATTAAATACACATGTATTAACATTTCAAATTAACAAAATTATAGCATGGAAAATAAACACCTATCATAAACATGGAATAAGATAATAAGCACTTTATTATTGCCTCTCGGGGATATTCTCTTCAGTATCCCACTTGCACTAGAGTCAATAATCTAGATTACATAGTGATAAATCTAACACCCATGGAGTTCTAATGGTAATCATGTTTTGCCGTAATGGAGAATTTTTGTCAGCGGGTCTGCTACATTCAGATATGTATGTACTTTATAAATCTTTATATCTCCATCCTTTACATGCTCGTGGATGGAGTGAAACCAATGCTTGATATGCTTAGAATTCTTGTGAGATCTCGGTTCTTTGGCATTGGCTACTTCTCCATTGTGGTCACAATAGATAACTTTTTAGTCCAACACACTGGGAACCACACCTAGTTCAGTTATGAACTCTTTCATCCAAACTGCTTCCCGCAACACTTGTGAAGCAGCAACATATTCCACCTATGTTGGTGATCCCGCCACCACATATTGTTTGGAACTCCTACAACTAACCGTTTCTCCTTTCATGAGAAACACGTATCTGAATTGTTACTTAGAGTCATTCAGATTGATGTTGAAGCTAACATCAATGTAACACTTTGTGACGAGCTCTTCTTCACCTCCGTACACGAGGTCCTTCTCAAGTACTTAAGGATATTCTTGACTGCTGTCCAATGTTCTAAACCTAAATTAGATTGGTACCTGCTAGTCAAACTAATAGCATGTGCCCACATCTGGTCTTGTACACAACATGACATATATAATAGATCCTATGACTAAGGCATAGGGGATCTTATCCATCATCTTTGTATCTTCTACCATAGATAGACTTTGAGTTTTACTCAATGTCTTACCTTGAAACGTGGGTAAGAACCCTTTCTTACTTTCCTCCATTTTGTACTTTGTCAAAATCTTGTAAAGTTATGTACTTTGTGATAGCCCAATTAAGCGTCTCGATCTATCTCTATTATTTTTATGCCTAGTATGTATGATGCTTCAACAAGGTCCTTCATTGAAAAATTAATGTTTAGATAACTTTTAACACTATTTAATAGATCTGTATCATTTCGAATCAACAACATGTCATCCACATATAATATTAGAAATTCCACAAAGCTCCCACTCACTTTCTTGTAAATACAAGCTTTTCCGTAAGTTTGGACAAACCCAAACCCTTTGATCACCTCATCAAAGTGGAGATTCCAACTATGGGATGCTTCCTCCAGTCCATAACTGGATTTCTGAAGTTTGCATACCTTGTTAGCATCCTTAGGATTGACAAAACCCTTTGGTTGTACCCTATAAAACTCTTCCTCAATGTTACCATTAAGGAATGTAGTTTTGACATGCATCTACCAAATTTCATAATTGAAAAATGCAATAATTAATAACATAATCCTAACCGACTTTAGTAGTTCTATGGGAGAGAATGTCTCTTCGTAGTCAACTCCTTGAATCTGTTGAAACCCCTTTGCTACAAGTCGAGCTTTATAGATGGTCACATTACCATCGGCATTACTTTTCTTCTTGGAGATACATTTGTTCTCGACGGACTTGCAGTCATGAGGTAAGTCCACCAAATTCCAAACTTGGTTTTCGTACATGGATCCCATCTTGTATTGCATGGCTTCTAGCCATTTGTTCGAATACATGATCATCATATCCTCTTCATACATCGCAGGGTCATTATTTCCGTCTACCATGAAATTCATGACATGATTTCCATACAGTTCAGGAGCTGCACATGTCCTTCTTGACATGCGAGGTTTGGTAGTGTCCTCTTTTGGATTTTCATGATCATTATCGTTAGTTCCCTCTTTATTAGGTGAACTCTAGAACAACTTCCTATGTTGTGCGATACCTTTGATCCAGATTATAGATGTAGTATAGCTCTTTTTCCCTATTAGACCTTGGTTTATCGAATCCTAGGGAAGCACAAGCGTAGTGAAGTTACTTTAACGGACCTTCGGGAGTTTTAAAATTATTTTTGTGTTTTACCGGACCAAGAGTTGCTGTCTTTTGTTGTTGTCGATGATGGAGAGAGAGGGCCTAGGGCATTCGGTTTCACCTGTAGGCGTGCAAAACATCTGATGGGAATAAAAGATAATAATAAAGTGTGCATGTAATTGTTAGAGCAAGATAAATTATATGTGGGAAGTGCATCCATAATTGCTATTTCCTCTGCAACCACTTATAGCAATAACCTACTAGTCTCATCCATAGAAGAAAGAGAACTAATGATATGCATAGTGACGTCACCGTTAGTCCCAATTAAATCCCTCACATAAAGCCGTACTACCCCTTCTATCACTGGGGTTCCCAACCTGCAGATTAGTCATTACTGATACTCCCTATACCTGGATCAATCCTCGGGGTCTTGGGTACCTAACAAGTCCTTTTCATCATGCTTGGCTTTCTTCTTCCTGGGAAAATGAATAACAAAAGGATCATGCGAAGGCAATTGAGGCTTCACGTTCCCTTCATGTAGATTAATCAAAGCCTTAATAGTTCTTAAGAATGGACGGCCAATATAATCAGAGCAGTAGCATCTTCAGGCATGTCAAAAATAACAAACTGAATAAGAGCAGGACAACATTTAATGTATAATAAAGTGTTTTCTTTAATCCCTATAGCTTGTTTGTAGGTAGAATCTGCAAGATGTAATTTTAACTCAGTGATTTCAAAAGAGCCAAGATTTAACTTATTGAAAATACTTTTTGGAATTGTTGAAACGCTTGCACCTAGATCACAAAGTGCAGCTATCTCATTTGTCCCAATTTTAATCTTAATAGTAGACTCAAATATATCATCAAGATTAACAGGTATTTTTTTTAGCAATTTTCTTATATTCTTCTTCAAGCTCACGTACCTTTATAGCTACCCGATTAACGAAGTGTTGATACATAGCTTCGTCATTTCCTTCACTTACCAGAATCTTGATGTTGGTACTTTTTACAAGAACTTCAACGGTGTAACTTGGTGAAGGAGCATTACTATAATCAAGTTCTTGAGGCTCCTCCCATTGGATTCTCATCATCTTGAGGTCTTAAATAGGATTGGGCTTAGCTTCACCTGCAAATTTGGCTAGAATGAGAATTTGACTCTCGGTTATCTTACCTAGTTGTGTCTTAACAATCCTCATTCTTTCTTGGACGGCCTGCAAATCATTCCTCAAACAGCGGTTAGATAATTTACCAATCATAGCATCATGGTTCTCCATTATTTTAACAAGGATATTGTTTTACTCATTTTGTGAGTCTATAAAGGACTTAAGTGTTTATTGCAGACTACCATTACTTGATCCCATATTATTAGTAGAGTTACCTCCAGGACTAAAATAGTGTTTCTGAAAATTAGGATTATAATTCTTCATCCAAGCAGGGTTATAATCATTACGAGCTATGAAGTATATTTCTTAAATATTTGTTTCTGGGGTATCTCTTATCTGGGTTTCCTTACTTTTTACGGCCAGCTTAGCATTGAGTTCTTCATTTTCTTGTGGTGAGATGGAGTTCACCTTCTTCGTGTTTGATCTATCCACATGCCACTGGGCATGGTTGTCTTGCATATTGTCTAGCCGCTACTTTTCTTCGGTAATATGTTTCCCCATAAATCTTCCTCTAGTTGCAGTATCAAGCATAGACTTAGACATAGGATTAAGAGCATTATAAAATAAATGGAGAATTAACCAATCTTCCATCCCATGACTGGGATCGTTTATCATGCATTCTTTCATCCTCACCCATGCAAGTGCTAGTGGCTCACGCTCTTCCTATCTAAAACCAGTAATATTAGATCTTGGTTGCATAGTCTTTGCAGGTGGGAAAAATTTAATCATAAATAAAGAAGTACACTCCACCCATGATGTAATAGTATTTCTAGGAAAAGATAGCAACCATTCTTTTTCTCTTCCTCTAAGAGAGAAAGGAAATAAGAGCAATTTGACCGCATCTGGGTCAATATCTTTTATGCTCATCATATCACATATTTCGGTGAAAGTATTCAAGTGCCTACCTGCCTCCTCAATAGTAGAGCCTCCAAATTGATTCTATTGAACCAAACTTAAATAATGGGGCTTTATTTCATAATCAGCAGCAGCAATTGCTGGCTGAGTAATAGGAGTATGCAATTAATCATTGTTGGGAGTTGCAAACTCCCCAAGCTTCTATTCAGCCATATTTCCTATGTTTTTGGGTTTTATTAAATAGAGACCTATGATAATAAAAACAATAATTTAAAGACTAACTATTTTTTTGTTTTTTCAAATAAAGACTGAAGGAAAATTAACAAAATTAAAAACAAGAATTAAAACTAGCAAGGTTCCTACTAACCTCACCAGGGTAGCTATTGCTTCCCCATCAACGGCGCTATAAAAAGGTTTGATACCTTCGATCCGGATTACAGATGTAATATAGCTCTTTTTCCCTAGTAGACCTAGGTTTATTGAATCCTCGGGAAGCGGAAGCGTAGTGAAGTTACTTTAACAGACCTTTGGGAGTTTTAGAATTCTTTTTGTGTTTTTTCGGACCAAGAGTTTGCTGTCTTTCATTGTTGTCGATGATGGAGAGAGAGGGCCTAGGGCATTCGGTTTCACTTGTAGCTGTGCAAAACATCTGATGGGAATAAAAGATAATAATAAAGTGTGCATGTAATTGTTAGAGCAAGATAAATTATATGTGGGCAGTGCATCCATAATTGCTATTACCTCAGCAACCGTTTATAGCAATAACCTACTAGTCTCATCCATAGAAGAAAGAGAACTAATGATATGCATAGTAACGTCACCATTACTCCCAAGTAAATCCCACACATACTACCGTACTACCCCTTCCGTCACTGGGGTTCCCAACCTGCAGATTAGTCATTACTCATACTCCCTATACCTGGCTCAATCCTCGGGGTCTTGGGTACCTGATAAGTCCTTAGATTGAGGCAAGAGAGGATACAATAATCATCATGGCATACAAAATAATACATGATCCCATCTATGATAAATAACATGCACAAAAGCTACATGGCTAGGCCGAAGCCCTTAGCCCAAGGAGAATTACTCACACATAGAGATGAGATCAACAATCATAAACGTTGTAATGGAAATCATGAGATTGGTAGCAAATAGTCTTACAATATTGCTAATTGAAGATGAGATCTACTATTACAAGTGGTGGAATATGGATATGGTGATGGACAAGGGTTTGGAGATTAGATCTAAGTCTATTCCTCCGGTGGCTCTTCGGTGTTGTGGATGGAGTTCTGGGGGTGGCTGTGATTGAAAAGAGCTCCCTTTTCTCTTTGCCCGAGGCCTCTTTATATAGGGGTCCCTTCACGAAAGTTGTTCTGTTTGACCTAGCGGTGTCGATGGCAACTATACGACCGGAACTATATGGCTGGAATTTTATTCCCGCTGTATAGTTGATCGTTAAAGCGTTTGTCTCTACTTCACGACTCTTGGTTTCTTTGGGTTGTTGGAGATCTCGTATCTTTGACATTAATGTTGGGATTCCCATCATCAAATGGCATTATCTGCGCAGCGAAAAATAGAAAGAAAGGATTGCATACCCCTTTGATCATTAGGCATTAGTGGAAGGGTTTAGAGAGATGTTTCATCAAAAATATGAATAATATCCAGTTTAAATGTGGACGTAGATGGCTATATTTCACAGCCATCACTGTGCCACTCGCCATTTCATGAAGATTAGGTTCAATAACCTAGTCGATTTCTACGTTCCTACTATTCACATCTTTCGCGTAGAAAGGATCCATTATTGGCAATGAAAACCTTGCCTTCAGATTTGTGATAGAAGTAATACCCAATTCTTTCTTTAGGGTAGCATATGAAGGTGCATTTTTACACTTTGAGTTCGAGTTTATAAGGTTGAAATTTCTTCACATAAACATCGTATCCCCAAACTTTTTGAAATGATATCTTAGGTTTGTTGCCAAACCATAATTCATATGGTGTCATTTCAACCGGATTTAGATGGTGCCATTTTTAAAGTGAATGCAGTTTTTCTAGTGCATAACCCCAAAACGAAAGTGGCAAGTCAGTCAGAGACATCATAGATCGAACCATATCGAGTAAGGTACGACTGCGATGCTTAGATACACCATTATGTTGTGGTGTTCTGGCAGGTGTGAGCTGTGAAACTATTCCACACTCTCTCATGTGTGTGCCAAACTCGTAACTAAGATACTCACCTCCACGAGCAGACCGTAGAAATTTAATCTTTCAATTATGATGGTTTTCACTTCATGCTAAAATTCCTTGAACTTTTCAAAAGTTTCAGACTTTTGTTTCGTCAAATAGATATACCCATATCTACACAAATAATCCGTGAAAGTAACAAAATAACAATATCCACCATGCGCTAACACGCTCATTGGACCACATACATCAGTATGTATGATTAATAGCAAGTATGTCGCCCACTTCATTGTACCACAAAACGGGTTTCTAGTCATCTTGCCTGTAAGGCATTGTTCACATGTATCAAATGATTCAAAATCAAGTGATTCTAAAAGTCCATCAGAATGGAGCTTCTTCATGCGCTTTACACCAATATGACCTAGACGGCAGTGCCCTATATTTGCATATATATCAACATTAAGTTTAATCTTTTTGGCATCTACATTAACAATATGTGTAATAGTACTATCAAGATCCAAAATAAATAAACCATTCATCACATGCACATGACCATAAAAGATATCATTCATATGAATCGAGCAACCATTGTTCTTGGACTTTAACGAATAACCGTCTTGCAACGATCCAGATATAATGTTCACACTCAACACAGGCACCAGATAATAATTATTCAGTTTTAAAGCTAATCCAGATGGTAAATGGAGAGGCAGCATGCCAATGGTGATCACATCAACTCTTGATCCATTGCCAATACACATCGTGTCCTCATCCCTTGCTAGTGGTCACCGATTCTGCAGCCCCTGTTTTGTGTTAAATATATTAGCAACCGAATTAGTATAAAATACCCAGGTGCACATCAACAACATGTATATCAAATATACCTTCATTCATCTTGTCAGACTTCTTGTCTGCCAGATATTTGGGGTAGTTGCGCTTCCAATGTGCAGTCCCCTTGTAATAATAGCACTCAATATCAGACTTAGGGCAAGCCTGGATCTTCTTCTCAGGTACAGCAATAGTGTTGCCACCCTTCTTGGAATTACCCTTCTGTTTTCCCTTCTTGTCCTTCTTGAAACATGTGGTTTTATTGATCATCAACACTTGATTTTCTTTCCTGATCTCCACTTCAGCAGTCTTAAGCATAGATAGAAGCTCGGGAAGAGACTTCTTTGAAAGGACCAACTAACGTTGACTACAGGAGGGTAAATAGGATACTACCAATTTTTTATCTTTTTCTTGAATTTTAGGCTTTTCACAAAATTAAGTTCTCTAGAGATGCACCTAGGTGAATAATCCTATATGGAGAGAACAACAACAAGTAACAAAGCGGTAAGGACAAGTAGTAAAGTAGAGGAGCGAATATACCGACAAGGAGACACATATCTGTAATTCCCGTAGTTCACTTCCAAGGAAGCTATGTCTATGTTGGAGAGGCGTTGGGGCCACACAGGGTCACCCAAGCGCCACAAAGGCCTCACCTTCTTCTCCGGTGAACTCACCACAAAGACGAGCTCACGATCCACTAACCGGTGACCTTGAAGGCACCAATCGAGACCTTTACAACAAGGTTGAGAGCAATATCCACATCTCAATTGGAGTGCCCACAATGACTGCACGAAGCTTCACAACACATGCCCGAGCATGGTGGACATCCTACACCGTCTAGGGTTCCAATAATCCAAGATTAACAAGATCCACAATGGATGGGTGGGGGCAATCAAATTTCCTTCAGTGGAAGTGGAGATCAAGGTCACCTCTCAAACTCTTCAAAATATCAAGAGGTTTGTATGGATAGAGAGTTTTAGGAAGATTGAGCTCTTGTATTAATGGAGGAGAGAGAAAGTCAAAGAGTTAGGTGGGGAGGAGGAAGAAGGGCCCTTTAAATAGGCCCATCCATTTCGAACAGTTACCCACTTCCGCGACACCACCAGCAGTACCAATGTGGAGCCAGAACTTCCGATCAGGCCAGTTCCAATGGCTTGAAAGCCTTGATACTTTCCTTGGAGTACAGGCAGAAGTTCTGTCACAGTGCGACCGAAACTTCCAGCTGGTACTACCAGCCAACTTCCAATCAAGTTCCGCTAATAACAAATATTAAAACAGAGAGGTTACTAGGGTGATGCCACCCCTCACCGGAACTAGATCATAACTAGGCCCAGAAGTTCTAGGTCGCGAAAGACCTGACCAGAACTACCAATTGTGCGGCGGAAGTACTGAATGGCCTAGTACCATAGGCGATGACCCGTGGAAGAGACCTAGTAGTGCCAGCCAGAAGTTCCATTCGAGATCGATTGGAACTTCAGGCCGGTATTACCGGTCAACTTCCATTACAAGTTCTGGTTAAAATTGGTTTGCAAATAGAGAGATGACTAGGAGGAAACTAGTCCTCACCGGGTACTAGGCCGATACTTGGGCTGGTACTTCCGTCAATGCCAGCCCCACTGAAAACTATGAGCATAACTACCGATGCTTCACTGGTACTTCCGGCTAGAACAACAAACATCTAAAAGCTCTAGAAATTCTCTCTATCTTGCTAAATACTGGGAAGGCTGTGGGGGTGCAAAGAAGGTTTATGCAATAAACATGATTCCCACTCATCCTTCCGAGGTGGACCCCCTCTTGATAGTAGATCCTAAAACAACAAAATAGAGAGAAACCCGAAAAGAAACGTCGTCTTCAAGAGTCCTTACGAAAAGGGTCCACCAACCACAATGTGCTCATATATAGTTCCTACAACTTAGGAACACAATTAGACCACAAGTGCAGTTGTCATCAACACCAAAACACATAGAGAGATCAATGCCCTTTCATTCACCCCCTTTTTGGTATTTGATGACAACCCCATAAGATTTGCATATAGATAGAAAATAGAAACATACAAACTTGCAAAGATTGAGAGTGAGACTCCCCCTAGATGTGTGCATGACTTGAGTGTGCTTATGGAATGCAACATACACATAAAAGGTTAAGATCCCCCTCAACTTCACTAACACTATAAAAGTGCAAGGAACTAGGATAGAAAGACATAATTCATACCTTTGCACCAAACAACATATGGTGCGATGCCAAATTTAGGACAACAATAGAATAGGCTCCACCATATACATGCAAAAATAATAAGCACCACTAGAAAACCACAAAGATTCCACATAGATACCATAGCACATAGCATCATACATAGAGTAGCACAAATAACAAGGTCCACAACCACACATATAGAAATAAGAATGTTCACGAGCATAAAAGGATCAAAACAAGAACGAGCTCATGACATACCACATGCAAATCCCATAGCAAAATAATAGACATCTTTCTCCCCCTTTGACATCAAGAGGCAAAAAGGGGCAAAGACCAAACTACGTGCCCCAACCACCAAGATACAGAGAGGGAGGCTCGGGGTTCCAGGTGGCATGCGCTCAAATGGATGGCAGAGGACCAGAGACGGTGTCTTGATCTTCATTCTCATTATTGGTCCACTTGCAATTATCGTCCACCCACTAGGCCTTGGGCACTGTGATAGAGCTCGATTATGGGGATACATCAATGTCGAGCTTCCTCATGATGGTATTCTCCCTCTTGACATTGTGCCTCATGTCCACATAATCTTGTTACTCATGGTCTTGCATGAAGCAAACTGACTTCTTGATCTTACTCATCAAGGCCTTCGACCAAGAGGGCTACCTCTCTAGCTTGGGGGCAGAACATACCCCTCATGATCATCATCACTAGATACAACCTGGCCTGCAACCTTAGCCTTTTCTTTCTTAGCCTTCCAAATAGCAGCCTCCTTTTCCTCTTGAGTCCTAGGCTTCACATGCTTTTTCACACAAAGGAGTTTATCCTCATGGATGGAGAACCCATCCTCAGGAAACAATGATTTGGTATCTTGCAACCACTTGGCATTGATGAGAGTCTGAATATAGGGAGCATAGGCCCAAGACCTCTTCTCAAGCATGGCGAGCCAAATCTCATTGTATATGTAATTCATCACTCATGGCTCGGTGTTGATGTAGAGCTCGTTGGGAACCGCAAGAGTAAGGTATGATGAGCACAACAGCATATGAAACCAAGGTTTAATCGAACCAGTAGGAGCAAGGAAACACCCCAAAGGTGTTGCTAGCTGATCCTTGGCAGGGCGCACTACCGGTGCTAGTAGCAACGTGGAGACCTGCACAACACAACCACATAACTTTGTCCCCAACTTGCGATGAGGTTGTCAATTTCACCATGTTTTGCGGAAAACAAAGGATTAAACGTATCGAATGGAAAGAAGTAAAAGTTTGCAGAAAGTAAACACAAAGAGGTAAACAATTTGTAGATTGTATGTAAAGAAAAATGACCGGGATCCATAGTTCACTAGAGGTGGCTCTCCTTGATAGATAACATGCTGGGTGAACAAATTACAGCGGGGCAATTGACAAACATCGAGAAAGCAATACATGCATATACTAATCATCTTGACTCCTTTGGAACTTGATTGGGCATTACAACATTATACATAGACCGCCATCCAACTGCATCTATGACTAATAATCCACCTTCAGGTTATCATCCGAACCCCCTCCAGTATTAAGTTACAAGCAACAAATTATTGCTTTACGAATTGCGTGTAAAGTAAACAATACGATTGTTCTATGAACAAAGGATTGTTATTTTCTCCCTAGTAGCAACAACACATCTAGTACCTTAGAGATTTCTGTCACTTCCCCAGATTACTAGAGGCATGAACCCACTATCGAGCATAAATACTAACTCTTGGAGTTGCTAGCATCTACTTGGCCAAGATAGCTACTAACAACGGAAATCATGCAAGATCACAAATAACAAAGACATGATACAATCAATAATCAATCAGAAATAGCATCTCAATATCCATCGGATCCCCGCAAACACAACATGCAGAATTACAAATAGATGAACTTGATCATGAACGGAGCTCACAAGATCTAAACATGAAAGCACAAAGGAGGAGAACCAGCCATCTAGCTACTACATGGATCTGTAGTCCAAGGATGAACTACTCACGCATCACACTAGAGGCTTGCATGGTGCTGAAGAAGGCCTCCAGGGTGAATTCCCCTCTCCAGCAAGGTGCCGGGAAGAGCTTCAGATCCCTCCCGATCTAGGGATGGAGATGACGGTGGCTACAGACTCTTTCGTGGATTTTTGATCTGGTACTTAGGGTTTTCGTACTGAGGGCATCTTATAGGTGGAAGGGGAGGCCGAGGGGTGCCGGAGGCGGCCAGACCACCCCATGGCGCGGGCCAGGCTAGGCCGCATGGCCAGGTGGTGTGGTGCCCCCCTGGACCCTCTCCGTTTTTGTACTCTGGCATCTGATGACTTCCAGAAAAATAGGCACTTTGGCTTTTGTCCCGTCCAATTCCGAGAATATTTATTTTCTGACTTTCCTGGAACCAAAAACAGCAGAAAACAGGCAGTTGGCACTTTGGCTCTTGTTAATAGGTTAGTCCAAGAAATCATATGAAAAGTACTCCAAAGTGTGGACAAAATACAAGAAAGTGGATAAAACCAAGCATGGAACATCAAAAATTATAGATACATTTGCAATGTATCAACACCCCAAGCTTAACTCCTTGGACTAATTTTTGTAAGTGATAAGAAGTATTTGTTTTGTAAGTGATAAGAAGAAAGAATAATTTTTGAGGTTACATGCACCATCAAAGACTTGTTCAAAGTATTTGTAAAACATTCAAAGCTGGGATCATAGTACTTCAATCATAACATGAAATACAAAGTTATAGCAATAAGACAAAGAAACTATGATGCAACATGAAAAGGCATAAACAAAATATTCATAAATAACAATGCTTTGCAAGACGTTTGTTTGTTTCACATAAAGAAAACATAGCATAATAGTATTCAGCTTATCCCTCAATAGATTAGCAAATATAAATACATAGGACATCTTCAAAGTTCATAAGAGTGACTAGATACAAATAGTTTAAAACAAGCAATATCAAGTTATGCATCAATCAACTAGTCTTGGGACAATGCACATAAAACTAAGAATGGCCACTATGCTCTCAAAGTAGGTGCATAAAGGTAGAAGGTGGAGACTAAATATAATGGTAGAATAAAGGCCTTCATAGAAGGAAGTAGGGATTCAAGTCTCATAAAGAGCTTCCAAAAATTATGGTACTTATAGCTTTCAGCTCTCATTGCCTCTATCATAAGCATCTTGAAGTGATTAAAGTTAAAGTGAACAAACTATGGTGTACATGCTTGACGAAGTATAAGTTAGAAATCTCATGTCCCTTGTATACGAGGGCTGCTCCTCATGCTACTCAAGTTTAGTCACCGGTAAGTTCTTGTCATCGTAAGTACATGGGTATCATACAGAACTGCCAACGGGGTACCCCTTGCCCGATGATACGGAAGAATCCCCATATCAAAATGACAAGGCAAGCAGACAACGAGCATCTCAGCAATCTTCTTATTTACCATGGGAATATGGTGCTTTTTCTCTCTTTACTCTTTTCATAATCTCACTTTTTTCCTTTTCTCTTTTTTCTCAACATAGGACTCTTTTTTTATAAGAAGAATGCTTCATAGACAGCTCATTATGGTTATGCTGCAGGTTTCTACCATGTCAGCATAGATTAAACCAGTGGCCCAGGCATTTCTCTAACACATATACATAACTCCATGGACTTACAAGCTCCCCTTTAATTTCACACAGACGACATCCATATACAAAAGAGCATGATATCAACTAGGTACAAGTACCAAGTGCAATGTTGAAAGCGTTCCCCATGAAAGCATGGTTCTGCTAATTCCCAACAAATAAGTGCAAGCATATACAACATAGACGACACAATGGTTCAAGTTTATGAAGGGCAAGAAAAGTAAAGTGTGCCATCAAGTTCGTGAGAGCTTTAATCACTAGTTTTCTCATAACAAGTTTAATTTGGAAGGTAAACAAAAGCATGAATCTACTTGGAATATCATAAGCTAATAGGTAGGTATGGTGGACTCTTTGGAATAACTTGGTTTCGGGAGTTGGATGCATGAGTGGAACTCATACTTGGTTGTGGAGGCTAGCAAAAGACTGGGAGCGACAAACTAAGAGAGCAATAATGGCCATAATCATGCTGAGCGACAAAACATCATTGATCAAAGCATAAAGTGATACTACAATTTGAAAACTAAAGGATCATAAAGGCTATGGTGACTTGAGGTAGTCATAACATGGTGTGAGCATGCGCCAAGTCAACCCAAATAAAGCATCAAAGGAGAATACCACTATACTATGCTTTAATATGCTAAAACAACGATTGATTCATCCAAGGCACATTAAGCAATCTCAATTGTTTATAACAATTCATGCGACAGCAAAGAATACTAAGCATAAAGCCAAAACAATATCAAGCATGGCATGACAAAGCATGGGCCACAGTCAAAAACGAGCTCCTTTTACCACATAAGCATGAACTTTCCTACCCTTTTCCAAACCAAACCAAACTATTTGCAAACCAATGTATGAAAGAGGGGGTCCAACCAATTTATTGAGCTCACTAAGAAAACCAAAGCAAACAAAAAAACAAAACGAAAAAGAAGAAGAAGACGCTCCAAGAACAACACAACTGTGTATGAAACAATAAAAATGAAGCGTTTGGAAGAAACCTGGATTTTTATTGATGAAGAAGGGGATGCCTTGGGCATCCCCAAGCTTTGACGCCTGTACTTTTTGGATATTTCTTGGGGTGACACGCGTGGCATCCCCAAGCTTGAGCTTTAGTCCATCCTTCATCTCATTACTCATTCCTTCCATACACCTGAAATTTTTCCTTCATACAAAACTTCACACAATCTTTATTAGCAACATTAGTGCACTCAAGATAAAGAAGTCTTAAGGTTTAGTTATAACACCAAATAAACTTCCATTGGAACACTAGCTACTGTAGCACTTCCCTCAAAAAGCTCAATTCCCCAAAAGAACTCAAAAAGGAACCAACAAGAAGCAAATGCAGAAAATGGCAGAAATCTGTCAAAACAGACCAGCCGGTAAAGACGATTTTTTCAAAGACCTTCTGTTGCTCCAATCAAAAGGTGTTGAAATAACGAAAGTTAGATAACAATCTGGGGCAGAAGCACAAAAAATCACGCCTCAAAAATACGTTCTGAGATTTTACACGAATTTGTACGATGAAGCACAGAAATCTGTTTCAGGACAGCAACTTTTCCAATCATTAGTTCTCTCTCATTAGAGGTTACTCTTGGCACAAAAAGCAAATAAAAAGGATAAGGAGCGGTTATTACAGAGGTAATAACTTCCAAGACTCATCTAAAACTTTTGGGTTATCTCCTAATAAGTACTTTTCTTTAATGCTTTTAAGTTAGGCATAAGAAGCAAGAAAAAGAATCAAGTGTTCTCAAATGAAGAAGCATTAAGAACAAATTTTGTTTTCATAGGAGAAGCAAAAGAAATCTTCTCTGTTTTCTTAGGGAAGTGTTATATACCTTTCTTGAGTGGGAGTTGATATTTAATGGTGCCTTCTTTCATATCAATAATGGCACCAATAGTTCTAAGAAAAGGTCTTCCCAAAGTAATAGGACAAGAAGCATTGCATTCAACATCCAAAACATAGAAATCAATGGGGACATAGGCATTGTTAACCATAATAAGAACATCATTAATACTCCCCATGATTTTATTTTTGGCATTATCATCAAGTGGGACATTCAAATAACAATCTTCAAGTGGAGGCAAATCAAGCATATCATAAATCCTTCTAGGAATAATAGAAACACTACTATCAAGATCACATAAAGCTTTGAAATCAAAGTCATTTACTTTCATACTAATGATGGGTTCCCAACCAGCTTCTTGTTTTATAGGAATAGAAGCTTTATGTTTCATCTTTTCTTCTTTAATATTTATGAGAGCATCAGTAATGTGTTTTGTAAAGGCCATGTTCATAGCACTAGCATTAGGACTTTTAGCAAGCTTTTGTAGGAACTTAATAACTTTAGAGATGTTGCAACCATCAAGATCAAAATCAAATTTATCATCTAGAGTGGTAGAACTATTACTAGCCTCAACACTAGTGGTGGTGATAGTAGAAATACTAATGTTTCTAGCAATTTCATCTTCTCTTTCCCACTTAGCATGTAATTCAGCTAATAGTCTAACATTTTCATCAATTCTTACTTGTATGGCATTAGTAGATGCAAAGGGATTATCATTAGTTTCAGGTTTAGCAGCCATTTTATTAAAAGAAGATTGAGCTTCAGCCAAAGATGCTATATTTCTTTCAGCATTAGAGAGTTTTTCCTCAATAGTTTTATTGAAAGTAGTTTGTTTACTAATAAAGTCTTTAAGCATAACTTCAAGTTCAGAGGGTGCACTCCTATTATTGTTGTAAGAATTTCCATAAGCATTACCATTGTTGGGATATGGCTTATAATTGTTGTTACCAAAATTATTCCTATAAGCATTATTGCCAAAATTGTTATTTCTTATGAAGTTCACATCAACTTGCTCTTCTTGAGCAACCAAAGAGGCTAAAGGAACACTATTTGGATCAATATGGGCTTTCCCATTCACAAGCATAGACATAATAATATCAATCTTATCACTCAAGGAGGAAGTTTCCTCAACAGAATTTACCTTCCTACCTTGTGGAGCTCTCTCAGTATGCCATTCAGAATAATTAACCATCATATTGTCCAGAAGTTTTGTTGCATCACCCAAAGTGATGGTCATAAAGGTACCTCCAGCAGCAGAATCCAATAGGTTCCTTGAAGAATAGTTCAATCCTGCATAAAAAGTTTGGATGATCATCCAAGCAGTCAGTCCATGAGTGGGACAACTCTTTTACTAAAGATTTTATTCTTTCCCAAGCTTGAGCAACATGTTCATTATCAGATTGTTTAAACTTCATTATTTCACTTCTCATAGATATAATCTTAGCAGGAGGATAGTATTTTCTAATGAAAGCATCTTTCCACTTAGTCCAAGAATCAATACTATTATTAGTTAAGGAATTCAACCATTCTTTAGCTTTTCCTCTAAAATAGAAAGGAAACAATTTCATCTTAATAATATCACCATCTACATCCCTATGCTTTTGCATCTCACAAAGTTCAACAAAGTTATTTAGACGGGCAGCAAGATCTTCATTACGAATACTAGAAAATTATTCTCTCATAACAAGATTGAGTAAAGCAGGTTTTATCTCAAAGAAAGTAGCTTCAGGCATAGGTGGAGCAATAGGTGTGCTCATAAAATCATCGTTGTTGGTGCTAGTGAATTCACGCAACTTAGTGTTTTCAAGAGTAGTCTTTTTTTGTGTTTTTAAATAAGAAAGCAAACTAGTAAAACTAATTTTTTGTGTTTTTGATAACAAAACAAGCAAACAAAACAAAAAGAAACTAATCAAAACAAAAATAACAAAGTAAAGAGATTGTTTATGAGGGATTCCCCTTGTGAAGATGTCCTTGACACCCCGACAACGGCGCCAGAAAAATGCTTGATGGCTCGGTGTTGATGTAGAGCACGTTGGGAACCCCAAGAGGAAGGTATGATGAGCACAGCAGCAAGTTTCCATGAATTATGAAACCAAGGTTTAATGGAACCAGTAGGAGCAAGGAAACACCCCAAAGGTGTTGCTAGCTGATCCTTGGCATGGCGCACTACCGGTGCTAGTAGCAACGTGGAGACCTGCACAACACAACCACGGAACTTTGTCCCCAACTTGCGATGAGGTTGTCAATCTCACCGTGGTTTACGGAAAACAAAGGATTAAGCATATCGAATGGAAAGAAGTAAAAGTTTGCAGAAAGTAAACACAAAGAGGTAAACAGTTTGTAGATTGTATGTAAAGAAAAAGGACCGGGATCCATAGTTCACTAGAGGTGGCTCTCCTTGATAGATAACATGGTGGGTGAACAAATTACAACGGGGCAATTGACAAACATCGAGAAAGCAATACATACATATACTAATCATCTTGACTCCTTTGGAACTTGATTGGGCATTACAACATTATACATAGACCGCCATCCAACTGCATCTATGACTAATAATCCACCTTCAGGTTATCATCTGAACCCCCTCCAGTATTAAGTTACAAGCAAAAGATTATTGCTTTACGAACTGCGTGTAAAGTAAACAATACGATTGTTCTATGAACAAAGGATTGTTGTTTTCTCCCTAGTAGCAACAGCACATCTAGTACCTTAGAGATTTCTGTCACTTCCCCAGATTACTAGAGGCAAGAACCCACTATCAAGCATAAATACTAACTCTTGAAGTTGCTAGCATCTACTTGGCCATGATAGCTACTAACAACGTAAAGCATGCAAGATCACAAATAACAAAGACATGATAGAATCAATAATCAATCTGAAATAGCATCTCAATATCCATCAGATCCCCGCAAACACAACATGCAGTATTACAAATAGATCTTGATCATGAACGGAGCTCACAAGATCTAGACATGAAAGCACAAAGGAGGAGAACCAGCCATCTAGCTACTACATGGATCCGTAGTCCAAGGATGAACTACTCACGCATCACACCGGATGCTTGCATGGTGATGAAGAAGGCCTCCAGGGTGAATTCCCCTCTCCGGCAGGGTGCCGGGAAGAGCTTTAGATCCCTCCCGATCTAGGGATGAAGATGACGGCGGCTATAGACTCTTTCGTGGATTTTTGATCGGGTACTTAGGGTTTTCGTCCCGAGGGCATCTTATAGGCGGAAGGGGAGGCCGAGGTGGTGCCGGAGGTGGCCAGACCACCCCTGGCACGAGCCAGGCTGGGCCGTGCGGCCAGGTGGTGTGGTGGCCCTCTGGCCCCTCTCCGTCTCGTACTCTGGCATCTGATGACTTCCGAAAAAATAGGCACTTTGGCTTTTGTCCCATCCAATTCCGAGAATATTCATTTTCTGACTTTCCTAGAACCAAAAACAGCAGAAAACAGGCAGCTGACTGTGGCTCTTGTTAATAGGTTAGTCCAAGAAATCATATGAAAAGTACTCCAAAGTGTGGACAAAACACAAGAAAGTGGATAAAACCAAGCATGGAACATCAAAAATTATAGATACATTTGCAATGTATCAATCACATCTAGACTCATATTTGAATCCTTGTGAAGATATGTTCATAGCATGATGTTAATCTAGAAAGCATGGATCTGATCAAAGTAACCTTCCTTGGGTGCAATAGTATTTTGATACACATGACACATGATATCATAGATGATAAGAAGGTGAGCGATTTGACCATTGACTCCCCAACCTAAAATATAGAGAGGTTCCAAAACATCAACAGGGGAGGCCTTCTCCCCATGGCATCTCCACCCATTGGCACTGGCGTCTGCTTGAACAGGATACCCAAGAATATCCGCAAACATAGACCACTTGATAGTTCAGCTGGTTATAAGTGATGTCTACGCACTTCTATTCTTGTAGACATTTGTTAGGCCTCCAAGTGCAGAGGTTTGTAGAACAGCAGCAAGTTTTCCCTTAAGTGTATCACGCAAGGTTTATCGAACTCAGGGAGGAAGTGGTCAAAGGTATCCCCTCTCAAGCAACTCTGCAATCAAGATACAAGAACTCTCTTGTGTCCCCAACACACCCAATACACTTGTCAGGTGTATAGGTGCACTAGTTCGGCAAAGAGATAGTGAAATACAAGTGGTATGGATATAAGACAATGGTGCTAGAAAATAGCTTGATGGCGTGAAAGAGACTAAAGGCAAACTGAAATAAAGATGGAAGCAAGCAAACATGTAACATATCTAATTGCAAATGGTGTATCAATGCTTAGAAACAAGGCCTAGGGATCATACTTTCACTAGTGAACACTCTCTCATAAATATCTTCCCTTTATGATACTACTCTTAACTACTCTTCGGTTGGACACTCTAATCGATGGTAGGGCTATAACAGCACACCTCAAAGTAAGCCTTTCCCATCTGGATAACCCCACACTGTCACCTTGAGCTCTAGATGGTTCCAACAAACACCACAATTTCATAAAGACATCCAACTCCAAATATAACTCATAACAAGTATTTGTAATCTCTAGCCTAAGTGCCACCATGGTGAGCACGCTGTCACTTTCACACACATGGGGAGAGTAGAGATATATTAAAGCACTTGAGTAGCAAGGTAGATATATAGATTACAAGCTCATGATCTCAATAAGATCACGCATAGAGAGAGAGATGAACACATAGCTACCGGTAGAACCCTTAGCCTCGAGAGAGAACTACTCCCTCCTTATCATGGGAATCAGCAATGGTGATGGAGATGGTGGTAGAGATCGATGGAGATGGCTTTGGGGGTACTTCCCCATCCCGGCAGGGTGCCGGAACAGAGACTTTCTGTCCCCCGAATCTCCTTTTCGGTGGCGGCGGCGCTGCGGAACTTTTCGTGGCTGGAGGCTTGATGATTTAGGGTTTTTGCATCGGGAGGCAACTTATAGGCGAAGAGGCAAGGTCGGTGGGCGGCCAGGGGGCCCACACCACCTGGTGGCGTGGCCAGGGCTAGCCCGCGCCACCACATGGTGCGGCCACCCTATGGCCCCTCTCCGTCTCGTCTTCTGGCTCCATGAGTCTTCCGTTAAAATATCCACTTTGGCCTTTGTTCGGTCCAATTTCGAGAATATTGATTTTCTGACTTTCCTGGAACCAAAAACAGCAGAAACAGGAAACTGGCACTATGGCATCTTGTTAATAGGTTAGTCCAGGAAAGTGTATAAAAAGTACTCCAAAGTGTGGACAAAACATAAGAAAGTAGATAAAACCAAGCATGGAACAACAAAAATTATAGATACATTTGCAATGTATCAATAAGTCATCCACTTCATGGTCACATCCATGGGGTCGTAATCCATGAAGAGAGTGTAGTAGAACTGAGAAATGGCTTCCCAACAAAGTTCTTACGATGCTGCATATATAATCCTGAGAAGCCCAAACCACCTGCACATGTCAAGGACTTCACCAAAGTAAGCAATCTTCCTCTCCATGTGGCCCACATTGATATGCTTCTAAGGGGCGACCACATGCTTCAAGGGAACATACACTTCAAGATAGATCTCCTCTTGCCGAGCAGTGTGAAAGAAGGGGTCTCTAGTATGATGGTCATGAGGAACAAGATAGGGGTCTTTACAGCAAAACTCTTCATAAGCTTCCAAGGGACACTTGGGAATATTCTTCTTGTTGGTTGCGGGTCCCTTGGTTGCTTGCTTCTTGGAGGTAGCAGGTTTCTTCCCTTCGGCCTTGGCTGCACGGTAAGCTGTTGTTGCTTTCTGACGGGCTGTCTGAGTGGAGGGACAAAAAATCTCAAGGTCTTCATCTTTAATCTCTAGTGGAGGACCTATGATAGTATGAGCTTGGGATACTTGGAAAAATATGCATGAGAGCGCTTGTTGCCACCACCGGAACCACCTTTCCCTGAGAAGAAAGAATATAGGAAGGGAGGGAATAGGGGTAAGTGCACAAATTCAACAGGAAAACAACGTGTAGATTGAAAAAATACACGGGACAAGATAATGCTCACGTTCATCATAAGTTCCGGTGAATAGCCGGAACTATCGGCTAGATCAGTCAGCTAGAAGTACTGTTTGCACCCACATGAAGTACCGGTGAGGTCACGACTAGGACAGTTCACCAGATCTAGAGGAAATGAGAGCAAGATCGACAAATGTATGAGAACAATCTACACCAATGTGGTCACCCTACTCCCACCAAGATCTCCTCAAGAAGTTCTAACCAAAGAACATGCCTAGACATTGTGTGCCCTAACTCAAGCAAAGGAATGATCAAGATATACATTAATGGAGGGAGTTGAGGGCGAATACTAGGGTCCATGGCGGGAGATCGAGGTGGGGAAGGTTCCCATAGAGCCGATCTAGAGAGGGAGGCTGGAGACGGAGGAGTCGGTGGCGCCTTCGCGGGTAGTTCTTCACTAGAGGCTAGTTCCTGTAAGAGGTGGGTCTAGGAGGAAAATGAGAGGAATGATTCCTGTTTTCCTCCTGTGCCCACTATTTATAGGTCAAAAACACAACCGATAGTAATGGCCAAGGGCCGGAACTTCCGGTCATGCAGGAGTTCCAGGTGCGGCTAGTAGTACCATTATGGGGAAAAGTTCCGGATAACTCATCCTAGGACCAGTAGTATCGGTGTCTAGCTGGAACTTACAGTGCCACCAGCAAACACTTTTCCAGATTCGAAATGTGGAAATGAATGAACTTGTGCAAGAGATATATGTTTTTTAAGGAAGTAGATAGGCTTAGGATAGACATACAAGGGCAGGTAAAGAACCAAAAGTACACCAAAAATGATAAAAACACCAAAACGAACCAAGAAGGAAACCAAAAGAAATCAAGACAAAACGTTCGGTGGACAAGGCCACCATATATGAGTAATTTGGCTTGAAACCGCGAAGATATAACTTGCGTTCATTACCAAAACTCATCATTGAAGCTCATTTTATCTCCTTGAGAGAGAATGAATACGTTATTGTGCGCATAATAGGGTTAGTGTTGGTTCATATGAGGAACTACACTCCCCCTAAATCCATGCCTACATCCAAATGAAGATATCCTTTGAGAAACGGGTAGGTGTGCAAGCTACTCAAGCCACATTGCTTGAATCTATGATATTTAGTTCATGACTTAAGTCTTGGAACCTTACTTCATCAAGTGGATTCGTGAATAGATCCACTAGATTGGCCTTGGTGGGAACATACTCCAAAGAAATATCCTCTCTTGCAACATGATCCCGGATGAAATGATGACAACAATATCAATATACTTGGTATTGTTGTGTTGCACCGGGTTGTGGGAAATGACACTCTAATTTTCACAAAGAAGTGGCACATTTCCCAAAGATAGACCAAGATCCTTCAAAGTTTGCTTCATCCATAGCAATTGAGCACAACAACTTGTAGCGGAGATGTATTCGGCTTTGGCGGTGGACATGTACATGCAGTTTTGCTTCTTTGACGACCAACATACCAATCATCTTCCAAGGAATTGGCAAGCACCGGAGGTTGACTTCCTTTCCACTATGTCTCCCACCCAATCTGAATACATGTATCCAATGAGGTCAAACTTGGCTCCCGTGGTGTACCATAACCCAAAGTTTAGGGTACAAACAAAGATTCGCTTAACCGCCACCATGTGGCTTTCTTTTGGTGCGGCTTGGAATCTTGCACACATACCCACGCTCAACATGATATCCAGTCGAGATGCACAAAGATAAAGCAAAGAACCAATCATAAAGCGATAGAGCTTTTGATCCACATCATTACCCTTGGATTCAAGATCAAGATTAACCTTTGTGGGAATAGGGGTCTTGGCACCATTCACTTGGTCCAAAATGAACTTATTGAGCATATCTTGAATGTACTTGGCTTGGTTGATGAAATCCCCTTTCCTTAATTGCTTGAGTTCAAAGCCAAGAAAGAATTCCAACTCCCCCACCATAGACATCTCGAAGTAGTCGGTCATGAGCTTGGAAAAATCCTCATTAAAAGCTTTGTTAATAAATTTGGCAAATGAACAAGTTTCCTCTGACTCTCTTAGTAAAAAGAGTGGGGTCTATTAGCCCTAGTTCAAAACCACGGTCTAGCAAGAGCTCTCTAAGGAACTCATACCACGCATGTGGGGCTTGATTAAGGCCATAGAGTGCCTTGTCAAGTTTGTAGACATGGTCCGGGAAGAGAGGATTATCAAAACCCAGAGGTTGCTTGACATAAAGTTCTTTTAAAGGACCATTATGGAAAGCACTCTTTACATCCATTTGTTGAAATTTAAAATAGACGCTTCTATATTATCTATTGCAAGTTTTATGCGGCTTTAGGGCTTTCACGGCAGAACGCCTTCCCACCTACGAACGTGGAGCCACAACATGGATTCAATGATTGTCGCTCTTCTTCCCTTTTTAGGGCCCTCCAATATCGATGCCATATCAACTACTGTAGAGAGACAGACACCCCCCTAAGCCACTTTAATTCGTGGACTAGTCTCGTGAATCACCAAGTGAGGTCGGTTGGGGGCCGCTTCATCAAACAGTGTCGCGATATGAACAAGAACATAAAAGAGGGTAGCAACTAGAGAATAAATGCCCACATATTGCTATGTGTTCTATCCGTACGACATGTCTACCCATAAACCTGGATCTGATACCACTGAAGGGTTCCGTAGCAGAAAACAAAAATTCTCTATCTACTCGAACACTAATACCAGGATCTATACTATGTAGACATAAGTAACAGAAGATAAAGACAGTATTCATACCTTTGAAGACCGAGGCACTCCTTACGTAGGAAGGCGTATATTGATGAATACGAGCAGCACCTCAAGTGTGGTGCCTCCGAAGTTCGTCACACGTCCGATGTAGGAGACGTCAATCGGTCTTCGATCCAGCCAAGCAGTGGAAGAAGTTAGACGTCGGATCGTTGATCACACGACGATGGTGTGAAGGTGGAGAACTCACCCATGAAGTCCTCCCCAATATTCTGGGGAAGTCCTCAATGGATGAGAGAGATAGACAATGAGAGGGAATGGGATGATTCTAAAGGGGTAGGGGAGACCACTATATATAGTGGGGGGGGCGCACCACCTAGAGGCCAGGCGGTGTGGAACTAATCCCCACACCCTCCGGCCACCTAGGGGCAGCCGCCGGCCCTAGGTGGGACCCACTAGGGAAGCCCACTAAGCCCAGGCCGGCTGGCCCCCTCTCCCTAGGCGCCTTGCCTCTTGGGCCTCCCCTTCGGGTGAGGCCCAATAGCATTGGGCTGCCTTTAATAATAAAATAAAAAATATATTTAATGTTAATTCTCCAATTAACATTCAAATACACATATTATCTTATTCCTTCACTCTGGAACACCTTCCAGACCCCTTCTGATCCCCATCGGATGTTACCCGGAACTATTCCGGTTTCTCTTTCTTTATTTCTCCTACGATACCTCATCTACCCCTACACTTAAGCATCACATCCTTTGGTTCGGAAACACTCTGGACATGATCGAGAGGACTCTCACACCAATGATCAAAAGAGGGACCTAGATGGCCATGTGACCCCCGTGCGTTTCACGAATATAATCGCTCAAACTGTGAGATAGTCGTTTCCCGCTCCCTTTATTATATGATACCTAATTCATTCGAGACTTGATCTTCGGTATCCCCATACCTTAGTTCGGTCTCGTTACCAATGAACTTTTTTACTCGTTCCCATGTCGTTGCATTCCATGAAGTCACATGCTTGCAAGCTTCATTAATGCAACATCACCGAGATGGCCACATGTATCTATCTGTTACATGGATTAGACAAATCCTGGTCTTAATATGTACTCCTCTACGCATTCCTTTGGAAAACCTGAGTGGCACCTTTTTGATCACCCTTTTACGAGATGATACTTGATAACCATCTAAGCCTCCTCCAGAATGATGATTTGCATTAGCTCACAGTCAAAGGATCAGGTTGTGAGGTTCTTCGTGTTTTATCATCAATGGTGAACTTTGTAACTAGATCTCATTAAGATATAACGGTCGGATGTATGTCTATCATGTCATTCAACTAATGACATGACCTCATTGTCAATTGGCATAACTGCCCATGATCTTGAAACCTAGATCATCCTCATGACCAAGGAACTAGTTCGCTAGAGGTAACTCGAGACACAGTTTGTTCACATACCACACGTGTATTAACGTTTCGTTTTAGCACAATTATAGCACAATATGAAACATATTATGAACATATAGGAGATATATCAAATAATATGCTTTATTATTTGCCTCTAGGGCATAAATCCTTTTGTCTCCCACTTGCACTAGAGTACAAATAAAACTAGTTTACAATAGGCAGGAACCTAACACCAATGGAATCTCAGTGTTGTTCATGCTTGTCTTGTTGGAGAGCTTTGGTCAAAGGATCTACCACATTCAGTTCCGTATCTACTTTGAAAATCTTGACTTCACCTTCGTCAACATTCTGCCGGCTGACATGAAATCTAAGCTTGATGTGTTTGGTTGTGGAATGAGTCCTTGGTTCCTTTGCATTTGCAATAGCTCCCGTGTTATCACAATATATCATCACAGGGTCTTGCGCATTTGGAAAGACTCCTAGTTCGATGACGAAATTCCTTAGCCAAACAGCTTCATTTGATGCATCAGCCGTAGAAATGTATTCAGACTCCATTGAAGATTGTGCCACCACTGACTGCTTCTTACTCTTCCAGCTTACCACCCCACCATTCACTAGGAACACAAATCATGTTTGAGACTTCGAGTCATCATGATCTGAGTTTCAGCTCGCATCCACGTAACCTGTTACATTTAGAGCTTCATCACTTCCTCCATAGATTAGGAACATATCCTTTGTTCTTTTCAGATACTTTAGGATATGCTTCATAGCTATCCAGTGATCAGGTCCTTGATTACTTTGGTATGGGCTCGTCAAACTAAGAGCCAATGCCACATCAGGTCACGTACTTAACATTGCATACATGATAGATCCTATGGCTAATGCATGGGGGATGTAAGACATCTTTACTCTATCATTATCCGTTACCGGACATTGAGTCATACTCATTTTGCAATTCTTCGTCATTGGTACAAAGCCCCTCTTGTTATTGTCCATTTTGAACCTCTTCAAAATCTTTTCGATGTAAGTACTCTGACTTAATGCAATTAGGCATCTTGATCTATCTCTATAGATCTTGATTCCCAATATGTATGCAGCTTCACCTAGATCCTTCATGGAAAATTGACTACTCAAATATGCTTTCACGCTTCTCATAAGATCCACATTGTTTCCCATAAGCAGTATGTCATCCACATATACTACTAAGAAAACAAATGAGCTCCCACTCGCTTTCTTGTAAACACAGAACTCTTGTTGATTTTGGACAAATCCAAAACTCTTGATCACTTGATCAAAACATTGGTTCTAGCTCTGAGATGCCTGTTTCAATCCATAAATTGACCGATGAAGCTTGCAAACCTTTCTAGCATCCTTAGGATCAACAAAACCTTCCGGATGCATCATATACAACTCTTCATCAATGTGACCATCGAGGAATGCGGTCTTGACATCCATCTGCCAAATTTCATAGTCGAAATGAGCAGCAATTGCTAGTAAATTCCGGACAGCCTTAAGCATCACTACGGGAGAATAAGTCTCATCGTAATCAACTCCTTGAATTTGTCAAAACCCCTTTGTGACAACTCGAGCTTTGTGAATGGTCACATTACCATTCACATCTGTCTTTTTCTTAAAGATCCATTTATTTTCCACGGCCTTGCGGCCTTCCGGAAGATCTACCAAGGTCCAAACTTGGTTTTCATACATGGATCCTATTTCAGATTTCATGGCTTCTAGCCATTTCTCGGAGTCAGCACTATCCATAGCTTCTTTGTAGTTTGCATGTTCTTCTTGTTCATCTAGAATGACAGACATCACAAGGCTACTGTACCAATCAGGAGTGGCATGAACTCTTGTAGACCTGCGAACCATAGGATTCTCGACGTTGTTGTTTTGATCATCACCATTGGACTCTTCCTCTATGTTGGAGAGCGGTTTTGGAACATCTTCTATTGCACTACTCGGAATTTGGAGAGAAGGGTCAACAACTTCATCTAACTCAATTTTCCTTCCACTAACTCCTTTAGCAAGAAACTCTTTCTCGGGAAAGGTGCCGACTTTCGTGACAAACGTTTTGCCTTCGGCCTGGTTGTAGAAAGTATACCCAATATTTTCCTTGGGTATCCTACAAAGATACATTTTTCTGACTTGGGTTCGAGTTTGTGAGGCTATAGTTTCTCTACGTAAGCCTCACAGCCCCAAACTTTTAGAAACGGCAACTTTGGCCTCTGGCCATACCATATCTCATATGGAGTTGTCTCCACAGATTTGGATGGTGCTCAGTTTAAAATAAAAGTAGCGGTTTCCAATGCGTATCCCCAAAAAGACACAGACAAATCAGTTAAAGACATCATGGACTACACGCTATCCAATAGAGTTCGATTACATCGTTCCGACACACCATTACACTGTGGTGTTCCGGCTGGCGTAAGCTGTGGGATAATCCCACCATCCTTAAAGTGCATGTTAAACTCATAACTCAAATACTTGCCTCCCCGATCTGATCAGAGATGCTTGATACTCTTGTTAAGTTGATTCTCTACCTCTTTCTAAAATTCCTTGAAATTTTCAAAGGTTTCATACTTGTGCTTCATTAAGTAGATTTATCCATATCTACTCAAGTCGTCAGTAAAGGTAACAAAGTAACGATAACCATTGCTGTTGAGACGCTCATTGGTCCACATACATCCGTATGTATGATTCCCAGTAGGTCTACAACTCTCTCCATTGTCCCAGAGAAAGGTGTCCTAGTCATCTTGCCCATGAGGCATGCTCACATGTATCAAGGGATTCAAAATCCAATGATCCAAGAAGCCCTTCAAAATGAAGCTTCTTCATGCGTTTTATGCCAATGTGACCAAGATGGCAATGCCACATAAACATCGAATTATCATCATTATGCTTACAACATTTAGCATCAACACTATGGATGTGTTTATCACAATCAAGATCAAGTAAGAATAAGCCATCACACACAGGGGCATGGACATAGAAAATATCATTCATATACATTGAACAACCATTTGTTCCTGATTTAAACGAATAATGATCTTGCAACAAGCAAGACTCACTCACAATATTCATACTCAATGCGGGTACAGAGTAGCATTTATTCAAAACCAAGAATAATACTTACGGTAGATGAAGATGCATGGTGCCAACATCCATCACTTCGACTCTCGAACCATTGCCGATGCGCATCGTCACCTCATCCTTCCTCAGGCGCCCCCTACTCTGTAGAACCTGCTGAGAGTTACAAATGTGAGCAACAGAACCGGTATCAAATACCCAAGTGTTACTCCTAGCGCTTGTAAGGAGCACATCAATAACATGTATATCACATATACCTTTGTCCTTGGAGGCTATCTTGTCGGCTTTCTTGTCTTCAAGGTACCTAGGGCAGTTGTGTTTCTATTTCCCATCCCCTTTGCAGTAGTAGCACGTAGTGCCGGGCTTAGGTGCCGACTTTCGTGACAAACTTTCGCAACAAGCAAGACTCACTCACAATATTCATACTCAATGCGGGTACATAGTAGCATTTATTCAAAACCAAGAATAATACTTACGGTAGGTGAAGATGCATGGTGCCAACATCCATCACTTCGACTCTCGAACCATTGCCGATGCGCATCGTCACCTCGTCCTTCCTCAGGCGCCCCCTACTCTGTAGAACCTGCTGAGAGTTACAAATGTGAGCAACAGAACCGGTATCAAATACCCAAGTGTTACTCCTAGCGCTTGTAAGGAACACATCAATAACATGTATATCACATATACCTTTGTCCTTGGAGGCTATCTTGTCGGCTTTCTTGTCTTCAAGGTACCTAGGGCAGTTGTGTTTCTATTTCCCATCCCCTTTGTAGTAGTAGCACGTAGTGCCGGGCTTAGGGCCAGGCTTGGCAGTCTTTGAGGTACTGGCAATGAACTTGCCATCCTTTTTGGACTTCTTGCCCTTGACTTTTCCCTTTTGCCCCGGCTTCTTAAAGTTGGTCGTCTTATTGACCATCGACACCGTGTGCTCCTTCTTGATTTCTACCTCAGCAGTTTTGAGCATGGCAAACACCTCAGCAAGGGTCTTAGTCATCCCTTGCATGTTGTAGTTCATCACAAAGCTCTTATAGCTAGGGGTAGCAAGTGCAACACCCTATCAATTGCAAGCTCCTCCTGGATTTCGCAATCCAGGGCATTCAAACGCTTAACGTAGCCAGACATTTTGACTACGTGCTCACTGATACTATTGTGCTCTTCCATTTTAGAAGAGAAGAAGAGCTCGGAAGCATCATACCTCTCTGCATGAGCCTGTGGAGCAAAGACATCCTTGAGATCCTCAATGATCTCAAAAGCATTCATCTTCTCAAAACATTTTTGAAGATCCGGCTCCATGTCGTAGAGCATTCCACTCTGGATGAGGGAGAAATCGTTCGCCTTGGACTGCCAGACATTCTTTTCGTCCTGGGAGGCGGAATCTGTAGGCTTAGCCGGAAGCTCAGCCTCGATAACATAAGTCAACTTGTAGGGGACTAGGAGGATCCTAAGATTGCGGAACCATGCGGTGAAGTTGGTTCCATCAGTTTTCAGCTTGTCCTTCTCGAGGAAAGTGCTAAGGTTGAAGGTGGGTGGGCGAGACATCTACAATGGATTTGCAAAGTGTTTAGACCATGTTCATAATACTGAGTTCAAGTTTTAATTATACTATCGTATTTAAAACAAAAGAACTCCCACTCAAACGAACATCCCTCCACTCGTTTAGTGATCACATGATCCCAATCCCCTGCACCTCCCCCGATCATCACGGCCATTAGTGCAGTATCAAAGGTGGACATTCGCTAATGTCGATCACATCATCCATGTGATTCATGCTCGACCTTTCGGTCTCCTATATTCTGAGGCCATGTCTGTCACATGCTAGGCTCGCCAGTTCTAACTTGTGTCTATTTGCAATGCACCATGGCTTACACCCACTGTATGTGAACGTAGATATGTCTGACACCTGATCATCACAGCCTGCCTCATACCGAAGAACTTTCTTGGTGGTGCACACACAAGGGAATACGATAACTAGAATACTGAGAGGGATTATCTTATTATGCTATCATCGAATGTATATATAATTACACTAGCATAATAAGTAATACTTCATAAAGTAAAGTGTTATGACATGGTTAAAGCATCTTGATCATCATCAATAGCTTCAAAGAAAGTTTCATAAACTTTTCATTAGCATGTCTCAACACATACCCCTATGCAATAAAAAACAGATGCTTCTATATTATCTATTGCAAGTTTTACGCGGCTTTAGGGATTTCGTTGTAGAATCCCTTCCCACCCACGAACATGGAGCCACAATATGGATTAAATGATTGCCGTTCTTCTTCCATTTTCAAGGCCTAGAGAGATAGACACCCCCCTAAGCCACTTTAATTTATGGACCAGTCTCGTGAATCACCATGTGAGGTCGGTTGGGGGCCGCTTCGTCAAGCAGTGCCGCGATATGAACAAGAACATAAAAGAGGGTAGAAACTAGAGAATCAATGTCCACATATTGCTATGTGTTCTATCCGTACGGCATGTCTACCCATAAACCTGGCTCTGATACCACTGAAGGGTTCCGTAGCAGAAAACAAAAAAATTCTATCTACTCGAACACTAATACCAGGATCTACACTATGTAGACATAAGTAACAGAAGAGAAACATGGTATTCATACCTTTGAAGACCGAGGCACGCCTTACGCAGGAAGGCGTATATTGATGAAGACGATCATCACCTCAAGTGTGGTGCCTCCGAAGTTCGTCACACGTTCGGTGTAGGAGACATCAACCGGACTCCGATCCAGCCGAGCAGCGGAAGAAGTAGACGCCGGATCGTCGATCACACGACGGTGGTGTGAAGGTGGAGAAATCACCCACGAAGTCCTCCCCAATATTTCGGGGAAGTCCTCAATGGATGAGAGGGAGAGAATGAGAGGGAATGGGATGATTCCAAAGGGGAAGGGGAGACCCCTATATATAGTGGGCGGGGGGGCGCACCACCTAGAGGCCAGGTGGTGTGGGACTAATCGCCACACCCGCCGGCCACCTTGGGGCAGCCTCCGACCCTAGGTGGGCCCCACTAGGGTGGCACACTAAGCCTAGGCTGGCTGACCCCTCTCCCTAGGCGCTTTGCCTCTTGGGCCTCCCCTTCAGGTGAGGCCCATTAGCATTGGGCTGCGTTTAATAATAAAATAAAATATATATTTAATGTTAATTCTCCAATTAACATTCAAATACACATATTATATTATGCCTTCACTCTAGAACACCTTCCGGATCCCTTCTGATCTCCATCGGATGTTACCCGGAACTATTCCGGTTTCTCTTTCTCTATTTCTCCTACGATACCTCATCTACCCTAAGAGCCCCTACCCTTAAGCGTGACATCCTTCGGTTCGGAAACACTCCAGACATGATCGAGACTACTCTCACATTAATGATCAACAGAGGGACCTGGATGGCCATGTGACCCCCATGCGATTCATGAATATAATTGCTCGAATCGTGAGATAGTCGTTTCCTATTCCCTTTGTCATATGATACCTAATTCATTTGAGACTTGATCCTCGGTATCCCCATACCTTAGTTCGATCTCTTTACCAATGAACTTGTTTACTCATTCCCATGTCGTTGCATTCCATGACCAAGTCACATGCTTGCAAGCTTCATTAATACAACGTCGCCGAGATGGCCACATGTAAATATCCGTTACATGGATTAGCAAAATCCTTGTCTTGATATGTACTCCTCTACGTATCCCTTTGGGAAACCTGAGTGGCACCTTTTTGAGCACCCTTTTACGAGATGATACTGGATAACCATCTAAGCCTCCTCCAGAATGGTGATTTGCATTACCTCACAGTTGATACATTTCAAATGTATCTATAATTTTTGATGTTCCATGCTTGGTTTTATCTACTTTCTTATGTTTTTTCCACACTTGCCTGTTTTTTGCGGTTTTTGATTCCAGGAAGTCAGAAAATGAATATTCTCGGAATTGGACAGGACAAAAGCCAAAGTTATTATTTTACCGGGGGGACACTTGGAGCCAGAGTACAAGACGGAGAAGGCCTAGAGGGCGGCCACACCACCTGGCCGTGCGGCCAGGCTTGGCCCGCGCCAGGGGGTGGTGTGGCCAGCCCAGGCATCCCCTCGACCTCTCCTTCCGCCTATATATTGCCTCTGATACAAAAACCCTAAGTACCCGATCAAAATTCCACGAAAGAGTCTATAGCCACCGTCATCTCCATCCCTAGATCGAGAGGGATCTGAATCTCTTCCCGGCACCCTGCCGGAGAGGGGAATTCACCCTAGAGGCCTTCTTCATCATCATGCAAGCCTCCGGTGTGATGCGTGAGTAGTTCATCTCTGGACTACGGGTCCATGTAGTAGCTAGATGGCTGGTTCTCCTCCTTTGTGCTATCATGTTTATATCTTGTGAGCTCCGTTCATGATCAAGATTATCTATTTGTAATTCTTCAAGTTGTGTTTGCGGGGATCCGATGGATATTGAGATGCTATTTCAGATTGATCATTGATTCTATCATGTCTTTGTTATTTGTGATCTTGCATGCTTTCCGTTGTTAGTAGCTATCTTGGCCAAGTAGATGCTAGCAACTCCAAGAGTTAGTATTTATGCTCGATAGTGGGTTCATGCCTCTGGTAATCTGGGGAAGTGACAGAAATCTCTAAGGTACTAGATGTGTTGTTGCTACTAGGGAGAAAACAACAATCCTTTGTTCATAGAACAATCGTATTGTTTACTTTACACGCAATTCGTAAAGCAATAATTTGTTGCTTGTAACTTAATACTGGAGGGGGTTCGGATGATAACCTGAAGGTGGATTATTAGTCATAGATGCAGTTGGATGGCGGTCCATGTATAATGTTGTAATGCCCAATCGAATCTCAAAGGAGTCAAGATGAGTAGTATATGCTTGTAGGCTTTGTCGATGTTTGTCAATTGCCCCGCAGTAATTTGTTCACCCAGCATGTTATCTATCTTAAGGAGAGCCACCTCTAGTGAACTATGGACCCCGGTCCTTTCTTTTACATACAATCAAACTGTTTACTGCTTTGTGTTTACTTTCTGCAAACTATTACTTCCGTCCATTTGATACGTTTAATCCTTTGTTTTCAGCAAAACCGGTGAGATTGACAACCTCATCGCAAGTTGGGGCAAAGTTCTTTGGTGGTGTTGTGCAGGTCTCCACGTTGCTACTAGCACCGGTAGTGCGCCCTGCCAAGGCTCAGCTAGCAACACCTTTGGGGTGTTTCCTTGCTCTTACTGGATTGATAACCTTGGTTTCATACTGAGGGAAAACTTGTTGTTGTGCTCATCATACCTTCCTCTTGGGGTTCCCCAACAAGCTCGATATATTTTGGGCCATCAAGGTCTTTTTCTTGCGCCGTTGCCGGGGAGTCAAGGACATCTTCACAAGGGGAGTCCCTCATAACCAATCTCTTTAATTTGTTATTTTTGGTTTTCTTAGTTTACTTTTGTTTTGTTTTCTTGTTTCTTTATCAAAAACACAAAAAAATAGTCTTACTAGTTTGCTTTCTTTATTAAAAACACAAAAAAATTAAGTCTCCTTTAGTTGTTACCTTCCCCTTAGCACACCATGTTGATCCCTAAATTGACCCTGAAAGACCTTTCAATAGGTAGTGGTTCTATAATTGGAAAAGATAATATTGAGGAATTCTTTAATCATGTTAGTAAGCATGAGGATATTGAGGATAGACCCCTTGCAGAACTTGCTCCAAACTATGAAATTGTTGTAGCTTCTTTAGTTCACATGTTGGAAGCTAGGTTTGTTAACCTCAACCCCTTAATGCAAGTAATGTTTCTTAAACTTAAAGAAATTGAGGACCCTGAAAAGAGGGATTTTATTCTAGAAACTTTGCTTAAGGAATTCTATGATGTTGCCCAGGAAGCTAGAAAAGTCTTTGAACGTTTCAATATGCTAGGATCATGTGTAGATGTTGTTGGTACACGTGAAAAGATGAAAAAAACTGAACCTAATGGGGAGGAAACTAAGATACCAATACCATTTAAACTAGTGGCAATGCATGAAGCCATAGAAAAGAATCTTGATTGGATTGTTCCCGAAACCCCGTTTGATGAAAATAGTGAACCAAAGAGCATTGAGAGAGTATCCTCTAGAACTTATTTGGATGATATACCTTGCCTTGTTGAAGATATTTCTGGTACTGATCTTAACGCTTCTTCATTTGAGAACAGTTGATCCTTTTTCTTGCTTCTTATGGTTAACTTAAAGGCGTTAAAGAAAAGTACTTATTGGGAGATAACTCAAAAGTTTTTGATGAGTATTGGAAGTTATTACTTCAGTAATAACCGTTCCTTATCCTTTTTTATTTTATCTTTGTGCCAAGAGTAACCTCTAATGAGAGAGAAGTAATGATTGGGAAAGTTGTTGTCCCGAAACATATTTCTGTGCATCACCGTAAACGTTCTTGTAAAATCTCTGTACGTCCTTTTGAGGCGTGAATTTTTGTTCTTCTGGCCGAGGTTGTTATCTAACTTTCGTTAGTTCAACACTTTTTGATTTGAGCAACAGAAGGTCTTCGAAAAAATTCGTCTTTACCTGCTGGTCTGTTTTGATAGATTTCTGTCATTTTCTGCATTTGCTTCTTGTTGGTTCCTTTTTGAGTTCTTTTGGGGAACTGAGATTTTTGAGGGAAGTGCTACAGTAGATAGTGTTTTAATGGAAGTTTTATTGGTGTTAGAACTGAACCTAAAGACTTATTATCTTGAGTGCACTAATGTTGCTAATAAAATTGTGTGAAGTTTTGTATGAAGGAAACATTTCAGGTGTATGGAAGGAATGAGTAATGAGATGAAGGATGGACTAAAGCTCAAGCTTGGGGATGCCATGCGTGTCACCCCAAAAAATATCTGAGAGGTACAAGCTTCAAAGCTTGGGGATGCCCAAGGCATCCCCTCTTCATCAATAAAAATCCCAGGTTTCTTCCAAACGCTTCATTTTTATTGTTTCATGCACAGTTGTGTTGTTCTTGGAGCGTCTTCTTTTTTGTTTTCATTTTGGTTTTTCGTTTGCTTGGTTTGCTTAGTTTGCTGAATAAATTGGTTGGACCCCCTCTTTCACACATTGGTTTTCAAATAGTTTGGTTTGGATTGGAAAAGAGTAGGAAAGTTCATGCTTAAGTGGTAAAGAGAGCTTGTTTTTGACTATGGCCTATGCTTTGTCATGCCATGCTTGATATTGTTTTATCTCTATGCTTAGTATTCTTTGCTGTAGCATGACTTGTTATAAACAATTGAGATTGCTAAATGTGCCTTGGATGAATCATGCGTTGTTTTAGCATATTAAAGCATAGTATAGTGGTATTCTCCTTTGATGCTTTATTTGGGTTGACTTGACGCATGCTCACACCATGTTATGACTATCTTAAGTCACCATAAGCCTTTATGATCCTTTAGTTTTCAACTTGTAGTATCACTTTATGCTTTGATCAATGATGTTTTGTCGCTCTACATGATTATGGCCATTATTGCTCTCTTAGTTTGTCACTCCCAGTCTTTTGCTAGCCTCCGCAACCAAGTATGAGTTCCACTCATGCATCCAACTCCCTAAACCAAGTTATTACAAAGAGTCCACCATACCTACCTACTAGCATATGCTATTCCAAGTATATTCATGTTTTTTTTACCTTCCAAATTAAACTTGTTATGAGAAAACTAGTGATTAACGCTTTCACGAACTTGATGGCACACTTTACTTTTCTTGCCCTTAATAAACTTGAACCATTGTGTTGTCTATGTTGTATATGCTTGCACTTATTTGTTGGGGATTAGCAGAACCATGCTATCATGGGGAACGCTTTCAACATTGCACTGGTACTTTGTACCTAGTTGATATCATGCTCTTTTGTCTATGGATGTCGTCGGTGTGAAATGAAAGGGGAGCTTGTAAGTCCATGGAGTTATGTATATGTGTTAGAGAAACGTCTGGGCTGCTGGTCTAATCCATGCTGACATGTCGGAAACATGCAGCGTAACCATAATGAGATGTCTATGACGCATTCTTCTTATAAAAAAAGAGTCCGATATTGAGAAAAAATAAAAAGAGAAAAAAAGATTATTAAAAGAGGAAAGAGAGAAAAAAAGCACCATATTCCCATGGTAAATAAGAAGATTGTTGAGATGCTCGTTGTCTGCTTGCCTTGTCATTATGATAAGGGGATTCTTCCGTATCATCGGGAAGGGGTACCCCGTTGACGGTTCTCTATGATACACATGTACTTACGATGACAAGAACTTACCGGTGACTAAACTTGAGTAGCATGAGGAGCGGCCCTTGTATTCAAGGGACATGAGATTTCTAACTTATGCTTCGCCAAGCATGTACACCATAGTTTGTTCACTTTAACCTTAATCACTTCAAGATGCTTATGATAGGGGCAATGAGAGCTGAAAGCTATTTAGTACCATAATTTTTGGAAGATCTTTATGAAACTTGAATCGCTACTTCCTTCTATGAAGGCCTTTCTTCCACTTATATATATTGAGTATCCACCTTCTATCTTTATGCACTTACTTTGAGAGCATAGTGGCCATTCTTAGTTCTATGTGCATTGTCCCAAGACTTGTTGATTGATGCATACCTTGATATTTCTTGTTTTAAACTATTTGTATCTAGTCACTCTTGTAAACTTTGAAGGTGTTCTATGCATTTATATTTGCTACTCTATGAGGGACAAGCTGAAGACCACTATGCCATGTTTTCTTTATGTGAAACAAACAAACGTCTTGCAAAGCATTGTTATTCATGAATCTTGTGCTTGTGCCTTTTCATGTTGCATCATAGTTTCTTTGTCTTATTGCTAGAACTTTGTCTTTCATGTTATGATTGAAGTACTATGATTCCAGCTTTGAATGTTTTACAAATACTTTGATCAAGTTTATGATGCTGCATGTCACCTCAAAAATTATTCTATCTTTTTATCACTTACCTACTCGAGGACGAGCAGGAGTTAAGCTTGGGGATGTTGATACATTGCAAATGTATCTATAATTTTTGATATTCCATGCTTGGTTTTATCTACATTATTATGTTTTGTCCACACTTTGGAGTACTTTTCATATGATTTCTTGGACTAACCTATTAACAAGAGCCACAGTGCCAGCTGCCTGTTTTCTGTTATTTTTGGTTCCAGGAAGTCAGAAAATGAATATTCTTAGAATTGGACGGGACAAAAGCCAAAGTTATTATTTTACCGGGGGACACTTGGAGCCAGAATACGAGAGGGGGAAGGGCCAGAGGGCGGCCACACCACCTGGCCGCACGGCCAGGCTTGGCCCGCGCCAGGGGGTGGTGTTGCCAGCCCATGCACCCCATCGGCCTCTCCTTCCGCCTATATATTGCCTCTGATACGGAAACCCTAAGTACCCGATCAAAATTCCACGAAAGAGTCTGTAACCGCCGTCATCTCCATCCCTAGATAGGGAGGGATCTGAAGCTCTTCCTGGCACCCTGCCTGAGAGGAGAATTGTTGGGGTTCCGCGTATGAAAACAATAAATTTTACCCTGCGCCCTTGAACCCCTGAAGCTGCCAGGACCTATCTATTAGTAATACAGTAAAGGTAGGGCCTTTTTGCGAACTTACCCTTGAAGACCGAAAAGCGTTGTCAACGCTCAGGAGAGCGTGGTTGATGTAGACGAGCCGAAGCTGACCTCAAGGTCGTGATGAAGTCCTTGCGCTCCTTGGATCCAACAACTTGAGTGCCTCAAGTGCGACACCTCGCGGGGAGTTACACACGTCCGGTGCCTGACGATGACTCCCGCTTCCCCTATCCAGCAACAGTTGCGGAAGTAGAGCTCCCGGATCCGAATCCCGCAGCGCGACGGCGCTCCGCGGTGAAGATGTCTCTCTTTCGCGCAGTCCAGACTTGGGACCACGGTTACGAGAGAGAGAGAGAGGGGGAGAGAGAAAATATCAACTGCCCCACTATATATAGGGGAAGGGGAGGTACTACCTCCCTCAAAGTCCCGGGGTGGGACTAAAGAAGAGGAGGGGGAGGGGTGGCACCGCGGGCCACCCCCATGGCCCCCTCGCGGGGAGGGGGGCTAGGCCCAACCGGCCTCCCCCTTGCCCCTTCTCTCTCTCCTTTCCCCTAATGGGCCCTCTCCCTCCGAAAATTGGCCCATTAAGCGTTTGACCATTAAATTGATTTTTCTATTTATTAAATAATTATGAATAAATGATTAAATCAATATTTAACATTCATTCACATATTATTCATTCTCCATAGCCATGGAACAACTTCCACCTCCACTCCAGACATCCTCCAGACTTACCGAAACCCTTCTGGTTTTCTCTCTACTATTCTTCGGTGATTCCACTGATGCTATAAACACTTTCTAAGCATCATCAAGCCCTTAAGCGTGATACCCCACGGTTCGGGAACACTCCATACATGGTCGGGACACTCCCGCACCAATGATCGACAGAGGGACCTGGATGGCCATGTGACCCCTGTGTGTTCCACGAAGATCTTTCGTCGTTTGAACCGGGACAGTCATATCTTATTCCCTTTGTCACTCGATACTTGCATTGCCCGAGATCTGATCAGTGACATCACCACGTCGTGTTCAATCTTGTTACTAAACAATGCTACTTGACTCGTTCCGACAAGTGACATCCCCGTGATCAAATCACACGCTGCGCAGCTATTGGATATAACTTCTCCGAGTGGGCCCTTGAGTATCTTCCCGTCACATGGACGGACAAATCCCGCTCTTGACATATATTGCCTCTACGATTTCCTTCGAGTACCTGAACACACCTTTATAACCACCGTATTACCAGATGGCGTTTGATGCTATCTAAGCACTCTCGGGAGACAGTGAATGATATAGCCTCACGGTCTAAGGAATAGTCTACGAGGATCCATTTCTAATCATCATAACTTGAACTTTGTGACATGATCGGGTCACGATGTTTAGGTTGGGTATTGGTTGATCACCTCATTCTTAGAATGAGATGACCTCATTTCCAACTGGCATAAATGCCACATGATCAGGAAACTTGATCATCTGTGGACCAATGAACCAGTGACTAGAGTTTCACTGGTAACCCCTGGTTGTTTGTATATCACACGTGTATTGATGTTTCCACTCAATACAGTTATAGCATGATATAAAACATAATCATAAACTATATGAAATATGATAATAGTCCTTACTACTATTTGTATCTAGGGCATATTTCCAACAGTCTCCCACTTGCACTAGAGTACAAATAAACTAGATGCATTTGTCCTCAATCTTTGGCACCATATACCCGGTACCCTGAACATGCTTGCTTATGGAAGAAGTTGAGTCTTGGGTCTGTACTTTACAGTCCCAAATCCTTTGCAACTTACTAATGTCACCTTGATTGACATTAATACTTTATCATCACATGATAGCATCTGTGTATGCATCGTCGCTATGGTAGCAGAACGAGGCCTGATTCCAGGAGCCTACAGTTACGTTAGATCAACCTCAAGGGCTTTCTCATGGGCACTATGCCCTGGGACACATCATTCTATGTTAAAAGAAAACTAGCCCAACCATAACATTATACAACACTTTAGATGGTACCCTTATCTATTATTATAAATGTATTCATTGAAACACCTGTGCACTCTGTGCAACTTTTGATGTTTTGTTCACCTCGCTTCCTACTTGACTTTAATTAGTATTTATGGGAGTTTCCAACATATTCCCTTATAACATAACTCTTTATGCTTTAAGATATGTCATCCTTTATGGACTTGGAAAACATGTCTACAGTTCTCTATTAGACACTGCGGACAAACTTAGCTCAATGTTCTATGGTTCTAACTTAATCACTTTCAAACATTCCTTCTTGGATTACATATTATGCTAAGTTATCATCATAGTTTTCTAAGATAGAACCTATGCCTCAACATAGTGGATGATGATCATCCTTTTCTTTCTTTCAACCATTGATGTTAAACTTAATGTTATTCCTAATTTGAGTTATTAAGGACCAATTCCTTAATTAACTTCTATTCCGAAACCCCTTTCAGAATCCCTTAAGGAATACTACATAATATCATAATACTCCTATTATCAACTTCTACATCTTATAAATCATTATTTATAAGTATTTGCGCCTTTCATTCTTAACATGCTTAAGAATTACTCCTAAAAGCTCTCACTCAAAAATATATCAATCACATATTGTTTCAGGAAGACTTTCATAGATCCCACTCAATTTTATGCAAATTGCATATCTACTCACTATTTTGAACAACTTCAAAATTCTTTGATCAAATATCAAACTTGGAGTTTTACTATGAGATACTAGTACTTTACTAGTTTTAAATCCACTAGACATTTAGCACATTTGAATCAAATTCATTTGAATTTATCCAATACTTGACAAATTGTGCTTTTTGTCATTCACTCCCTTTTTACACTATGGCTTTGCAGTCATTTGGGAAAATTCAAGTAACCCGTTTTACTTGTGAGATCCAGCAATGAATTGCTTTCTAGTCTCAAGAGAATTTCGCTATTAGGATTTCTCATAATTTTAGTTTACCATTATTTCCTTAGCAGTTCGTAGGTATGTCACATTCCAGTAATCATAACAAATGATTCACAAATGTCTCCATACAAGATATGGATTACATTTTGAATCCTACTTCATGTAGTGAAAACACTAGTGGGGAAACACAATAATCAATATCATTGATTCTTTCCTTTTGTGAAGAGAATCGTTAAGGAACATTGTTCGTTGCGCTTCTCAACACTCTGATGCAGGGTTTTGAATCCTCATCGTGTTTTTCACTATTTTCCCTTTGCTCCATAATCGAGAAACATCACTAAAAGTGAGCTTTCTCAATAATGTACCAAAATCCAAGCAATACGAATCTTGATTTCTTTTTGGCTTTAGCTATGGGATCTGTATTAAAAGTTTCCAATGAATATGCTACAAGGACTTATTCGCTATTGTCTTGGTTATATCGAATAACCCCAAAACTTTCACGAATTCAAATGGTTCACTATAAATTCTAGTTGAGTGCTAACTATTTCTAACTAATGGTCTCTACATCTACACTACAACGATTTATTTGGTGCCTCCTATTCAACCCATTTGATATCTACTATCACATTGTGATGCTTTACATTCTAACGTTTCAAAATGCTTTGCGTTCCACAATTTCTTTTATGCCATTCTTATAAATTCGAATTTCATTACTATTGATCAAATCAAGCTAAGAGTTCCAGTTATGTATGGAACACCAACAGTGATGGAGTTTTTCGTAGTACTAAAATAGTACTGGAAGAAAGTAAGACTCGGTTTGATTCTGAGATAACCCTCAAAAAGAGAGACGAAAGCGCTAAGCTCTAGAATAGAATTGGGAGGAAGATTCTGGAGCTAAACACCATAATGCGAAATCACCTCGGAAAAGAAATCTGAGGGAGGAAAACTCAAACCTCTATCGAGGTGAGTGCCGAAGTGTACCCGCTCGACATCATGGGGGAGGGGAGAGGCTCTTAGAAGAAGATCCTCCACTCGCCGGTGCAGAGAAGACCTTCTGCCTCGACGCCGCGAAGCTTCTCGTCGTCTAGGACATAGGGGATCTAGACCCCACGATGGACCTTGTCCTCCGCCTTCGCCGTCGATGCCACCGCACCGGAGCTGGATGCAACTGCCATCTCACCGGAGAAAATGACCTAGGATGGGCGGCACCGTGGAGTTTTGGGGGCAAGGAGGAGAGGGAGATGGAAGTGCATGTTTGGGCTTGGGGAGAAGGAAGGTAATGGCATGGGTGAGAAGAAAATGAGGAGATTTTTACCCCTTATAATCCTTGTCTGCACTAGATTATTGCAAATGCATAAACATTACGCCACGCATCATGGAAGGAGCAAGGTAACTTCGCCAAGAAGATTGCGTCGCGTAGATCTCCATGCACATATTGAAACGGCGCCTCGGTTTCGCACGAAGCGGACCCACCAACGGTCACACTGATAGGAATCTCTTTGAGTGAAAATACTAGACCTTGACTGACATTAGGCTGCGTCACTGGCCAATTTCCGACTTAGTTTGAAATCGAGCAGAAAAGTAACAACAATATATTAATAGGTCTGACTCACGTTTGAGACTCGGATCCTACTTTTGTTCTGCAGTTTTAGGAACTCTTCAAGATTCTACAATCAAAGAAGATTCAAGCTAGATGATGTGATCCGACTTTGATCTTAGAAGCTTCTGGGAGCTATTGTTGGGGATATACTTTCTAGGTATACCCAGTATGACTCGCTGACTAGGGTGGCCCACTTCAGGTTAGAGCTATGCTTCACCGGTAGCCCAGTCAGGGAGATAAGTTGGAAACCCATCTAGCTACGGGAAGGCCCAAAAGACTTACCGACTTAGGCCTATAGTGTTACTTCTAGTCCAAGATGTACTGTGTAACCGACTCTATATAGTAGCCAGATAGGACTCTCATGTAAACCCTAGGACCGAATGACTATATAAGCCGTCCTAGGGATAGGCCTTTAGGGCATCGACAATCACAACCTCAACTCGCACAGGCAAAACCTCCCTTGTAATATATACTTCCGGCACTGCCATATTACTAGATTGCTAGCAGGAGTAGGATATGTCCACCATAGGCGGATTCGAACCTAGGTAAAGCTTGTGTGCTCACCGTCCCGGAACACCGTCGTCTCACACCCCATCTTTCTCCACGCCTCGAGGACCCCCTCATGGCGTACTTGTCATCAATTCGATGACACTACCACTTGGTCATCACCACCACGTGAGTCCCCGCCTTGACTATAAGCACACACTTGATCACTATCTTCATCAATATCAACCATTGGATAATCATTATCAATATCTGGAGAGACATTAGCTTGGCCTTGATCATCATTGGCTTGACCTTGATCGACAATATCTTGAACTTGGTCATTATCTTGTGATGAACCAATATCTTAAGGAGGTAGATCTTTAAGATCTTGACATTGACCGGAACTTGAAGAGTCATGTACATGAGGACCTTGGGAAGAGTTTGGAGGATCTTGAGCTGCAACAATTTCTCCTTGACGGGCGATATGATCTTGTGAGAGTGAGGAATCCACTTGAGTGGAGCATGGTCCATCTCCTTTGGCCAAAATGGGTTCCTCAATGAGGCGGAAGAATCCCACACCAATTCTTCTTCTGGCTTGAGGAGTAATTTCATCACTAGGATCACTAACACCATCTTGCCTCACGAGGGACTCATGTTCTTCGTCAAACTTTACATTTCTTGTTTCTTAAACTCTTCCATTGGCTTGGGGATGAACCCAACTCCTCTCTTATCAACTTGCCCTTTTGCAAGTTCATCTTTTAACTTCTTATTCTCTTCAACAAGAGTCACATGCTTGCAACAAGGGTTAGAAGAACGAGGCAAATCTACAATATGCATAGTGGAAGACTTTGATTATTCATTATTCAATTGATTTTTAAGTTGCTCATGGGATTCAAAGAGGCTTGAGAATTTACTCTACAAGGCGTGGTGTTCTTGTTTGAATTTCTCAAGATCCTCTTGACTCCTATCATGACCAACACCAAACTCAACTTTCTCATTCACTACCAAAATACCTCCCATACCTGGCAGATTTTTGGGGAAGCATAAGCCAAAAGAACCCGTAAAAGTTGGTTAGGCGGCAGATGTGTTGTCGCGACACCATTTTGTCGTGGTGGCCACTTATACGTCATGGCACACTCGATGCCGGTGGATAATGGTGCTGTGGTACCTGACTGGCAAGCCTAGCACCACCAAATGTCACGGTAGCTCGAAGGATGTTGTTACGATTGCATCATGGATGGTAAGCGATGTGTTGACTGGTCAAACACATCACACTATGAGTGGTGAGACCCACCACTGCCAAGTTGTTCCCTGTTAGACTTATCTATTTACATTTTTTTTATCATACCCACATTCTCGTGTGTGGCTACAGGGATAATGAAAATGTTAAGCAATTACTTTATGGGACCTTGTGAATGCGGCCCAAAAAGCTAGATGCCTCCACCGCACTTGATCAAATGGACCAGACTTGCTACTCCCCACTCTATATAATATAGAGAAACCCTAGTAACTATTCCCATTATCAGTCCCCATCTCTCACATACACCTCCAACTCAAGAAATCCATGTGCAGCATCTCAACTGGGTAGCTCATGACCTAGCATTGCCATAACGTACCAGATCTTGCACGGTCATTGGCTCGCTGAATCTTGCGCTACCCAGCCATGCTGCATCTTGCGTGGCCCCGTCATGCTACATCTTGCGCAGGCCCGCCGTTTGCTTGTACGATCCACAGGTTTGGTCCTCATCTTATCATTGGCTTGCTCTTTTAGATCTGCTACTTTGCTCTTTCTCCTCTTAATATTCTTTCGTGTTATTTTTTTTAGTTCCATGCAAAGTTACCAGCATATGGCATGTGCTCAAACTCAGATATGTTTCGATGATGTTGGCGAGCATAGAATCTTCAGCGCCAACATGATGTTGATGTCGATCGGAATAGAGAGGCGTTCAAGAAGACTAGGATTAGATAGGATTTTTTTCCTAATTAGGTGTAGTTTTATATTTTAGAGGTAGATCTGCTGAATATAGAGGGGCTCAAGACCCTCTATGTCATTAGCAGTTCTAACTCTAATTTAATGATTAGAGAGGGGTTAAAATTTAGTGTAATATGATATGATGTAATGAATATTTTATATATGAATAAACTGGAATGTTTGTATCGCAATGATATTAGCAAAGTAAAACCAGTTATTGTTAATGTAACTAGCACAGGGGCCCTCGCAAATGCGAGGGCATCACCGTTAGTGCTTCAAATATGTTTTTAAAACAATTTTTGGTTACTCAAATATTTGATTGACTTGACTACAAATAATATGATCCACACCGAATATGTATTTTTTTGGCTAGATCGAAAATCACATTGACTTAAGACACCATTATTTCTCTACTTTGTTTTCTCAAATAAAACATTAGAATAGTCAAGGGTGTATGGATTGAAAATAAAATCAAAGAAAAAACTGGAAAACCGAGGAATAGTCAGGTATATTGGTATGCCTTTTTGAAGTCACTGAGGTATTTCCGTCCAATTTAGATTGAAGATCCTTTATACTACTACATGTTCATGCAAAGCTTCATACACCGTGCTGGTTCTTTCTGTTCCGTCCGGGATGCCTAGTTTATAATCTCCTGATATTGTATCTGGAATCATGAAGACATGATGACGACTGAGGCTATACGCCGACGCCGGACTGCTCAGTACGGTTGCTCCCGTTCAATCTGCAGATTAGCCACCGGTGCCGAACAACTCACTTGCATTGCTTATGTTCGAGTTGTAGACCAAGGCGAGGATCCTATGGCTCCAAGCTGGTCGATCACACGATTTTGAGTTGTTATCATAGGTGAATGTAACACGAGATGCATGCCTTATGACAAGCAAGAATATATTGATTATTATTTAGTATGATCAAGTTAAAAATTTAAACTATTGACAATGACTTAGAAGAATGTGTGTCTGTGATTGTGCATTCACCTGATGGGTAAGCTATCACTTTGCCAGTTGCATGTCGAGCTAGCAAAAAACATAAATGAATATCTTTGTTCTACACATGTATCATGGTATGCTAGCCAGCAGGAGTACCATTATATGAAGCTTTGCATGAACATGTAGTAGTATAAAGGAGCTTCAATCTAAATTGGACGGAAATACCTCTTATTATAAAGGGTGACAATATTTCCTCTTGTCTTCCAGGTAACTCATCCAGTCGAAGGAACTCCCAAACAAATATATAGAGCAATACAGGTAAAACACTACATTGTAGTGAGCAGCATCCATACGAATAGAAAATCGCCTCAACGTACAAATTGGTTATCTCTTGGTTGGGTCATCTCTTTTCTTAGCTTTTCCTAATAGCGTCAATGCACCTCTTATTGATCAAAGTTCAGATCAAATAACTGCTATTACCTGCACATTTGATTTTTGTATATGATTGATAGAAATAGAAGGTTTACTCCGCGAACTGAACTCATATTGACAAAATACAACATGAAATCTGTAAAACTGATTTAATTGGCCATCTCTCAATGCTAACCTTATTTCGCATTAGAGCTAGAACTGCACCTAGTAATTTACTACTTATTCGGATTAGAGCTAGAACCGCACATATCAGCTCAGTGTACTAACTAATAGTGTGAGGTACATTACCAGTTTTCTTGATATATATCCATGCTTCCAGACATAGTGAACATACTCATATAATATCACACAGAAATGACCGATAGCTCGCTCGTGATCCAAACGTCGGTTCCTTGTGTCGATCCAATATCATGCAAAAACAACAAATTAGATTCTTGTGTTATTGCACAAAGTATAATTTTGAAAGTTAAATAAAAATGCTAATGACCTTTCCTATAATCGCACGGGGCTCCGAAAGTGGTGGTACTATCTAATCCAAATTAGTTGTCGCCCTAGACAGAATTAGCAACTATTTTGGCTATATCTACGATAATTAATTTGGATCGGACAGATCAGACAGAGTATATACTTAAGGATCTTTCCTATAATCGCATGGGGCACCGAAAGTGGTACTATCTCTTATAAAAATTGTTGTCGGCCTAGACAGAATTAGCAACTATTTTGGCTAAATCTACGATAATTAATTTGGATCGGACAGAGTATGTACTTAAGGACTGTTAAAAGAGCTTTATCAAATTATGACCAGATACAGTCTACATTATATGTCAAAAAACAAACACTTACTTTTGATGACGCTATCAAAGTTCTGTAGATGGTTTAACAGGAAAACATAAATCTCTAACTCGTGCAGTTGGATCGAAGTAGTAGACAATATGGCTAGCTTACAGGCGAGTTCCCTGAAGCTCATCTACATTCTCTAGCACGTCCACCGTTTGCAGCCCAACGTACTATTCCCTCCGTTCCAAAATATAAGATGCTCTAGCTTTGAATGAAATGTCTCTAGACCCTTTTTACTGTGTAGGTTCACTCTAAACTTAGATGAACTTACACACTAAAAGAAGTCTAAATACACTCTATTTATAAAGTTAAAACATCTTATATTTTGGAACGGAGAGAGTATATGTCAATTTGCTAAAAAATGGACGGATAAAATAGGACCGAGAAAAGACATTTTACAATTTAGGAAAAAAGATCTAGCTTCTCTTGTCTTATACGCGTACGCTAGTTGCGTGCCTTCTTGTCACCGAGAAAGCCAACTGAAAGAGTGCATATGCGCAAAACTGAAAGAGTGCAGATGTGCAAAATTAGTCATCATTGCTAGTTGGCTCCTACTCCCTCCGTTTAAAAATATGAGATGTTTTAGTTTTGTGAATAAAATGTATCTAGATATTTTTTAGTGTATAGGTTCGTAGAGCTTCGAAGTGAACCTATACACTAAAACATATCTAGATACATTTATTTCATAAAGCTAAAACATCTTATATTTCTAAACGGAGAGGACACCATGCAAGCTATCTGATCGCTGTAGATTAAATACTGGGTACAGCAGCATGGCAACCGGTGAAGAGATCAATTTAATAGTGGTGGATCAGCTCACGAAACAAAATTGGAAAGAAAAATTTGAATCGTTTGCTTAAGATCGGCTAGACTACCAATGCGTCAGCGCACCTGATCTGCATGCGGTTGGTGGAGGTCGGTCGTCCAAGGGAAAACGGAGGCGCCGGCGGCGTGGACGCCGCGTGAGGAGTCCGTGAGTTTGGTAGCCAGCTAGATGCGTATCGGGAGAAAAAATTATGTAAGGGCATTGGTGGGTAATATTGTGTACTTTGATTAAACGGTTATTATTGGCCTCTCATTAAATTGATGGCCAGATGTTTCTGATTTTTGTTGGATTTTCTAGAGTATTTCTCTTTTTTGTGGTGAACCCGTCATGTACTTTTAATATATAATAGATTAACTATCACTGATGCTGGAAGGTGTAACACGGAAAATAATTCACGGGTATGCTGCAACAAATTTTTGCTGTCTACATTAATGTAACGAGGCATATCCGTGCATCAATATCATGCAAAGGATGCTCATTTGAAATGGATTTGGAAGTGGGTGTTACCTCGATGGCTTTGGCCATGAGACACTTTTGGGTTGGGTAGATGATGTTCTCATTTGGAGAGTCGAAGAGGGACATTTGTGGAGTAGAAGAAGTGGCAATAGCAGAAACTCTCACAATCTCACCACCTTGAGCTTCACTATCATCATCATCCTCCGTGCCCGAGAAGTATTCTTCATGGACCACCATTGCTCTTTCCTTGTTTGCGAGGTTCTCGCTTAGGAAGTTCTTTTTCATTGGATGAGGAGGTCTTGACTTGCTCTTATAGATAAGACAACCACCATTGTCTTCTCTATTCTCTAAGGGTCATCCGGCTACAAAGTGACTCTTGTCATTGCAATTGTAGCAAGACCTCACTTTAGAAGCCTTTGTCATTGAGTTGAATCTTGTGTTGTACCCTGAGCTTGACTTCATGCCTGGCTTGTTCCAAAAGGCTCTTGATGCAAGTGATATGTGCTCATTGAAGGCATACTTGATGTCCTCTTGAGAACACTCACCAGTGTCTTCTTCTTCGTAAACTTCTACCACTTTGGCCTTCAAGGTAAGATTCACCTTTTGAGATCCACAGGCTCGAGCACGTGCGGATTCCACATTCTTCTTGGCGATCGTCATGGCAATCACTTCACTCAAGACTTATTGTGGTGTCATGATGTGTAGTTGCTTCTTCCCTTGATGGAGTTGAGCTTTTGTTCTTCAAAGGGAAGAAGAGCTTGAATAAACTTTCTCTTCATGAACTTGTCATCAACATAGGTAGCTCCAAGATCCCTCATGGTGACGCAAAGAACCTTGAGTCACCGATACATATCTTTGGGAGTCTCATTATCTTGCATAGCAAAGCCATCAGACTCACTATTAACCTCATTAAACTTGGAGCTTTGAATTCTTGCATTCCCCACAAATAGCTTGGTGAGATGATCCCAAGCTTGTTTGGCGGTGGAGAAGTGGCGAATGTGAGAAAATTCCTTGGGGTTCAAAGCCTTTTGAATCATGCCCAGAGTGGTGGCATTGAGTTGCTTATCCACAAGCTCGGCTCATGTCAACTTCTTTGCATCATACAGTGAGAATCCTTCTTCCACAATCCTCATTTAACTCGGTAGAAGAGCTGGAAATATGAGACTTCATTAGATATTTCCAATTTGCGAAGTTCGAAGTATGTAACATAGGGGGTGCTCCTTGAGGAATGATATGAGGCATGAGGATAATCGGTTCCGGGGTATACTTCGGAGGTGGGGAAACCGCCGAGTAGTCCTTTTCATCCCCTTCCAGTTTGGAAGTCAAGTCACAAAGCCCCTCCATGCTCTCACTTGATTGGTTTGCCGTTTGAGCGACAAAGCCCAAACTCAAGTGAGTAGCGTCCACAACATGAGCGACCTCGGGGGGAGGCTCTGCGGTTTGGGGAGTGGTATCCATGGCATTAGGCTTAAATGAATGCAAAAGGTTCATCATTTCCTCGAATTTGGTCAACATGGATGTCTCCAATAGCTTGAGGTCATCCATGGATGCCAAATTCTTGGTGGCTTCACCACCACTACCCTCGTCAGCGTCCATAGTCTCTTAGGCGGTAAAGCCCGAAATAAGAGCCTTGGTTCTGATACCAACTAAAAGGACCAACTAAGTTCGACTAGAGGAGGTGAATAGGAGACTAACATTTTTTATATTTTTCTTGAATTTTAGGATTTGCATAAAATTAAGTTCTCTAGAGATGCAGCTAGGTGAACAATCCAATATGGAGAGAACAAAAACAAGTAACAAAGCGGTACGAAAAAGTAGTAAAGTAGAGGAGCGAGTAAACCGGCAAGGAGACACAAAAATGCAATTCTTGTAGTTCACTTCCAAGGAATCTACGTCTACGTTGGAGAGGCGTTGGGGCCACACAAGGTCACCCAAGCACCACAAAAGTCTCACCTTCTTCTCTGGTGATCTCACCACAAAGGTGAGCTCACGATCCACTAACCGGTGACCTTGAAGGCGCCAACCAAAACCTTTACAACAAGGTTGAGAGAAATCTCCACAACTCAATTGGAGTGCCCTCAACGACTCCACGAAGATTCACAACACATGCCCGATCTTGAAGGCTGTCATATACCATCTAGGGTTTCAAGAATCCAAGAGTAAAAAGATCCACAATGGATGGGTGGGGGGAATCAAATTTCCTTCAGTGGAAGTGGAGATCTAGGGCACCTCTCCCACTCTTCAAAAGATCAAGAGGTTTGGATGGCTAGGGAGAGAGATCTAGGAAGATTGAGCTCTTGTATTAATGGAGGAGAGAGAAAGTCAAAGAGTTAGGTGGGGAGGAGGAAGAAGGGCCCTTTAAATAGGCCCCTCCTTCGAACCGTTGCCCCCTTCCATGACACCACTGGTACTACCGATGGGGAGCCGAAACTTCCTGTCAGGCTAGTTCCAATGGATCGAAAAGCCTTGGAAACTTGCCTTGGAGTACATGCGGAAGTGCCATCAGAATGCGACTAGAACTTCCAGCCGGTACTACCGGCCAACTTCCGACCAAGTTCCTCTAGTAACCAATATGAAAATAGAGAGGTTACTGGGGTGATTCCAACCCTCACCGGAACTATATCGAAACTAGGGCCAGAAGTTCTGGGTCACGAAATTCCTGATCGGAACTATCGGTCACGCAGCGGAAGTACCGAATGCCCTGGTACCACAGGAGAAGACCTGTGGAAGAGACCTAGCAGTGCTAGCCAGAAGTTCTATTCGAGATCAATTGGAACTTCAGGCCGGTACTACTGGTCAACTTCCGACGTAAGTTCCGGTTAAAACTGGTTTGCAAACAGAGAGATGACTAGGAGCAAACCAGTCCTCAACGGTACTAGGCCGGTACTTTGGCTGGTACTGCCGGCAATGCAAGCTCTGCGAAAAACTGCGACTAGAACTACCGGTGCTTCACCGGTACTTCTGGCCAGAATGACAAATAGCTCAAAAGCTCTAGAAACTCTCTCTCTCTCTCCCTGGAAACTAGGAAGGCTGTGGGGCTGCAAAGAAGGTTTGTGCAAGAAACATGATTCCCCCTCATCCTTCCGAGGTGGACCTCCTCTTGAAGTATGGAATCCAAAAACAACAAAGTAAACATAAATCCGAAAAGAAACATTGTCTTCAAGAGTCCATATGAAAACGGTCCATGATGGCTCAGTGTTGATGTAGAGCTCGTTGAGAACCCCAAGAGGAAGGTATGATGAGCATAGCAGCAAGTTTCCCTGAATTATGAAACCAAGGTTTAATCGAACCAGTAGGAGCAAGAAAACACCCCAAAGGTGTTGCTAGCTGAGCCTTGGCAGGGCGCACTACCGGTGCTAGTAGCAACGTGGAGACCTGCACAACACAACCACGGAACTTTGTCCCCAACTTGCGATGAGGTTGTCAATCTCACCGTGTTTTACAGAAAACAAAGGATTAAGCATATCGAATGGAAAGAAGTAAAAGTTTGCAGAAAGTAAACACAAAGAGGTAAACAGTTTGTAGATTGTATGTAAAGGAAAAGGACCGGGATCCATAGTTCACTAGAGGTGGCTCTCCTTGATAGATAACATGCTGGGTGAACAAATTACAGCGGGGCAATTGACAAACATCGAGAAAGCAATACATGCATATACTAATCATCTTGACTCCTTTGGAACTTGATTGGGCATTACAACATTATACATAGACCGCCATCCAACTGCATCTATGACTAATAATCCACCTTCAGGTTATCATCCGAACCCCCTCCAGTATTAAGTTACAAGCAACAGATTATTGCTTTACGAATTGTGTGTAAAGTAAACAATACGATTGTTCTATGAACAAAGGATTGTTGTTTTCTCCCTAGTAGCAACAGCACATCTAGTACCTTAGAGATTTCTGTCACTTCCCCAGATTACCAGAGGCAAGAACCCACTATCAAGCATAAATACTAACTCTTGGAGTTGCTAGCATCTACTTGGCCAAGATAGCTACTAACAACGGAAAGCATGCAAGATCACAAATAACAAAGACATGATAGAATCAATAATCAATCTGAAATAGCATCTCAATATCCATTAGATCCCCGCAAACACAACATGCAGTATTACAAATAGACGATCTTGATCATGAATGGAGCTCACAAGATCTAGACATGAAAGCACAAAGGAGGAGAACCAGCCATCTAGCTACTACATGGATCTGTAGTCCAAGGATGAACTACTCACGCATCACACCGGAGGCTTGCATGGTGATGAAGAAGGCCTCCAGGGTGAATTCCCCTCTCCGGCAGTGTGCCGGGAAGAGCTTCAGATCCCTCCCGATCTAGGGATGGAGATGACGGCGACTACAGACTCTTTCGTGGATTTTTGATCGGGTACTTAGGGTTTTTGTCTCGAGGGAATCTTATAGGCGGAAGGGGAGGCCGAGGTGGTGCCTGAGGCGGCCAGACCACCCCCTGGCGCGGGCCAGGCTGGGCCGCGTGGCCGGGTGGTGTGGTGGCCCCCTGGCACCTCTCTGTCTCGTACTCTGGCATCTGATGACTTCCAGAAAATAGGCACTTTGGCTTTTGTCCCGTCCAATTCCAAAAATATTCATTTTCTGACTTTCCTGGAACCAAAAACAGCAGAAAACAGGCAGCTGGCACTGTGGCTCTTGTTAATAGGTTAGTCCAAGAAATCATATGAAAAGTACTCCAAAGTGTGGACAAAACACAAGAAAGTGGATAAAACCAAGCATGGAACATTAAAAATTATAGATACATTTGCAATGTATCAGTCCACCAACCACAATATTTGTTATCAACACCAAAACACATAGAGAGATCAAGTGCCATTTCATTCTTCATGCCCTACATGTTATAGTTTATCACGAAGCTCTTACAGCTTGGTGGTAGAGATTGGAGTACACGATGTATGCCTAGCTCAATGGGAAACGTTATACCCAAGGCTATGATCTTATCAGCGTACCCAGACATTTTGAGTACGTGCTTGCTAATGGAGCTAGTCTCCTCCATCAATGCAGCCAAAAAACTTTTCAGAGGCTTCATAACTCTCCACAACAGCATGGGTATCAAAAGTCATTTTCAATTCACCCATGGTATCGAAAGCATTGCCATTCTCAAAACACTTTCGAAGTTATGGGTCTAGCCCATATAATATGTCATAATGAACTATATAGTGATCCTCCTGATGACTTAAGTAAACTTTGTTTACATCGTCAGGAGCATCAGTCGGTGGTGGGGGGCCTAGTGGCGCTTCTAGCACATATTGCTTTTGTGGATCAGTGAGGAGAATCCTCAAGTTAAGGGTCTAGTTGGTAAAGTTGGTACGATTCGTTGCAAGTTTCTCCTTCTCCATGAACACATTGTAATTAAAGGCAAGTGGTGTCATCTACAACCAAATTTGCAAAGTTTATTTATACTAAGTTTATGATAGATTGAGTTCAAATTAATCCAAATTACCAAATGAACTCCCACTCAAAAACAACATATCTCGAGTCGTTTGGGTGATTACATGAACCAAATTCACTACACCAAGACCGATCATCACGTAAATTGGTGCAACTGCAAAGGCGAGCATCTGTATGGTTATCATATCAACTATATGACTCATGCTTTACCTTTCGGTTCGTATTCCGAGGCCATATTTGTACATGCTAGACTTGCCAAGTAAGAACCTTAGTACCCACATGTGTAAATCTGGCTTACACCCGTTGTATGCGAATGTAGAGTCTATCACACCCGATCATCATGTGGTGTCTCAAAATGACGAACTTTCTTAATGGTGCATACTAAAGGAAGAACATCTTTTTATCTTTATATTTAAATGGGGGATCATCTTATAATCCTACTAAGTGTTATTCAAGAAAAATAAGATGCAAACAAACATCATATGCAAAAAGTGATATGATATAGTTCTTGCACTTGATCACTATCTTGTGCATCATAGTATGATCTCCATCATTCTATTTGCGTAACACCAAGGTCTATGGCGCTTCCACCCTGGTTTTTCATAATTTTCCAAGAGTATCCGACCATGCTTAAAATTATAACATTTACCATATCATAACACATGCCCAGTAAAATATATCTAGATGCTTCTAATTTATATTTGCATATTTTACGTGGGTTAGGACTTTCAGAGATAGAAACGTTCTTACCTACGAACATGAAACCACAACAATGATAATCAAATTATTAGCAACCCGTTGTAAATCAGATATCAACTATAGTGGGAGAGATAAACACCTGCTAGCCACTTATGCAAAACTAGTTGCATGTCAAGTGTGGAACATGTATCATATGCGAGGACATGTAAAGTTAGTCTGGGTCGCTTCATCCCACTATGCTGCTAATATACAAAATACACAAGTGGATGCAATAACATGATCATCAACACCCACATACTCATATGTGTTCTACCCGTACAAAGTATCTACGCATAGATCTGACTCTAATACCATTGTTGGGTTCGCATCATAGAAAAAATAGTTTCCTAGAATATGAACAACTAGGCACCAAGATCTGTCTACTAGACGCAAGCAACGGGATATACATCCATAGATAACTTACCCTCGAAGACCAAAAAGCGTTACGAGAATTAATCTCGTGGATGATGTAGTCATAATCTTGCCGATCTCAAGATCAATTTGTAGAGCACCGCAAACCACCAGCGCATCCATTTTAGCTCACACGTTCAGCACCCCGACAACCTCCAAGAACTCGCTCCAGCAAAGCAGCAGATCCTTTTAGAGAAACTACCGAGAACATGTACTTTGCTAATCTGAAGCCATGGGAAATTTGCTAGAGGGGGAGAGACCCTTCACGAGGAGGTGTGAAAGGAGAGGAGTCTAGCGCCTCCTTTTATAGGGAGGGTACCCCCCATTCCATGGGCGGTGTCCATGGTAGGTTCCACCACCTCTCCCTCATTCATGTGGATGGAGTTTTCACTAAGCCCTTCCACATAAATTCCAACTCCACTCATGTTGCATTAATTTTTCACCAAAATAAATGCAAGCTCTTATTAATAAAAAAATTGTATTTATTTTATTCTTAATTGTTTACTTATCTAATTAACAAACATTTGTATAACCCGCTTGCATTACTTCGATATTACATCTAAAACCAATTTCAGTAATTTGACCTGAAACAATTCCGGAGCTTATCAAAATAATCCTAGCGCTTTCAAATCCTTTCTCTGATAATATATCTGCCCTATTTGGTGTCAGTATACCATAAGTGTGTCATCCTACGGTTCGAGAATAATGCGGACATGACCGAGACACCTCTCTGATCAATAATCAGCAGCGGGACCTGGAGATCCTTACTAACTCCCACACATTTAACGATGACTCTTATGATCGTGAGAACCATTGACATCATAACTAAATACCTTTGTATCGTGATATATTACTTGTTCGAGATTTGATCATCGATATCCCCATACCTAGGTTGATCTCGTTATCAATAAGTACTCTTTTCTTGTTCATGTGATATAACATTCTATGTAGGGATGAAAACAGAGCGAAAATGGATGGAACTGAGTGGTGCCACATTTGTTTTCACATTTTTTGCAGAAGTAGAAACAAATACAGAAACCCCGGAAACAAAAACGGAAGCAGATATTGTCAAAAAACAAATACGGACCAAATACAGTGCACACGCGGAACAATGCAGATTTTATCCGGAACCAAAAGAGAACCCTAGAATCATGCAACAAATATCAAGCATTAAAGAAAACTAACAAAACTATGCCTTAATTATAGCATGGTGCTAGTTTTATAAGGGAATAATAGAAAGATAAAATCATAGACGCGTCCTGGAATGCATAGAGGGATTGCATGGTCGTCGGTTGTAGGATGAGCATCTTTACAAGTTTGGCTTGACAAAGTCATGTAATGGGTCAGTTAGATTCGGCCATACACATCAACCCTGAAACAGAAATTCCGTTTCCGCTTTTATTCCGCCAGAAAACACTTTTCCATTTTTGTTTCCGTTTCCTCCAAAAAATTCCGTTTCCGTTTTGCAAAATTCCATTTCTGTTTCCGCATTTTCATTTTGTTTCCGTTTTTCTACGGAAAAGTCGAAAACTTTCTGCTCCACTTTTATCCCTAATTCTATGTAACCCAATCACATGCTTGCAAGATGTGTCATGTGATATCACCGAGAGGGTCCTGAGTATATCTCTCCATCATCGGGATAAACAAATTACACTCTTGATCCATGAGCCTCTACATAACACTTTCATAATACCTGAACCCACCTTGATAGTCACCCTCTTACGGTGTGATGTTTGATGTTATCAAAATATTCTTCTGGTGTTAGTGATTAACATGATCTCATGGTCTAAGGATTAAGATTATTTCGTATGAGATGTTATAGCAATGTAAACATAATGACTTTGATCATATTGCTATATTTTGGGTAAATGTTCATCGCATCATTTGACTAGTGTTGTGACCCCGTTATTAGCAACATCCAATGTTCATTATCATAAAACCTTGATCATTTGTTAATCAACGATCTAGTTTAAATGAGAGACATAACTAGGAAATCTTATTTGTTTATTAAACACTCATATATTAACATTTCCAATTAACACAATTATAGCATGAAAAATAAACATCTATCATAAACATGGAATAAGATAATAACCACTTTATTATTGCCTTTTGGGCATATTACCTTCACTTAGATCGTTTCACAATGCGCCGGTTTTAGCGAGAAGCCAATTATTGTTTCCAGTAGTTATATTTTGCTTCTCTTTAATTTCTAATGAATTTGGAACTAGCGAACTTGACATGTACCTTGTAAAACACTAGTTTCTCGGCCTTTCTATCTTTGTTAAGGTTAAATCTAAGCACATATCTAACGCCTTTCATCTAGAAATGTCCACACTGCTTTGGGGATACTCTTGATGCAATGATCCATGAACATGACTGTTGTTGAAGTCCAGGGTTGATGAGAAGTAGCATGCAAGGCATGAGCTTAGATAGCACCATGCTAAAAATCGTTGTGGAACCTGGGTACTTCGGAACTCAGTTTCTAAACTGGCCCCAGAAAATTGTACTCTGAAGCTTTAGTATATTTTAGATAAATCACGCATGTGAATACAACATTGATACTTATAACAATTTTAAGAAAAAAATATGTATGTATGTGGCTTAAAAAAAGAAACCCATAACTTGCACAATGATCTTCCAGCAACTTATACCGTTCATGAGGATGTTCGTATTTTTATATAAGTAACATACTTTCAAATTCAAATTTGGAACTTCGTACACACATACTTGAATGCATCCTCCGCATGCAAAAAATTATTTTGTATTATTCTATTTTATTTAGTATTTGTTTTGACTTTACTATTCACCCAGGTTCCAGAGTACCCAATGTTCCAAAAATTTACCATCCAGCACCATGCATCAAACTAAAGACAAGGCCACGATGAAAGATAATATGATTGTTGGTCTAGCTTGAATTGGGCCAAGCAGAGGCCATAGAGAAGGACTAGATGGACCCAGCACGCTCTGCCGCGCCGCCTTCTTAATGACGGTTAAATTCGGTGGCAATGGTGTTTGCTTGTTTTCTGCTTTTAATTCACTGTGGCATGAGCTTGTTCATAGTACGGTGGCGCCATGCCTCTATCTATTCTTGATGGCAGTTTCCCGAAAAGTTCAGCCGGACAGACTGCATCTTGTGACGAAACATGCCTCTATCTATTCTTGATAGCAGTTTTCCGAAAAGTTCATCCGGACAGACTGCATCTTATGATGAAACCTTTGGGTGTTTCAAAGTGTACATGCCTGTAAGAAAGACAACACAGAGCAATTTGATGCCCTTCAATACTTAAACTACTATACCGTTGTAAGTTGTTAGAATGTTTTGTAAAGCTTAAAATTCTGAACGCACATATAAAATGATTCCAATAAAAAATCAACTCAACATTTGATAACTAAAAGAAAAATATGATATGGTCATCGATACTTACAAATTTCATTAAATATTTCCTAGTACACATGTAAAATCTGAACCAGGACACACCAATGGTGGTATTTTCAAACTATGTTGTGCATGGCACAGATTAATTTGTAGCTTTGTAATAACCAATTAACAGTTGCAACAAGATCATGGTAGTTAAGAGATGAGAAGCCAAAATTCAGGCTGTCCAAACTACATCCTAATAGATACACACAAAGAGGCATTACCAAAACCAGTCCTGCAACGCCCAAATAGCTTTTTCAACCATACAACCAAAGAAAAAGATGCCCAGCTGATTCATCATGATAACAGGGAACCTCCCTAATATTTCGAAAAGTTTCGTGGGTGCTTTATGGAATCATACAATTGCATATCAAAGTCATATTGCATTCTTCGATGGAAATATTGAGAACTATGTAAGCTAGTTAAATTGAAAAAACAACTATTCAACAACTAATGGAAGTTAAAATGATGTCATGAAACTAAGAGAAATCAATTCGTTATACAACAATATTAAAAAAAATGACAATGTTACCATAGGGGAGAAGCCCCGGTGTAATCCCTACGGTGTAATTTTTATATTAAAAAGACAAAATGTACAAAGATAAACAAAATAAAGATTACATCAAGGGGGAAAGAACCGAAAGAAATAGGCATGAAAATTATACATATATGTTTAGCAACCAGTCATTGAGTGGTTGAACCAAGGCTGCTTTTACTTTGAATCAATGAAGCATCAAGTCATTCCGGAACCGAACTCTCCAACATCCAAATGAACAACAATTTTAATTTATAATAAAGCAAGACAGTGCATAACCATGTCTGAATATTTTTGCTCCACAAACAAGTCAAAATTAAAAAATCATTATAATATTACCATGAAACAGAGAATGATATGAAGCGTAGTTTGGTTTAATACTTGTGCAAGTTTAATTTGATTTTCAAGTTTGAATTTCAAAACTATATATTCAAAATGTTGTTGAATTGTTTACAGCTCAGACATCAAAATTTGAACTAATATGACATGGACATGGAGTTGAAATAATATACACAATGAGTGAGAATTAACAAGAAAATATATTGTGAGCTAAGATCACCGAGGATTGCCAAACCAAATTCTACCAATGCCTTGAATTTTTTTTTGGAGGCCTCCAATAATTGGTTTACTAAAAAGTCACGTTTCAAGATCAGCTAGAGTTTTCTCTTAGCAAAGTACCAGCGATATTTTGCTCACCCTTCTTTATCATTCTACAGTCTGCAGAAACCTAGCAATGCTCAATACGTTTCCAATCAAGTTAACGATTGGATAGCAGATGATTCAACCGAGTTAAGATATAACAGTTTAGAAAACAAATTTCTTTATTTTTACAAAAACACCCAATGAAGATTTAAAGAAAACCAAATTAATGGAAAATCAATCTCTTTCTGTTGCATAAATGTTCAAAGAAATTTTATTTCTCAGAATATCCATTTCACACACTGTTATGGGGTTTCCATTCCAACCTACTGAATCCTATAGTTCACAAAAGACTCGCTTTTACGGAAAAGTGACAATGCATGCAACAACAACTGCACACACCAGTTCCGAGTACCGCACAATAAAGTAAACCAAACCCGTTTGAGATCGAACACAAACTCATTCCAGACCCCAATGCCCAAAGTTTTTTCTCGACCCCAGTACAACATAGCATTTGCAACCTAATACCATATGAGATTTCACTGAGGATTGTCACCTCCTTCACCATCATACATATTGTAGTTTAGACAGTAGCACTGCCAAGAAGTGGAAAAGGAAGAACTAAATACTGCAAATGCTGATTGGCTTTAGTTCAGTTAGATCTTCATAGCCTTCTATTGCACTTTTCTATATAGTTGGGGACATCGCAGATAAGAACGGATTCACAGACCTGGTTCCTTGGGGCTGATGGTGTGATAATTGCGGCGCACAGGCCAACGAAAGTGGACATGGCGCTTGCCATGTAGGCCCATTGCTAAAGCAGACAAAGGGGAAGGGGAAGGTCGAAACAGTGCCGAAGCCGGAGATGAAACCTGCAAGGCTGGTCTGATGTCGGCGCGCAGGGAAGTGGCCACCGCATGGCGTGGCCTATCGGTGATGAAGCACCACATAGTGGCGAGCTACATCTGGCTCTAGCGGTCATTGATCTGGCTCCCAGGCTGGTGAAGACGCAGGAATAAGCCGACCTGTTGAGGGCAAACCTCTAGGGTGGCCCGATCTTTCACGATTCCCTTTCAAATCGAGGATGGAGTGCGGGGAGAGGAGGGGAGGATGAACATGACGAACGCACGCAAGAAGAACGCGATGAACACACACACGCAAAACCACGATACACACCAACAGCTCACGCCGGCGGTGACCGGTCCGGTGCAATCCCTAGGATCGGCGTCGGACGGAGGACTCTCTCTCGAACCGACACGGCAATATTGGAGACTCGGTAAGATCTTGTCGTCTAGGCAAAGGGACACCGATGCCTAGGCCTTGTACAACGCGGAGGCACGATGCAAACTCCAACGAGGTTTGGGGATATTGGTGCTCCTTAGTCAAGGAGCATGAGGCAAGAATTAGATAGATCCACAAAGGGGTTTCCACTAATTCCAATATCATGCCTAGGGTTTACAATGGATGTGGGGCACTATATATAGGCCAGCCACTTAAACATGGGTACTTTAAGAATAAAAGACAAGTTCTGGATGGACTAAGGGGTACAAGGGCCGAAGGCCCAAAGGCCTTTTCATGCCTGGTGACGGTCGGACCGGAGACTCCGGTGTGGTGGACCGGAGACTCCGGTCTAGACCGGAGAATCCGGTGTAGTCTCCGGACCAGCCTCCGGAGGGGTCGTCAGACTGTCCCAGGGCCTGGTGCAGGGGGTCAGACTGGAGAGAGGGCCGGAATCTCCGGTGTCTTCAGGCTGGAGACTTTGGCAGGCCGGAGACTCCGGTGTGCGCAGACCGGAGACTCCGGTCTAAGCAGCTCCAGCAGCGTCTGCTTCATGTTCTGCTCCTTGTCCACCATCCTTGGGTGCTTGGTGATGTGTCGAGGCTTCGTACCTGATGATGCATAGGGTAGTTGCATGAAGTAGCATACCATCCAAGGAGGTATCGAATTGGCACGAGGAGAGGAGCGAGTTCACCTTAGCTTGTAGGAGTTTGGCTCGGGCACGAGTCATGGGTCCACTTGGGGGACTTGTTGGTGTAGATGTAGAAGCGTCCGTAGGACGTGCTGCATCAGCTCCCCCCTTGGGAAAGAGTCGTCCTCGACTCTTCATGGTTATCATCTTGAACATCTCCATGGTAGGGTGAGAGGTCCTTGACATTGAATGTATTACTTGCAAGGTACTTGGAGGTTGGTATGTCGATGATGTAGGCGTTGTTGTTGATTCGTTTGAGGACCTTGAAGGGACCATCTCCTCTTGTCTTGAGCTTGGAGTCACGTTCCTTGGGGAAGCGGTCTTTGCTTAGGTGTATCCACACAAGGTCACCTTCTTCAAAGATCATCTCCTTCTTGTCCTTGTTTAACCTTGAAGCTTGGCGAAGGACTTGTTGTTCGATAGTAGCTCTTGTTTCTTCATGAAGCTTTTTCATAGCTTGTGCGCGCTTCTCGACGTCCATGTTCGTTCGCTCATGTAGAGGTAGTGGTAGGATGTCGAGCGCGGTGAGGGGCCCGAGACCATAGACGATCATGAATGGACTCATCTTGGTTGTTGAGTGCTTGGCACGGTTGTAGGCGAACTCGGCGTGTGGGATGCATTCCTCCCAATCCTTCAAGTTTTTCTTGATCAGCACACGTAGGAGAGTTCCGAGGCTTCGGTTGACAACTTCGGTTTGTCCATCATTTTGAGGATGCGATGCGGATGAAAAGAGGAGCTTGACGCCGAGCTTGGCCATGAGGGTCTTCCATAAGTAGCTCATGAATTTGATGTCGCGGTCGGAGACGATTGTCCTTGGCACACCGTGAAGACGGACAATTTCCCTGAAAAATAGATTTTCAACATGTGAAGCATCGTCGGTCTTATGGCATGGTATGAAGTGTGCCATTTTGGAAAAATGATCCACAACAATAAATATAGAATCATGACCATGCTTAGATCTAGGCAATCCTAACACGAAATCCATGCTAATGTCAGACCAAGGTGTATGAGGAATAGGCAATGGCATATAAAGACCATAGGGATTAGCTTGTGACTTAGCTTGAACACATGTCGTGCATCGTTGAATGTAGCGCTCCACGTCACGCTTCATCTTGGGCCAAAAGTAGTGGTTGGAGAGCATGTCCAATGTCTTGTCACGACCAAAGTGACCCATGAGGCCTCCACCATGAGATTCTTGGAGGAGCAAAAGTTGAAGCGACGACTTCGGAATGCATAGCTTGTTTTGTTTAAATAGAAAGCCCTTATGCAAATAGAAATCATCAACTCCTTTGTCATTGGAGCACTTTGCGAAAATTGGTTCAAAGAACGGGTCAGAAGCATACAAAGATTTTATTTCCTCAAGACCCAACACGTTGATTTCAAGTCTCGTAAGAAGGCTTGTATGTTTGCGGGACAATGCGTCCGCAACTACATTATCTTTGCCCTTCTTATACTTGACAATGTAAGGAAAAGACTCCATGAACTCAACCCACTTAGCGTGTTTCTTGCTCAAGTTAGCTTGGCCTTTGAGATATTTCAACGACTCGTGGTCGGAATGTATGATAAATTCCTTGGGCCAAAGGTAGTGTTGCCAAACTTGGAGGACACGAACTAAGGCAAAAAGCTCTTTGTCATAAATCGGATAGTTAAAGCGAGCACCATCAAGTTTCTCGCTATGGTAGGCTATAGGACGTCCGTTTTGCATAAGGACTCCTCCAATGCCAATACCACTAGCATCACACTCTATCTCAAAAGTTTTTGTGAAATCCGGTAACGCAAGGAGAGGTGCTTCGATGAGCCTCTTTTTGAGGTCATCAAAAGCTTTTTGTTGTGCTTTGCCCCACACGAAGGTGACATTCTTTTTGGTAAATTCATTAAGGGGACAAGCAATGGTCGAAAAGTCTTTCACAAAGCGACGATAGAAACCGGCCAACCCATGAAAACTTCGGAGTTCACTCACATTTGTTGGGATGGGCCAATCTCGTATGTCCTTTACCTTGGAAACATCAACTTCAATTCCCTTCGAAGAAACGACAAATCCAAGAAAAATCAACTTGTCTTTAGCAAAAGTGCACTTGGGAAGATTAGCATAAAGCTTTTCATGTCGAAGGATTTGCAAAACTTCCTTGACATGTGTTATGTGGTCCTCAAGTGATTTGCTATAAACAAGAATATCATCGAAATAGACAACAACACTTTTTCCAATGAGAGAACGCAAGATATGATTCATTAGGCGCATGAAGGTGGATGGGGCATTAGACAAACCAAAGGGCATAACCAACCATTCATAGAGACCAAGTTTGGTCTTGAAGGCGGTTTTCCACTCATCACCTTCAGCCATGCGTATTTGATGGTAACCACTACGAAGATCAATTTTCGAAAAAATAGTGGCTCCACACAACTCATCAAGCATGTCATCGAGACGTGGTATGGGATGTCGATAACGCACGGTGATAGCATTGATTGGACGGATTCCATGCATAACCGTACCGTATCATCCGTCTTTGGAACAAGAATCACGGGTACGGCACTTGGACTAGTGCTAACTTGGATCAAACCTTAGGAGACGAGTTGGTTGATTTGACGTTCAATCTCCTTTGTCTCCTCCGGGTTCGTGCGGTAAGCGACGCGGTTGGGAAGTGGTGCACCGGGGATGAGGTCAATGCGATGTTCTATGCCGCGAAGAGGATGTAGTCCATGTGGAAGCTCCTCGGGGAACGCATCCTTGAATTGCTGCAAAACACTCATCAAAGATGGAGGAACATTGGTTAATTCGTTAGTTCCTTGCGCTAGTCCCTTGCAAAGGAGGACATAGTGCAAGATGGATGGGTTGTTCCGAACATCTCTCATCTTACTTTTGGTGGCAAGGAGAACACTCTTAGTTTTTCCACTCGAATTTGGCTTGTGGCTCTCACTCACTATGAGGTGGTTCTCTCTTTCACCGCTCTTCTCACAAGTAGGTGTTGTGCTTTGCTCCCTCGCTGAAGCCTTTGCATTGTCCGCAATTATTTGGCTAGGAGTCATCGGTTGCAAAACACATGTTTTGTTGAGCCATTTGAATGTGTATACATTGGTGCGACCATCATGTTGAGCAGCCTTGTCAAATTACCACGGTCGACCAAGAAGCATGTGGCAAACTGTCATAAGAACCACATCACACTCCACCGTATCTTTGTAAGGACCAATGGCGAAGGAGACCGATACGGTATGCTTGATCTTCACGGACCCTTGGTCACTTAGCCATTGCACGTGGTAGGGGTACTTATGTGGATGGACGGTGAGGTTGAGCTTCTCACACAACTCAGTGCTAACAAGGTTGTGGCAACTCCCTCCGTCAATGATCACCTTGATAGATTTGCCATTGATGCCGGCTCGTGTTTGGAAGATATTGGAGCGTTGGTCTTCATGCTCTTGTGCTTGTGGTCAAGATCCTTGTGACAACAAGCGATGGACTTGCGTCATGTTCACACATGAGGAGTTCTTGATCATCTTCCACTCGTTGCCTTGCCATTGCTTCCTTGACACGGGCATCAAACTCATCTTCACTCAAGTACTCTTCATCACCATTGTCATGGATGAACAAGACTTTCTTGTTTCCACATTCGGCTGACTTGTGTCCTTTACCTCCACACTTGTAGCATTCGCCGTTGAAAGGTGTATCACTTTTTGCTTGCTTGCCACTTGGGGGCAGTTTTCCTTGAGGAAGAGTGGGCTTGAAGGAAGGCTTGGAGGTACTTGATGAGCTTCCATTGAAAGTTGTTGGTGTAGCGGTTGAAGCTTGCTTTTATGTGAAGTACGTCTTGGGCTTGTTGTACTTGATATCCTCTTGCACTCGTTCAGCCTTTGTTGCTATGTGCACAAGCTCAACCATGTCGTTGTAGGTTTGGAACTCAGCGATGCGCTTGATTGGGTGGTTCAACCCAATAAGGAAACGTGCCATTGTTTGCTCCATGTGCTCATCAATGTTGGCGTGAATCAAGTTGAGTTCCATTTCCTTGAAGTACTCTTCCACGGTCTTTGTCCCTTGATGAAGCGCTTGAAGGTTGTTGAAGAGGTCACGCGTGTAGTGTGCGGGGACGAACCGGGATCTCATGTGAGCCTTCATGTCATGCCAAGTTGTGATTGGCAGTTCTTGTCTTGCATCACGAGCAACTTGAACTTGTTCCCACCAAAGGTTGGTGTAATCATCAAACTCTAGCGAAGCCATGGCGACCATCTTCCCGTTGCTATAGTTGTGCATGCGGAAGATCTTGTCGACTTTGAGTGCCCACAAGAGGTATTCTTTGGGGTCATTGGATCCCGTGAACTCGGGCATTGTGAACTTGAGCTTGGCAAAAGTTTCTTCATTGGTGCGGTCATTGCGACGAGCTTGGTGACCTTGTTGATGATCTTGTAGTTGGGGAGGTGGAACTTGGTTCTCGCGTCCTTGTTGCGGAGCTTGCTCTTGGTATTGTTGTTTAGGTGCTTGAGCCTCATGGTGGCGAGGGTGTGGAGCCTCTTGACGCGGTTGATGACGAAGAGGAGGCTCGTTCCTCGGTTGGTGATGTTGGTTAGGCACATGGGCCTCACGGCGAAGAACATGGTCATGAGCCTCTTGACGTGGTGGGCATTGCTCAACTTGTATCACTTGACGCTCCAGGTTTTGTTGATGTGGAGGAGGCGCCTCCTGATGACCATGGTGTCGTTGTTGACGTTCATGACGTTGATGACGAGGAGGAGGATCTTGGAGAGCTTCACGGCCATGACGAGCTTGATTCTCCAAATTGGAGTCATCACTCGTTGTGTCAAGTATGTGACGTGGTCGATGGTGGTATACTTGCGGTTGCACTTGCGGTTCCTCTTGTGGTTGCTCTTGTTGGGTCACTAGTGCCCTTGCGTGATGATGGTGTGCTTCTTGCCTTGCTCATGGCCTTGAAGAGAGGTCACCATCATAGCTTGACGTTGCGGTGTGCCGTGGGGAAGGTACATAGTTTGAAGAGGTTCCATCTTCAACCACGGGGGCGCCATTGCGTCTTGGAGCACTTGGAGGTAGATCGTGTTGCGGAGGTGCATGACGACATGAAGAACTTGAAGAGCTTGAAGCACGTGAACGTGGTCTTGCCATTCCGTCGATGAGGCGTCGAAGGTTGTCATTTGTTTCGGCGACGGAGCGTTGAAGCGACTCATTTTGGTGGCCGAAGTTGTGATGCATTGCTTGCATTTGCCTTTCGAGGCCATCGAAGCGGTTGTCGATGTTCTTAAACTCAGCTTGCGTCTCGCCAAATTGTTCATCTTGTCGCGTCTCAAGGGCTTGGCAACGTTCACGGAACTCGTGGCGGACGATGAAGTGACTTGCACGCGTCATGTACGGACCTTGATCTTCTTCTTGGGGAGGTGGTTGGCTCGACTCACCGTGCCTATCCATCATGCAAAACACACAAGTATTGTATATGGAAGTGGAATATGGTGGTGTTAGCCTTGTACCTCACCTTGGGGATTGCACCAAACTAGAAACCACAAGTGAGAGCTATAAGCGTGCAAAGTGGAATTGCAAAGAAAAATCACACTAAAGAAAGAACTAACTCTCAAAAGCTTGTTGGTGGTAGGTTAGGATTGTGGAAAGCCAAAGAACCAACCAAAAGAAAAGGGATAGTCAAATGTGGGTAAAATCCAACAAAACTCAAGTCAAAGGGGAAGGTCAACAACTCAAAAGGGTGACGGGAACCTACGACTATGTACACACACGTGGAGAAAGTTGGGATTGACACGACTATGAAAATGAGCAAACAAAATGTCCTAACAAAGACTAAGCTCGTTGTCGTGCCAATGCAAGGAGAGACCGTGGCTCGTTTCCAAAGAGGAAAAATGAGCAACGGATTTGTGCACTTGCCTTGGGCGCTCTTCTTTCTCTCTTTCTTACAAGCTTTGAGACTCTCTTTGGCAATGGGAGACTATTTTCTTTTGCTTTTTTTCTCTGTATCTTTTTCTTTCTTTTGTATTATCTTTATTTTTTCTCTCCCTTGATGCTACCTAGTCACACTTGATATTGCTCTTGCACTCTCACTATCCAAGGACAAATGCACAATGATCAAGCAAACACAAGATGAGCCACTCTCATAGGATAGGTACACACAAAGGAAGATAGGGGTTAACAAGGTGACGCAAGTTATACCTTCTTTGATGATGAACTTGGCGTCGGTGGTGCGGGATTATGTTTGCGGGCCGTGGTGTGGATGAGCGCGGGGGTTGTCGATGTGGAAGCTTGTTGTTAGTTAACGACACGCACACGGACACAAACAAACAAGGAGAAATTAGCCAATGCAAGATTAGAGGCAAAACTATCAAAATCAGGCGTCAGGCCGGAGACTCCGGGGTTTCAGGCCAGAAACTCCGGTCCAGGCTGGAGACTCCGGTGTGGGTAGGCCGGAGACTCCGGTGTGCAGGCCGGAGACTCCGGTGTGCAGGCCGGAGACTCCGGTCTGGAGTCAGATCATGAACTGCTCGTGTTTTTGAGCAGAAATCCACGCCTTGGGTCCTCAAATCCGCGAAAAATTGGCCAAATTGGGCTGGGAAAATGCAGGATAAAGCTGGACCAACACCTAAGACAAGGTTTGGTCGGATCAAAACCACGAATAACACTCCAAATCAAGAGATCGATCCAAAGGCAAACTTGGGCGGTTTTTGGGGTTTTTTTCGAATTTTTGGTGGATAGAAGAAAAATTTGTGGGGGAAATCGTGAGCAACGAAGCTCTTAATACCAATATGTTGAGGGCAAACCTCTAGGGTGGCCCGATCTTTCACGATTCCCTTTCAAATCGAGGATGGAGTGCATGGAGAGGAGGGGAGGATGAACATGATGAACGCACGCAAGAAGAACGCGATGAACACACACACGCAAAACCACAATACACACCAATAGCTCACGCCGGCGGTGACCGGTCTGGCGCAATCCCTAGGATCGGCGTCGGGCGGAGGACCCTCTCTCGAACCGACACGGCAAGATTGGAGACTCGGTGAGATCTTGTCGTCTAGGCAAAGGGACACCGATGCCTAGGCCTTGTACAACGCGGAGGCACGATGGAAAATCCAACGAGGTTTGGGGATATTGGTGCTCCTTAGTCAAGGAGCATGAGGCAAGAATTAGATAGATCCACAAAGGGGTTTCCACTAATTCCAATATCATGCCTAGGGTTTACAATGGATGTGGGGGACTATATATAGGCCAGCCACTTAAACAGGGGTACTTTAGGAATAAAAGACAAGTTCTGGACAGACTAAGGGGTACATGGGCCGAAGGCCCAAAGGCCTTTTCATGCCTGGTGACAGTCGGACCGGAGACTCCGGTGTGGTGGACCGGAGACTCCGGTCTAGACCGGAGAATCCGGTGGTCTCCGGACCAGCCTTCGGAGGGGTCGTCAGACTGTCCCAGGGCCTGGTGCAGGGGGTCAGACCGGAGAGAGGGCCGGAGTCTCCGGTGTCTTCAGGCCGGAGACTTTGGCAGGCCGGAGACTCCGGTGTGCGCAGACCAGAGACTCCGGTCTGAGCAGCTCTAGCAGCGTTTGCTTCACGTTCTGCTCCTTGTCCACCATCCTTGGGTGCTTGGTGATGTGTCGAGGCTTCGTACCTGATGATGCATAGGGTAGTTGCATGAAGTAGCATACCATCCAAGGAGGTATCGAATTGGCACGAGGAGAGGAGCGAGTTCACCTTAGCTTGTAGGAGTTTGGCTCAGGCACAAGTAATGGGTCCACTTGGGGGACTTGTTGGTGTAGATGTAGAAGCGTCCGTAGGACGGGCTGCATCACGACCGATGGGGGTAATCAGTGTAGCGGCGTCAAGATCGAGCGCTTGCGTGGAAAGCCGGCGGTGGGGTGGGTGTGGCGATGGGGATCCTGAGGTGAAATAGAGAGGTGACAACTTAGGGATAACTCGCTGCAACCCAATTCCACTGGCAGGGAAGAGGCAACACACCACAACTTGGGCCCCACCCAGCGACACATCTCGAGCAATCAGAGGCCCTCAATTTCAGGGAGCTTAGAGCTCTTTCAAGATTCAGAAAACATACCCTATCAAAATATACAATATATAAATAAATTCTAACATAACTATTAGAGGAAGAAGCACATTTCCCATATGAAAACTTCATGATTAGCATCGAGAGTGTGCATTTCGCATATAGTATAGAATAGGCAAATATAATGATAAAATGCTCGTGTATCATAGAAAATTCTATGCTACGGTGAGTCAAACACTTACCAAAACAAACACTGTATCAATAGCATAAGGAGCGCAAACTGTAATCACAAGAGCGTTATGTGTGAGAACAGTTGGATTCTACATTTGTACATAGATTTTAAGGATCAAAGAAAAAATAATAGAAATACACATTGCAGCAATAATATATGTACATATTGTAATCCGAAAATATAAAAGATATGTGAGAACCGGTGATGACACATTTGTACTACATTTTAAGGGAGATCAAACAAACATTATTCAACGAGTATTAACAAATCCTAGTTAAACAATAAAAAAATAAAAATAAAAGTGGGTCGGTAAGATACAATTTAGGCGAACACATTACTATGATGAAACGCAAAGCTTTTGCGTTTTCTCAAAAAAAAATCTATTTACATGTATTGTCCTGGAAAATTCATGGCTACTAAGCAGTATGTGTGCCAATTTTCTATTCGGAACGCCATAGATAATGCATACCTAAAATGTTTTTGTATGTTTTAAGCTTCTAGAAACTGGTTGTGAGGGAGTATCATCAATAAGGAATGAATTATTTCTATGTAATACAGCAGTAGTTTATTTTATGGGCTATTGCAGAGATAACTTGGCTGCATGGAGAATTAGAGGGCATAGAATATCCAATAGTATTACTCAAGACCATGAGCATGAGATAGTACATCTTACTGAACTTTGACGCTATGGAGTTTAGCCTGGATATAAATTCTTCTCTTGTGGTATCCGTGGTCACCATATGTGCTCACCATGTTCTGTAATTATCAGGTCAATGCACATTGTAAAAAACAAAAGCATAGCTACCCTTATGCAATGTATCTGCACATCGTACTGTAAAAAGGAAATCGTGCTTGTTACAGCGTGAAGTCGGAGTATGTTGGCAGAGCCGAGCATATAGTGACATCAATGCTTCCAAAGACCCAAAATGAGGTTTTCGTTAGGGGTTCAGGGAGCGACGACATGGCTTGTGATAGGGAAAGAAGGAGAAACAACAAAGGAAGTGGTGCATACAGCTCTAATATGCTATCAGGGATCTTATGGAAAAATATAATCGAATCTTGTTAAGCTCACAAAATTGGTTGAAATAATTATGAGAGGAGAACAAATACACCTTCACAAAAAAGCATGCCTCGGAGAATGCTTCCAAATGAAATATGAGATTGCCTTTGTAAGATACAGTATAGTAGTCGCCAATGCACTTCTTCCGTATGTTTCCAAAGATGATCATATCCTACAAAGTTCACTTGGTGCTTTTTCATATTAATTTAGAGGACAGGAATCCAATTGGATTTCATGTTATGTGGAACAACAATATTCAGTAACCCGGAAGACATTACCGATTGTTCTAGACTAAATATTAGACAAAACAGAATAAAATTTGCCCGCATAATTATGCTGTATTATCAAAGATAACGAAAATCTTGCAAAAAAATTGTGTGGCAAGTGGCAACCAACCAATGACACGAACGACTGAAATTGTATAAGAGATGATGCATCGATAGGGTGATCATGAGTGATTTTGGTGAACTGCAACTAATAGGATTCAACCTGGTTGAAGCACACAACAGAACTCCATGGTCAGTTTGTTTAATTGAACCGTAAGTTAGCTTAACATGTGACAACAAATTACTACCAAGAAGGTAAAAGGTCAACCTAAACGCTGACTTGCAGTGGGAGTTAAAGACATTAGGACATGAAAAAATTAGAATATCGCAGGTTGCAACTTACTTAGAGACTTAGACCCATGGTTAACATGGAATTAATGTTCATAGGCCAACAATTACAGTCATTGCATACATTTAGTGAATGTATGTACCATGATATGCCAGTGGACATGATAATTCATGTCCTATTCTCACACCTATATATTCGTTGCCATGTCCATATAAAGAATATGCATGTATCAACATCTTACTTATAAGTTCAGAAATTAAAAACATCGTGGTGCTTACACATGCAAGGTAACTCCATACAACCAATGTAACACCCCAAAAATATTAATCAAGATTATCAAGTTCTAATCACCCAAGTTTAAGGTTAACAAAAACTTTTATTACTAAATTGAATATGAGTGCATGTGTGATTTGCATTAGTGTATGATTGAGTGAAATTGCCATGTGTGTTTGCTATAAATGATAAGAAATGGTTTATAGATGTATACTACATCATCTAGGCCAATTACAAACAAAATCCAAAGAAAAAGAAATCAAATATGAATCAAATGAGCAAATGGTCATTTTGTGAGTTCCTAGTAAAGAATTCCTAACAGAAACATTTTCATTTCTTTTCACCCCTTGCTAGACCAAGTACAAGTGAACCCAAGGCCACTTTACAAACTCACAGAAACTATTTTCAAATATATTTAAGGGACAATTCAAAATTAAACCAAGTTCATGTACTAAGATCACCATTTTGCAAAAACCACTCAAATCAATTCACCTTGACTTTTCCAAGCAACCATAGACACTCAAGCAAGTGCTCAGAACACTCACCAAATTTCATTCAAAAATTGCAAATTTGAATTCTTGTGGCCATTTGGTCGAGCACTTTGCAGACACAGATTAAACCCTGCCTAACTCCACTGTTTGGAGCAGTGATCACTCGACCATTTAACCCCATTTCACTCACCTGTCTCCCCCAACACCTAGCAACGTAGTGGACAACCTCCCCCTTTGCCGTTGCGCCAGTTGAAAGGCCCAAGTTAGGTCGACTAGAGGGGGTGAATAGGAGACTACCAATTTTAATCTTTTATCGCACTTTTAAGGCTTAGCACAAAGTAAGATTCACTAGAGATGCAACTACGTGAATATCCTAAATGGCAAACAACACAGCAACTGAACGAGAGAGTAATTGCAAGAAGTAAAGGAGTGAAGCAAAATAACCGGTGAGGGGACACGGAGATGTGATGGCTCAATGCACGGTGTCCAGAAAAGTGCTGGTGCGTGGTTGATGTAGAGCTCGTTGGGAACCCCAAGAGGAAGGTATGATGAGAACAACAACAAGTTTCCCTCAGTTATGAAACCAAGGTTTAATCGAACCAGTAGGAGCAAGGAAACACCCCAAAGGTGTTATTGGCTGAGCTTTGGCAGGGCGCACTACCGGTGCTAGTACAAACGTGGAGACCTGCACAACACAACCACAGAACTTTGTCCCCAACTTGCGACGAGGTTTTCAATCTCACCATGTTTTGCAGAAAACAAAGGATTAAACATATCGAATGGAAAGAAGTAATAGTTTGCAGAAAGTAAACACAAAGCAGTAAAAGGTTGTAGATTGTATGTAAAAGACAAGGACCGGGATCCATAGTTCACTAGAGGTGGCTCTCCTAAGATAGATAACATGCTGGGTGAACAAATTACAGCGGGGCAATTGACAAACATCGAGAAAGCAATACATGCATATACTAATCATCTTGACTCCTGTGAGACTTGATTGGGCATTACAACATTATACATAGACCGCCATCCAACTGCATCTATGACTAATAATCCACCTTCACGTTATCATCCGAACCCCCTCTAGTATTAAGTTGCAAGCAACAGATTATTGCTTTACGAACTGCGTGTAAAGTAAACAATACGATTGTTCTATGAACAAAGGATTGTTGTTTTCTCCCTAGTAGCAACAGCACATCTAGTACCTTAGAGATTTCTGTCACTTCCCCAGATTACCAGAGGCATGAACCCACTATTGAGCATAAATACTAACTCTTGGAGTTGCTAGCATCTACTTGGCCAAGATAGCTACTAACAACGGAAAGCATGCAAGATCACAAATAACAAAGACATGATAGAATCAATAATCAATCTGAAATAGCATCTCAATATCCATCGGAGCCCCGCAAACACAACATGCAGAATTACAAATAGATGATCTTGATCGTGAACAGAGCTCACAAGATCGAGACATGAAAGCACAAAGGAGGATAACCAGCCATCTAGCTACTACATGGATCCGTAGTCCAAGCATGAACTACTCACGCATCACACCAGAGGCTTGCATGGTGATGCAGAAGGCCTCCAGGGTGAATTCCCCTCTCCGGCAGGGTGCCGGGAAGAGCTTCAGATCCCTCCCGATCTAGGGATTGAGATGACATCGGCTACAGACTCTTTTATGGATTTTTGATCGGGTCCTTAGGGTTTACGTCCCGAGGGCATCTTATAGTCGGAAGGGGAGGCTGATGAGGTGCCTGGGCTGGCCACACCACCCCCTGGCGCGGGCCAAGCCTGGCCGCGTGGCTAGATGGTGTGTCCGGCCTCTGGCCCTTCTCCATCTCGTATTCTGGCACTTGATGACTTCCAAAAATAGGCACTTTGGCTTTTGTCCCGTCCAATTCCGAGAATATTCATTTTCTGACTTCCCGGGAACTAAAAACAGCAGAAAACAGGCAGCTGGCACTGTGGCTCTTGTTAATAGGTTATTCCAAGAAATCATAAGAAAAGTACTCCAAAGTTGGAACAAAACACAAGAAAATGGATAAAACTAAGCACGGAACACCAAAAATTATAGATACATTTGCAATGTATCAAGATGTAATTCCCGTAGTTCACTTCCAAGGAAGCTACGTCTATATTGGAGAGGTGCCGGGGCCACACAAGGTCACCCGAGCGCCACAAAGGCCTCACCTTCTTCTCCGGTGAGCACCACCACAAAGGTGGCCTCACAATCCACTAACCGGTGACCTTGAAGGGGCCAACCGAAACCTTTACAACGAGGTTAAGGGGAGGCTTCACAACTCAATTGAAGGCCCTCAACGACACCACGGAGCTTCACAACAAATGCCCCAGCTCCGAGGATGCCCTACACCGTCTAGGGTTCCAAGAACCCAAGAGTAACAAAATCCACAAAGGATGAGTGGGGGAAATCAAGATTCCTTTGGTGGAGGTGTGGATCTAGGTCACCTCTCCCAATCCTCAAAAGATCAAGATATTTGAGTGGGTGGGGAGAGAGATCTAGGCAATTCAAGCTCTTGTGAAAATGGAGGAGAGAGAAAACGTAGAGATGATATGGGAGGAGGAAGAAGGGGCCTTAAATAGGCCACCTTCAAACGGGCATATTCTGCCCAGCCCCGACACCATCGGTACTACCGATGGTGAACCGGTAGTACCGGTGGACGAGCCACCAACGGCCCAGCAAAGGCCACGCGACGGTCAGAAAGACCTGACAGTGGGCCCATAGGGCTGGCCGGAAGTACCGGTCCCAGTTCTGCCCTTATTACCGACAAATAGTCAGTGCAAGGCAGAAGGACATCTGACCCACACTGCCCAGCGTCGGAACTGGGTCCAGTACTGGACACGGAACTACCGGTGACCGAGGGTGGCCGGTACTACCGGTCAGGAGTGGCGGTACTACCGCTCAGGGGGCCAGACGCTGGTCGGGCCGGTACTACCGAGCCAAAAACTGGTCCTAGTTCCGACAAATATGCAAAGTTAGACAGAAGTATTACTGAACCAAAAAATGCCTCGTCGGAATTAGGACCGGAACTTCAGCCAGAAGTTCCGCCCGAACAGCCCTGGGAAACCCCTTGGGCGGTACTACCGCCGCCTGGCCGGTACTACTGGTCAGGGCAGAAAACCCACCAAAGCTGCAGGAAACACTCTCTCACAAGAAAACTGGGATGGTTGTGGAGGTGCATATATGGTCTGTGCATGAAATGTTGATTTCCCACAACCTTCCTAGATGGACTCCCTCTTGATAGTACGGTAGCCTAAAATATAAAGCAAGAGAAAGTGAAAATAGGCGTTATCGACTTCAAGCTCTTCCTCGAGAAAAGTCCATCCACAAGCAGAACCGAAGATAAGCCCTGTAACTTGGACAGATGGTTACACCACAAAAGGAGTTGTCATCGACACCAAAAACATAAGGAGAAAATAATATCCTTTCAATCTCCCCCTTTTTGGTGCTTGATGACAACCCCACTAGATTTGCACAGAGGATAACAGGCAGTAATAACAAAAGGAAAGAGAGGCTCCCCCTGGAGACATGGGAGAGAGCTCTCTCAAACAAGATAGACCAACAAGGGTGTAAGGAAGTAAATGAGAGAAGAGTGGAACTCATACCTTGCACCAAAACCATTATGGTGAAACAAAGATTGGATAACTGAGAATAGTCCACCACAAATCCTCATAAGAATACCACAGAGATACCTTAACACATAGACTCACCAACATAGTAGCAACCATACAAGAGGTCCACAGACAATAATGGAGGTCCACAAACATACATAACAGAATAAAGTGTGCATGATCATAAAAAGATCAAAGAAAGAGCAAGCTCGTGGCACAACCCATGCAAATCCCGTGGTACTAACGGAGCACTTTCTCCCCCTTTGGCATCAAGATGCCAAAAAGGGATAAATTTGAAAAACTACGCGCCCCACCCACCAACGAACGGAGGAGGCGGCTCGGGGTCCCAAGAGGCATTGTTCCAAGCGGGCGGAAACTGACTGGAGATCTCGGGCTCGTCATCACTATCAGTCCACCTACAATGTGTGTTGACCCACTCATCCTTGGGCTCGGTGACGGAGCTGGACTCTGGTGACACAACAATGTCAAGCTTCCTCATGATGGCCTTCTCCCGGCGAACACTGTGCCTCTGAGCAACATATGACTGATACTCACGGTCCCGAATGAAGCAGAAAGTCTTCTTAACCTTCTTCAACAGCTTCTTTGCCCAAGAGGGTTGTCTCACAAGTTGGGGTGGAGGAGAAGCCTCAGCACGGTCCCCATCACTAGCATCCGTAGCAGCCCTTGCAGCAGCAGCTTCTTTTTCAGCCTAAGAGCGAGGTATCTTGTGCTTCATCACTCGGAGAGTCTTTTCCTCATGGATAGTGAGAGCATCCTGAGGGTAGATAGAGCATGTTGCCTCCCTCCATTTGGCATTGATGAGAGTCTGGATGTATGGAGCATATGGACAAGACCTCTTCTCAATCATAGCGGACCAGATTTCTTCAAACATATAATCCATAACATCAAGGGGCTCATGAGAGTTTCTGTGGTGGTAAGTTTGATACATGAGATCAATCTGGAAAGCATGAAGCTGATCGAAGTTACCTACCTTGGGAGCAATAGTGTTCTGATAGACCTTGCGCATGATTTCATAGGTGGGAATGAGATGGGCAACATTTCCATTTACGCCTCAGCCCTCAATGTATAGTGGCTCAAGAGCTTCCGGCTCGGAGGCCTTCCCCCTATGCACCCACCCCTCATTAGCACGACGGCCTTCTTGAATAGGGTAGCCAAGAAGGGTGGCAAACTCAGACCATTTAGCAGACATATACTTGTTATGAGTCATCCACTTCATGGTTCGATCAACAGGGTCAGTATCAAAGTAGAGGGTTGAGTAAAACTGAGCAATGGCCCTCTCATCAAATTCCTCATGGTGTTGCATAAGCTTGATTAGCCCAAACCTCCTGCACATATCGAGTGCATCACCAAAGTACTCAGGGTTTCTCTCTATCTTTGCAATGTTGATGTGCTTCTGAGGGGCACAAACATTTTTCTTATTGGTAGCATAAACCTCAGAATAGATCTTAGCTTGACGCATGGTGTGGAAGAAAGGATCCTGAGCCAGGCGGTCACGTGGAACAATGTAGGGATCAATCTTGCGAAACTGCTCATAAGCAAGCTGTGGCCAAGAGGAGATCTTCTTCTTGCTCGAATCAGGTCCAGAGGTGGTCTTCTTTTGACTTGTCAGAACATGCCTTTTACCTTCCGCAGCAGCAGCACGACGCTCAGCTGCAGCCTTCTGATGAGTAGTCTGACTGGGAGGGCATACGACCTCCAGATCATCCTCATCAATCTCTGACGCTCCACGAGAGGGAGCACGAGACCGCTTGGATCTGCCACGGGAACCCCCTTGCCCTGAGAGGAAAGCAAATAGAAAGGAGGGAAACGAGGATAAGTGCACAAGGTCGAAAGAAAAAGAAAACAGCTAGGCTGGATTGACACAGTACACAGGCAAACATCAAACAACTAGTGCATCGGAAGTTCCGCCTAGCGGCCGGAACTACCGGTGGCGCGGGGCGCAACGGAAGTACCGGTCATGCCCTCAATGGTAGTACCGGTGAGATGATCACGCCGGTAGTACCAACGGAGCCGCACCGGTAGTACCGGTCAGGTCACGAGCAGGGCAGTTCGACTGGAAATCACAGATCTACGAAACTCAATGCACGAATTGATGAAAACTAGACAATGTACTGAGGCAAACTGGTCTAAAGTTGAATCCTAGCCCTACCAAGATCTCCCATAACAATTCTAGCCAAAGAAGGGCCCTAGACATGGCATGTCCTACTCAAGCACAAAAAGTGTCCATATCTCCATGAATGGAGTATGAGAGGAGCAAATACCAGGGTCCATGGCGGGTAATCGAGGAGGGGAAGAATCCCACGGAGCCGATCTAACGAGGGACGTCCGGAATCGGTGTGGCCAGCGGCGACACCGTGGAGTGCTTCTTGGGGAAGAGGGTTGTTAAGATGGGGTTAGTGGGAAGCAAATGGGGAAGAAGACCCCGTGCCCCCCTGGCCCGTCACTTAAAGGGGCCCACTCGACCGATAGTACCGGCCAGGTGCCGGAACTCTTGACGACGTCGGATGTTCAGGAAGGAGTGGTACTTCCGATCAGAGTGAAATTTCTGAGAGATTTGGCCCTGACCGGTAGTACCGGCTCCAGCCGAAACTACCGACGATTCCCAGGAAACGAGCTCCAGATTTTGATTGGCAAGAGAAAATGACCTTGTGCAAAATATGGTCTAGGGAATCAGAAAGAAAACTTGGGAAAAGAGACACAAACTGAGAAGAAACGACAAAAACAGATCCAACAAAAATAATAATACTCAAAAAGACTACGAGCCAAACAAAACAATGTCGGTGGCCCAGGCCACCATATATGAGTATATTTGGCTTGAAACCGCGAAAGATGTATCTTTAGTTCATTACCAAAACTCATCATTTAAGCTCATTTTGTCTCCTTGAGAGACCATAGAGAATGATTACATTAGTTTGTGCATAATAGGAGGAGTGTTAGTTCATATGAGGAACCACACTACCCCTAAAACCATGCGTACACCTAAACAAGATATTCTTTGAGACCCGGGTAGGTGCGCAAGATACTCAAGCCACGTTTCTTGAATCAATGATATTTAGCTCATGCCTCAACTCCTAGAACCTTGCTTCATCAAGTGGCTCCGTGAAAAGATCCGCAAGATTGGCCTTGGTAGGAACATAATCCAAAGAAATGTCTCCTCTAGCAACATGATCCTGAATGAAATGATGACGAATCTCAATGTGCTTGGTCTTGTTGTGTTGAACCGGGTTGTGAGCAATAGCAATAGCACACTCATTGTCACAAAGAAGTGGCACCTTGACGAAAGAGAGTCCAAGATCCTTCAAGGTTTGCTTCATCCATAGCATTGAGCACAACAACTCGCGGCGAAGATGTACTCAGCTTCGGCGGTGGACAAAGACATGCAGTTTTGCTTCTTCGAGGACCAACTCACCAAAGACCTCCCAAGAAAATGAGAAGCACCGGAGGTAGACTTCCTCTCCACTTTGTCTCCTGCCCAATCCGAATCTGTGTAACCAATGAGGTCAAAGCTGGCCCCCTTTGGGTACCACAGCCCAAAGTTAGGGGTATGAACCAAATATCGAAAGATTCTCTTGACCGCCACCATGTGGCTTTCCTTTGGTGCATCTTGGAATCTTGAACACATACCCACACTCAACATAATATCCGGTCGAGATGCACAAAGATAGAGTAGAGAACCAATCATCGAGCGATAAATCTTTTGATCCACATCCTTACCCTTGGGATCAAGATCAAGATTAACCTTTGTGGGCATGGGAGTTTTGACTCCATTTACTTGATCAAGGTTGAACTTCTTGAGCATATCTTGGACATATTTAGCTTGGTTGATGAAAGTCCCTTTCCTCAATTGTTTGGCTTCGAAGCCAAGAAAGAATTCCAACTCCCCCATCATAGACATCTCAAAGCAGTCGGTCATGAGCTTAGCAAAATCCTCATTGAAAGCTTTGTTAGTAGACCCAAAAATAATGTCATCAACATAGACTTGGCAAATGAACAAGTTTACTCCAACTTTCTTAGTAAAAATAGTGGCATCAATGAGGCCTACTTCGAAACCACGGTCTAACAAAGGCTCTCTAAGGCACTCATACCATGCACGTGGGACTTTCTTGAGACCATATAGTGCCTTATCGAGTTTGTAGACATGGTCCGGGAAGAGGGGGTCCTCAAAGCCCGGAGGTTGCTTGACATACACCAATTCTTTTAAGGGACCATTAAGAAATGCACTCTTAACATCCATTTGTTGCAACTTGAAGTAATGATGGGTAGCATAAGCAAGAAGCATGCGAATGGATTCTAGACGAGCAACGGGAGCATAAGTTTCACCATAGTCTATGCCCTCAACTTGAGAGTATCCTTGGGCAACTAACCTTGCTTTGTTGCGGACGATTATACCATTTGCATCCCTCTTGTTCTTGAAGATCCACTTGGTCCCAATCACATTTTGGCAATCTTTGGGTCTCTTCACAAGTGTCCACGCCTTGTTTCTCTTGAAGTTGTGGAGTTCTTCGTTCATAGCGTCGAGCCAATCATCATCTTCAAGAGCTTCGAAGACCTTTTGGGGCTCAACATGAGAAATAAACGCATGATGAGAACTAAAAGAGGTTAGTTGTCTCCTAGTAGTGGAGCCCCTATTGAAATCTCCATAAACATTATCAAGGATATGGCCATCTTTGATGAGCTTGGCGAGACGGTATGCTTGACGGCGAGCTTGGGTCTCAAGACGAGATTCTTGATCAACCACTTGATCATCACCACGGTTCGAGTCCCCGCCTTGACTATATGAACGAACTTGACCACTATCTTCATCAACATCAACCGAGGGAGAGACAACATCATTTGGCAGAGAGACATTTTCTTGGCCTTGGTCATTGTCAACTTGACCTTCTTCAACTTGACCTTGAGTGTCATTGACATGAGGAGCTTCACTACTTTGGTGGGGTGGAGCTAGATCGACTTGAGGTAGACTTGATCTTGGAGAGTCATGAACATGAAGATCTTGAGAAGAGCTTGGAGAATCTTGAGAAGCAATAAGTTGACCTTGAGGTGAAAGATGGTCTTGTGAGAGTGAAGGCTCCGCTTGAGTGGAGCTTGGTCCTTCTCCTTCGGCCACAAGGGGGTCCTCAATGGGGTGGAAGAAACCCACACCCATTATTCTTATGGCTTTGGGAGGAATTTCATCACTTGGATCACGAACACCATCTTGCCGCACAAGAGACTCATGATCTTCATCAAACTCGACATTGCTAGATTCTTCAACCCTTCTCGTTGCTTTGTTCTAGACTCGATAGGCATGGGATTGATTTGAGTACCCAATAGAGATCCCTTCTTGAGCCCTAGATTCAATCTTTGATAAGCGGACACCTTTCTTGAGAAGGAAGCATCTACACCCAAACACCCAGAAGTACTTGACATTTGGCTTGCGACCAGTGAAAAGTTCATATGGAGTCTTGTTCTTCTTCTTGCGAAGGTACAGGCGATTGGTTGCATGGCAAGCTGTTGAGATGGCTTCGGCCAAAAAGTTATATGGTGACTTGAATTCCGCCAACATGGTCTGGGCCGCATCCATCAAAGTACGGTTCTTCCTTTCGGCAACACCATTTTGTTGAGGAGTATAGGGAGTAGAGTATTTATGTTTGATCCCCTCATCACTAAGAAACTCATCCAATGTGTAGTTCTTGAACTCGGTGCCACTGTTGCTTCTAATGGTGAGGATGGTGGAATTGAGTTTCCGTTCCACTTGATTGGCAAAGTCGATGACGGTTTGTTGAGTCTCACTCTTGAACTTGAAGAAGTAGACCCAAGTGTATCTTGAAAAGTTGTCAACAATTACCAAACAATACTTCTTTCCACCAAGACTATCAGGAGAGGGAGGCCCAAAGAGATCCATGTGAAGAAGCTCCAAGCACCGTTCGGTGGTGATTTGATTAAGAATCTTGTGAGGCTTATCATGCATCTTCCCTTCTATACAAGCCCTGCACACACGATCTTTGGCAAAGGAAATGTCTTTTAGTCCAAGGACGTGGCCCCTCGTGTAGAGACTTTGCAAAGCCTTCATGTTAACATGGGCTAGGCGGCGATGCCACAACCAGCCCACGTCGGCTTTCGCATAGAGACATATAGCATGTGTAGATGGCTTTCCGGAGAAATCCACTACATATAAGTCATTCTCTACGTATCCAACGAAAGCCACCATGAGATACTTGATCCACATGAGGACCATGGAGTGGTCATTAAAGAAAGATGAAAGACCCATGAAAGCAAGAGCACGAACGGAAAGGAGATTGTAACCAAGGGTTTTGACAAGCATGACATTCACCAAGGATACATCCGGGGTTACTACCACCTTACAAAAACCCAATACCTGAGAGCTTGTTTTATCACCATAGGAGACCATAGTATTGGCAAAATTTGGCCTAATCTCCGACATGATAGACTTTCTTCCGGTCATATGGCTTGTAGCTCCACTATCAAGCACCCATTTTGTACCTCCGGAAGCAAAGTCCTCGGTGGCCTTAGCCATGAGACACTTCTGGTTACGGTTGGTGATGTTCTCATTTGGAGAGTCGAAGAGAGACACTCATGGAGTAGATGAAGTAGCAATAGCAGCAACCCCCACAATCTCTCCACCTTGACCTTCACTCTCAACATCATCATCATCGCCCGAGAAGTACTCTTCATGGACCACCATCGCCCTTTCCTTGTTATGAAGGTTCTTGTTGTGGAAGTTCTTGTTCAAGGGATGAGGAGGTCTTGGCTTGCTCTTGCGAATGAGGCGACCTCCATTGTCTTCTCTATTCTCGAAGGGGCATTGAGCTACAAAGTGACTCTTGTTGTTGCAATTGTAGCAAGATCTAGCCTTTGGAACCTTCATGGTTGAGTTGAATCTTGGGTTGTCCCTTGACCTTGACTTCATGCCCGGTTTGTTCCAAAATGCCCTTGAGGCTAGAGCCAAGTGCTCATTGAAAGCATATTTGATGTCCTCTTGAGACCACTCACTTGAGTTGTCGTCTTCATCAACTTCCACCACTTGAGATTTCAAGGCAAGGTTCAACTTTTGAGACCCATAAGCACAAGCACGAGCTGACTCCGCATTCTTCTTGGCAATGGTCATGGAAATAACTTCACTCATCACATCTTGAGAGGACATGGTGTGGTAGTTACTTCTCCCCTTGATAGAGTTGAGTTTTTGTTCCTCAAAGGGAAGAAGAGCTTGAACAAACTTCCTCTTCTTGAACTTGTAATCAACATAGGTAGCTCCGAGGTCCCTCATGGTACAACAAAGAACCTTGAGCCGACGATACATGTCTTCGGGTGTCTCATCATCTTTCATTGCAAAGCCATCAGACTCATTGTTGACTTCATCAAACTTGGAGCTTTGAATGCTCGCATTCCCAATATACAACTCGGTGAGATGATCCCAAGCTTCTTTGGCGGTGGAGAATTGGCAAATGTGAGCAAATTCCTTGGGGGTCAATGCCTTTTGAATCATACCCAAAGCAGTGTCATTGAGTTGCTTGTCCACGACCTCGGCCCGAGTCAATTTTTTAGCATCATATGGAGAGAAACCTTCCTCCACAATCCTCATTAATTCAATAGAAGAGCTGGAAATATGAGATTGCATTAGATATTGCCAATTGGCGAAGTTAGAAGTATCTATCATGGGAGGTGCTTCTTGAGGTATGATGTGCGGCATGGGAATGGGAGGGTCTGGTGTGTACTTGAACGGTGGTGGTACCGCCGAGTAATCCTTTTCCCCTTCTCCCTCTTTGGAGGAGGAGTCACCTAGACCCCCGGTGCTCTCGCTTAGGGGCTTGGTGGTTTGAGCCACAAAGCCTAAGACCAAGTGTTTTGGGGCTGCCGCGGGAATAACCCTGGGGGCGACCACTCGCACGGGAGCGGAGGGGGCTTCGGCGGCAAGATATGCATCATGAGGGGTTTCTAGCATGGGGGTAGGCTTAAGGGATTGCAAAAGGGTCATCATTTCCTCAAACTTGGTCATCATGGATGTCTCCAATCGTTTGAGGTCATCCATGGAGGCCAAGTTCTTGGTGGCTGCACCAACACTTCCCTCTTCGTCGGCCATTGTCTCTTAGGCGGTTAAGCCCGAAGAAAGAGCCGAGGCTCTGATACCAATTGAAAGGCCCAACTTAGGTCGACTAGAGGGGGTGAATATGAGACTACCAATTTTAATCTTTTATCGCACTTTTAAGTCTTAGCACAAAGTAAGATTCACTAGACATGCAACTACGTGAATATCCTAAATGGCAAGCAACACCACAAGTGAACGAGAGAGTAATTGCAAGAAGTAAAGGAGTGGAGCGAAAGATCCGGTGAGGGGACACGGAGATGTAATTCCCGTAGTTCACTTCCAAGGAAGCTACGTCTACGTTGGAGAGGTGTCGGGGCCACACAAGGTCACACGGGCGCCACAAAGGCCTCACCTTCTTCTCCGGTGAGCACCACCACAAAGGTGGCCTCGTCTTCTTCTCCGGTGAGCACCACCACAAAGATGGCCTCACAATCCACTAACCGGTGACCTTGAAGGCGCCAACCGAAACCTTTACAACGAGGTTGAGGGGAGGCTTCACAACTCAATTGAAGGCCCTCAACGACACCACGGAGCTTCACAACAAATGCCCCAGCTCCGAGGATGCCCTACACCGTCTAGGGTTCCAAGAACCCAAGAGTAACAAAATCCACAAAGGATGAGTGGGGGAAATCAAGATTCCTTTGGTGGAGGTGTGGATCTAGGTCACCTCTCCCAATCCTCAAAAGATCAAGATATTTGAGTGGGTGGGGAGAGAGATCTAGGCAATTCAAGCTCTTGTGAAAATGGAGGAGAGAGAAAACGTAGAGATGATATGGGAGGAGGAAGAAGGGGCCTTAAATAGGCCACCTTCAAACGGGCATATTCTGCCCAGCCCCGACACCATCGGTACTACCGATGGCGAACCGGTAGTACCGGTGGACGAGCCACCAACGGCCCAGCAAAGGCCACGCGACGGTCAGAAAGACCTGACAGTGGGCCCATAGGGCTGGCCGGAAGTACCGGTCCCAGTTCTGCCCTTATTACCGACAAATAGTCAGTGCAAGGCAGAAGGACATCTGACCCACACTGCCCAGCGTCGGAACTGGGTCCAGTACTGGACACGGAACTACCGGTGACCGAGGGTGGCCGGTACTACCGGTCAGGAGTGGCGGTACTACCGCTCAGGGGGCCAGACGCTGGTTGGGCCGGTACTACCGAGCCAAAAACCGGTCCTAGTTCCGACAAATATGCAAAGTTAGATAGAAGTCTTACTGAACCAAAAAATGCCTTGTCGGAATTAGGACCGGAACTTCAGCCAGAAGTTCCGCTCGCACAGCCTTGGGAAACCCCTTGGGCGGTACTACCACCGCCTGGCCGGTACTACCGGTCAGGGCAGAAAACCCACCAAAGCTGCAGGAAACACTCTCTCACAAGAAAACTGGGATGGATGTGGAGGTGCATATATGGTATGTGTATGAAATGTTGATTTCCCACAACCTTCCTAGATGGACTCCCTCTTGATAGTACGGTAGCCTAAAATATAAAGCAAGAGAAAGTGAAAATAAGCGCTATCGACTTCAAGCTCTTCCTCGAGAAAAGTCCATCCACAAGCACAACCGAAGATAAGCCCTGTAACTTGGACAAACGGTTAAACCACAAAAGGAGTTGTCATCATCACCAAACACATAAGGAGAAACAATATCCTTTCACCAGTGCAGTGCCGCCCGAAGCTTGCCACGCCGGCCGACCTCGTCCATGATGTCCAGGAGGCAGGCCACCGCCACCCCATGTCCAACACTCGATCACAGGCAAACCATGGACCACCAGAAAACCGCCGCGCCCACTTTCTCTGCGCCATGCCGAGAGCACGACAGAGCACCACAGCCAACCAGCGTGCACACGCTGCGCCTCACCCTCTCCGCGCATGCACACACTCGGCATGACCCTAGCTAGCTCCTAGACATCCCCGTTCGCCGCCGCGCGACCTGTAGCCCCCGTGCGCCGTCTCGAACACCGCCAGTTCCGCGCAGAGCACCGCCTGCGCCCGACCATTCTCGACCGCCCTGTGCCACGCCTTCAATCCTGTGACGACCACCAGGAAACACAGCGTCGCCCCCTACCCTCAGCCATGCCAATAGCTCGTTGTATCGCCGTCACCGGAGGAGCCAGCCCATGCCGCAATGCCCCTCTTGCCGGTGTATAAATAGAGGCCCCCTCTGCCTCAATTCACCACACCATCTCACTCCGCACTCCTCATAGAGCCTATCACACCTCTCCCCGGAGCAAGGCGAGCACCACCTCACCGGAATTTAGCCGGACCCCACCGCTGCAGAAGAAGGGAGTCGTTGATTGGAGCCGCCTCAGGAGACGCCGCGATCACCGTTCGAACCGTCGTTGTCAACCACATTGTTCGCCCCCAGCGCCGACCCTAGATGGAGCCCTGGTGAGCCTCACACTGCCCCCACCGCCGAGTTAGGGTTAGAATCTCGCCGGAGCTGTTTGTCGTAGACGATGAACCTTAGCCGTTAGATCGCATTCTAATCGTAGGGCTTAGATTGAAACATACCATTTCAGGTTAGATGAGCCACTGACTAGTGGGAACCCCTATCAGCAGCCTGCTACGCTAGCGCAGTGCAGTTGGGCCGGTTCGTTTACTTTCCCGCACAGAGCCCAGTGATTCAATTAGAATTTTTCCAATTTAGTTAAAACCAGATTCTGTCAATAGATTCAAAAATCAATTTAAAGAGATTCACTGAACCAAATTGCATGATTCCAATTTTGTTAGAAAGTTATTCAAAGTATCTATCCAAACCCATTCGATTCAAACCATTTGGAATTAGAGATCACCTATAGTAAAAATAACAAGACAGAGACTTTTCCAACTTCAAACATTTTTCAAAAATCAACCATAAATGCTTTTGAGTTGATTCTAACTCTCAAAAATCACATTTGACAAGATCTATCTGAATATACAAAAATATTTAGGTTTACATGTAGTGACATTGGACTAGTACCAAAAGAATGCTATATAGGCATTTCTAGTCACTTTAATTCTATTAAATGATAATCTTAAACTTCATAAAATATGACCAAAACTTTAAATCACATTCCAAAGTATTAGAATATGTGGTGATGACATGTGTAAACATGATCCCATATTTTAATTGGAGAGTATTAAATCTTAAGTATTTTCAATGAGTAGAAATTACTTTTCTAAAATAAGATAAATAAGATTAAGTCTTTGTTTCATGTGATGATTGTGATGATGCTAGATCATCAAGTGTGATCCCTAGGGTGCTAAATAGAAATAGTTAAGTATTGTTTGGTGATTGAGTACCTCATTTTCATTTATAGACGATAGTACCGACCCGAGATACGAGGAGGAGTACTACCAAGAAGAAGAGAACTTCAACCACTTCACTACTCAAGGCAAGCCTAACACTACAAGTTAACTATGAAAGCCATCCTTGTAAGATAACCTATGCAAGATGCCTTTGGCATGCTTGGTTATATAACTTTGATTATACCAATCCTAAGTTTTACTTGCAAGCTTTATTCTTTTACTTTACCAAAGTTCTTTACTTTTAGTTAGTGCTTTGTGAGTATTGGAAAAATAGGATAGATACCATAAAGAGTATAAAACTAGGCCTAACTAGTTATACTTAGATGTCATCCCAAGGCATGAGATTAGAGTTGGATAGTTACCTTTGATTAGCACCCCTCATTAGTGAATACCCTCAACTTTAGTGGCTAGTGCTAAGCATAAAGTTGATCACTTTAGATGGGAATACTTGGTGAAAATGATTATGAAAACCTTGGAATGAGGATTCATTCTATTGAAATGTTTTGACATGTGTTGAGAAACACAAAAGGATTTGATGATGAAAATGTTGAGGCATGAGCCTTAGCCCTTTATAAAAACCGATGGTTGGGTTCAGATGCGATACCATTCCAAATTTACCGTACAACCACAATACCTAAATTGGGTAGGGCTTAACTGGAAGTTTATATGCCTTAGTATGGGTTCCCTTGTGGAAGAGGTTGAGCTGAGGCTACCTCGTGATGAATGTCCACCTATGTAGTGCCCAAGATGGCAGATGGCCATGGCTGGGAGGCCAAACCCATAGGGGAGGTGCCTATACTAGAGTGTGTAATTGAAAGGTTATGATTGATTATCCGCATACTAAGTATGATGATTCAGGGTTATCCCTGACAGATGTATCGAATTTTGTGGTGAAAGTGTACCACCTCTGCAGAGTGTCAAACTATTCGAATAGCCGCGTTCGTGGTCATGGACAGTTGGAGTGGCCATACTGTTCCATTGTCAGAGGTTTTCAAAATGACTTGTGAATTGAACTATGACTTTGACTTGACCATAATAGGGTTGTGAACATGAAAATTAGGTTCCCACTTATGTGATTTAGAACTTTAACTTAGTTTGCTTTACTTCTAAACTCAGTATTAGATAAACCTGGCTTTTTGCAAATAAACCTAGAGCTTATGATTCCTACTAGAACTACCTTACTTGTTAGTGATAGTTTGCGAGTACTTAAAGAGTACTCATGGCTTTCTCCTTGGCTATTCCTGTGACCAGACTATGAGGAGGACTACCAGAATGATGGACAGCAGGAGGTCTACAACAACTAGGATCATCTCCCATTGTTAACATTGCATGTGACCCTGAAGATGGAGCCCCTACTACGTTTATTTTCCGCTGCTTTGATTGTATTAAGACTGGATCATGAGATCCTTTATTTGTAAGACCTTATTATGGTTTGTAATGGATGATGTACTGTGGTACCAATTCTGTTATGTCTTGTAAAAATGGTAATCCTGGGAGTGCGAGGTATGGCATAACAGGCATCTAGGATTAAAAATCTGGGTGTTGACAAGTTGGTATCGGAGCCATCCTAACCATAGGAGACCCTAGTTAGAATGGACCTCCGAACAAAAACTTAGTTTCAAAACAAAGAAAGTGAGTATTTATGAAAACCTATTCCCACTCATATCCTTGAGATTCTTTCAAAAAAATCATGTTCCTCAAAAATTCTTGCATTCCTACATAAAATTTGACACACTTGATCACCTCACTAACTTACTTACCCTATGCAAGGAGTGATTCTATGGGAATGCTCTTGGAGATGCCAGGACACCCGGAGCTGAAGCACTAGGTGGAAAATCTTGACTTCATGTTGTATGATAGGCAGAAGGAGTTGGACAACGCCCGTGCCTACGGCAACCACAACCATGCCATTGTAGTCAAGAAGGACCAGACCCTCGCCATTCTCGCCAAGGAAAGCCAATCACTTCGTCGTCAGCGTGACAAGAAGGATCGCACCATCGATCGTCTTCACAATAAGGTGGCCACTCTCGAGAAGACCATCTCTGAACAAGAAATCCAGCTTGAAGCGAAGGAGGAGGAAGGTGAAGATATCCAGGGAGATCTTTACTCTTACCTCAGTGATGATAACGACTACCTAGAGGATGATGCCATGGAGTTCCGCACTGATGATGATGATTCCGACTTCATTGATGATGATTAGATGCACTTGAGCACTACTGTAGGAGTGAGTTGTATCGGTCCCACTGTATCGTAGTTTCACATAATGGTTCTTAAAACCATCTGTTTTCTATTTGTGTTGTGGTGTGTGTTTGTATGGTGTGCTTTGAATGAATGAATGAATGACAGGAAGTTGTTAGTTTGCAAAACCTTAGTCAAACTCAAAGTGTAAAGCTTTTGAAACAAAACCATGAACCCTAGATATTTCCCTCTTATCTCATTATCTATCCCAATCTTCAGATGACTCGTGGAAATCCCGGAGGAAGCAGTTCATCTCAGGACCCGATGCTGCAAATTCTGCAAATGCTAGTTTCTGACTGTGAAGCTAGTAGAGCTGAACGCCAAGCCAACCTAGCCACTCTTCAGCAAATAGCTCAGATGGCCCACAATAAGTCACGGAAACCAGGATCACCATGGATCCAAGCTCAAGAACTTTCAGAATACCAACCCACCTATCTTTAGTAAGTCTAAGGATCCCTTAGATGCTGATGACTGGCTCCAAACCATAGAGAACAACTTGGAAGTCGTAGGAGTTGAAGCCAATGAAAAAGTACTGTTTGCCACCCATTATCTAGCAGGAGATGCAAGAGCCTGATGGAATAGCACCCGTACCATGAACGAAGGTCAGATAATGACTTGGGAAGCATTCAAGATCAAGTTCAGCTGGACCCATCTGCCCCAAGGTTTGGTCACTAGGATGAGGGATGAGTTGAGGGAACTGAAGCAAGGAAGGATGACGGTAGTTGAGTACCGTGACAAATTTCTGTCCCTAGCTAGATATGCCCCTGATGAGATTAACACCAAAGCAAAGAAGAAGGAAAGGTTCCTGAATGGATTGCATGATGAGATGCAGGCTGTGTTGGTCAACATCCGTTTTGCAGATCTAGAAGAGCTAGTAGATTCGGCCATTCAGATGGAAGGGAAGATAAACCAAGCCAATGACAATCGCAAGCACAGGATGATGCACCAGACTGGATCCCACCATACCCAGAAGTATCATCCCAACCCGTCTACAGGATATGCCCCAAGAAACAATAGACCCCCTATGTCCCGTCCAAATTATCCCAATCGTAGCGAAGGAAACCTGAAGTCTGGAGGAAACCACAACAACAACCGTGGAAACTCCAATAACTTCAACCGTGCATCGCCCAAGTCCAACAACAACAACAACAGAAACAATAATGCCCCAAGGACTGGAAGCAATGTTGTGCCTATCGCAATAAAAGACAAGTCCCAGATTACTTGCTTTGAATGTTGAGTCAAGGGTCACTACTCCAATGAGTGCCCCAAGAAGCTTGCAGCAGCCACCAATGTGAATGTACCCGCTCAGCAGCAACCCCGTGTTCAGCCTGGAAGGAGATTTGCCCTAGGGAATTCGCTCAACCGCAATGGCCGTTTGTTCCACATGAATGCTGAAGAAGCTCAGGAAGCGCCCGATGTCATGCTAGGTATGTTTTCTGTTAACTCAGTACTTGCAAGAGTGTTGTTTGATTCTGGAGCATCGCACTCGTTTGTTACAGAAGAATTTGCATGCACTAGTAAGATTCAACCAACAAAATTGAAGCATGTTATGATAGTTCAAATACCTGGTTCAACCACCAAAGCTATAAAAATTTGCAAGGTTGTACCTATCAGAATCCATGGAATAGATTTTTATGCTAATCTAATAGTACTTGGAACCAAAGGTTTGGAAGTAGTACTAGGAATGGATTGGATGTCAAGACATAAAGGATTGATCGACTATGCCAAGAAAGCCATAACCATGACCAGTAGCTCTGGAGTATCAGTAGAGCATGTATCTGAGACCTTTCCCCGTCAATTCAAATGCAACAAGAGTCTAGCCCAACCAACCCTAGACCAAGTCAGCGTAGTCTGTGAATACCCCGACGTATACCCAGATGAATTGCCCGGTATGCCCCCAGATCAGGATATCAAGGTCATCATCGAACTAATTCTTGGAACTGGACCCATAGCTCAGAGACCTTATAGTGTGAACCCATCTGAATTAGTGGAGCTGAAGAAACAACTTGATGCTATGTTGGAGAAAGGTCTGATTCAACCAAGCGCATCGCCATGGAGATCGCCTGTTTTGTTTGTGGATAAGAAAGATGGAGGTACCGTTTGTGCACGGATTACTGGAGCTGAATGATGTCACCATCAAGAACAAGTACCCACTGCCGAAGATAGAGGATCTGTTTGACTAGTTGACTGGTGCCAGAGTGTTTTGTAAGATTGATCTTAGAACTGGTTATCATCAACTCAAGATTCGTGCAACGGATATTCCAAAAAACACCTTTACCACCAGATATGGATTGTATGAGTATACAGGCATGTCTTTTGGATTAACCAATGCCCCTTCTTATTTCATGAATCTCATGAATAAGATTTTTATGAACTTCCTGGATAAGTTTGTCGTTGTTTTTATCGACGATATTCTGATCTATTCCAAGTTAGAAGAAGACCATGAGCTACACCTTAGGACCATCCTTGAAACCCTTAGAGAACATCAGTTGTATGTTAAGTTTAGCAAGTGTGAGTTCTGGTTGAAGGAAGTAAGATTCCTAGGACATATTGTGTCGGCAGGAGGAGTCGCTGTCGATCCTGCCAAGATCAAAGATGTTGAAGAATGGAAAGCCCCAACCACTCAAACTCAAGTCCGTGCATTTCTCGGATTAGCGGGATATTACTGCAAGTTCGTAGAAGGATTTTCAAGCATCACAAGACCAATGACCCAATTGTTGAAGAAAGATAAGAAGTTTGAATGGACTGACAAATGTGAAGCAAGTTTTCAAGAGCTTAAGAAGAGATTGATTTCAGCCCCAATTCTGATTATGTTGGATATCAAGAAACCTTTTGATGTGTATTGTGATGCATCCAAGATTGGCCTCGGATGTGTGTTGATGTAGGAAGGCAAAGTCATAGCATATCTATCCCGACAACTGAAGCAACATGAGAAAAACTACCCTACCCATGACCTTGAACTAGCAGCCGTAGTTTTAGCATTGAAGACATGGCGTCATTACCTTATGGGTAACCGCTGTGAGATTTTTTTGGATCACAAAAGTCTGAAGTATATTTTCACGCAGAAGGAGCTGAATATGAGGCAAAGGAGATGGATAGAGTTAATCAAGGATTATGACCTTGACATTCACTATCACCCCGACAAGGCCAATGTGGTAGCGGATGCTCTTAGCAGATTACTGTGTAGATTGAACACCATGGTAAAAGAAGCCCAGCCAAGTTTGCATGAAGAGTTGGAGCAATTTAGAACATGGTTAGTTAGCAACGGATATTTAGTTAGCATTGAACTTCAACCCACTTTGATCATTCAGATCAAGGAGGCGTAGAAAGGAAAAGCAAGTATCGACGGAATCAAGCGTCGTATCTGTACAGGGAAGGTACCCGGATTCACCAAAGATGAAGAAGGAGTTTTGTGGTACAAAGGACGTATCTGTGTGCCAGCATATTCCGGGCTGGAGCAAGTTATCATGAAGGAAGCTCATGATACTCTTTATTCTATCCATCCCGAAGGAACGAAGATGTATCAGGATTTGAAGGAGCAATTTTGGTGGCACAAGATGAAAAGAGAAATCAGAAGCTACATAGCCAAGTGTGATATCTGTCAGAGAGTCAAAGCAGAACATCAGAGATCCATGGGACTTTTGCAACCATTGCAGATTCCGGAATGGAAATGGGATTCTGTCGGAATGGATTTTAACACCGGTTTGCCTACTTCTAGTAGGGGAAATGACTCTATTTGGGTCATAGTTGATAGACTGTCCAAGGTAGCCCATTTCATACCTATCAAGACCACCTACTAAAGTTCGAAGCTAGCAGAGCTGTACATTGCTAGAATTGTCAGTTTGCATGGAACACCTAAGACCATAGTGTCGGATCGAGGAACCCAGTTTACCTCAAGATTTTGGCAGAAAGTCCAAGAAAGATTAGGAACCAAGATGAACTTCAGCATAGCTTACCACCCGCAAACCGATGGACTGACTTAAAGAGTCAACCAAATCTTAGAAGATATGTTGAGAGCTTGTGTGTTAGAATATGGATCAAAATGGGAAGATTGAATGGGATCAAAATGGCCCCATTTGAATTTCTGTATGGAAGGAAGTGTCGTACCCCCTTGAATTGGTCGGAAGTAGGAGAGAGTCAGATTTTCGGACCGGCATCCTACGAGAAGCCAAAGAGAAGGTTCACAAAGTCCGTGAATACCTCAAGACCGCCCAATCCAGACAGAAGAGTTATGCTGACAAGAGACGTCGAGACCTGACCTTCAATGTCGGAGATTTTGTGTATCTCAAAGTATCGCCCTTGAAGGGAATGCAACGTTTTCTTCTGAAAGGAAAGTTAGCCCCCAGATATATTGGACCCTTCAAGATTATGAATCGCCGAGGAGAAGTATCATATCAACTGGAACTGTCAGAGGAGATGTCATCGATACATAATGTGTTCCATATCTTGTTACTTTGCAAATGCCTAGAAGTTCCGGAGAAGACCAAAGTGTTCAAGAACATCGATCACCGAGCCATAGAGATCAACAAGGATCTGACGTATCGATAAGTACCCATGCGTATTTTGGATGAAGCCTTCAGAACCACCAGGACCCGGAGTATCAAGTTTCTCAAGATCCAGTGGAGCAACCAAACTAAAGAAGAAGCTACTTGGGAGCGAGAAGATTACATTAGGACTGAGTTTCCAAATCTCTTTAGTTCCTAGTATTTCTTAAGTCTCGGGATGAGATTTTGTTTAAGGAGGGAAGGTTTGTAACACCCCAAAAATATTAATCAAGATTATCAAGTACTAATCACCCAAGTTTAGTGTTAATAAAAACTTTTATTACTAAATTGAATATGAGTGCATGTGTGATTTGCATTAGTGTATGATTGAGTGAAATTGCCATGTGTGTTTGCTAAAAATGATTAGAAATGGTTTAGAGATGAATACTACATCATATAGGCCAATTAAAAACAAAATCCAAAGAAAAAGAAATCAAATATGAATCAAATGAGCAAATGATCATTTTGACCAAAATCAACCACTAGGCCACTTTGTGAGTTCCTAGTAAAGAATTCCTAACAGAAACATTTCCATTTCTTTTCACCCCTTGCTAGACCAAGTACAAGTGAACCCAAGCCCACTTTACAAACTCATAGAAACTATTTTCAAATATATTTAAAGGACAATTCAAAATTGAATCAAGTTCATGTACTAAGATCACCACTTTGCAAAAACCACTCAAACCAATTCACATTGGCAAACCCAAGCAACCAGAGACTACCAAGCATAAGATTAGATCACTCACCAAATTTCATTCAAAAATTTCAAATTTGAATTCTTGCGGCCATTTGGTCGAGCACCTGGCAGACACAGATCAAACCCTACCTAACTCCACTGTTTGGACCAGTGATCACTCAACCATTTGCCCCCATTTCACTCACTTGTCTCCCCCAGCACCTAGCAACGCAGTGGACAGCCTTCCCCCTTTGCCGTTGCGCCAGTGCAGCGCCGCCCGAAGCTTGCCACGCCAGCCGACCATGGATAGCTCGACATAGATCACGCCGCCCTCGTCCATGATGTCCAGGAGGCAGGCCACCATCCACCGCCTTCCCTGTCCAACCCTCGATCGCAGGCAAACCATGGACCACCAGAAAACCGTCGCGCCCACTTCCTCTACGCCATGCCGAGAGCACGCCAGAGCGCCGCAGCCGACCAGTCCGCACATGCCGCGACCACCATTCGAACCATCGTCGTCTACAACATCGTTCGCCCCCATCGCCAACCCTAGCTGGAGCCCTAGTGAGCCTCACACGACCCCACCGCCGCGTTAGGGTTAGAATCTCGGTAGAGCTGTTCGTCATAGACGATGAACGTCAGCCGTTAGATCGCATTCTAATCATAGGGCTCAGATTGAAACATATCGTTTCGGGTTAGATGAGCCACTGACTAGTGGGACCCCCTGTCAGTAGCCCACTACGCCAGCGCAGTGCAGTTGGGCCGGCTTGTTTACTTTCCCGCGCAGTGCCTAGTGATTCAAATAGAATTTTTCCAATTTAGTTAAAACCAGATTCTGTCGGTAGATTAAATCAATTCAAAGAGTTTACTCAACCAAATTGCATGATTCCAATTTTGTTAGAAAGGTAATCAAAATATCTATCCAAGCCCGTTGTATTCAAACCATTTGGAGTTAGAGATCACCTATAGTAAAAATAACAAGACATAGACTTTTCCAATTTCAAACATTTTTCAAAAAATCAACCATAAATGCTTTTGAGTTGATTCCAACTCTCAAAAATCACATTTGACAAGATCTATCTGAATATATAAAAATATTTAGGTTTACATGCAGTGACATTGGACTAGTACCAAAAGAATGCTATATAGGCATTTCTAGTCACTTTAATTCTATTAAATGATAATCTTAAACTTTATAAAATATGACCAACACTTTAAATCACATTCCCAAGTATTAGAATATGTGGGGATGACATGTGTCAACATGATCCCATATTTTAATTGGAGAATATTAAATCTTAAGTATTTTCAATGAGTAGAAATTACTTTTCTAAAATAAGATAAATAAGATTAAGTCTTTGTTTCATGTGATGATTGTGATGATGCTAGATCATAAAGTGTGAGCCTTAGGGTGCTAAATAGAAATAGTTAAGTATTGTTTGGTGATCGTGTACCTCGTATTCATTTATAGACGATAGTACCGACCCGGGATACGAGGAGGAGGAGAACTACCAAGAAGAAGAAGAAAACTTCAACCACTGCACTACCCAAGGCAAGCTAACACTTGCAAGTTTCCAAACTATGCAAGCTAGAACCATGCAAGTCATCCTTGCAAGATAACCTATGCAAGATGCATTAGGCATGCTTCGTTATATAACTTTGATTATACCAATCCCAAGTTTTACTTGCAAGCTTTATTCTTTTACTTTACCAAAGTTCTTTACTTTTAGTTAGTGCTTTGTGAGTATTGGAAAAATAGGATAGATACCATAAAGAGTATAAAACTAGGCCTAACTAGTTATACTTAGATGTCATCCCAAGGCATGAGATTAGAGTTGGATAGTTACCCTTGATTAGCACCCCTCATTAGTGAATACCCTCAACTTTAGTGGCTAGTGCTAAGCATAAAAGTTGATCACTTTAGATGGGAATACTTGGTGAAAATGATTATGAAAACCTTGGAATGAGGATTCATTCTATTGAAATGTTTTGACATGTGTTGAGAAACACAAAAGGATTTGATGATGAAAATGTTGAGGCATGAGCCTTAGCCCTTTATAAAAACCGATGGTTGGGTTCGGATGCGATACCATTCCAATTTTACCGTACAACCACAATACCTAAATTGGGTAGGGCTTAACTGGAAGTTTATATGCCTTAGTATGGGTTCCCTTGCGGAAGAGGTTGAGTTGAGGCTACCTCGTGATGAATATCCACCTATGTAGTGCCCAAGATGGCAGATGGCCATGGCTGGGAGGCCAAACTCATAGGGGGTGCCTATACTAGAGTGTGTAATTGAAAGGTTATGATTGATTATCCGCATACTAAGTATGATGATTCAGGGTTATCCCTGACGGATGTATCGAATTTTGTGGTGAAAGTGTACCACCTCTGCAGAGTGTCAAACTATTCGAATAGACGCGTCCGCGGTCATGGATAGTTGGAGTGGCCATACTGTTCCGTCGTCAGAGGTTTTCAAAATTACTTGTGAATTGAGACCACAACAGGGTTGTGAACATGAAAATTAGGTCCCCACTTAGGTGATTTAGAACTTTAACTTAGTTTTCTTTACTTCTAAACTCAGAATTAGATAAACCTGGGTTTTTGCAAATAAACCTAGAGCTTATGATTCCTACTAGAACTACCTTACTTGTTAGTGATAGTTTGCGAGTACTTAAAGAGTACTCATGGCTTTGTCCTTGGCTATTCCCGTGGCCAGACTATGAGGAGGACTTCCAGGATGATGGACAGCAGGAGGTCTACGACAACTAGGATCATCTCCCATTGTCAGTATTGCATGTGACCCTGAAGATGGAGCCCCTACTACGTTTATTTTCCGCTGCTTTGATTGTATTAAGACTGGATCATGAGATCCTTTATTTGTAAGACCTTATTATGGTTTGTAATTGATGATGTACTGTGGTACCAATTCTGTTGTGTCTCGCAAAAATGGTAATCCTGGGATTGCGAGGTATGGCATAACAGGCATCTGGAATTAAAATCCGGGTGTTGACAGAAGGCATCCTCGTCGACAGGCACCGCCCAGTCTGCCGGTGCCATCCTCGGCTAGCGGAGGTGGAGGCCGCCAGTGGGCGGCGCAGGTGCGCGCGGCTCGTTGATGATGATGCCACGCGGCCTAGTCCTCGGCGGCGAGCGAACAGGCGTGTCCGGCTCGCGCTTGATAGGCTGTAGAGGCGGCAAGACCACCGGCGCGGACCCGTAGGAGCGAGAGGTCGAGCCTGAGGAGGAGGAGCTACCCACTCTCCTCGGCAGCCAGTTGGCCAGAGGACGGCGCCTGGCCCTTGCCGCCGGTGTCGGAATGCGGGGGAAGCCGAGGCGGGGAGTGTTACCGGAGAGGATGTGGTCGAGCACCGATGCGAGCGTGCGCCCTAGAGCGCTCCACCAGCGGCGCCTCCCCGCCGCGTTGCTGCGCTTCGGCGGTGAATCCGGCGGCCCCTCGTGGCAACCGCCGGTTGGCGAAGAACTTCTCCCAGAAGAGCATGTTCCCCAGATCCTCAGCGAGATCGGTATCCTCCATGGCCGTGATCGTGGCCTCGATCTCCTCGGCCATCTCCTCGCCTACCGGCACCGGCGGCACTAGGATCCCGCTGAGGCTTAGCTTCCAGCCGCCCGGGAGCCAGGTTTCCGACGGCGCCATGTAACCTGCATCGTGGAGGAGCCAGGTCTCCCACGCCTGGAGCGTGCGGCGGCCGAAGCCATTCGCCGCCGCGGAATTGCCAGCGAATCTCTCGCCCATGGTACGGGAGGTGGGGAGAGGGGAAGGCTTCGCCGGAGTCTGGTGTTCGCCGGAGTTGGTGGTCTACGTGGGTGTGGATGCAGCCGGCTGGGCGCGCGACCTATATAGGCGGCGAGGGGCGGGAGGGGTGTAGCGGCGAGGGCGGGAAGTTAATTCCCGCCGGTCCTTCGCGGGAGCCAAGGCGACGGCAGCGGGAAGTTAATTCCCGGCGGTCCTCGCGGTGTTCCGATGCAGGAGGACGACGACGGACCGGCTTCTGCCGCTGACTGGGCGGGTCCACACGGCGAATGGCTCTTTTCCCGCCGAAATCGTTTCGTCCGGCGTTCCCAGCGTTCCCGACGCCAAGACTGGGAAGTCCGGACGTATTTTGGGCCTAATCCGGATGAAAACGGGGTTCTGGGAACGCGACTGGGCCAATTTTCGGCGTCCGGACCAATAATACGCCCTGGGAACGGCGTGCTAGGAAGCCGAGTGGAGATACTCTTAGAGCTCTTCTCATATGGGGAAACCTTCGATACCGACATCCGTGAGCACTTTCGTGGTCCTAGATGACGGTTGGCATGAAGAACTTGACCTTATTTTCAATATTTTTCCCAATTGTGACCAAATAACGCTCAAATGTTTCTTCTCCCCACACACGCACACACCCCACCCACCCACACACACACACTTGGTTTCTTTTCAAAATTGTTATCACTATATTCCCTTAGAATGCCGAAACCAAAGTTTTTTCCCCAAAGGCAGACATGCATAGATATTCGTGGGATTATGCAAGCGAACTTTACATACAAATTAAATATCTAGCAAACGAGTCGTTATACTCTGATATTCGTGGGAGTATATGGGTATAGTGAAAATGTGAAATCTATACTATAATTTCTGTTGCGGTAGGTTGGTCTATCTAAATTTTCCGTCCACCTTTTTATAGACGATTTTGCCCTTAAAAGTTTAGGGGTATTACAGAACTTACCACCGCCAAGTCAAAAGGATTCGTACCAATGCCATACGTTCGGTTTGACGAGCGGCCTCTCTTCCCTACCTCCATGGCCGTGGCCGCTGGCGCAGCATGTCCTTTGGCCCATAGATGACGCCCCTCCAAGATCCCACACGGTCGGCGTGCCTACCCTCCCCCACCCTCCTCCTCCGCCACACCCATACACCACGCGTCTGGCGCGACGGCGGCAGTACAAGCATCTGGCACAAAGGGGAAAATACGCGACACACTCTGCACATGGCGCCGAGGCGAGGTTCCTTCTCCCCTGCCCATCCGAAGCAAACCGAGAGGACGCCCACGCCACTCCCGTTGCCTTGTCGTCGCGCGTCTGCCCGCTGCCGCGAGGTACTTGCCAATTTTGCTCGATTTACATCTGGTGGGGGCAAAATCGATGCAGGCACGCAGTAGACGAGTCAGCACGCCATGCCGTTTCAGCCGCCGCCGCCAACCTCGTTGCCAGATCCGTTTGAGGAGAAGGCGCGGGAGCGCACCTGCCTACTGGGAAGAGGAGAGGCGCCTCCGTCGTCCATTGTTTTCGGGGCGGATGCCGCGTGTAGGAAACCCAGCCTGCGGCTCAGGACGGTGGCCCACTTGCCGCAACTAGAGGAGGGATCGGACCCCATGTTTGTCGTGGGCATGAAGTCGGATGACCTGGATACTATGGTCCGGTCAGAGGAGGGGGTCTGGAGGGGGACAGGAGGCTGCCAGCAAACTACGTGGGGATCGGTAGTGTAGGCCGGGATGAGATCAGTCCGGTGAGCAGTAGCGTCCACTGGCGGCGCGTGCAGCCGGAATAGGTATCGAAACATGTGTGATCAGGTCAGTCGATCTTTGCCTCTTGTGTCGTATGTACCTGTTGACACCCTACATTTGGTTCTACCGTCATTGTCTACCTTTACCTTTTCTACTGCAGGCGATGCGCCAATGTATATGTAAACAATCGGTTTATCAGGCTGATGTGCCTGCAAGCGGAGTTGATCCAGTTGGAGAATCGAGACAAAAAATCAAAACCAAATGGGGAATCGACGGCGATAAATGCAAACACAATGCTAAATGTATAGCTACATTTGACAACATTTACTCAATTGTGTTCTGCATTCATTCTTGAATTTAACTGATTATTTTCTTAGTCTCCTTTAAATGCAACTCCCTGGACCGAACATTTAGGGAAGCAAAGGTAAAGAGGTAGCTAGCTAATAGCTTTTTATATATTTTATACGACTGCTGAACTTTCATAGATATGAGAGCCTTCCTAAAGTTTAGTACTACTCTGAGTTTTTGCTACCTCTAGCCCTCTGCATTTTATTTCTGTTTCCTTGAATTGTGCTACTGATTGCTCGCTGAATTTTACACAGATTGCTTATTGCTAAAATTTATTATTAATGTGCTTCCTACACATATATTGCGTGTACTGTTGGCCTGGAAAGCATTGGAGATGGATGGGAAAACCAATGGACTAGGTAGTGTCGAATCACTGGTAGAGAAGAGAAAGTCGATTTGTTTACTTGCTCTACAGTAGAGAGATGTACATATGAGTATGGCCGGATATTTAATTTTCTCTTACGGTACTAAAATCCGTTGGCAAAGGTATAAGAGGTGGACGGGGAGCATGCTTTGAACGAATAATTGAGAAATTTTTGGGTAGAGTATAAGTTATATGTATATGAATCTTTTTAGGAAAATCAACCATACTATGTCAAATAATTAGGTAAAGTGGAATGTGAGTTAAAGAAAACTATCTATACTTCTTGTATTAATAGATCGGTGGAATTTCTGAAAAAAATAAAAGTTATCCATATCATCTACTCCATTAGCCAATCAAATTTTCATGCCATCCCACTAACATTCATTAATAATAGTGTATGTTTACATCAACGTCACATGTTTTTTATCCAATTGTCCACATCACCAAACTTTATCCGTCAAATGGACAATGTTTTTTATCAATTAAATTTAGCATCTCAATTATTTTAGCCAATTGAATCTTGCACTATAGACCCATGTTTCATGCCTACTACATCTTTTAATTAATAACACCATAGTTTCTTTTAATTTATATTCACCAGCTGGGTTTTTTCACATGAACATTAAATTGCTTAGGTCGGTATGTGGTGGCTCGCAGTCATAATTCAAGGCAAGAGAAATCTTAATATTTGTAGAATAATGTGTGATTGCATTTTCTATACAGTGTATTATGTTTACACGTGTACAAAAAGAAAAGAAAAAACCGTGGCAACACAAAGACATTTAGCTATTATGTTTAATGTGTGAAAAACCCGTGGCAACGCATGGGCATTCCGCTAGTCATTATGTTAAGAGTATAAAGTATACGAGTGGATATACATAATTTGACCCATATACTCTGATATTTCTCGGTTTTTTATTACATAGATTGATTTGACTTATTCGCTGCTGCTTTGCGAGCATATATGCTCAAATTGTTTCACTTGGTCGACCGAGAAAAGCAGACCTCCTACATGTTTCTTTCCATTTGCACTTTTGCAGCATCTTCAAATGATGCGGCCAGCCACTTTATAATGCAATACTGGCCGGTCAGGTAGAAAAGTTTAAACTTTTACAGTTGGTATGTACCAAATATTGTATTGGATACATAAAAATATCATATGCATAAACCATATCGCACATAATTTATATTATGGTGAATGTCATTCAAAAATATCATATTATGAACAAATATCACAAAAGCACAACAATTGGCTAAAAAAATACTTCTTGCCAGTCTTAAGATAGGTTCAACGAAATATTTCTCATCTAGAAACAATGACCGTCCACATATATACTAACAATCTAAACTCAAACAACGTTTGACAAAGATTCTAGTGCGTGCATGTATATGCATGGTCGCTTCCGAAAAGGAAAGGTCAATGTACACTACAGTTGTAATGGTCTGGACTTGTAGACATGCTGCGACATAAGTCAAGGCTGGTGGAGTATAACAAGAAGCTCTACCACCAATTGGATGTATCCGAGAATCAGATGTCAATGCCAAAACAAGAGTAATTAAATACGTCTTCCTAGCAGCTGAAACATCGAGAGTCTGACCAATGCCTGGGTTGGTAGCGGTAGGTGGACAAGTCTTTGTGTTTATTTTGATTTCAGTTAGAGAACCTAAGTCTTGTTGCTCGACCCTTTCTGGCGCGCTAATGTCGTCCCGTGAACCCATCACCATCTCCTCCGTCGTTAATTCAGCGGCGATGAAGTCTCTTCCCCTCAAGTCTATAGCTTACTAACCGCGATTGACGTACTTGCCAGGATTAGTTAAACTAATTAGCTCTCAAGGTAAAAGTGCAACGAAAAGTATAAGTGCCAGCCAATGAATGATGCTGAATTGCTAATCTCTCTTCACATTCCCATGAAGCTCCGCTTTGGCACCCTGATCGTCTCGCCGTCGGTTTCCTTTTGCTCGATTTGATTGGCCCGGTCAACCATTGCAGACGGCGGATCTATTCGGGCGTCTCTCCTCCGTTGAGGGCGTATAAATTGACCGCAGCTCAGGCTTAGCAAAACCATCCTTGCAGCAAGTAGCTAATTAGTAGTAAAAAGCACGCATCACAGTGAGCTTGTAGAGCAATCACGCATGGAGAAGCTCTCCATGGCGGCGACCATCTTCTGTGCCGTGGCCTTTGCGGCTCTCGCAGCGGCGGCCGGCGGGGAGGCGGCGGTCGTGGAGCACACCTTTGTCGTGAGTACAGTATCTCTGTTAATTCCTTTATTAGATGTCTTGAATACAATATCTGCTTATAGGACTGTCTGGTCTATTGCCAACATACGACTTGTTTGACCTGTAGTATTGACCAATCAATTAATTGATGATGATGATCAGGTGCACGAGATGAACCAGACACACCTGTGCAACACGACCAAGGTCTACGTGGTGAACGGGCAGCTCCCAGGCCCCACGATCGACGTCACCGATGGCGACACGGTGGTCGTACACGTCGAGAACCGTCTCCCCCACGGCCTTACCATCCACTGGCACGGCGTCCGGCAGATGAGGAGCTGCTGGTCCGACGGCGCCGGCTTCGTCACCGAGTGCCCCGTCCCTCCCGGCGGCAAGCGCGTGTACCGCTTCAACCTCACCGGCCAGGTCGGCACGCTGTGGTGGCACGCCCACGTCACCTGCCTCCGCGCCACCGTCGCGGGAGCCTTCGTCATCCGCCCCAAGGACGGGAGGTACCCGTTCCCAACCCCCACCAAGGACGTGCCCATCATCATCGGCGAGTGGTGGCAGCTCGACCTAGTCGAGCTCGACAGCAGGATGCACGACGGCAACTTCGACGACAACCCGCTGTCGGCCACCATCAACGGCAAGCTCGGCGACCTCAGCAACTGCTCCGGCAAGCCCGAGGAGAGCTTCGTTCTCGACGTCGTGCGAGGGAACACCTACCTGCTGCGCATCTTGAACACGGCGCTCTTCTCCGAGTACTACTTCAAGGTGGCCGGGCACACGTTCACGGTGGTCGGCGCTGACGGGAACTACCTCACGCCGTACAAGACGGACATGGTCACCCTGGCGCCGGGAGAGGCCATCGACGTGCTCATGGCCGCAGACGCGCCGCCGGCGCACTACCACATGGTGGCGCTCGCGAACCAGCCGCCGGAGCCCGACCTGCAGATCCCGGTGTTCGTCTCCCGGGGTCTCGTCCGCTACGCCGGATCGGACAGCAACAATAACGGGCTGCCCGTGCCGACGCCGCTCATGCCGGACCAGCACAACACCATGCCGTCCTACTACTTCCACAGCAACCTCACCGGCCTCGCCCACCCGGACCGGCACCGCGTCCCCATGCACGTCGACGAACGCCTCTTCTTCACGCTCGGCCTCGGCTCAATCTGCCGCAACAACACCACGTCGTGCAAGCGCCGCCGGAGTCCCGACACCATCGTGGTGGCCACCATGAACAACGTCTCCTTCCGCCAACCGACCAACACGTCACTCCTCGAGAGGTACTACGAGCGCCGGACCAGTGGGCTGTACACGGAGGACCTCCCCGACCGCCCACCGCGCCCGTACAACTACACCGACCGCGACTTGATCCCGCCAGGCCCGCTAGAAGAGGCGCTGGAGCCGACGTTCAAGGCGACCAAGCTCCGGAGGTTCCGGTACAACACCTCCGTGGAGATCATCTTCCAGAGCACGGCGCTGCTGCAGAGCGACTCCAACCCCATGCACCTCCATGGCTACGACTTCTTCGTCCTCGCCATGGGGCTTGGCAACTACGATCCCAAGACGGACCCCGCCAAGTTCAACTACCACAACCCGCAGCTGAGGAACACGGTGCAGGTGCCCAGGACCGGATGGGCCGCCGTGCGGTTCGTCACCGACAACCCCGGGATGTGGTACCTGCACTGCCACTTTGAGTTCCACATCATCATGGGCATGGCCACGGCGTTCATCGTCGAGGACGGGCCCACGCTGGAGACCAGACTGCCCCCGCCGCCACCAGAATTCAAGACATGTGGCGCCAATGGCCTCACTCACCCATAGAGCTAATTACCTCGAGTACACAGGGTCTACCGTATACGCACGTACGGTATACTAGCTATATGGGTCCAATATTTTTATGATTGGTCAAAAATATAAGAACGAATAAATATGCAGACAGAGATTTGTAATCGCATAGATCCTTCATTGTATTGACAAATGATTCTTATTGTAAAAGCTAGGACGATGTACTTTTATTCATTTTCCCCCCTTTTCTCCACTAAGATTCAATGTTATACGGTACAAAAAGTGGAGGATTTAATGGGAAATAAGAACCGGACATTATTGTTTTCTAAAACAAATTAGTTTTGTTTATTTTTTTCTTTCAATTTTATCCACTAAGATTCAATGTTATACTCCTCCAACCCAAATTAGTTGACTTAGATTTGTCGAGATTCGAATATATCTAGACTTGTTTTAGTGCTAGATACCTCCGAATCTAGACAAAACCATGTCAACTAATTTAGGGATTACAAAAAGTGGGGAATTTAATGAGAAATAAGAACTCGACGTTATTGTTCTCTCAAACGAATTGGATTTGTTAATTCTCACATTATCTCTACCTCTACTACTTATAAATGAGCTAAACATACCCCACAAACCATACTTGGACGAATTAAAACAACACAATCAGACTCACTAAAGGCAATCTAACGGCTGGCCTTAGTCTAATCATATCTCGGTGTGCATTTAGCAATTTTCATTTCATTAATAGTATTCACTGGTGACTGGTGGATCAGCAAGATAGGTAGAGCTCTTTAAAGAAAAGCAAAATCCAATTCTATATTAGAACAAACTTGAAAGCAAAGATGAGGAAGCTAAAAACTCATCCCCGAAACTGTCTCCGCGCCCCACGTCCTCAAACCTAATAATTTTTTCGAAAAAAAAAACTAATCTAAGGAAAACAAGGAAACTGACCACAGAGCAATCTCTCCATCAACGATAGCCATCACCAAGATCTGGTATGACGCCCTCGGTCGCTTGACGCGCCTAGATGGAGCTCTTGCCCTGAACCTGGATGACGGCGCATTCGCCGTGAAGCTCTACGACAATAGCCTCATCGTGACTCTGGATGCCTGGAATGCAGATTAACTAGCCCCATCCGCTGGAGTTCCTCTCTCCGCTGGGCACAAGCACATTGCAATCGCGATGTGCAGTTGCAGGTACATGGCTTCAGAAAATTCAATTGATATATGTCTTTGCAATTGAGTCCATTTGCTTTCTTACTGTGTCTATAGTTTAAAAACCGGACCGGTCAGTGAACCGGTGAGGCGACTAGTTTACTGGTTTGCTGGTCGGACCACCGGTTTAATTGATTTGATGGTGACAAAAAATCATTCTTTTTTATCAAAATTTAAGCAAATTTTGGAATAAAATGACCATAAACGTATATATAATGCATATTTCAATATGTAATCACAAAAACATAGCGTGTCCAAGTGGTATGGGCTTTACGTGTTGTTATTTATGTCTAGCATAAGCTTCACGAGTTTGATTCCTCTAATAAACAACTTTTTCCTGTTTTTTGCTGTTTAGACCGGTGCCTTTTTAAAAAGCAGTGAGTCCATCGATTTAGGTTTTTTCTGGTTAAACCATCGATCCGGTCCGGTTTTTAAAACTATGATACAGATGTGTGTATCAGACTGACTGAATTACAAGGTACTATCTCTATTCCACAATATAATCCTTTTTAGCAAGGTAAACCAGCTTTCTAAAAAGACTTATATTATGGAACGGAGGTAGTAGTTAACAATTTAGATACTTCATGATTTTAGATCGTCAAAAATTAGCCGATCATCGACCAGCCTTCACAATAACATGTACATTGTCGGCGGGATTACCCCGGGTGGGTTTCGCCGGTTTTGGTCCGGCTAAACCACACCGAATGACCATCAAGTATAAATGTGATATTCAAGGTGTGATCCAAATAATGGTCATGTGAGAGCTCAGCCTATTACAAGTATGTCTTGGAGAATAATATATGTGAACATTCATGTTTACCTTCAAGTTGATCAAGACTCGAAGCATACCTAATGTACTGAGTGGGATCAGGTGATCTCGTGGTATGGTAAGCAATTGCCAGTTGTTACTTGTGAATTAACCCATGATCTATGTTGTTTGAATTTCTATGTAGCGTTAGGTATCATTCCACAGGATTTCATCATAAGGAAGATTCTATATATCCCATGAGAGAATGATGTCAAGTGGTGATTGTCATCAAGGTTGAGAAGTCAACTTCAAGATGATCCATATCAAAGATATCATATGCTTGTAGCTTGCCATCCATTTAGGGATTACGAGTGAAGATGTGCCTAAAAAGGACTCTCCCATAGTGGATTATGGGGATTAATTTGTGAGTCCTCACCAAGCAAACGCAATAAAAAGGTGATCCAACATGAGGAGGTCAAGATCGTCATCATCAAGTTCAAGTGTAATGCACATGTCAAAGGTATAATGTCGATACATTTTCTATTTTTTCGGTCTCATGGTGTTAGTTGGCAGATTGGGTTATAAGATTGATAGTCGTACTATCAAGTTCTTTCTCAAGTTAGTAGCTTGATCACATCGTTCGTAGAGATCTCAAACTTTTGCATGTCCTTAGCATCATCTTTCTTGATTGTTATTTAGCTTTTCACCTTGTGAGATTTAAGAGCATGTTGTTATCTTTACTCAAATCTCAAGTTCATCAAAAAACAGTTTTCGCATGAAAAACTCGTTGCATTTTTATTGTTGAGGGTTCTGATGGTTCTTCGCTTAGGGAGGTTTAACCTCTCTCTTCTTGGTATTTTCCCTCATGCTAATTCTTAATACTTCAGAGTTGGATAGTGCTTGTCGTTATCTTTCCAACAATATCGAGCTAATCAATTTCGGAGTTCATTTACAAAAGTTATGGATGTTTACTTTTTGTTGTTCTATTCTTACAATTTTCTCTAGGCCTGGTTGTACCGAAGTTTTCACCGGTAGTACCACTCACTCCCAAGAGCAGCAATTTCAGTTCCTTCTACCAAGTATGGTAGTACCGGTCATGCTTTCGACAATGCCGCCCCTTCCCAAGAGTTGTAGTACTAGCGCTTGTACTAGGCTATTATAGGGAGGGTCTAGCCGACACCGTCTTTTTAGCGGTACTTGAGTACCACTTGGGTAGTCCCGCTAAATATTTCTACGAAAATATTAGAGGATTTTTACAACCCTAGTGTTTTAACATCTAAAGTACAACGACTATATGGACATTGGGAGTACCGTCCCTCCTAGTGGTCATACCTGACCATGCGAAATCTACACACAAGGGTTGGATCAACGTGGGACCTATCTGTAGTGACCCAACATACAACTGCATGTGTAGTACACTATAGTCTTTGACATGACATTCACAGAACACCGTTCCATAAATATCACATCCCTCACAGTGGTACAACAGAAACATTGCGGGTCCAAATTACAAACATACACATCATTATTATTACAATACTAGAAGTTCGAGACTTCAAGTGTTTCAAACTTACAAACCAAATAACTTATCTCATAAGTTCAGCGGCAGAACGAAAAACACAACGGTAATAAAGACGTGAACTCAACAGCTTATTCTATAGGGTTCGTGCTGCTTGGCTCAACCTAGGTAACTATGCTCCGGCCTGACAACTACTCTGACTCGTTGTCTTCAGCTCCATAGTGTATACTGTAGTCCACCCCTTTGATTCCACCGGATAGGTCCGGCTCTTCATAGTAGACGTCGTTCTGGACCTCAGTAGCATACACCTGGTCATCCTTCTGGCCCTCAAAGATGAGCAAGGGGTTCAAAGGAAAGAGTGAGTAACAGCGTTACCCAGCAAGTTCACTATATGCAAGGTTTTAGTAAATATTTCTTCAAAGATTGATTTTATTATCAAAAACTATGCCCATCAGCCTTCACATGTTGACCAGAACTTCATGGAGTTCCTTTCCTGTCGCGTTCGTAGCTCCTTCCCAAAACAAGGAGTAACATGTCAGAGTTCTTACACTCTGCAGAGGTGCGTTATTTTATCCATAAGAGATCAACTCCTTGTTGCACAACCGGGCGTACTTTCCCATCTACAATTCCGTGATGTGAGGCCTGGGTGATCCAAGCCAATCACTGCCTCTCTCCATGACCCTGCATGAAGACACGACTCCAGGACATGCCCCACCTCTGTCAAGCCCCTTATAGGACCGGCTATAACTCTGGTATGCACCAGAAGACTCTATGAGACGGTTATGCCCTAGCAAGCTCCCTTAAAGGACCAGCTAAACCACTAACAACCTCTCAAGATAATCTATACACCAAAATCACGAGAAACTAAGGGGTTCCATCCATGTGCTAGGTTTCTCCACGAGAAATCCTCAGCCTCATGATCAGGTCATTCGTCCATGCGAAAGGAAGAAGATCCAGCTGAATTCTCTATCCCATTCCAAATCGTATGGTTAACATATAATATACGACGCTAGAATCACTGATGTCATGTGTAATTAAGGCCTAGTTGTTTTGCAATTGGAATCTTAGATTCCCCTGCAATTCTTAATATTTATCATCACTTAGGATGATAATACCATTTCATTTTCTTGGGAAAATACTTATTTTCTGTCTCTTTTAGAACATAGGTGATAACGCACAATTTTCAAATACTTTCATAAAGACTCTTCAAAGAACATGAGAAAGTGGTGAACTTGCCTTGTGACTGCAAGGTAGTGAAGTCGGATACTTCCACTTGGCCTTGAGCTCCGGTTTCTACAGAAAACCATTATTTTCCAGTAAGGACAATATTTAAAGAAGAAATATGCAATGCATAGAAATATCATGCCATGATTTATTATCTTTCTTCTTTGCGTGTTTTACCCACCTCGTACAGGTTTTATGTTTCTTTTAATTAATAAAAGAAAAGTATTACTCAAGAATCATTAAATTCATATTATTTTGATATTTAGCATTATTATAGTAACTAGAATTATTCTAAGGGTTTAAAAATGAATTTTTTTTAACTCTTTTAAATATTTAACTAAGATTCCTTTAAGGAAATAAGACTTTATTTTTATCACACTTGATTTACTTTTCAAAAATACAAACTAGTATTTTTATATAATTGTATTTTCCTTTAGAATCTTAAAAATGAATTTTATTCAATTTTAAGTGTTCTGTATATTTTTATAAAATTCTAGAAGGAATATATTATTCATAAAAACAGTTTTAAATTTAATTATCTAAAATTCTCTCTATTATTATTTTTGAATAGAGGATACTCTTAGGAGTTCATTGGTATTTTATTTATATTTTTAGGATTTTTATTCTATTTCTTAGAACCTTTTAAGTCCTAGGGGTATTTTGGTGTTCTCATAAATCATTTAGACTTTTCTTTTAAATCTGGACCAGGCCCATTTGGCTGGCCCAGCCCTAACTTAGCCCACCTGGGCTGGTCAAACCCGCTCTACTAAGGGGTACTGGACCACACCAGCCCAGTACGTACCCTCACCTCTCTCGCTCTCTCATGTTCTTCCTCGCCCCGCTGCGACGTGATGTCGCCGGTGCTGTTGCCGCTCGATTACTGCCTCCTTGGGCCTCCCGGCCACTGCCGTGGTATATGGCGAGGTAGTCGGCGCTGCTCCGTCGATTGGTCTTGTTTGATTCGCCTCTGGACCCTTCTCCCATCCAGGTTGACTCCACCCCGAACCCTAGGGTTTGGTGGCTGCCAGCGATGTGGTTCTCCGCCGCCTCCATGATGTTGTGACTTGGCTCTGGTGTCCCTGTGGTGCCGCCGTTGCTGCACACGTGACTATGGCCGCCGCCTCATGGCTCGGTGCGGGTTGCAGTGCCTTCGGGTGCTCCCCGTGCCGCCGTGTGCGCTCGTCGGCCCCTATGCTTCCTCTTCTAAACTTCAGCGAGGCTATAGGTAAGTTTACCTCTCTCTCTCCCTCCCTTGCAACTCTGTAAGTGCCTATTTTGAGAAATCCCTACTTAGGGTTCATCCTCTGTGTTGAGATTTGCCCCACTAGTGTTGTGATTACTGACGCAGTGAATGATTTAGAAATAATTGATGGTGATTAGTCTGTGCGTAAGTACTATATATTGGTGGTGTTTCAAATTGCTGACAGTGGCTCTATTAACTGTATCCTTCTATAATATTGAGTTACTATCACTTGCAATCTTTGAATAATGTGACTCTGATATGTGTTGTGAGTGGATTTGTTCCATACTGGAACATTTAGTTGGCCTTCTGTTCAAATACTACTGATGTATTCCTATTGATAGCTTCTTATGTAAACTTAGAATGATTCCTAAATACTATGTTAGGAAAATGATTAAGTATTCTTTTGAAAGCATTGGATTATGAAATCCCTGGTAGAAACTACTTGGTTTAGGATGCATCCTTGTGAAACCTTCATTTGAATGGTACACAAGCCTGTTCCTAATCTTGGCTATTTCTATTTATACTCTAGAATGTCTGAGAGTTAAGAAACTTTATTTGATGGATTAGCTTGTGGTACTCTTTATCTTCACCAAGCCTATGATGCTGGTCTGAGGCTATACTAGATAAAAACTAAGGTTTTTATCTAATGTTTCCCTCTCAAGTGTGCTTTGGTAATCAGTTTAAGACAATGATTTGATAACCCATGTTGTGTATTATAGTTCCTGGTGATGTTGTGGTGTTGCTTGATGATGCTAGCTTGATTTTGGTGACTGGTTCATGTCAAAATTTGCAGAAATCACTTCAGAGAGCTATTCCTACCTCTAGATAGCGAAAGAAACTCTGATCTCTTCAGGTCTTTGTGTGGCGAAAATTTTACCCCAATTTTACAGATGAATGCATGCATATGCACAGATTCCTATATTTACCCTTCGTTGGTTCCTAAATGCTAGGGTGTTACAGACTTCCCCCCTTAAATTAAACTTCGTCCAAAAGTTTGCTGGTGTGTACCTGAATAGTTCTGGATATGCTTCTTTTAAGTCATCCTCTTTCTCCCATGTAGCTTCTCGCTCCGGGTGATGTTCACATTGTACTTTGCAATATTTGATTGCTCTGTTTCTCAACCTTTTCCGGTTCTCTTCTAGAATTTTACAGGGTTTCTCAACATAAGTCAAATATGCTTGTAACTCAATTTCTTGATGTGTAAATGCATCATCGGGAACTTTAAGACATTTTCGTAATTGTGACACGTGGAAAACATTATGAACTTGAGCCAATCTTTTTGGTAACTAAAGAGCATAAGCTATTGTTCTATTCTGACTTAGTATCCTGAATGGTCTGATATATCTTGGACTCAATTTTCCTTTGACTCCGAATCTCTTAACTCCCTTCATTGGACTTACTTTGAGATATACCATATCCCCCACTTCTGGGTGCCATGATATTCAACTTTGATCAGCATAACTCTTTTGTCGACTTTGAGCTATCTTCAATCAATCTCTAATAATATCGATGATATCTTGCTTCTCCTTGATATAATCTGGTGCAAATTCCTTGCTACTACCAGGTTCATACCAACATATTGGTGATCTACATCTTCTGCCATAAAGTACTTGGTATGGTGCTGCTTTCAGACTACTTTGATAGCTATTGTTGTAGGAAAATTCTGCCAATGGTAGATGATCTTCCCACGAACCTCCAAAATCTAATGCACAAGCTCTAAGCATGTCCTCCAAGATTTGATTGGTTCTTTCCATTTGGCCTCCAGTTTCAGGATGATAGGCTGTGCTGAAATCAAACTTTGAGCCAAGTGCTTCATGTAATTGTTTCCAAAATGTTGAAGTAAACATAGATCATCTATCTGATACAATTTTCTTGGGTACTTCGTGCTTACTTACGATCTCTTTGACATAGATTTCCACTAACTTCTCTGCATTATCTTTTTGATTTACCGGAATAAAATGTGCGCTTTTCGTGAATCTATTCACAATCACCCATATCATATCCTTCCGCTTTGGTGTCATGGGTAATCCTGTGATAAAATCCATACCAATTTCTTCCCATTTCCATTCCGGAATTTCTAAAGGTTGTAATGGACCTGCTGGACTTTGATGTTCTGCTTTTACCCTTTGGCAAGTATGGCATTCAGATACATATTTGCAATGTCTCTCTTCATGTTATTCCACCAGAATAATTCCTTAAGATCCATGTACATCTTTGTACTCCCTAGATGAATTGAATATGGTGTCTCATGTGCTTCTTGGAGTATCACCTCTCTGATCTCTGGTACATCTGGTACACAAAGATGGTTTTGGAACCATAAAGATCCATAATCTCCTAGGTGAAAAACTGATTGTTGTCCTTCGAAAATTCTTCTGATTTCTTTAACAATAAATGGATCATCAAGTTGATGTTGATAGATCTCATGACGAAGATCACTGCTTTGTTCTTCTACAACCCTCGTGGTAGCTAAGCCTACATGAACTTCTGTCCTTAAGAATTGTATCTCTAACCTTTCTAAATCCATTTGCAACTCTTTTGGTAATTCTCTATTGATGGGTTGAGTATCTGTTCTCTTCCGACTTAAAGCATCTGCTACTACATTGGCCTTTCCTGGAGTATAGTTAATTGTAAGATCATAATCTTTGATCAACTCCAGCCATCTTTTCTACCTCATATTCAGCTCCTTCTGAGTGAAGAAATATTTGAGACTTTTGTGATCCGTGTATAATTCACACCTTGCCACATAGAGACAATGTCTCCATCCCTTTAAAGAAAATACCACTGCTACTAATTCCAAATCATGGGTTGGGTAGTTAACTTCATGAGGTATGAGTTTTTTAGACCCATAAGCAATTACTTTGCGATCTTGCATTAGCACACATCCTAGTCCTTCTTTGGATGCGTCACAATATACTATGTAATCTTTTTCGATTTCTGGTATAGCTAAGATTGGTGCGGTTGTTAATCTAGTTTTCAATTCCTAAAAACTTGTTTCGCACTTCTCATCCCATATGAATGGTGCATTCTTTCTTAGCAATTTTGTCATTGGTCCGGCTATCTTGGAAAAACCTTCAATGAATCTTCGATAATATCCTGCCATACCTAAGAAACCTCGGATTTTATTTACATTAGTTGGTGCATTCCATTCCAGCACTGACTGAACTTTGGATGGATTTACTGCAATTCCATCTTTACTGATCACAACCAAAATTCACACTTCCTGAATTTAGCATAAAGCTTATATTCCCTCAAGATTTGCAATGCTATCCTCAAATGATCTGCATGCTCTTCTTTATCCATTGAGTATATCAAAATATGATCAATAAACACTATGACAAACTTATCCAGATAAGGCATGAATATATTGTTCATCAAATTCATGAATATTGTTGGTGCATTGATCAATCCAAAAGGTACAACGAGGTAGTCATGATGACCATATCTTGACACAAATGCCGTTTTTGGAACATCTTCAGGTTTGATTTTTATCTGATGGTATCCTGATCTTAGATCAATCTTGGAAAACACTCTAGCTCCTTTGACTTGCTCTTGAATTCTTGGCAATGGGTATTTGTTCTTGATGGTGACATTGTTGAGATTTCTGTAATCACCACACATTCTTTGTCCTCCATCTCTTTTATCCACAAAATTTATCGGAGTTCCCATGGGGATACACTTTCCTGAATAAATCCTTTTCTGGCTAACTCATCAGTTTGCTCCTTAAGCTCGTTTAATTCCTTTGGTCCCATCTTGTACGGTGCTTGGGCTATTGGTGTTGTACCAGGTATGAGATCAATAGTGGATTCGATTTCTCGATCAGCTGGCATTCCTAGTAACTCTGCTGGAAAAACATCTTGAAATTCCTTCACAATAGGAATATCTTCCAATTTGACCTCCTTCATTGAGTTTAATTGCAGATCTACCATGATATGACTACGTTTATCTGCTCGATAGACTATCCTTCCTCCAGTTGGAGACTTGATTGCAACAGTTTTATCCTCACAATTGATCTAGGCTCCATACTCAGTCATCCAATCCATTCCCAACACTACTGCTATTCCCCTTAATGGGATCACATAAAGGTCCACATAATAGGTTTGACCACAGATTGAGATAACTTGGTTTAATTTTATATTTCTAACTACCACGATCCCTCTAGTGGTAACTACGGTCATGGATTTTTCTAACGGTGCCCTTCTAATCCCGAACTTATCACAAAACTATTCAGATATAAATGAAGTAGTTACACCTGTATCAAATAGAACTTTTCCAGGATTTGTTAGAATATTGACTGTACCTATCACTGCTTGATCCGAGTTATCCACCTCCTCCAAGGTTGCGAAATTTAGCTTTCCAGTAGGTCTGCCCCTCTTGCCATTGTCATTCTTGACAAAATTTCCTCCTCTGTTAGGTTGTCCACCTCCGCCTCTTGCTTGACCACCGCCTGATGTAGGCCAACCACCCGGTGGTTTCTGGGGACAATCAGGCTTCATGTGCCCCTTCTAACCACAACCATAGCATATGGTCACCGGCTTTAGGAAATCCCTACTAAAGTGTCCTGGAATCTTACAATTGTGACAAATGACATTCCTCCTGGTTGTGGTTTGACCATGATTGGGGTTGTTACCATTGTTAAAGGACCTATTTCGAGATTTGAACTCTATATTAGGTTTAGGTTTACTTGCTTGGATCCTCTTGGTTTCCTTCTTTGCTCTCTTCCTTTGGTCCTCTTGGACATTCTTATATTCATCCTCAAATGTGATGGCTGCATCAAGTAGCTGTTGAAAAGTCGCTTTATTGGCCAGCCTCAGTTGCATCTTCACAAATGGATTTAAACCACACAGGAATCGTTTCTTCCTCTTTTCCTCAGTGCTCACTTCATCCTCAGCATAACGAGATAGTTGACTGAACTCCCAAATGTATTTCATCACACTGGTAAATCCCTGCTGAAGTTCTTCAAACTCCCTACACTTCAGTTCAATAACACTTTCCGGAACATGATATTCACGGAATCTCTGCTTAAACTCCTCCTAGGTATACTCCCTTCCTAGAGGTTTCATTGCTAACTGATTCGACCACCATGATGTTGTAGGTCCGGTTAAAAGATGTGTTGCATACCTCAACTTTTCCTCCTCGTTGCAACCTACAGTCTTAAGTTTCCTTTCGGTATCTGCTAGCCAATCCTCTACATCCATTGGCTCAGGGGCTGATGCAAAAGGTAAAGGGCTTGCATTTTGAAAGTCATAAAGACTCACACCACGTCCTTCAGGTTCCCTCTAATGTCCCACTCGATCCACTAATCCCTCCATAAACTTATTCTGGGACTCTTGCATCATCTACATGTACTGCATAAAGTTCTGCTCCATCAATGGCCTCACTGGTGGTGGTGGTAAATTTGCCTGCATCCTGGCGTCTTCATCTGCCTTTTCCTTAGTTCCACGCTCCATGCGCTGCTGTTCGGTCTCGTCCTCTACACCTGTTTCCATACCCCCTAGTCTTGTAACATAAAGTGAACACTCATAATTACATCATGCATATGTGTTCTGAGCTCAACTTCATGCATAGAACTAGTCACACAATGGAAAAGAAGATCCAAATAAGAACCAATTATGCATTTCATATATTATACATTACAAACAACATCGTTGGTACAACGTCATTACAAGCCCATACCATTTAGGTATTACAAACTCATGTGGACAATATCCCACTTATTTAGTTACATCAAGTACTCAGACTCTAACTTCCGTATCACCACTGGGATACTCCTCCTCAAGGTCACGCTCCCTAGAAGTTGCGACGTTCATCGTACATACCCGGAGTACAACCATGCTGACGTGAAGTATGACACATCGTCTGTGGAACGACTTGCCTCTTCGATGGACGATACTCAGTATCAAAAGTATCCGGACTTGACACATCATCCAGCTGAAGTGCGTCCATACCTTCCAACTCATATGAGGTATCTTCAGAATCATCCTCATCACTGTCTTCATCAATCGCCTCCTGCATCCCGACTCTAGAATAATCAACAGAATATTCCGCTTCCGGTGCTCCCCAAGTACTCTACTGGGTACGATAGTCCTTAGCTATAATTGGATAATGCACGTTATCTGGAGAAGGATAATGTTCTGGTGACTCAAACACCCTTTCTCCAGGATCTTCCTCATCAGACTCTACATCCTCCACGTGGACATCCCTTCCACCAACAGAATAAGACCTCGCTCCCATCTGACTAGTTTGCCCGGTATCCCCAACAGAATCTTCCACAGGAATAGGATTGCCGGCAGATCCATATATTTATCCATACCTCCATTCTTCGGAGTTTCCTATAGGTAGTTCCGAGTCCTCGGTTCCCAAAGAATTATGTGGTACTGGATGACTAGTACCCTCATCGGGATATCTAGTGGGTTCTGACATACGTGAATAAGGATATGGTGTGAAAGATGCTGGATCTATAGGTATATCCTTAAGAATTGGGCTAACCCTACCCACTGCTTCATTCTCTAGTTGAGATGCTAACTTCTCCCTTCGTTCAGGATTAGTCAAATCCTCTAGCATATCAATTTGATCCTCTACAATAACCTGATGTGTCTTATACAAAGACCCAACTATTAGTCGATATTGATCCATAAACTTGGAAGCTAGTGTTGGATGCTTCTTTACTAAAGTAAGATGATCCAGAACTGGTTCCATGTCTATAGAGTCGTGAGGAATCACAAAATATGTGCTTCCAACTAACTCTTGTGTCTTGTGCTCCCGAACATTGGATATCGCCTCCAGAATAGCAACATGGTATGCTGCTAGGTGACTTCTACCTTCACCCATAGGTAAATTGTGATATAAACCAAGCTTATATGGTAGTTGGATGCTAACACGATATTTGACTAACATACTCCCATCATGGTATGTCATGGTACTAACTGGAATAGCAGTTGTGCAACCAAAAACCCTCAAAAGTTCTTGAAGCTGTTCAGTTAAAGTCCCCTAACAATCATCGAGAGTTTCTTCTTTCCTTACTAAAGTCTGTTTTGGAAACTTTGGTGCCATTTTAACTGTATACAAAATATTCATAATTAGTAACCAATAATTGTAATGATGCATCATAATAAATAATTATCACACTAAAAGTATAACGAAATATTACCAATTGAATATTCATCATATGATCTAGAGAACTCTTCATCGTTGCTCTTAGACTCCTACAGGTAATACCCTTTACTAGGTTTTCCAACCTAAGGCAAAGAAATTGCTCTGATACCAGCTGAGGTGACCCAACATACCACTGCATGTGTAGTACACTATAGTCGTTGACATGATATCCACAGAACACCATTTCGTAAATATCACATCTCTCAGAGTGGTACAACAGAAACATTACCGGTCCAAATTATAAACATACACACTTCATTATTATTACAATACCAGAAGTTCGAGACTTCAAGTGTTTCAAACTTACAAACCCAAATGACTTATTTCATAAGTTCAGCGGAAGAACGAAAAACACAACGGTAATAAAGACATGAGCTCAAGAGCTTATTCTATAGGGTTCGTGCTGCTCGGCTCAACCTAGGCAACTATGCTCCGGCCTGACAACTACTCTGACTTGTTGTCTTCAGCTCCATAGTGTATCCCGTAGTCCACCCCTTCGATTCCACCGGACAGGTCTGGCTCTTCATAGTAGACGTCGTTCTGGACCTCCGTAGCATACACCTGGTCATCCTGCTGGCCCTCAAAGTCTAGCAAGGGGTTCAAAGGAAAGAGTGAGTAACATCGTTACCTAGCAAGTTCACTATATGCAAGGTGGGAAGTTTGATGCTCTAACTACCACCTCAGACTATAAGTCCTTGGTATTATGTAGTTTTAGTAAACATTTCTTCAAAGATTGATTTTATTATCAAAAACTATGCCCATCAGCCTTCACAGGTTGACCAAAACTTCATGGAGTTCCTTTCCTGCCGTATTCATAGCTCCTTCCTAGAACAGGGAGTAACATGTCACAGTTCTTACACTCTACAGAGGTGTGTTGCTTTACCTATAAGAGATCAAATCCTTGTTGCACAACCGGGCGTACTTTCCTGTCCACAATTTTGTGATGTGGGGCCCAGTAGGTGATCCAAGCCAATCACTGCCCCTCTCCGCAACCCCGCATGAAGACACGACCCTCCAGGACATTCCCCACCTCTATCAAGCCCCTTATAGGACCGACTATAACTCTAGTAGGCACCTGAAGTCTTTATAAGATGGTTATGCCCTAGCAAGCTCCCTTAAAGGACCAGCTAAACCACTGACAACCTCTCAAGATAATCTAGACACCAAAATCATCGGAAACTAAGGGGTTCCACCCATGTGCTAGGTTTCTCCACGAGAAATCCTCAGCCTCATGATCATGTCATCCGTCCATGCGAAAGGAAGAAGATCTAGCTAACTTCTCTGTCCCATTCCAAATCTTATGGTTAACGCGTAATATACGACGCTAGAATCACTGATATCATGGGTAATTAAGTCCTAGTTGTTTTGCAATTGGAATCTTAGATTCCCCTACAATTCTTAATATTGATCATCACTTAGGATGATAATATCATTTTATTTATTTGGGAAAATACTTATTTTCTGTCTCTTTTAGAACATAGGTGATAACACACAATTTTCAAATACTTTCATAAAGACTCTTCAAAGGACATTAGCAAGTGGTGAACTTGCCTTGTGACTGCGATACTTCCACTTGGCCTTGAGCTCCGGTTTCTAGAGAAAACCATTATTGCCCGGTAAGGACAATATTTAAATAAGCCATATGCAATGCATAGTAATACTGTGCCATGATTTATTATCTTTCTTCTTTGCGTGTGTTTACCCACCTTGTAAAGGTTTTATGTTTCTTTTAATTAATAAAAGAAAAGTATTACTCAAGAATCATTAAATTCATATTATTTTTATATTTAGCATTATTATAATAACTAGTATTATTCTAAGAGTTTAAAAATGAATTTATTTAATTTTTAACTCTTTTAAATATTTAACTAAAATTCCTTTAAGGAAATAAGACTTTATTTTTATTACACTTGATTTACTTCTCAAAAATACAAACTAGTATTTTTCTATAATAGTATTTTCCTTTAGTATCTTAAAAATGAATTTTATTCAATTTAAGTGTTTTGTATATTTTTTATAAAATTCTAGAAGGAATATATTTATTCATAAAAATAGCTTTAAATTTAATTATCTAAAGTTCTCTCTATTATTATTTTTGAATAGAGGATACTCTTAGGAGTTCATTGGTATTTTATTTATATTTTTAGGATTTGTATTCTATTATTTAGAACCTTTTAAGTCCTAGGGGTATTTTGGTCTTCTCATAAATTATTTAGACTTTTCTTTTAAATCTGGATCTGATGATTGATTTGTAAGATATCTGGTGGTTTGTTTGAGAAGTGGACAAGCTCACTGTGTTCTTGCCATGTGCTTGAGAAAGTGGAGATAGATTGTGATCACTAGTAGTTGTGCCACAACTGAGTGTTTCTTTTGACTACCTACACAGTTGCCGCTGTGTCGACAACACACAACATGCAGTTATATGACTAAGCTACCTTGCTGCTTGGCTGTGTGTGGATCAGATCAAGTGAACTGACCTTTACTTTCTACCTTTTTACTGATTTCTGTCCTGGTGAAACCTACCACTTTTCTACTTGGCTTATAATGTGGCACTGGAGCTATTTGCTTAAAAGAACATATACTACATATTGGTGAAACTTGCCCCTTTTAATTACTCTGTAATGTAATATGAACAGTGCACTTCACTGTTCACCACTGAGAGTAAAACTAATCAACTAACATTTTATTTATTTTTGAGTGGTTTATCTTATTTTGGAGGAACAAGGTCTGGATGCTCAGAATATAGTATAGGAATAGATAGGTAGTATAGCTTTTTATTGTAATCTCCTTCTATTCTTTTTGTAAAGAATCTTGTAACAATATTTCTATGATTTAATAAAGATTCATTTTATTGGACTCTATTCCTTGTAATATTCTGTTTTGGTGTAAATATCTCCATTTGTAATCTTATTATGGAATAAAGAAAAGAAATAATAATTCATTTCTTATTTGAAGTTCCTTGTCTTAATTCCATAGTGTTGTTTAGTATATCTATAATATAATCAAACAATATTAATACATCATTTTGGAAATCCACTTTATGTTTCTAACTTTTAATTTTCAAATATTTTTCAAATGGTTTAAATTTCAAATTTGAATTCAAAATATTCCCCCCCAAAACACAATAATGCCTAAAGGTCATGTCAAAATTTGTAGCAATCATTTCAGAGAGGTATTCCTACCTCTAGATAGTGAAAGAAACTCTGATCTCTTCGGGTTTTTGTTTGGCGAAAAATTTACCCCAATTTTACAGATGAATGCATGCATATGCACAGATTCCTATTTCTACCCTTCGTCGGTTCCTAAATGCTGGGGTGTTACACTATCTAAGAGGCCTTCTTCAAGAACGGTTCCCCGTATTCTTGGGGTAATCTTTTCGGCACTTCTCTCTCCTTCATTGTTGACTTCTAAAAGCTTGCCTTTCTCTCTATCCCTCCCATGTTTCTTCAATCTCTTTGAGGTAAAAGAGAGAGGAGATCTAGATCTACTATTCTGCCAATCAATCTCTCCTTCGTGTGAAGTGAATCCATTCGATTTAGATCTTGGAGTCATTTGTTGATTTTCTCCTTTAATCTTCCTCTCATATTCCTTCATAACATTAATTACTCTGGTAGGGTTATGAGAGAAGGGCTTGAGCACACTTTTTTTTTTCATCGGTTTAAGTTCTTCGTGAGGATTCAATTGGTGAAAGCTGAGAAGCTTATTTATATATTGGGTCTTTGAAACTCTAGACGGTTGATGTCACCTCGAAGCATCTGGGTGGTGTAAACCTTTATGGTGATTCTTGGGAGCCTCCAATTAAGTTGTGAAGATCGTCCAAACTTGTTTTGCTGGATTGGTTCAGTGTACCGAGGCACCTCGCATTGTGTGAGGGCTCGTGCGCCACCTTGTCGTCGGGCGCGCGGTACCTTGAGTACCAGATCATGATGGTTTTTCCTTTGGCTGCAAACAATAACAAGGTTTGGTCTGATTGACTAGTGGCTCATCTCGGCCGGCAGGTTATCTGTCATCGACGAGTACCTTGTTGTATGGAAGGAACGAGACTTTGGGACCGGTCCACTGCTTGCACAACATCGACAATAAATTGCAGATCATGAGCTTCAGCCTGCAAAACTAAACGGCGAAGTAACACCGATGAAAATCTTGATGTTTCTAGCTGTGTCCACTAGGTAAACCCCCAGACCAGCAGGCTGAATGCTGCATCACAGAAGGCAATCGGATCTGCAGGCAAAGAGGAAGGCAATCCAACAACGGTGGGCCTTGGAGCAGCAACAGGCAAAGGACTATTGTTAACAAGAAGTGTACGGTTTTCCTCTTTACTGCAGAAAGAACAGCTTGTGCAGCACAATGAACTTGATTGACTGACCAAAATTTCTGATTGAAAAGCAAATCATGCCCAACAGTTTCTCGTCTACGGTGTACCTGACCGAAAGTAGGCCGACCGGGATCAGTTCCACGCGAATGGTGTGGGCCATGATTTTAATTTAGTTGTGTGGTGTGGGCTGCCGGGCTTACGCTTATCAGGTAACGTAGGTTTTCAATCTTTATAAGCCCATATAAACCCTGTCATCAAGGAAGCGAGGTCGATCCGGACTTCCGTTCCAGCCGGCAGCCGCGATGGGTAGCACTAGCACTAGCACTAGCACCCAGACCCAGATCGGCGACGACCGCATCAGCAAGCTCGCCGACGGCGTGCTCGGCCACATCCTGTCCTTCCTCCCCGCGCAGGACGCCGGGCGCGCGGCCGTGTTCTCGACACGGTGGCGCGACGTCTTCGCTAGCGTCCACACCATCTCCCTAGACGAGCCGGAGGGACCGATCCCCAGCTACGACGACACGCACTGCTACACTCCTGGCTACGGCCCGCCCAAGGATCCCAACCCGCCGCCGCCCTTCACCGCCGCTGTCACCGCCGCCCTCCTCGCCCGCCACCGCCGCGTACGATCCGGCGTCGCCGCGCGGCCGCTGCGTGCCGACATTGAAAGTTACCACGGCGGCGATTCGCGCACCGTCGACAATTGGGTCTCGTACGCTCTGAAGCAGGCCGGTGCTGAACTCGAACTAGACCTGCGCCTCCGCCGCGGCACCATCTGCAAACGCCCCTACTCCCTACACACGGGCGGCGGCTGCGCTGTTACCACGGAGGTTCGTGGCTTGACTGCGGTTAGCCCGGTAGTGGATGTCGCCGGGGCGCGCGGACTCAACGACGTTATCAGAGAAGCGACCTCCGACGAGTACATCGACAATGAAAAGTCGCCCAGCGTCGCGGAGCAGGACAAGGACGGCGCCTCCAACGCTGACGACTCTGCAGCCTCCGATGATGTTAATGAAGCAATGCCCGATGGGGGGTACGACGATCCTGTCGACTCTGCCGCCGACGATGTCAGTGAAGCAATGACCGATGGGGAGTACGACGACGCCGTCTCCTCGGAATCCGAGAAGGTGGCATTTGTACCGCCGTGGGAACTGCCGCTGCCGGAGTACACCGTCCAGAGGGGGCTCTTCTCCTGCACCGCGCTGCGATCGCTCCGCATTGGGCCCAGCAGACTCTCCCCGCCCGCAAGCATCAGCCTGCCGTCCCTCGAGGAGCTGCTCTTGACACGCGTGTCCGACGACGGCGGGCAACACATGCAGAGGGTTATCTCCGCCTGCCCGCGCCTCGCCGACCTCACGCTCGAGACCTGTGATACGGTGACGACGCTCGACCTCCTCGACAAGCGCCTCCGCAGACTCGCGCTCCGATGCTGCCACAATCTGGCCAGCGTCGCCGTCGACTCGTCAGGGCTTCAAGCCTTCGAGTACCGTGGCACCGTCCCCGATGACTCGTTCCTCACAATGCGCGGCGGCTCGAGGTCGTCGCTCACGTCCTGCAAGGTCGATATCTGCGGCGAGGAGGTATGGTCGTCGGAGGAGCTCACCAAGCTCAGGGAATTTCTGCGGCTGTTCGTGAACACGAAGCACCTTCACCTGCAGTCTGCTCGCCTGGGCTCTGGCTTCCACAACGACACCTTCGTAAGCTTCCAAGAATTCCGTAACCTCCGGCACCTCGAGATAATGGGATGCCTGCCGCACGACGATGCAACCGTCGTCAGCGCGATGAGCAGGATCCTTCAGCACGCTCCAGAACTGGAGGTGCTCACGCTGGTCTTCCAACCAGAACCCGAGCCTGGCGAGGACGATTACGAGTGGCTGCCTGGTGGCCACCGTGGCTGCAAGGAACGCGAGTTCCTCAACGTGCACCACCTTTACTACAACCAGCACAACGTCCTCGACGCACCAACCGCCATGATCGCTTGCTTGACAGATCGAGTGAGGGAGATTAACCTAGTGCACTACCAGGGGGGCAGGGCGCAGAGAACGCTAGCCAAGTTCTTGCTCTGCAATGCTCTGGTTCTTGATGAACTCTACTGTGGATTTGTCCCGGGGCCACTTTGGATGCAGATTGAACTGAGACGCGAGATCGAAGGCTGGGCGATGAACAACCCTGAAAGTAGGATCTTCTACTAGAACTATGGTAAATAATTGTTAGCATTCAGCAAAGTTTTCTGCTTGGTTGTTCTCTCGGGACTTCTGGTATGACAAATTTTTTTTCCCCATCTTGAGAAATCTAAAGGTATAAACGGTGGGAGTCGTGGGGCTTACCACATAAATTAGAATTTACAGGCCGTTAGATCTTGCTCCCCCTAAATCGTGATCATTAGTTTTTCCACCGCGTCATATAAAAGGGCAACGCAGGTGAAAAACCCTAGTCGCCAATCACTCCCACTGTCCAGCCCCCATCGTCCCTTTCCTCCCCTCGCGCCTCTTCCCCTTCTCGCCCATGTTCCTCCTCTCTCCGATCGCCGGCGGCTCAACCTCCATCCTTTCTTGGCCTCCGTCCACCGTCCTCCACCCTATTCGCCTCCCCGCGTGGCTTAGTAAGAAGGCAGGGCCAAGTGGAGAAATGGAGCTGGATGCCGCCGTTGGCCTTCTCCTTCGCACGCTGCTGCTCCGTCCTCACCTCAGCCCCTTCTTTTTCTGCCGTTGGAAGGCCGACGAGGAGATTGAGCCGACCTCACCCCTCATGGTTTGAGCTGCACGGACAACAAGGTGGCCAACCAGTTCACGACGTTGCTGTCGTCCTCCTCGCCCTCAGGGCTGCGACCAAGTTCTTGATGTTGCGCTCCTTTCTACTGGTTTGCCTCGTCCTCCCCCCTCTCTAACCCATCTCATCTTTGTTTGTCCAGCTGCTTTTAAATTTTTGCCTACAAAGTGTTTGATGAAAGTCATGGGTCAGTAGCTTTCCCCCCCGGAAATTTTGGTACAACCAACGATGGCTTGATGTATGTTATATCACTTCCCTCAATTATGTGCAATATATTGTCTCTCTCGGTTATGTGAATAGGTTGTGCTGGGTATAATTTGTAAATAGATTTGTGATTCATGGAAAAATTTATTTGTGTTGTATTGTTTGAGATAATAATTATCAGATTTAGATATCTTGCTAAAGTAAATTTTGTATAGATTCATCCTTTGTGTGTTGTTAATTGTTATAATTTTAAACCAGTGTTATTAATTTTGTACAGATATGTCAAAGAGATGGATGAGGTCATGGAGCCAAGTAGAGGCGTTGTCGACTCATCGCACGCCTTGTGCTGGAGAAGGCGCATGAAGGCGTGGTGCCGGAAGCAGACACTTATCATGTTTCTAAGATGCCCGGCATCATTTTCAGATATTTATTCAGAGTTTCATTGCAGCTAGGATTTCTATTATTATTTCTGGAGCATGAGCATTCTCTTTGCAACAAAAATATCCTTTCGGTACAAGAGGCTCCTGTCAATTTGATTTTTCAGACCTACATTATCAAGAGCTCCACTTTATGTTACATGCATGGCTATCTTTTTTGACCAAATCTTTTCACTTTCTGGGTGTAGTATGATCAAGTGGTAAGTTCTCTAATTTGTCCATTTGCACATGACTGAGATGTGTTATTTGCTTATTGACTTTGATTTTACAGGATGATGGCAACAAAAATCTTCCAGAATCTTTTCCCTGACTAGATGATGCATAGGTGTGTCTCCAAGCTTTCTTTTTTCACACACAACTTCAATGATAAATTTTATTTTGTGTTTCAAAATTTGTGGCACAATGTCTTTAAAAGCTATGTCCTAAATAATCTGTACAAAATATATTGCCTGAATGAGCATATATGTAATTAGATCCCTATACTTTTTTGAGTGATAATTAACATGGTATACGTTAGATTCTTACCGTGTAATTTTTAAATTCTCAGCTGCATGTGAGTGATAGTAACTTTCAGTTCTCTGTGTTCATTTCCAAAATAACAATTGAAGTTATCTTAGTCTTGCAACTTTGGAATATACAATAAGGTCAATTGTGTCGGAAATAGCCTTTTATTTCGAGCTTTACAACCATACTTCAAATCTTGCTTGCTACCTTTTTGATGTGCGTCCGTCGGAGCCAATGACATCATAGTCGAGTAATTGGTTGACTAATTTAATTTGATTTCTCACTGCAGAGAATTGTGTTTGTTCCTCGTAACCTTGCACACTCCGGTTATAATTCTGAGCTTATATAATAAAATGGGTACCGCTTGATGCTACCATTGTAGTTAACTAATAAAGATAAGAAGTACAAGGGCGTCATGCCGAGGTGAGTCGTTGTCTCACTTCATCACGTGCAGCAGCCATTGGAGCTCCGCGACCTCTATAGCCCTGACCCTCTTCACCGTACGCGGTGGCTGGCTGGTCGGCTATGTTTTCTGCTCCGACAGCTGCGATTGCTAGGCTCCGGCTCGCCACATTGTCTTTTTCTGAACCACTGTTATATACCAAAATAATCACATCGTTGAAGCTATACCTTAGAAGGTAACCTAACTTGGGATTATTTATACGTATGGAATACAAGCTGGGTTTTATTTTGTCCTATAGACACAATAATGATGGATAGTAGAATGATGTTCTTAGAAAGTCAAAATGCAAATTCAGATAATGATTTCGTGCACATCAGTTTACCAGCTGAAATGCAAATTCAGATAATTCTGGCTCGCCTGATGCTTTTTTCCATTCTTTAGTATACAGATTAGAAAGCGTGCATGTTCAGCCCTGCTGCCCATGTCCCCGGTGACTTCTAGCACCGCTGCAGCCCGCGTCCATGGTGTTGCCGCCGTCCTGGTGTCAAACAAGTCCCTCCCCCTCTCTTTGTCCAATGGCATCTGGCTTTGTGGACACGGTGAGTTATTTCATTTTTTCTTCCTGTCCTCAATCCTTTTCAATGATTCTTCTGCTCATTTGGTCTCAGGATTCTTATTTTCTAATGTTTGTCTTTGTCGGTTCATGCAAAGTTAAGTACTACTGTTCCTAGAAAAATTTGTACTAGATAAGAAAGATAAGAAGTGTATGTGGAAGTCGAGTAGGAATTTGCACCGGGAAAGGGAGAATCCTGATGCGCATTATAGAAATTACTTACATCAACTTGCTTTAAGATTCAGAGTTACTTAGTTATTTAAGAACCAAATTTTAAAACTGACAAGATTTTTTTTAGATTTTGGAGTAGAAAATTTCTATTTATCATGGTTTACAAGCAACCCTAAGAATTGCTATAGGCTTGAAGCATTTATTTCTTTAAAATCCATATAGATATATACATCATTTTAACTTTGCTAAGGCCTGAAGTTTTTATTTCTGTATTCTTTTATTTTCTTAGTACAGATAAATTTATCGTACTTGATTTTCTACTATCTTTGTCCTGAAAAATAATTCTCTGTACTTAATTTCTTGACTCTTCCATTTATCCTTGCAGAACAGAAGAATATTTTATCGGCACAAAAAGGTTCTTCAACTGCACCATCACTGGTCGATTACACTAAATACCCTCACCTGGGTTTGTTGCTATGCTTGGCTCCACTTTGTTTTCTGGACCGGTTAATCCTACTCCCAAATCTGCTGAACCTGCCCCTTATCGTTGAATCAAAAGGCCAGTTGTCTTAAAAGTGAGCTTTCTTAATCAGTTAATGGACTCTTTGGACATCTCATTTGTTAGTATATAAGAAGTCATAACCTTTTAATTTTTCTGTTGATACACATATATGTAAAGAAGGCTCCGATTTCAGTTTATTTTAACTTGAGTCTCTAGTTGTATCTACAGCCGGTGTCGTCGTTGACTGAGGTTGACCTGAGCATCTATTAGGAAAAATGCACGTGCGCATCGGGAGCTCAGGGTAATATTTATTGAATATTTTTGCTGGTGTCTCACCGATAGATGGAACCATATTGCCATCTTCTTGGTCGTACACGCGCCGGGGTGAAATGGAATTGTTCATTCCATCTGAAGGTCGGAGGCGCTACAGCACCACCTCACTCTTTTCATCGGCCGTCGCCTCCTCCTTTGCTTGTCTGCCAATGGGATTCTCCTAAAAAAATTGCATCATGGTTATGCATATGTACTCCGAAAATGGAAAATTTAGTCAGGTTTTGGCTTTAACAATTATTAGTAGGTATTGATCCGGGTGTTTTGACGTACGACAAGAAACATTTCTATCCCATTATTAGGAGGTATTGATCTTTTGTACATGTCCTTTTGATTGTCGAAGAACCCACACGAATAAGTTGATTAACTATATGTATGCATTTTTACATTTACTGTGATCAGCATGTGAAAGATGTAGCTGAATATCATTTGAGCATATTTCATGGTATTAGGGACTAAATGTCTTGACACTTTGTCTGAAGCAAAATAGGGGACCTTTGAAATAGTTTAGCTAGGAACGTAGGTTATCTGTTTTTTTTGTTTACCCTAATATTACTTGCTATTTCTTGTTCTTTTTATATAAATTACATCGCATTGCCGTGTTCTCTCTTGGGTTTAGCTCCTGATTATGAATAGTATTTTCCCTATTTCTGCTTATGTTGGTCATGCCTTGGGTTCATTCCTTTTGCATCATGTCTCTGTTTTTACATCATTGGTGCTTGCTTTGTTTAGTTGCCAGTTTCAAACTTTAGATCTCAAGCATGAAATAGTTTGGTCATATGAATTTGCGCTTCCTGTATGGACGTGAAACAATTTTTTTCTTGTGCTAATTGATATGAAAATATTTGATTAATTATGCAGGTGGTAAGATGAATACAAGAAAAACTTGCAAGAGGCTGGCTTCTTGCAGTTAAGCATGTTTCATTTTCTCAGCAAGTACTAACCATCGTGTATCTTAAGTTCTTAACCGCTCTAATTGAGGAGGCACCATCTACAAGCTTATAAATACTCTTTGCAACTTTCGAGATGAGTTTAGGCTTAAACATACAGGCGAACCGCCTAGAGAAATATCTCGACAAAATGTAATACCCGTAGTGTTGTTTATTACCTTTTCAGATTAGCTATAATTTTGTTCAAAAAAGGATAAGCTAATTTTCCTTTTTGACACACCATGTGTCACATGAATGTGTATTTCTTGCTCTCTAATAGATTTGATTGATCTATATGTATTTTTTTGGTTTCAAAAATTATGTTTAGGACATTCTCAGTGTATAGGCTTGCACTTATTTATTACCTTCTCTTTGTGGATGGTTCTCAGAAGGTTCAAAGTTGTGTGTCCCTTTTCGTTCCTTCTCGATTCTTTCATTCAAAATCTACCTAACTTCTCTAAGTTATACTTTGCAATAGGTTCCCTTCAGGCACTCCGGTACATGTTCTATATTTTCTCCAAGTTTCTTTTGCTTGGATAATCATTCATATGTTAGATCTTGGTTAATAGGGCATATATTTGGTTGCTTAATATAGCGTTTTATAAAATGTTTGTGGGTGCGAAAGGTCAGCAACAATTTAGTATAGCTTATTGATGATTTGTCTCGGATAGCTTTCCTTGTCAAGTGTTCTTTTATTAATATTTCAAACTGGTCTTCTTATCATATGAGGCATGCTGAAAGAACTGTCTTGCATGGTATCATTTTTATTCACCTAACGTCTTTTTGTTATACGAGGCTTGTGAAATTTAAGCTTTTCGGTTATGCTTGGTAATCTTTTTGTTGTCATGGACGAAATATTTTGTTTCTCGATGTTTCTAAAATTAAGAATATGATGATCCAGATATTCGTTGTACATACGCAGTTTCTAATCTATTATTAATGTTTGATATCGTGTAATTTTAGGTATAGCTTTTGGAGGAAATCAACAAGTAATATCTGTCACAGTTGCTAATATTGAAGATAGTATGACCGTATGAGCTACGTTTGCCTCCATAAATGTCAATCAAAGGCAGACTTTGACTTTTAGTTCTTAGCTACAGGTTAGGAACTATCTCCCCCTCTTGCATGCTATATGTCTTCAGCATTGATATCCCATGAGTGATAATCATGATACTCAATTCCTACAAATAATTCCATTTATTATTCTCAGTTATGACAATGGAATCCCAAACATCCCAAGATGAGGCATTTAGCGAGTTATGACATGATGATGTGAAGGGAAAATAAAATTTGACATTGCATAGTGCATCCTAATTTCTAATTATATGGAACATCAAAAGCTGGTAACAAGCATTTTATCCTATTGAACATGAGTAGCCTTCTTCTCTTCACCATTTCTCTGATTTGCCTCACATTTAACTGTTACTTAATTTATCTTTTCATTTGCAGCGGTTTTGGTGGTGCAGATAGTTATTAGGTCTTCATTTCTTCTTGATTATGCAGTGTCCTCTAAAGGCCATGTTGATGTTTTTGTTGTTCCTTCCCTTTGCTTTCGTACTTTGTACTGGAACAATATTCAGTAAAATATATATGTTCTTTGTTTAGTGCTTCTTATTCATGAGAAATTTCATGTTTGCATAATATAGCACTATACAAAATGTATATCGTATTGGATTTAATACATGGTGTCCCTGTTCTCCAAGAAATGCATTATCATATTCCAAACTAATTTTTATCGCCATTATATAAAATATAAAATAGTGGAAATTTGACGGGGTCGTGCGCCAAGGCACACCCCTAAATCTAGTGCTTGTTACGGCTGATCGCTTGCAACGGGCGTGGGGCCTGCCCAACAACGGGACATGCCCTCTCTGTGAGGTGCGCGCAGAAGAGATTAACCATCTCCTCTTGCAGTGACATTTTGCGACCCTCGCTGTCCGTGCCCTCCAGGAATGGTCTGAGTGGAAACTGTGTAAGAGCATCACTAGTAGTACCCCTAAACCCTCAAACCCTCGAAAATAACCGCTTTTTTACAGTTTGTGACCGAAAAAACACGTAGACTAGAACCCCTTAACTCTCGAACCCTCAAAAAAAATTAAGGGCCCGACCCCTACTCCCCCTCCCAACCTGTACATGTGAGGGTTGGAGAGGCCCAACCCCTTCAACACCTACTCCTCCACACGCGCGCGGGGAGGGAAAATTCAGCCCCCGCCTCCTCCCTCGCCGCCGCTGCCGGCCGCCGCGCGCCATGGAGCCGCCCCGACCTCCGCCCTCCCGCCCGCCTCCCTCCCGGCCCCGCCCCCAATCCCCGCCCCCGCGACCGTGGTGGAGCACCCGTCCCTCCCGAGCGGTGCGGAGGTGGCCGCGGTGGTCGCCACCACCCACGTCGGCGCGAAACGGCGGTGTGCTGGGCAGCTCATCGTCCAGCCGTAGCCCGCCACCGCCCCGGCCGCCCCGTAGCCCACCACCAAGGGCCGTCGGAAGACGGCGACGCTTGGGCCGAAGAAGCCTGCGGGCGCCAAGCCCGCCGTCAAGAAGACCACCTCGCGGAAGAAGGCCGCGCCGACGCCCACAATCGCCGACCCTCCACCCATCGTGCACGAGGTGCTCGATGTAATGCCCACAACGACAACGTCGTTCATGGGGCTTCTCCAAGACGCGGAGGTGGACCTCGGGGCTCCTACTCTCGAACCCTTTGGGTTTGGTGATGAATTGGAGGAAGATGAGGAGGAGGTGACCGAGATAGATGCAAGCATCCTCTACTCTCTAACCCACAATCGCCGACCCTCCACCTGTCTAGGAGATGGCGCCAAGGTGCAACTTTTTGGTGACTGTGCCGATGAGAGGGGGAAGATGATGATTTTGTGATGTAAACTATTAAACCATGCATCAATGATCTTCATGTCCTAGTTTGTTTCAAGGTTGAATGTGTTTTTCTAGTGATAATTATGATATGTCAAATAACAGTTTGAGGGTTTGAGGATTGTGGCAAAGACTAAAACCCTCGAATCCTTAAAAGTTTGAGGGTTTGAGGGTTCTAGTCTTTGCCACTGTTTTTCACCTCTCAAAAGTGACAAAAAATACCAATTCTCAACCCTTAAAATACTTTGAAGATTTGAGGGTTAGGGGTACTACTAGTGATGCAAGTTAGGAGTGGGCACTCGAGAGGTGCGGTGTGGGTGTTGGAGATGGCTTTGCCTGCTCCGGTCTGTAACTTGTCAGTCTTTCTTCGATCACTTAATACAAAAGACCCACGGATCTCTTGCGAGTTCTCTATAAAAGAAAGAAATGCATGTTACTATTCTTGCAATCTCAAAATAAGTGACCAATTTTGTCTAAATATATGCACACGAGCCATATATACCGAAAGAGTGTTTATAATTAACAAATGATCAAGATTCCACTTTCGGTCAACTATATAGGACAGCATGCTGGATTCCGAAACCAATTACTTTTGTGAATTGACCTCAATCATGTTTCTTCATTAAATTGCCGGCGTACTTCAGTGGTCAAGCTACTGAGATAACTAGCACTCATTCTGGTTGGATTATGGAAATTTTGCGATCTCTTCCGAACATAAATGGAGAAGATGATGAGCATATACCTGCAAAAGTATGCTCACTGCTGTATTTTTTTGGGTACCAAGTTGTAAGTGAACATGTCAGTTAAATTTTCTAAAACTTTTTTGCGGTCTTAAAATAAGTTATTCATGGGACAACAATTGTTTATATGGTCAAAATACTTGTTCACGAGGTTCAACAAAAATGTTAATGCAGTTAAGTTTTTTTTCACACAAAAATGCAGTTAATATAAATGTTCATGCGGCTCAAGATAAAAGTATGCATATGATTATGAAAAGTAAAATAATAAATAATGAAAATTCTGAAAAATAAAATAAAAAGAGGATTAGAAAAAAGAAAACAGAAATATCTAGATCTATATCTGTACCTAATCTATATCTATTACCTAATAATAAATGGAGCAATGTTTCTTGTACCAAAGCCAATTGATGATGTTTGCTGCTTGTTAGATGTATTTGCAAAACTGTTTTTTTGTTGAGCAAAGCTAACTGTTGTTTAGGTTTGTTCTAAAATTTTAAATGTATTTTTATGTATAAATACTAGTATGGCTATTTTGTTAATATTTTTTAAAATAGAGAATGTAAAAAAAGACTCGGACATGGTCCATCGGTTAGGGATGCCATTGGACGAATCCACCGCTAGGTGCCCGAAGAACCCCGAATAGACATATTTTCGCGGTGTCCAATCTTTTCCGCCCTAAAGAAATATATAGTTTTTGTTTGATAGGTCCTGCAATCACAGGGACAAATCATGAGGATAGGAGATAGTGTCTGGAGCACAACACACCACATGCATGATCCTAAAGGCAACACATAACCAGATTTAGTCTTAATAACAATACTAGATGATGGGAGCGCTTCGGAGCGCCACCTACATCGCGTTTAGACACCACAAGATAGGAGGGGTGGTTTGCAGGTGTTTTCTAGTGGGCTGCAGGCTGCTTACAGCTTGTTTGGGCACCGCATGCCATGCACGCTTTTGCTTTGGCCAAGAATGCTATTGTGCTTTGGAAAGGAATGTTATAGTTACGTGCTTCACTCATTATACAACACAAACAAATGGCTTGAAAAAGTGTTTCTCAGATCTCTATTCACCGCACATCCCATGGAGAATAAAATCATTAATTTAAGCCTAAAACATCAGAGATGGTATAGTAAACCTAATTGGTCATGCAAAATAATAGATAGATAGAATTTGGTGGTAAGTTACATTGCCTCCTTAGTTACACTACATCAGCAAGGTTAAACAAAGCAGAGTTCCGCTTCATAGTCTAGCTAGGCCAGGGTTGCAAAACATGTACACAAGTAAGATCCCAAAAAGGTTAGTGGAAGGAATGAACACCTTCATCATGTCCTACTGGTACCATCTTGTATAAAGTGCTACACTTCTACCAACACTTATTAGATGACCTACAGGAACGGAACATCAGAACATATAATCAGAGCATACTTGCAGTCATACCAAGAAGCAGAAGAAACTAACAAAGGCAAGATGAATCTAGCAAAACTTTCCAGATGCCTTGCCCCACTATATATTATAGAAATAGTTAGCTAGAGGTCGGCGACTAATGTGTGCCAATAAAGGGCCTTGAAAAAATTACATGAGTCTATGACAAAAAATATAATTGGTTTCGAGCAAACACTACACAATTGGATTTTTTGTACGTTTTATGGGTTCACAGCCTAGGATGTGGTGGTGCCGTGCTGACTCCTTCATCACTACCTGTGGCATATTTGATGAGAGTTTACTTTGCCAATTATCTGAGTGACAATGTGCAATGACAATGAATATACACAATGGTTTCAGAAAAAGAAATACATCAAGATGTGAATTCATGATCCTAACTGGCCAGCTGCACCAAAAGTAGCCACCTCTTCCTCTTACCACCATCATGCAATGTGGCACCCAAATGGCCACAACACATGTAAACTGGGTCATTAAAAGTCAATACAGAAAAGAGCAACCCTAGTTTTAGAGGAAAAACTCGAGGAAATAACATGAAAGTTCTCTACTATCGATCATGAAAGTTAGTTTTGAGAAACTATTATATCTGATGGTTCATGGTTTCATGTTAGTCCTGCAACCATGTTGTTACACCCTAGTGTTTTTTCTCAGATTATGTATATGAACCTTTCTAAACTGATGGTTTGAAAAAATCACTATGCTATGGGATTGTACGGTGAGTGATATACAAAATGTTCCATTTGCCAATACAGAAAATTGGAGCTTTCCTCTAAATGAAGAGAGAACGGAAATGAAAATCTTAAACATATAAGATGGTGTGCCCTAATATACCTTAGTATGTTGCTAATACCCATGGTTATAACAATGTCAGCAAATTTTATAGCAGGGACAGTCTTGACCTACAGAATGGAAGGCCACCTTTCCTTCGCAGTAGTGTCTTCTTATCCTCAAGTACCATGAACTCATTACCCATGAAGCTCTTCAACCTAATATCTTCATCAGGTGAAAATAAACCAATTTTATAGCATATAGCTTGAGATTTTTTTGTTGTCTCTAGTTATTACCATAACATGGATACCCACAGCTCTACAGTCCTAAATAGCATCAAATACTTTCTCCCTCGAGGATCATGCCATAGTTAAAACATTCACAATTGAAAATATGCAGCATCATATGAAAATGCAATGAGTTTGTTTCCTAGCCATGACACAACAACACATGGATGACATTTGTTTTCTTCACATACCATGGCTCAAAAAGCTAGGAATTTCAGTGCATCAGTTTTTTTGTGGCATGCCGGCATATGAATGAAAAGGAACTAATGGACAGGTCAATCCCATGGCCTATTTGGTAAACAAATACATGACTACAACATAGATAAGGCGATCTATAGTCCTGGATGACTCATTCATTAACTACTAATTAGAGCCGAAGTCAGCATAAAACTATTTAGCAACAATAAATAGAAGGCACTAATCTAGGAATACAGACCCACAAGCTTGCTACTTAAATTAATTCCTGGTTAAATGGACTGATCACATCCCTCGGTTATAGTATTTACAGATGGAGCTCTACACAAACAGGACATAAGCCAATCCTAACCAACACCAATGGACTAACTAATAAAAATGTATATTTTATATATAAAGTCCATATAGAAAGGTAGAAAGATCTTCAAGACATTACTACCTCTATCCCAAGTAATAAGGCGTCCTTGTTTTGTGTGCTTTTTCTTTGACCAAGATTTACTCTAAATATATAAAAAATCTTGGTAAAAAATTAGCATCATTGGAAAATGTGTTTTAATACGAATCCAATGATACTAATTTACACAATATAATCAATTTTTAGTTACTCTATTTATTCGGTCAAATTTTACTTTGTAATGCGTGTGTGCCTTATTCCTGAAATGGAGGTAGTATATAACAATCAAGGGAGATAAAGAAAGGGATTCCAAACTAATCAATTAGAAAGGGGCTAATCAAGAAAAGAAGAAAGAAAGTGCAATAAGGAGAGCAACAACACTTCATGCTTTCTTTGTAGTTAAAATAAGCGTAGGTACATTCACAAAGAATAAATATCTAAATTTACACAATCCTGACCTTGATCATCCAGGGACGGTGAAGCATGATGTATGAGGGTGCATCCTAGTATTAGTAATAGTCCTCTTCATGCCTCTTTGTCAGCTGTTGGCCTTGGATTGGAAGAAAACTTCTTATCTCCTTAGATGAAAATGCTAATGCCAATGAGCTTCAATGTTATTTGAGAACTGCAATTCATGCTCCTGACACTAGGGTAGTGATGAAGTAACCATACCTATGGTATAGGAGAGAGTTGATCCCTCAAATGTCCAGCTCTGGTGGTCCAAAGGTTTGCTGGCACAGATACATCACACCTGAGGAAATGACATTAGACCATCATAGGGACAAAACGAAACAAAATAAAATCATAGCTATTGCTCACCAGTCATGATGTTTCTTAATGCATCATGCATTTTATGTAATTAACTTGTAACCCAGCCTAACACACTTTTCGTTGAAACTATCAATGCATCGAAAGATGTTCAAAATTGGTACCCGAAAACATTATATTCTTCTTTTTTACATGCTAACATTGGGAATTTGGCAGTTCCTTTGGTTATTCTAATCATCATATATAATTTATAAATCCTCTTCATGGCATGGACTATGAGAGTGCTCAACATAACAATTCATGCGGGGTTAATTACTAAAATATAGGTTGTGTGTGCCCAAACAGATGCTTCAAAGAGTAATCAATAGGGTATATTTTCATTAGAGAACAAATAAATTTCTCGATTAACCAGTGCAAAGAGTCTCCACGCCAAGAGAAGAATAAAATATACTAAGTTACATCCCCCTTAAAGAGTTATGGCTTCTGTGGATAGTGAAAGATGGATACTGAGTCATATATAATTTCCTGCAGCTACTAGAAGTATTCGATCCAGTCGCTGTAATGTTTATTAGGTTGAAGGCATCTTGGATGTATGACCAAAATTTTGATGTGTCTGCATAACAAATTTGATAGCAAGTGGCAACCATCATTATTGCTCGGAAAATATAAAAACAAAGGAGATGTTGTAGCGGCTTAAATCTTCTTAGTTTTCATTGTTTTTTTAATGTTTTGTCGGCTTGGAAATCTCTGTACATAAACAATATTATTCCCACTAATCGGATGGCAGAATGACTGCCTTTAACCTAATATATATATATATATATAAACAATAAGTGGAAAAAATAGTTGTATCCTTCTCAAAATTCTGCAAGTTCAGTTTGGGACAACACAATAGTCTTCCATATTCTCAGTGGCTTCTAGTAGCATTTTCAAGTGACAACTAATTGAATGTCCTAATGGTACATATGAGAAGCATTTAGCATAGTCAGCATGTAAAACATATTGCTTGAAAAGATAGATAAGGGATATGAATATACAACATATAAGGGCCCAACCTTAGCCAGATAAGGGATGCAGATTACATAAACAAAAATTCCACCCGGTAGTTCATATAGACAATCCAAATCGCTCCAAAGAAAGACTTATGGCTGAAAACATGCCTCGTGGGTGAGGTGTCAAAGAGGCGAGTAGGCAATCCAAGTTACAACTTAGAGAATAATAATATTTTTTTTGCAAAATAGTGCATTCATATATTTCGCAAGAATATATGACATCTCCGAGCAATTTTCTCGAATAAAGAAATCAGTGAACAGAGATCAAGTTAACTATAGCCTACATGCCACCTGATACTTGGAGCTTGAACTATACGACTGGATTTCATTGAACCTAGACAGTCAGATTGCTCCAAAGCAAGACCTAAGGCTGAAACATGCCTCGTGGGTGTGGGTGAGGGCCTAAAGAGTCGAGTAGGCAACCCAAATTATAGTTTAGAGAAATAATAATAGAGTTGTTTTCATAAACTGTAAAGTAGTGTGTTCATATATCTAGCAAGAATATGTGACATCTCCGTACAGTTTTCGCAAACGAAAAAAATCAATGAACAGAGATCAGTTAACTATAGCCTACGTGCCACCTGATACTTGGAGTTTGAACTATGCAACTCGATTGCACTAAACCTTTCTATTGAGTCACATCGATAATATTTATTTGAGCAGGGGTGCTAGGCCTTAGAGAAGTTCTACCACTAGCGTGGGATGTACACTGAGCAGACACCAACTGTACCGACCTCCTAGGAGGCTTGTAACTATTTTATCTTTTCAATGAATGAAATGCAAAGTTTCTTTGCATTTTATCATTTTTTTGAAAAACCATTCAATATGCATTTTTATCATTTTTTTGAAAATCCATTCAACATGCGCCATTTAATTTACCGCTAAAAAGGCGAAACCAATCTATTTAAGATGGTGAAAAGGAATCCCGGGTCCATCCTACTATGACAGAAAACCTTACCCCTCACCAAACAAATCACCCTATGGCTGCAAGACGCAGTGGTTAATGTGGCAAAGCTCTACGCAATTGGGACAACACAATGCTCTCTAATTATACAATGCCATCTGGGTGTTCACAATACTAAGTGAGAGAAAACAAACGTAATAAAAACTAAAACTTGTTGGATGGAAGGTATAATATCGCAAGGACATCCTCAAGTGTTGTAGCAATAATTGAAATGATAATATTACTATGAACATGAAGCACAGACAAACACGAAAGAACTATCACATATCATAATTCCTAAATAGTTTGAAGTAACAATCATCAATCAATAATCAGATCTCTTAACAATGCAAAATTAACGAAAAAAAGAAGGCATGGTTACCTCATTAGAGGATGTGGCAGCCTTGTAGGCCTTGGAGGAAGCAGCGGGGTTTGTGTCATAGCGATGCGACGGTCCTGGATGTTGCAGCATGGTCTTGGAAGCGAAGATGGAAGCGGTGACCTAGATAGGAGATGACATAGTACCAAAGTGGGAGGCGCCGCAGTCCTAGAGGGTGAGATGGCGGGCCTTACCCAAGACAGCCGCGACGATCTTAGGGGAGGTGGGGTGTTGTAACGCCCCATCATTAGAGCTTAGAAATAAGCTGAGATAAGGTGTGTGCATTGCATTCATGCATAGAAAATCCGGATAATTTTCGCGCTTTTAAATAAAACTTGTCAAAGAGATTGAAGCTTCTCTTAACTTGGTGGAACAGAAGTAGATCATCAAGATGATTGCGATAAGTTTAAATATGACCTTTGCTAAAACCTTATCTTTGGGTAATATAATTTGATCTAAGGGTAGATCAAATGTAATAAAACTAAGTCACAACACTCTACTTAATAAGGAGTCCTTGATCTTCTAGAGATCATTACATGGTATTCCAAACAACAACTCAAGGATGAATAGTTAATCTTCTAAAAATGATATCAAGGTATTACCTACAACAAACCCTGAATACCAAGTTAAGTATATAACTTAAGTAAAGAAACTCTATAACTAAATATTGAAACACTTGTTGTCATAGTTATTCCTACCATGGGTATCATGGTGGTTCTTAAACATTAACTCTTAACACAAATAGAGTAGAAAGGGAAGTCAAGCTAAGACCATTCATCACATACCTTAGTGTCATGTTAATTGATGATAATCCTATTTAACCAAGTCCTAGTGTCTATTGATCATCAATGTGTGTGATCAATTATTGACCTAGCACATATTGACTTTTAGCTTTAACCTATTATATTGACCTTCCAAAGCCCTGAAGTAAATTAATAAGAGGAAGGAACTAGTTATGGTAGGGTGTGCCATCATCAATGGAATGTGATCTCTGGTGGAGATCAAACCATCTGATGTTGGAGGAGTTAATTCACTTATGAGTTCACTAGGATAAGTATTTAAACCCAAGAAGTAAATAGTGCTTGAGGAGCCATGAGAAAGCTAGTAGTGTATAGTATCAAATAATAATCTTGTTAAGCTAAGAAGGAATAAACTTAAAGTAAGTTTTCTTAACAATATAATCCTATAGAGAGACTAGTACAAGCCTACTGCTTAGTTGAGTATAGATCTTGATCAGCCAATTAGAAGCCTAAGCTTAGTTGATCAAATGATGGTGGTCATTATTCTCAAGTCACCTGAGAATAGATGACTAGGTGTTGAAGAAGACTTGTGAGTATACCAAATTAGGTAAAGCCTAGTAAGCTGAATCATCTAGCTTGAACATGAGAAGTCAAGTTAGAGTATGATGAAGTATATAACATGAATATATGGAGTAGTTGGAGGCATAGTATATTAATCAAGCTAATACAAGAACAAACTTGTATTATGGGAGTAGTACTATACATATTCTAGAGGATTGTTATCACATGTGATATATATAGAGAACTATAATCTTGCAAGCCTTGGAAGAAGTAGCAAGATGGAGTTAAGGAAGTTAATAGATGGAGTTAGTAGTAGCTACATTGATAGGTGCATCAATGGTAGTTAATTAAGAGGAGTTATATACTAGGAGTAATAATGGAGTATTGTTGGAGTGGCATGACCATGTCATCATATGATGATGGATATGGTGGAGTCAGATGATTGTCTTATGCAGGAAGATGTGATCTTTGTGAATAAGATAAGAGATATATATAGAGTATATTTAGGAAAGGAATTTCTTATCTAAAGATAACCTTAGTGAGGTATTAAGGTAAGGATTCTCAAGAATCCTTAACCAAGATTATATCAAACCATGACAGAACCATGTCTACTTCATTATTTAAAACCGTAGAATCAAATGGATAGTGAAATCATTTCCTATTCCTATGTAACCATTGAACAATGTCTCTTGGACAATTAAAGCTTCCAAGAGATAATTAGAGAACCAGATGAGTGTTTATAAATGGAAGTCTTGTCCACCTTATTACCTTAAACCTTAATAGAAATCTATACCCATGAACTAACAAGATTTCTCTAGGAATTAATTCCAATATCTCACTCTAAGTTGAGGTATCAAATCTACTCATAGATTTAGAAGTAGTGTCCCTGAACCTTATCCATATTCATAATAGAATATGAGTCTAATGAACCTTCCTAAAACTCATGGTGTTTCTAAACTCTGCAAATCAAGTAGAATTGGATTTGGTGAAATCACCAATTAGGGAGAACCGTGAGATTCAAATCACCATATTATAAACCCAGGATTTAAACCAACATCTAATATGGTTATTAAAAGAGGTTAAATATATATATATATATTCCATGCCTATCACTCACCATCATAAATTATTAGCCTCTTAAACCACTACTAATACATTCTTTTAGTAGTAATACAAAACATTTCTATAAGATTTTCTTATAGGAAGTAAACCCTGAAACCCTAAGTTATATTTACTTTATTAAATAAAAGAACCCTTCATATAATAACATATTTTGTATACACAACAAGAAATGTAGAGGAATGGATTATAATTAACCTCTATCATATATCAATGTCTTACAAAATTTCTGGACATTTGAAAACTCTTGTAGAAATCAAATTAGAAAGGAAATGATAAAATAGAAAAAGGAAATAGAATAAGAAAAAGTAAGGAAGAATATACAGCAGCCAGCCCGCAGCCCAGCAACCTCTACGACATTTGTCGCTCGCGAGCAGCAAAAGAAAACTCCCGCTCAGTTGGTCACGGCCCATCGCAGCCCAAACCGGCCCGTATCCCTTTGCATCTCTTTCTTTTCTTCTTCCTCGCGTCCGATGGCAAGCAGCTGCCTGTCGTTGGCCTCGCCGTTGATCTCTGCCGCCTGTTCTCCGCCGTTCGTCGAGCCCGGGAGAAGATAAGAACCACCGTGGATGCCTCTGCCTCGTCCCTATCTCTTTTCTCTCCCCATCAACCACTCTCTCGCGTATTCCCCATTCGACTGAAACCCTAGCTCCGGCCAGAGCTCGCCCTCACCGCCGTTCCGCACCTCCCCTGGCCTATCTGAGCGCACCACAGAGCTCACCTCTGTCTCCTCATTCATCTCCAGCAAGGCTACCAAGCAGGCGTGCATCGTGTCGGGCGGAATCGAGCCTTGCATCTCGCCGGCCATCGCAACCTCACCGTCGATTATCACCGCTATAGTGATCCTTCGGCCAAATCGACCCCACCAACAGCATCACGGTGAGCCTGCGGTGCTCAGGCACCATTTCAATGTTTTCCTTTTGCCCTAGATTGATCTGTCGCCGTAGCTCGCCGTCCGCCACCGCAGGTGCTCGTCGCTGCTACTGTTCTGGTGACCAAATCCTAGCAGCGCATGTGTAGACAGCTTCTTCTCGTTGTCCTTATTCAAACGCACCTCTCCGTATAGCCCCTAGTGCCAGAAGTTGGTGGCGCCACCGTGCGCTGGCGTTCAGCTACCGTGTTCCGACGTGCTGACGTCATGGTCCAGTCTAGTGACATCACCCCATATCTAGTCAGCAAGGTTGACCTGGTCAGTGCCCCGGTGGCATCTGACGTGTCTCCGACCCCACCCGTCTATGACTTAAGTTAGGTTCAGGTGTAAAAAGTACTCCTATGATTAAAATTCAATAAGAAATGAATAAACAATTTAAATTTAAATATAAATCAATTTCAGGAATTTAGGAAAATAATTAAATCTTAGAAGTTGAATATATTTTGTTTTATAATTCAAAAATGTATATAATATATCAAAATGCTCAGAAAAATAAAATCTATAATTTAAGTTTATAAAAAATATTATTGTGTTAAACTATTTAAATAATTATTATTTAATAAAGATTTTATAAGTAATAATACTTTGAAAATTCATATTTTAATATTGGTAAATGAGAAAAATATAAATAATATACCAAAATTCTTAGAAAAATAAAATCTACATTTAAAAAATTGTTTCATAGATTTTTGGTATCACTTAGATAATAATTATTATTTATTAAGTATTTATAAAGTGATTAAACTTATAAAAATCATATCTTATTATTTAAAAATCACACAAATACTTATAATATACCAAAATAATCACAAAAATGAAATATACACACTAAAAATATCAACTCTCACTTTTTGAAGTAAAATAAAAGGTAAAGGTTTAATAAAACTAGCTTAAACACTTTTTTCTATTTTAATTCATTAAAAATATATAAATATTTACTATTGCCTTTAGCATTATTTTTTAAAGTCTAAAAGTGTAACAACAAGATCAATTGATGTTTAAATGAAGTTAACATAGGTTTAACTATTTTAAGAAATATTAAAAGTAATCCTTGCATATTTTTCTAAAAGCTCTAATTGATTAATAAACTTGCTTAAGAAATCTTTTAGATACCATGCCCCAGTTGAGTGCTTTTGTATTGCATGCCAGTTATTGTATTTACACATTGTCTCACACACTCACAAGCCTTAATAAGAAGCACAAGTGTGAACAAGTATAAAAGTGCAACACATTCTAAAGATATCACCACAAACTTGCAAACCCTAGATCAGATACAACTATTCCGGGGATTTGCGTTTATCAAACTACATTACATTACTTATGCATAATTGCATCTTGCTTCTTTAAACATTTGTCCTTACTGGACTAATGATGTTATTTACAAAATTTGGATCTTCTTGTATCTCGAAGACCGTGAGTGCATAATCTTGCAATCACAAAAGGCAAGTTCACAACTTGCTCATGTCCTTTGATTATTTTCTATCAAATGCTTGTAACTCAAATGTTGTCATCACCTGCATTTCAAAAAGGTCTGAAAACACTATTTTCATAATAATATGATTATGGATTATTTACCAAATGGTAATAATCTATTGATACAGTTCTAGTGGTAAAGGAACATAATATCTAGGACTTAACAACCAATGTCGCCAGTGATTCTAGCGCCATATATTACGCGTCAACCATAAGACTTGGAATGGGACAGGAAAGTCAGCTGTATCTTATCCCTTTCGCATGGATGGATGACCTTATCGTGAGGCTGTTGATTTCTCATGGAGTCCTAGAGAATCCAGCACATGGGTGGGACCGCTTAGTTCCCCGCGAGCTAGGTGTCTAGATTATCTGTGCATAGCTATCTGGGTCAGCGTTCACCATAGCTGATGGTGACCGCCAAACAGAGCTGCTTACAGAGTCTCCGAGAGGCTACCCAAAGAGTAAATATGGTAGTTGTCTCAGGGGATCATGTCTTCATGCGGGGTCACGGAGAGGGCAGTACTGGCTTGGATCTTAGACTGGGCCCCATACCAAGGAAGTGTGGACAAGCTCGCGGCTTGGTTGTGCAATAAAGCTAAGGTCACTTATGGGAAAAGTGACGCACCTCTGCAGAGTGTAAGAACTGTGACATGTTACTCCCAATTCCGGGAAGGAGCTATGAACGCGGCAGGAAAGGAACCCCATGAAGGTTCTGGTCAATCTGTGAAGGCTACCAAACATAGTTTTCAGAATAAAAGCAACCTTTGAAGAAATGTTTACGAAAACCTGGATTGCCTACAACCTTTTGTCTGTGGCTGTAGAGATAGTGCATCATACACTCCTTTTTAGTGAACTTGCTGAGTACGCTCGTACTAAACCGTACCTTCTTAACCCTTGCTAGGTTTTAAGCTGTTGAAGATGACGTCAACATCATTTTCTGCTCAAGAAACCATCATCGACAGCTCAAGTTCTTCAACAGAGTCAATGAAGTCAACATATACATCAACCGAAGTGAAGACAAAGTTCTTAAGTAGATAGGAGTAGATCCTCTAGCCATAAAACCTACTTCTGTAGAGAATTGCAATAGCAGCAATGACAAGCCTGATAGTTTAGATGCTAGTCTTAGTTACTAGATAGTTCTGAGTTATTATTTCTAGTTCCTCTTTGTAAGAAGTTCTTCCTCTCTATTCAACCTAGAATGTTCTCTGGATCTTTTGTAAAGAGTCGAGTTGTAATCTATAGTCATGTCTTGGACCTGCTGTGTTTCTGTTGTACCACCCTGAGGGATGTAATACTAGTGAATGGAGTTTCATTGGTGTTATGTCAACGACTATAGTGTACTACATCATGAAGTGGTATGCTGGGTCCCTGGAGCTGGTATCAGAGCATATTCTTTGACCTTAGGATTAAAACCCTTTTAGGAAGATTTATAGGTTGGACAGTGACTATAGGAGCCATCTTATCTAAACCAAGATTTGTGATGGGTATCCACTTGAGGATAAACCTTGTCACACTTAAGTTGGATGTTTTGTCATCTTTCTTAAGGATTAGTTATGTATCTTCTCTAGAGAATTGTCATTTTAGTATAGCTCTAAATAGGTATAACACCACTAAGATATCTTAAGTAAGTTATATATCAAATAAAATTACAACCGAGATTAGGATATCATGTGGAGTAGTATTAATGATGGAGTCTATATTTAGAATTTCCGCAAAGTAGCAGAATCTTACCACTAGTTGATACTACTATACCACTTGAGGTAGACCATTAGGGTACGTATAGATACAATTGGAAGTAAATCATGTGGCATTCACTTGAGAATTCCATGTGATGGAGTAGAATTTTGTGAAGAATCATTAATAGTAAGCTAAGAAGAAGAGTCATCATGGTGAGATAAGCTGTTCAATCATGATGACTAGGTAAATCTTAACAAGTTCATGGTGAGAATAACTCCGAGACCATGATAGTCTGTAATTAGGACAAGTACTTAGTAAATAATCTTGTAACAACAGTAAGTAAAGAACAGTGTAGGTCTATGATAAAAGTCATAGGTATTATAATATTACAATAATTTTGGATTAAGGTAGCAACTACAATTTTTTTAGTAGTTTCAAGAGATCATGTGAGTATAGTTTATGATAGAATGGAAGATTGGTAGTCTTTAGTAGTCCCAAAAGAAAGGTAAGAGGCTTATCAAAACCAAATTGAGACCACTTTGCTCAAAATTATCCAATTGAATTGGGCAATTCGGGTAAATATGGAGACAAAGAGTAGTTTGGCTTCTAAGTGCTAAGTATCATGAGATAAACCTATATCAGGAGGTGTCATATACTACACAGCTAAGCCTGAATTCTAGAGGTATTATACTCAACTACTATATTCCAGGCTTAGAATGATGTGTGTTATATATACCACATTTGGATTTCTTGGTTTTTCCTTGGATCTTCTTGATTGACTAGGTCTATGCATGAAGTGGAACTTTATGGGCATATGCATGCTGTTTCATGGAGTTCTTACTTGATGTACATGTCTAGAGGGGAAAATGGGTTTGCATGAGGGAGAGGCGAATTATCACTCTGATGAAGGGAAGGTGAAGGCTCATCAGATGATGCTGACACAACAAAAGGAAGTTAGAGATGCAATTCCAAAGGAAGGAGTAATTCAAATGCCGTCTTTAATCACCAATGAAGGAGTTTTTGAGTATATGAAGGGTATGGAAGACGGAGGAAAGGATGCAATAGAGAGGCATGATCAATTCTATGAGGAGACTTTAAATAAAATGCAAAAGAAGCAACTTGAGGAATTACATCCAAGGGTTAAACTGCTAGTGAAGTTCTTACAAACTAAGCCTTGGAGTTTTTCCATGATAGAAGAACCTTTGGAGGTGGAAAATTGGTTAATGGATACATCTCGGAAGCTTAAAAGTGTGGGATGTATGGTTGAAGAAAAGGTGCGGTATGCAACTTATCTATTGACCTGAACTGCAGCCACGTATTGGGAGAAGTCAAGGTTCACAACATTGCGAGAAGGTGTTAGTACCTGGGCTGAGTTCAAAAAGAAGTTTCGTGAATAATTTGTTCGTCGGAACAATGGTAAAAGGAAGGATGATGAAACCTTAGAAATGAAGAATCTTCCAGTTCTAAAACATGTATGGGAGTTTAATCATTTATCCAAGTACATTAGTGCGAAAGTAAACATGGAGACGAAACGACAAAGGAAGTTCATGAAGGGACTACAAGAAGTTATGAGGATGCAGCTTAGGATTGAGCGTACAAAGGAGTTTCAGGAATTATTGGATAGTGCACATATATCAGAAGGTGATGAGATTTTTGTTCCTAAAGGAAAGAGGAAGAAAGTTCAAAATCAGACCACAACATGTCAGGTCCAAGGGCATATGATGGAGAATTGTCCGGATCCACATAGGATGTACAACACAAAGAAGATATGTCACACCTGTGGAATCAGGGGCCATGTTATTAAGGAGTGCCCAAACCCTAAGATATTATGTTACCAATGTGGAGAACATGGACACATGATGATGAACTGCCTAAACCGACCGTTAACTTGTGGGTTGTTAACAAGAGGAATATGACCAATAATGGGGCTACCATCTTGTCCAAACACCCATCCTACTCCAATGAAGAGAAATGCAAGAGCATTTCTAGGAAAGTGTAACAAGTGTGGAATTGTTGGACACAAGAAATCATGTTGTCTAGAACATCGGGAGAAAAATGGAACATCCGTAGGAGGAAACCTAACATCCACTGGATTATCTTCAAAGGAGGGTGTTATTGAAGAAGGTACATCTTCAGGAAAGCGGAAGTATGAGACCATGACTCAAGACAATCGCAATGAAGCAAGTGGTATGTCAAGACATTATTAGTTGTTTAAGATGCTTAGATCATGCATTTAAGAAAATCAGGGAATTCACACTGGTATCCACAAATGGGTGGGTGTACCATATGTTTCACCGTGAGTTCTTCCAGAAGTAAAGTATAACCTAGACGGAAACCAATATCCTAACTATTGAGTTAATGGTATTCTACATTTAATTTAGATACCATTAGGAAACCCCAAGGGGGAGAGTAAACAATAAACACTTAAATGTTATTGTCCAATTTTTTGACTAAAGGTTGGAGAAGTAGTACAAAGTTATGATGAGATTAAGCCTTATTCCCATAAGGTTATAAGAAGCCACCATTATAAAGTATTTCCGAGAGTATGTTTGGATGAAAGATCGAAGGAGATATAATAAATTAAACCTAGTGGACTAGTTCTAAAGGAAACAGTTGGTAAGTTGTCCCTAAGAAGGATGACAACTTACTAAAATAGTCTAGGGTAGATTAGTAGGAAAATCACATTGGAAGGGACAGAATGTGTCCACAACCAATTCTAAATAGGCATGTAAGGGCATAAACCCAAAGAGATATAGAAAAATGAACTATATGGTAAATTAGAAACAATAGTGTCAACACCTGGATTTTTAATCCCGGATGCCTGCTATGCCATACATCGCAATCCCAGGATTACCATTTTTGCGAGACATAACAGATTGGATATCACAGTAAATCATCCATTACAACCCATAATAAGGCCTTACACAAATAAAGGATCTCATGATCCAGTCTTAATACAAACAAGCAGTGGAATAATAAGCATAGCGGTGGGCTCCTTCTTCAGTGTCACAGGCAATGCTGATGATGGAAGATGATCCTAGTTGTCGTAGCCGTCCTGCTGTCCTTCTTCTGGGTAGTCCTCCTCATAGTCTAGCCACGGGAATAACCAGGGACAAAGCCATGAGTACTCTTTAAGTACTCGCAAACTATCACTAACAAGTAAGGTAGTTCTAGTAGGAATGCTAAACTCTAAGTTTATTTGCAAAAGCTAAATTGAAACCTAAGGTGAGTTTAGAAGTAAAGAAAGCTAATTTAATTTTCTAAAATCACTTAAGTTGGGAACTTAGTTTTCATAGTCACAACCCTGTTGTGGTCAAGTCAAAGTCACCATTCATTTCATAAGTCATTTTGAAAACATATGAGGACGGAACAGTATGACCACTCCAACTATTCATAACCGCGGACGTGGCTATTCGAATAGTTTGACACTCTGAAGAGGTGGTACACTTTCACCACAAAATTCGATACATCCATCAGGGATAACCCTGAATCAATCATACTTAGTATGCGAATAATCAATCATAACCTTTCAATTACACACCCTAGTATAGGCACCTCCCCTATGAGCTTGGCCACCCAGCCATGGCCATCTGCCATCCTGGGCACTGCATAGGTGGACAACATCAAGAGGTAGCCTCAGCTCAAACCTCTTCTACGAGGGAACCCATACTAATGCATATAAACTTCCGGCTAAGCCTTACCCAATTCAGGTATTGTGGTTATACGGTAAAATTGGAATGGTGTCGCATCCGAACCCAACCATCAGTTTTTATAAAGGGGCTAAGGCTCATGCCTCAACATTTTTATCATCATAAACCATTTTCGTTTATCAACACATGTCAAAACATCTCAATTGAATGACTCATCATTCCAAGGTTTTCTAAGAATTTTCACCAAGTATTCCCATCTAAAGTGATCAAGTTTTAAGCTTAGCACTAGCCACGAAGGTTAAGAGTGTTCACTAATGAGGGGTGCTAATCTTCAATCTCGTGCCATAGAATGACATCTAAGTATAACTAGATAGGCCTAGTTTTATACTCTTTATGCTATCTATAAGAAAAAGCAAAGAACTTTGGTAAAGAAAGAAAGTAAAGCTTGCAAGTAAAACTTGGGATGGGCATAAATCAAAATGGTATAACCAAAGCATGCCTAACGCATCTTGCTTAGGTAATCAAGCTTTCAAGGGTTAGATTGCATTGTTAATGATGGCTTGCCTTGGTTGGTGTAGTGGTTGAAATTCTCCTCGTCTTCTTCAGGGTAGAACTCCTCCTGGTAGACTTGGTCGGTACTATCATCTATAAATAAATACGGGATACACAATCACAAAAGAATACTATAATAGTCTAATGAGCACACTAAGGCACATACTTGATGATCTAGTATCATCACAAGATTTAAAGAACTAGTTTCATTATTTTATTTGAGAAAAGTAATTTCTACTCATTGAAATTAATTAAGATTTAATATTCTCCAATTAAAATATGTGATCATGTGGACACATGTCATCACTGCATATTCTAATACATGGGAATGTGATTTAAAGGGTTGGTCACATTTTATAAAGTTTAAGATTATTATTTAAATGATTTAAAGTGACTAGAAATGCTTATATAGCATTATTTTGGTACTAGTCCAAAGTCACTGCATGAAAACCTAAATATTTTTACGTATTCAGATAGATATCATCAAATGTGATTTTTGAGAGTTGGAATCAACTCAAAAGCTATCATGGTTGATTTTTGAAAAATGTTTGAATGTAGAAAAGACTCTGTCTTGTTATTTTTGCTATATGTGATCTCTAACTCCAATTGATTTAAATCCAACGGGCTTGGATAGATATTTTAATTATCTTTCTAAATTTTTTTGAATCATGTAATTTGGTTAAGTGAAACACTCTGAATTAATTTTTGAATCTAGGCACAGAATCTAGTTTAAACCTAAATGGAAAAAATACTAATTTGAATCTTAGGGCCAGCGCGGGAAAAGAAATGGGCCGGCCCAGTGGCGCTCTGTGGCACAGAGGGGTACTTACAGGGGGTCCCGCTTGTCAGCGACTAATTCTAACCGAAGCGGTACGGGGCAATCTCAGCCGTGCGATTAGAACAAGAATCTACGGCTGTGGTTCGTCGTCTCCGGCGAACAGCTCTGGCGAGAACGAACCCTAACATGGCCCGGTGGGGGTACGTGGTTGCTCACCTGGGCTCTAGCTAGACTTGGTGATGGGGGCGTTCGAGCTGGTAGACGACGATGGTTCTAGGCGTGGTCGCGGCGGTTCCTAGGACAGCTCCAATTGACGGCGCCTCTTCTCCTCTGCTGCGGTAAGCTCCGGCAAAATTCTAGCAAACTGCAGCTCGATTGGCTCCGGGGAGAAGTGTGGGGTGGTCAGTGGTGAGAGGGGAGTGAGATAGTGTGCAGAGTTTGGACGGAGGAGGCCTCCTTTTATAGCTCGAGGAAGGGGGCAGCGCGGCATTGTCGGGCGGTGGTGGCGACATGCCTACGGGATGCTATCGGTATGGCTACGAGCAGCGGTCGACGTAGTGCTCCCTGGCGGTCCTCTACGGCTTAAAGGCGCAGGTAGGGGCGGTGGCATTTGGTCAGGCGTGGCTCATGCTCTGCACGGCAGAAGCGGCGTTCGACGCGACGCATGGTGGCTGCGGGTCAAGCGGTGGCGAACGGGCATGTTTGGGAGGTTCCTGGGGTCATGGCGAAGCGGTGCGCGCGGGCTACGGTTCAGGTGCGGCATGTGCAAACTTGTTGGGTGCGGCGCTCTGGCGCGTGCTCGGCATGGCGCAGACACTCGGGGCGCGGTGGTTCTGCGGTGGTCCAAGGCTTGGCAGCGCTTGTGGAAGGGACAGAGGGAGGCGGTAGGGTGCGGCGATCCTCATAGGCGTCCTAGAGAGGTGCGGGGTGGTCTGCTGCGACTTGGGCGTGGTCGACCGACTGTGACCATTTCTGGGCGGTGCTCTACTGGTGCATCGGCGAAGGGGGTGGCTGGTCTGCTGCTGCTCGACACCAGGGGGAGCAGGAGGAGTAGAATGAGGTCCAAATGTCTAGTGATCAATGCCCAAATAGTGAAGTTAGGCAGATGTTTGTGCTGTGCCTGCCAAGTGTTTGACACAATGCCCGCATGAAGTTTAAATTTGAATTTTGGATCCAAACTTTTTGAGTGGTTTTGTATTAAGCTTGAGAGACTATGTTTGCTTGGGATTGCCAAGGTGAACTGGTTTGGTTGGTTTTTGAGAAATGGTGATCTTAACACATACACTTGATTCCATTTTCAAATGTCATTTGAATTGCCTTGCTAAAGATTTTTGTAAGCTCGTAAAGTGGGCCTTGGTACATCTTTACTTGGTCTAGCAAGGGGTGCAATGATCTAGAATTGTTTCTGTTGGGAATTGAATTCTAGGAACACCTAAAGTAGCCTAGTGGATTAAAATGGTCAAAATGACCATTTTCTTTATTTAATCTTATTTGATTTCTTTTTCTTTGGATTTTGTTTGTAAATGGTCTAGATGATGTGGCATTCACCTTTGAACCATTTCATATCATTTAGAACAATCAAACCTGGCATTTTCAAACAATTCTACACTAATGCCAACACACATGCATTCATTAATCATTTTAATAATAAAAAGTTTTTGTTAACCCTAATTTTGGTTATTTGTACTTTGATAACCTTGATTAAAGTTTTGGGGTGTTACAAACCTTCCCTCCTTAAAAAAATCTCGTCCCAAGATTTAGGAAAAACTAGGAACTAAAGAGATCTGGAAACCCAATCCTAATGTAATCTTCTCGCTCCCAGGTAGCTTCTTCTTCGGTATGGTTGCTCCATTGGATATTGAGAAACTTGATACTTCGGGTCCTAGTGGTTATGAAGGATTCTTCCAAGATACGGATGGGCACTTTGCAATACGTTAAATCCTTGTTGATATCAATGGCTCGGTGATCGATGTTCTTGAAAACTTCGGTCTTCTCCAGCACTTCTAGGCATTTGAAAAGTAACGAGATATGGAACACATTATGGATGGCTGACATCTCCTCTGGCAGTTCTAGTTGATAAGATACTTCTACTTGGCGATTCAGAATCTTGAAGGGTCCAATATATCTGGGGGCTAACTTTCCTTTCAGATTAAAACGTTGCGTTTCCTTCAACGGCGATATTTTGAGATACACAAAATCTCCGACATTGAAGGTCAGGTCTCTACGTCTCTTGTCAGCATAACTCTTCTGTCTGGATTGGGCGGTCTTGAGGTGCTCACGGACTTTGTGAACTTTCTCTTCGGCTTCTCGTAGGATGTCGGGTCCGAAAATCTGACTCTCTCCTACTTGAGACCAATTCAAAGGGGTACGACGCTTTCTTCCATATAAGAACTCAAATGGGGCCATTTGCAAACTGGCTTGATAACTGTTGTTGTATGAGAATTCTGCGAAAGACAGACAATCTTCCCATTTTGATCCATACTCTAACACATAGGCTCTCAACATATCTTCTAAGATTTGGTTGACTCTTTCAGTCTGTCCATTAGTTTGCGGGTGATAAGCTGTGCTGAAATTCAACTTGGTTCCTAATCCTTCTTGGACTTTCTGCCAAAATCTTGAGGTAAATTGGGTTCCTCGATCTGATACTATGGTCTTGGGGGTTCCATGCAAACTGACAATTCTAGCAATGTACCTTGACAGGTTGTCTTGACAGGTAAAAAATGAGCTACCTTGGACAGTCTATCCACTATGACCCAAATAGAGTCATTTCCCCTACTAGAAGTAGGCAAACCGGTGATAAAGTCCATTCCGACAGAATCCCATTTCCATTTCGGAATCTGCAATGGTTGCAATAGTCCTGCGGGTCTCTGATGTTTCGCTTTGACTCTCTGACAGATATCACACTTGGCGATGTAGCTTCCGATTTCTCTCTTCATCTTGTGCCACCAAAATTGCTCCTTCAAATCCTGATACATCTTTGTTCCTTCGGGGTGGATAGAATAAAGAGTATCATGAGCTTCCTGCATGATAACTTGCTTCAGCTCTGAATCTGCTGGCACACATATACGTCCTTTGTACCACAAAACTCTTTCTTCATCTTCGGTGAATCTGGGTACCTTTCCTGTACCAATACGACGTTTGATTCCGTCGATACTTGCATTTTCCTTCTAGGCTTCCTTGATCTGGCTAATCAACGTGGGTTGAAGTTCAATGCTAGCTAAGAATCCTTTGCTAACTAGCTCCGTTCTAAACTGCTCCAACTCTTCATGCAAACTTGGCTAGGCTTCTTTGATCATAGTGTTTAATCTACACGGCAATCTGCTAAGAGCATCCGCTACCACATTGGCTTTGTCGGGGTGATCGTGAATGTCAAGGTCATAATCCTTGATTAACTGTATCCATCTCCTTTGCCTCATATTCAGCTCCTTCTGAGTGAAAATATACTTTAAGCTCTTGTGATCCGAGTAAATCTCAAAGCGGTTACCCATAAGGTAAAGACGCCATGTCTTCAATGCTAAAACTACGGCTGCTAGTTCAAGATCATGGGTAGGGTAGTTTTGCTCATGTTGCTTTAGTTGCCTCGACAAATATGCTATGACTTTGCCTTCTTGCATTAACACACATCCGAGACCAATCTTGGATGCATCACAATACACATCAAAAGGCTTCTGGCATAATCAAGATTGGGGCTGAAATCAATCTCTTCTTGAGTTCTTGAAAACTCGCTTCACATTTGTCGGTTCATTCAAACTTCTTATCTTTCTTCAACAATTGGGTCATCGGTCTTGTGATGCTTAAAAATCCTTCTACGAACTTGCGGTAATATCCCGCTAATCCGAGAAATGCACGGACTTGGGTTTGAGTGGTTGGGGCTTTCCATTCTTCAACATCTCTGATCTTGGTGGGATCGACAGCGACTCCTCCTGCTGACACAATATGTCCTAGGCATCCTACTTCCTTCAACCAGAACTCACATTTGCTAAACTTGGCATACAACTTATGCTCTCTCAGGGTTTCAAGGACTGTTCTCAGGTGTTGCTCATGGTCTTCTTCTGACTTGGAATAGATAAGAATATCATCGATAAAAACAACGACAAACTAATCCAAAAAGTTCATAAAGATCTTATTCATGAGATTCATGAAATAAGTGGGGGCATTGGTTAATCCAAAAGACATGACCATATACTCATACAATCCATATCAGGTGGTAAAGGTGGTCTTTGGAATATCCGTTGCACGAATCTTGAGTTGATGATAACCGGTCCTAAGATCAATCTTAGATAACACTCTAGCACCAGTCAACTGATCAAACAAATCGTCTATCTTGGGCAGTGGGTACTTGTTCTTGATGGTGACGTCATTCAGCTTACGGTAATCTGTGCACAAACGGCTCCCTCCATCCTTCTTGTCAACAAACAAAACAGGCGATCTCCATGGCGATGCACTTGGTTGAATCAAACCTTTTGCTAGCATCACATCTAGTTGTTTCTTCAGCTCGACTAGTTTAGAGGGGTTCATGCTATAGGGTCTCTGAGCTATGGGTCCTGTTCCCGGAATGAGTTCAATAATGAACTCGATATCCCGATCCGGGGGCATACCAGACAATTCATCTGGGAATACGTCGGGGTATTCACATACTACTCTAACTTGGTCTATGGTTGGTAGGGCTAGACTCTTGTTGCACTTGAATTGACGGAGTAGGTTTCAGATATATGCTCTACTGATACTCCAGAGCTACTAGTCATGGTTATGGCTTTCTTGGCACAGTCGATGAATCCTTTATGTTTTTACATCCAATCCATTCCTAGTACTACTTCCAAACCTTTGGTTCCAAGTACTATTAGATTGGCATAAAAATCTATCCCATGGATTCTGATAGGTACAGCCTTGCAATTTTTTCTAGCTTTTGTGGTTGAACCAGGTATTTGAACTATCATGATATGCTTCAAATTTGTTGGGTGAATCTTACTAGTGCATTCAAATGCTTCTGTAACAAACGAGTGCGATGCTCTAGAATCAAACAACACTCTTGCTAATACCGAGTTAACAGAAAACATACCCAACACGACATCTGGCGCTTCCTGGGCTTCTTCAGCATTCATGTGGAACAGATGGCCGTTGCGGTTGAGCGAATTCCCTGGGGAAAATATTCTTCCAGGCTAAACACGGTGCTGCTGCTGAGTTGGGGTATTCACATTTGTGGTGGCTGCAAGCTTCTTGGGACACTCGTTGGAGTAGTGACCCTTGACTCCACACTCAAAGCAAGTAATCTGGGACTTGTCTTTTGCTGCAACAGGCACAACATTGCTTCCAGCCCTTGGGGCAGTGTTCTTGTTGGACTTGGGCGGTGCACGGTTGAAGTTGTTGGAGTTGCAGGGGTTATGTTGTGATTTCCTCCGGACTTCACATTTCCTCCGCTACGGTTGGGGTAGATTTGATGAGACATTGGGGGTCTATTGTTTCTCCGGGCATATCCTGCAGATGGGTTGGGGCGATACTTCTGGGCGATACTTCTGGGCATTGTGGGACCCAATCTGATGCATCATTCTGCGCTTGCGGTTGTCATTGGCTTGGTTTATCTTCCCTTCCATCTGGATGGTAGAGTTGACTAGCTCTTCGAGATCTTCAAAATGGATGTTGATTAACACTGTTTGCATCTCATCATGCAGTCTGTTCAGGAATCTCTTCTTCTTCCTTGCTTCAGTGTTAATCTCATCAGGTGCATACCTAGCGAGGGACAGAAATTTGTCATGGTATTCAACTACCAATCATCCTACCTTACTTCAGCTCTCTAAATTCATCCCTCATTCTAGTGACTAAACCTTGCGGCACATGGGTGCGACTAAACTTGGTCTTGAAAGCTTCCCACGTCATCACTTGACCATGGTTCATGGTATGGGTGCTATTCCACCATGCTCTTGCATCTCCTGCCAGATAGTGGGTGGCAAATAGTACTTGCTCGTTGGCATCAACTCCTGCGACTTCTAGGTTGTTCTCCATGGTTTGTAACCAATCATCTGCATCTAATGGGTCTTCAGACTTGCTAAAGATAGGGGGATTGGTATTCTGAAAGTTTTTGAGCTTGGATCCATGATGATCCTGATTTCCATGGCCTTGATTATTGTGGGCCATTTGAGCGATCTGTTGCAGGGTAGCTAGGTTGGCTTGGTGCTCTGCTCTATTAGCTTCACGATCGGACACTAGCATCTGTAGAATCTGTAGCATCGGGTCCTGCAATGAGCTGCTTCCTCCGGGGTTTCCACGAGTCATCTGAAGATTGAGATAGATAAAGGGGTAAGAGGGAAAGTTCTAAGGTTCATGGTTTTGTTTTCAAAAGCTTTTAGACTTTGAGTTTGACTCTAGTTTGGCAAACTAACAACTTTTCATTCATTCAATCAAAGCACACGATACAAACACACACACACCACAACTTAAAAGCAAAACAGATGGTTTTAAGAGCATTCTGTAAACTAAGATACAGTGGGATCGGTACAACTCATTCCTATGGTAGTGAGCAAGTGCATATACTCATCATCAATGAAGTCGGAGTCATCATCATCAGTGTAGAAGTCCATTGCATCATCCTCCAAGTAGTCATTGTCATCACTGAGGTACGAGTGAAGATCTCCCTGGATGTTCACCTTCTTCCTCTTCTTATTTTGCTGCAAGCTGAGCTTCTTGTTCCTGGATGGTCTTCTCGAGGTCGGCCACCTTCTTGCGAAGACGAGCGATGGTGCGATCCTTCTTCTCGTGTTGACGATGAAGCGATTGGCGATCCTTGACGAGCAGGGCAAAAGTCTGGGCCTTCTGGGCGGCAATGGCAAGGTTATGGTTGGCGTAGGCTCGAGCATTGTCCAGTTCCTTCTGCCTATCATACAGCAGGAAGTCAAGGTTCTCCATTTGGCGCTTCATCTCTGGGTGACTTGGCATCTCCAATGGCAGTCCATAGTAGATCTCCTCGTGGGTGATCATTGAGTTGAGCCCTGAAGAATTCTGGATGCGGGCGCTCCAAATACCCCGACAGTGTATTGAGATCCCTCTCAAAGATCAGTTGGCCTCCATTTCCCAACTGGTAGAACTTGCAATACTGAACTTTCATCTACAAGAATTTAGGATGAGTAAGTTAGTGAGGTGATCAAGTGTGTCAAATTTTATGTAGTAATGTAAAAAAATTGAGGAACGTGATTTTTTTGAAAGAATCAAGGGTAAGAGTGGGAATATATTTTCATAAATACTCACTTCATTTGTTTTCGAAACTAAGTTTCTGTTCGGACGTCCATTCTAACTAGGGTCTCCTATGGTCAACCTGGCTCTGATACCAACTTGTCAACACCCGAATTTTTAATCCTAGATGCATGTTATGCCATACATCGCAATCCCAGGATTACCATTTTTGCGAGACATAACAGATTGGATATCACAGTACATCATCCATTACAACCCATAATAAGGTCTTACACAAATAAAGGATCTCATGATCCAGTCTTAATACAAACAAGCAGCAGAATAATAAGCATAGCGGTGGGCTCCATCTTCAGTGTCACAGGCAATGCTGACGATGGGAGATGATCCTAGTTGTCGTAGCCATCCTGCTGTCCTTCTTCTAGGTAGTCCTCCTCATAGTCTGGCCACGGGAATAGCCAGGGACAAAGCCATGAGTACTCTTTAAGTACTCGCAAACTATCACTAACAAGTAAGGTAGTTCTAGTAGGAATGCTAAACTCCAAGTTTATTTGCAAAAGCTAAATTGAAACCTAAGCTAAGTTCAGAAGTAAAGAAAGCTAATTTAATGTTCTAAAATCACTTAAGTTGGGAACTTTGTTTTCATAGTCACAACCCTATTTTGGTCAAGTCAAAGTCACCATTCATTTCATAAGTCATTTTGAAAACATATGAGGATGGAACAGTATGGCCACTCCAACTGTCCATGACCGCGGACGCGGCTATTCGAATAGTTTGATACTTTGCAGAGGTGGTACCCTTTCACCACAAAATCCGATATATCAGTTAGGGATAACCTTGAATCAATCATACTTAGTATGCGGATAATCAATCATAACCTTTCAATTACACACCCTAGTATAGGCACCTCCCCTATGAGCTTCGCCTCCCAGCCATGGCCATCTGCCATCCTGGGCACTGCATAGGTGGACCACATCAAGAGGTAGCCTCAGCTCAAACCTCTTCCACGAGGGAACCCATACTAATGCATATAAACTTCCATCTAAGCCTTACCCAATTCAGGTATTGTGGTTGTACGGTAAAATTGGAATGGTACCGCATCTGAGCCCAACCATCAGTTTTTATAAAGGGGCTAAGGCTCATGCCTCAACATTTTTATCATCATAAACCATTTGTGTTTATCAACACATGTCAAAACATCTCAATAGAATGACTCATCATTCCAAGGTTTTCATAAGCATTTTCACCAAGTATTCCCATCTAAAGTGGTCAAGTTTTAAGCTTAGCACTAGCCACTAAGGTTAAGAGTGTTCACTAATGAGGGGTGCTAATCTTAAACTCATGCCATAGAATGACATCTAAGTATAACTAGATAGGCCCGGTTTTATACTCTTTATGCTATCTATAAGAAAAAGTAAAGAACTTTGGTAAAGAAAGAAAGTAAAGCTTGCAAGTAAAACTTGGGATGGGCATAAATAAAAATGGTATAACCAAAGCATGCCTAATGCATCTTCCTTAGGTTATCAAGCTTTCAAGGGTTAGCTTGCATTGTTAATGATGGCTTTCCTTGGTTGGGGCAGTGGTTGAAATTCTCCTCGTCTTCTCCGGGGTAGAACTCCTCCTCCTCGTAGACTTGGTCGGTACTATCGTCTATAAATAAATACGGGATACACAATCACCAAACAATACTTAACTAGTCTAATGAGTACACTAAGGCACATACTTGATGATCTAGTACCATCACAATCATCACAAGATTTAAAGAACTAGTTTCATTATTTTATTTGAGAAAAGTAATGTCTACTCATTGAAATTAATTAAGATTTAATATTCTCCAATTAAAATATGGCATCATGTGGACACATGTCATCACCACACATTCTAATACATGGTAATGTGATTTAAAGGGTTGGTCACATTTTATAAAGTTTAAGATTATTATTTAAATGATTTAAAGTGACTAGAAATGCCTATATAGCATTATTTTGGTACTAGTCCAAAGTCACTGCATGCAAACCTAAATAATTTTACATATTCAGACAGATATCATCAAATGTGATTTTTGAGAGTTGGAATCAACTCAAAAACTATCATGGTTGATTTTCGAAAAAAATTTGAATGTAGAAAAGACTCTGTCTTGTTATTTTTGCTATATGTGATCTCTAACTCCAATTGATTTAAATCCAACGGGCTTGGATAGATATTTTAATTATCTTTCTAAATTTTTTTGAATCATGTAATTTGGTTAAGTGAAACTCTCTGAATTGATTTTTGAATCTAGGCATAGAATCTAGTTTAAACCTAAATGGAAAAAATACTAATTTGAATCTTAGGGCCAGCGCGGGAAAATGAATGGGCAGGCCCAGTGGCGCTCCGTGGCGCAGAGGGCTATTGACAGGGGGGTCTTGCTTGTCAGCGACTAATTCTAACCGAAGCGATACGGGGCAATCTCAGTCGTGCGATTAGAACAAGAATCTACGACTGTGGTTCGTCGTCTCCAGCGAACAGCTCTAGCGAGAACGAACCCTAACGCGGCACGGTGGGGGTACGTGGGGGCTCACCTGGGCTCCAGCTAGACTTGGCGACGGGGGCGTTCGAGCTGGTAGACGATGGCGGTTCTAGGAGTGGTCGCGGCAGTTCATGGGACAGCTCCAATTGACAGCGCCTCTTCTCCTCTGCTGCGACTAGCTCCGGGAAAATTCCGACGAACTGCAGCTCGATTGGCTCCGGGGAGAAGTGTGGGGTGGTTAGTGGTGAGAGGGGAGTAATATGGTGTGTAGAGTTTGGACGGAGGAGGCCTCCTTTTATAGCTCGAGGAAGGGGGCAGCACAACATGGTCTAGTTGTGGTGGCGACATGGCTACGGGCTGCTATTGGCATGGCTGTGAGCGGCGGTCGACATAGTGCTCACTGGCGGTCCTCTACGGTTTAAAGGAGCGGCTAGGGCGGTGGCATCTGGTCGGGCGTGGCTCGTGCTCTACGCGGCAGAAGCGGCGTTCGACGCGGTGCACGGTGGATGTGGGTCAAGCGGGGGCGAACGGGCATGTCCGGGCGGTTCTTGGGGTCGTGGCGAAGCAGTGCGCGCGGGACGCAGTCGAGGCGCGGCGTGTGCACGCTTGTCGGGCGCGGTGCCCTGGCGCGTGCTCAGCATGGCGCACACACTCAGGACGTGGTGGTTCTGCGGTGGTCTAGGGCTTGGCAGCGCTTGGGGAAGGGACAGAGGGAGGCGGTAGGGTGTGGCGATCCTCATAGGCGCTGGGTGGTCTGCTGCGACCTGGGCGTGGTCGACCGACTGTGACCATTTTTGGGCGGCGCTCTACTGGTGCAACGGCGAAGGGGGTGGCTGGTCTGCTGCTGCTTGACACTAGGGGGAACAAGGGGAGTAGAATGAGGGCCAAATGTCTAGTGATCAATGCCCAAATAGTGAAGTTAGGCAGATGTTTGTGCTGTGCCTACCAAGTGTTCAACACAATGCCCGCATGAAGTTTAAATTTGAATTTTGGATCCAAACTTTTTGAGTGGTTTTGTATTAAGCTTGAGAGACTATGTTTTCTTGGGATTGCCAAGGTGAACTGGTTTGGTTGGTTTTTTGAGAAATGGTGATCTTAACACATACACTTGATTCCATTTTCAAATGTTATTTGAATTGTCTTGCTAAAGATTTTTGTAAGTTTGTAAAGTGGGCCTTGGTACATCTTTACTTGGTCTAGCAAGGGGTGCAAAGATCTAGAATTGTTTCTATTGGGAATTGACTTCTAGGAATACCTAAAGTGGCCTAGTGGATTAAAATGGTCAAAATGACCATTTGCATTATTTAATCTTATTTGATCTCTTTTTCTTTGGATTTTGTTTGTAAATGGTCTAGATGATGTGGCATTCACCTTTGAACCATTTCATATCATTTAGAACAATCAAACATGGCATTTTCAAACAATCCACACTAATGCCAACACACATGCATTCATTAATCATTTTAATAATAATTTTTTTGTTAACCCTAATTTGGGTGATTTTAACTTTGATAACCTTGATTAAAGTTTTGGGGTGTTACAAATAGGATATTGTCGGAATGAAGAGGATTCGAGGAAAAAGATCTGGATATGGGATACCACAATTATCCCCACTTTGTGATCACAATGGAATTGAGAAATGTCGTGATCATTACGAGTCAAAACCTTATTCCGAAACGTAAGAGAGTACGAACTTCGGGGATGAAGTTTATTTTAAGGGGGAAAGTCTGTAACGCCCCAACATTAGAGCTTAGAAATAAGCTGAGATAAGGTGTGTCTATTGCATTCATGCATAGAATATCCGGATAATTTTCGCGCTTTTAAATAAAACTTGTCAAAGAGATTGAAGCTTCTCTTAACTTGGTGGAACAGAAGTAGATCATCAAGTTGATTGCGATAAGTTTCAATATGACCTTTGCTAAATCCTTATCTTTGGGTAATATTATTTAATCTAAGGGTAGATCAAATGTAATAAAACTAAGTCACAACGCTCTACTTAATAAGGAGTACTTGATCTTCTAGAGATCATTACATGGTATTCCAAACAACAACTCAAGGATGAATAGTTAATCTTCTAAAAATGATATCAAGGTATTACCTACAACAAACCCTGAATACCAAGTTAAGTATATAACTTAAGTAAAGAAACTCTATAACTAAATCTTGAAACACTTGTTGTCATAGTTATTCCTACCATGGGTATCATGGTGGTTCTTAACCATTAACTCTTAACACAAATAGAGTAGAAAGGGAAGTCAAGCTAAGACCATTCATCACATACCTTAGTGTCATGTTAATTGATGATAATCCTATTTAACCAAGTCCTAGTGTCTATTGATCATCAATGTGTGTGATCAATTATTGACCTAGCACATATTGACTTTTAGCTTTAACCTATTATATTGACCTTCCAAAGCCCTAAAGTAAATTAATAAGAGGAAGGAACTAGTTATGGTAGGGTGTGCCATCATCAATGGAATGTGATCTCTGGTGGAGATCAAACCATCTGATGTTGGAGGAGTTAATTCACTTATGAGTTCACTAGGAGAAGTATTTAAACCCAAGAATTAACTAATGCTTGAGGAGCCATGAGAAAGCTAGTTGTGTAGAGTATCAAATAATAATCTTGTTAAGCTAAGAAGGAATAAACTTAAAGTAAGTTTTCTTAACAAGATAATCCTATAGAGAGACTAGTACAAGCCTACTGCTTAGTTGAGTATAGATCTTGATCATACAATTAGAAGCCTAAGCTTAGTTGATCAAATGATGGTGGTCATTATTCACAAGTCACCTGAGAATAGATGACTAGGAGTATACCAAATTAGGTAAAGCCTAGTAAGCTGAATCATCTAGCTTGAACATGAGAAGTCAAGCTAGAGTATGATGAAGTATATAACATGAATATATGGAGTAGTTGGAGAAATAGTAGATTAATCAAGCTAATATAAGAACAAACTTGTATTATGGGAGTAGTACTATACCTATTCTAGAGGATTTTTATCACATGTGATATATAGAGAGAACTATAATCTTGGGAGCCTTGGAAGAAGTTGCAAGATGGAGTTAAGGAAGTTAATAGATGGAGTTAGCAATAGCTACATTGATAGGTGCATCAATGGTAGTTAATTAAGAGGAGTTATATACTAGGACTAATAATGGAGTATTGTTGGAGTGGCATGACCATGTCATCATATGATGATGGATATGGTGGAGTCATATGATTGTCATATGCAGGAAGATGTGATCTTTGTGAATAAGATAAGTGAGAGAGATATAGAGTATATTTAGGAAAGGAATTCCTTATCTAAAGTTAACCTTAGTGAGGTATTAAGGTAAGGATTCTCTAGAAGCCTTAACAAACATTATATCAAACCATGATAGAACCATGTCTACTTCATTATTTAAAACCTTTGAATCAAATGGATAGTGAAATCATTTCCTATTCCTAGGTAACCATTAAACAATGTATCTTGGACAATTAGAGCTTCGAAGAGATAATTAGAGAACCATATGAGTGTTTATAAATGGAAGTCTTGTCCACTTTATTACCTTAAACCTTAATAGAAATCTATACCCATGAACCAACAAGATTGCTCTAGGAATTAATTACAATATCTCACTCTAAGTTGAGGTATCAAATCTACTCATAGATTTAGAAGTAGGGTCCCTTAACCTTGAACCATATCCATATTCATAATAGAATATGAGTCTAATGAACCTTCCTAAAACTCATGGTATTTCTAAGCTCTGCAAATCAAGTAGAATTGGATTTGGTGAAATCACCAATTAGGGAGAACCCTGGGATTCAAATCACCATATTATAAATCCACGATTTAAACCAACATCTAATATGGTTATTAAAAGAGGTTAAAAATATGTATATATATTCCATGCCTATCACTCACCATCATAAATTATTAGCCTCTTAAACCACTACTAATACATTCTTTTAGTGGTAATACAAATCATTTCTATAATATTTTCTTATAGGAAGTAAACCCTAAAACCCTAAGTTATATTTACTTTATTAAATAAAAGAACCCTTCATATATTAACTGTAACATCCCAAAACTTCAATCCAAGCTTATCAAGATCAAATCAACCAAAGATGGGGTTAACAAAAACTTTTCCAAAATTAAAATGAAAGCATTCATATATGTGTGCATTTAAAATAGGAGTTGTTTGAATTGCCATGATTGAGTGATCCAATGCTTGAAAAATGTTTCTTAGGTGATTCAAACATCATCTACATCTTTCCCAAACTTTTCCTAAAGAAATTCAAATCAAAAAGAATTAAAAAGGAGGAATGGTCATTTTGGCCATTTTAATCCACTACACTACTTTGAGTGTTCCTAGCACTCATTTCTTAACAGAAATAATTCTTGATCTTTGTACCCCTTGCTAGTACACAGAATGAGGTACCAAGGCCCACCTTTTGATCTGCTAAAAACATTCTTTTACTTATTTTAAATGGCATTTGAAAATTGAATCCAATGCATATGCATAGATCACCCCTATTTCAAAAGCCATCATTTTGAGCTCCACTTTCAAAACCCTTGCAACCAGAGACTACCTAGCACTAGTGGAGATCACTCAAAAATTTTGAAACCAAAATTAAAAACTTTTTCTCTTTCAGCCATTTCATCAAACACCTAACTAGCAAGATCATTTTGGCCTAACTAATACTGTTTTGGGCTGATTTTGTCTAGCAATTCTGAAGTGCTTTGATCATCTTGTCCCCCCTCAAGCCCACCCAGACCAACCCCAACATCGCCCCTACCCCCTAGCTGCACTGCACCGCCATGCCGAGCCACCTCTCGCTGGCCGACCGTGCACTCACCGCAGTAGCCCTCTCCCGCCTCTCTCTCCATGTCTAGGAGGTAGCCCACACCTCACCGCCCATCTCTGTCACCTGCCCGAGCCAAGCCCTGCCGTGGACCACCGAGGAAATCCCGCGCCTAGTGCCACCGCACCATGCCGGTGCCGCCCCCAGAGCGCGTTCTGTCCCCGCTCGCCCAGACCGCCCCTTGGCCGTAGCCCGCGCCCATCGCTCCGCCACGACCTGGAGAACACCCTAGACACCCCCGCTGGCCGCCCAACGCCTCACAGCCACCGCTCGCCGTGGACACCGCCGCCTCTGCCGCTCAGAGCACCACCTCGCCTAGACCACATGCCACCACCCCTACAGCCGCATTCAATGCCTAGAGCACCGCCAAGGAACCGCACGTTGATCGCCACCCACAGCCATGCCTCTACCCCTCCGTAGCCATGTCGCCACCGTCACTTGCCCATCCCGCTCGGTCTCACCATCGGGCCTATAAAAGGAGCCCTCCCCAGCCTCTTCTCTCCACACCACTCCACTCCCCTCACCTCTCTGAACCTCACCCACCTCTAGCCAGAGCAAGGTGAGCTCTGCATCGCCGGAATTGGAGCCAGAGCAGCCGCGGCAGGAGGAGAAGGGCGTCGCCGATTGCGACCACCCCAAGCTCAGCCGTAACCGCGCCTCGCCTCGCCGTCGTCTTCCACTTCCTTTGCCTGCCTCGCTGACCCCCTGGAGCCATGGTACGTCCCCAGTAGACCCCCACCGAGCCGCTAGGGTTCGAGCTCGCCGGCGACCTGTTCGTCGTCGACGACGACCCTCAGCCGTAGATCTTCCTTCTAATCCTACGGCCCACAGCGCGCGTACCGTTTCGCGTGTTAAGTGCCGCTTACAAGTGGGACCCCTTGTCAGCTGAGCCCCGCGCCGTGGAGCGCCACTGGTCCGGCCCAAGTCTTTTCCCGCGCTAGCCCAACCGTTCAAATTTGGATTTTTCTTTTTAGTTAAATCTAGTTTCTGTCCACAATTTTAAAATTCAATTTTGGGAGTTTGAAAAATCCAAATTGCATGAAACAAATTTTGCCTGAAAGGTATTAAGATGATCTATCCAAGCCCGTTGGATTTAATTCAATTAGAGTTATAGATCTCTCCTAATAAAAATAAGAAGACAGAAGCTTTTGCAACTTGCAACATTTTTATAAAATCAACCAAGTTAGCTTTTGAGTTGATTCCAACTCTCAAAAATCACATTTCATCATATCTATCTAAATATGTAATAATATTAAGGTTTACATGCAGTGACTTTGGACTAGTACCAAAATAATGCTATATAGGCATTTCTAGTCACTTTAAATCATTAAATAATGAACTTAAACCAAAGTAATATTGATCCAACCCTTAATTCTCATTCCCACAGGTTAGGATATGTGGTGATGACATGTGTCAACATGATCCCATATTTTAAGTGGTGAATATTAAATCTTAGTTAATTTTTCAATGAGTAGAAATTACTTTTCTAAAATAAAAAGAATGAAACTATGGAATTAAACTTGTGATGCTTGTGATGATACTAGATCATCAAAGGTGTGTCTTAGAATGCTACTTAGCCTAGTTAAGTATTGTTTGGTTATTATGCACTCCCTGTGTATTTATAGACGATAGTACCGACCAAGCTTTCGAGGAGGAGGAGTTCTACCAAGAAGAAGAAGAAGAAGAAGAAAACTTCAACCACTACACCAACCAAGGCAAGCTACTATTAGCAAGCTAGCACTATCTAAGTGCAAGCCACCATTAACTGTGCAAGCTAACACTTGCAAATTTAGTGCTTAGCAAGTTAGGATCCAACTAGATGGTTTAGCAAAGATGCCTTAAGCATGCCTTGATCACACTCCCTTTTTACTATTAGTACCCCAAGTCTTAGTTACAAGTTTTACTCCCTTAGTTTACACCAAGTTCTTTACTTAGTTTGAAGGTAGCATAAAAAGTATAAAACTTGACCTATTTAGAACCCTTTAGATGTCATTATATGGCATGAGATTGAACCCATCTTTTCCACCTTAGTGAACACTCTTAACTTAGTAGTTAGAGTATATCAAAAACTTGAGTCACTTTAGATGGGAACACTTGGTGAAAATGAATTATGAAAACCTTGGAATGATGAGTCATTCTATTGAGATGTTTTGACATGTGTTGAGAAAACACAAATGGTTGATGATGATGAAAAGGTTGAGGCATGAGCCTTAACCCTTTTATAAAACTGATGGTTGGATTCAAATGCGATACCATTCCAAATTTACCGTACAACCACACTACCTGAATTGGGTAAGGCTTAGCTGGAAATTTATATGCATTAGTATTAGTTCCCTCAAGGGAGAGGTCTGAGCTGAGGCTACCTTTCATGATGTCCACCTATGCAGTGCCCAAGATGACTGATAGTCATGGTTGGGAGGCCATGCTCATAGGAGAGGTGCTTATACTAGGGTGTGTAAAGGGAAGGTTATGTTTGATTATCTGCATACTAAGTATGATGATTCAGGGTTATCCCTGACAGATGTATCGAATCTTGTGGTGAAAGTGTACCACCTCTGCAGAGTGTCAAACTATTCGAATATAGCCGCGTCTGCGATTATGGACAGTTGGAATGGCCATACTGTTTTGTTGTCAGATGTTTTCTAAACAACTTGATACGAATGATGAATCTTGACTTGACCACAACAGGGTTGTGTTTATAACAATAGCTTCCCAACTTAAGTGATTCTAGGACTTTACTTTATCTTTCTTTGTTTCTGAACTCAGCTTAGGTTTCAAACTTAACTTTATAGTTAAACCTAGAGTTAGCACTTTAACTTAGAATTATACTGCTTGTTAGTGGTAGTTTGCGAGTACTTAAAGAGTACTCATGGCTTTTGTCCTTGGCTATTATCATGGCCAGACTATGAAGGAGACTATCAAGATGATGGCCAACAGGACGGCTATGATAACTAGGACCATCTGCCTTCGTCAGCATTGCCTGTGCCCTTGAAGATGGACCCCACCGCTACGCTTATCTTTTATTTCCGCTGCTTGTTGTATTAAGACTAGATCATGAGATCCTTATTTGTGTAAGACCTTATGTATGGTTTGTAATGGATGATGTACTGTGATATCCAATCCGTTATGTCTCGCAAAAATGGTAATCCTGGGATTGCGAGGTATGGCATAACGGGCATCTGGGATTAAAAATCCGGGTGTTGACAATAACATATTTTGTATACACAACAAGAAATGTGGAGGAATGGGTTATAATTAACCTCTATCATATATCAATGTATTACAAAATTTCTGGACATTTTAAAACTCTTGTAGAAATCAAATTGGAAAGGAAATGATAAAATAGAAAAAAGAAATAGAAAAAGAAAGGAAGAATAGACAACAGCCAGCCCGCAACCCAGCAACCTCTACGATGTTTATCGCTCACGAGCAGCAAAAGAAAACTCCCGCTCAGTTGACCATGGCTCATCGCAGCCCAAACTGGCCCATATCCCTTCGCGTCTCTTTCTTTTCTTCTTCCTCGCGTCCGATCTCTGCCGCCTTTTCTCCACCGTCCGTCGAGCCCTAGAGAGGATAAGAACCTGTCGTCAGCCTCGCCGTCGATCTCTGCTGCCTATTCTCCACCGTCCGTCGAGCCCTGGAGAGGATAAGAACCGTCGTGGATGCCTCTGCCTCGTCCCTATCTCTTTGCTCTCCCTAGCAACCTCTCTCTCGCGTATTCCCATTCGACCGATACCCTAGCTCCGGCCAGAGCTCGCTCTCGCCGCCGTTCTACACCTCCCTTGGCCTATCTGAGCGCACCACAGAGCTCACCTATGTCTCCTTGTTAGTCTCCAGCAAGGCTAGCAAGTAGGCGAACCTCGCATCTCACTGGCTGTCGCAACCTCACCGTTGATTATCACTGCTATAGTGATCCTCCGGCCAAATCGACCCCACCAACAGCATCACGGTGAGCCTGCGGTGCTCAGGCACCATTTCAATGTTTTCCTTTTGCCCTAGATCGATCTGTCGCCGTAGCTCACCGTCCGCCACCGCAGGTAATCGTCGCTGCTACTGTTCTGGTGACCAAATCCTAGCAGCGCATGCGTAGACAGCTTCGTCTCGTTGTCCTTGTTCAAACGCACCTCTCCTTATCGCCCCTAGTGCCAGAAGTTGGTGGCGCCACCGTGCGCCGGCGTTCAGCTGCCGTGTTCCGGCGTGCTGACGTCATGGTCCAGTCTAGTGACATCACCCCATACCGAGTCAGCAAGGTTGACCCGGTCAGTGCCCCGGTGGCATCTGACGTGTCTCTGACCCCACCTGTGTGTGACTTAAGTTAGGTTAGGTCCGGGTGTAAAAAGTACTCCTATGATTAAAATTCAATAAGAAATGAATAAACAATATAAATTTAAATATGAATCAATTTCAGGAATTTAGGAAAATGATTAAATCTTAGAAATTGAATGTCTTTTGATTTATAATTCAGAAAAATGTATATAATATATCAAAATGCTCATAAAAATAAAATCTATAATTAGCTTTATTAACAAATATTATTGTGTTAACTATTTAAATAATTATTATTTAATAAAGATTTTATAAGTAATAATACTTTGAAAATTCATATTTTAATATTGGTAAATGAGAAAAATATAAATAATATACCAAAATTCTTAGAAAAATAAATCTACATTTACAAAATTGTTTCATAGATTTGTGGTATCACTTAGATAATTATTATTTTTTATTAAGTATTTATAAAGTGATTAAACTTATAAAAATCATATTTATTATTTAAAAATAACAAAAAAACTTATAATATACCAAAATAATCACAAAAATTAAATCTACACACTAAAAGTATCAACTCTAACTTTTTGAAGTAAAATAAAAGGTAAAGGTTGAATGAAACTAGTTTAAACACTTTTCTTCTATTTTAATTCATTAAAATATATAAATCTTTACTATTGCCTTTAACATTATTTGTTTAAAGTCTAAAAATGTAACAACAAGATCGATTGATGTTTAAATGAAGTTAATATAGGTTTATCTATTTTAAGAAATATTAAAAGTAATCCTTGCATACTTTTTCTAAAATCCCTAATTGATTAATAAACTTGCTTAAGAAATCTTTTAGATACCATGCCCTATTTGAGTGGTATTGTATTTCATGCTACTTATTGTATTTACACATTGTCTCACACATTCAATGGCCTTAATAAGAAGCACAAGTGTGAAGCAAGTATAAAAGTGCAACACATTCTAAAGATATCACCACAAACTTGCAAACCCTAGATCAGATACAATTGTTCCGGGGATTCGCGTTTATCAAACTACATTACATTACTTATGCATAATTGCATATTGCTTATTTAAACATTTGTCCTTACCGGACCAATGATGCTATTTACAGAATTTGGATCTTCTAGTATCTCGAAGACCGTGAGTGCATAATCTTGCAATCATAAAAGGAAAGTTCACAACTTGCTCATGTCCTTTGATTATTTTCTATCAAATGCTTGTAACTCAAATGTGGTCATCACCTGCATTTCAAAAAGGTTAGAAAACATTATTTTCATAATAATATGATTATGGATTATTTACCAAATGGTAATAATCTATTGATACAGTTCCAGTGGTAAAGGAACATAATATCTAGGACTTAACAACCATTGTCGCTAGTGATTCTAGCGCCGTATATTAAGCGTCAACCATCAGACTTGGAATGGGATGGGAAAGTCAGCTGTATCTTTTTTGTTTCGCATGGACGGATGACCTTATCGTGAGGCTGTTGATTTCTCGTGGAGTTCCAGAGAATCCAGCACATGGGTGGGACCCCTTAGTTCCCCACGAGCTAGGTGTCTAGATTATCTGTGCATAGCTGTCTGGGTAAGAGTTCACCATAGCTGATGGTGACCGCCAGACAGAGCTGCTTATAGAGTCTCCGAGAGGCTACCCAAATAGTAACCGTGGTAGTTGTCTCGGGGGATCGTGTCTTCATGCGGGGTCACGGAGAGGGCAGTACTGGCTTGGATCTTAGACTGGGACTAATACCAAGGAAGTGTGGACAAACTTGCGGCTTGGTTGTGCAACAAAGCTAAGGTCTCTTATGGGAAAAGTGACACACCTCTGTAGAGTGTAAGAATTGTGTAACATCCCAAATCTTTAATCAAGGTTATCAAGATCCAAATCATCCAATTTAGGGTTAACAAAAACTTTTTATTATTAAAATAATTAGGAATGCATGTGTGTATTGCATTAATATGGAATTGTTTGGAATTGCCATGTTTGTTTGTTCTAATGGTTGTAGAATGTTTCAAATATGAATTCCACATCATCTAGATCATTACCAAGAAAAATCCAAAGAAAAATAAATCAAATGGAATTAATCAATGCAAATGGTCACTTTTGCCATTTTAATCCACTAGGTCACTTTAGATGTTCCTAGAACTCAAATTCAAATAGAAAAATTTATGGATCTTTGCACCCCTTGCTAGTACAAGTAAAGATCTACCAAGGCCCACTTTGTGATCTTACAAAAGCATTTAAACACTAAATTTAAATGGCATTTGAAAATGGAATCAAGTGTATGTGCATAGATCCCACTATTTCAAAAACCACTGAAATGAGTTCAACTTGACAATCCCAAGTAACCACAGATGCTCAAGATGTGACTAACACCTCCACCAAAAATCTTTTCAAAAATTCAAAACTTTTGTTCTTGCGGCCATTGTGTCAAACACCTTGGGAGCAAAATCAAATCCGCCTAACTGACACTATTTGTGATCAAAGCATTGTCGAGCCATTTGGTTTAATTCTTGTCCCATGGTATCCCCTAGCTCTAGCCAAGCCATCACAAAGCTACCATTCTGCCCCCAGCAGTAGTGCTGCACCACCCTGACGCCATGATCACCGTCCGACCATGCACACGTCGCAGGAGCACACACCGCCCTGTTCCGCCGTTCCAGGGAGGTAGGCGTGATAGCACCACCGCCCTTGGTCCCTTCCCCGAGCCTTGCCAGCCCCTGGACCACCGAGGAACGCTCACACCCACCGCCTCTGCACCGTGCACAGCTCACGCGAGAGCACCGTCCCCGACAGGCCCACACAAGCTGCGCCTTGCCCTCAGCTTGTGTGCGCTGCTTAGTCATAACCCAGCACACCCCCAGACACGCCCATGTCCCACCGTGCGACCAGCAGCCACCGTGAACCGCGTCGAGCACCACCTCTACCGTGCAGAGAGCCAGCCTTGCCCGACAAAACGCCACCGCCCCTAGCGTTGCCTTTACCACGTAGATGATCGCTAGGAGGGAAGCCACCGTCTGCCTACGCCGCCCATGCCTTTATCCCTCTGTATGAACGTCACCGACGAGCTCGTCGTCATGCCGCACGGTCCCCTCGTCGACCTATATAAGGAGCCCTCCCCCAGCCTCCATTGCCACACTCCAACACTACCCTCTCACCACTGATCCTTACCCACCTCTCGCCGGAGCCGCTCGAGCAGTATTTCGTCGGAATTGCGCTGGAGTTCGCCGTAGCAGAGAAGAAAGGGGCCCGTCGATTTCGTCCACCCCAGGAGCCGCCGCGACCACGCATGAGTCCACCGTCGTCTCCATGTTCGATCGCCCCCATCGCCACGTTAGCTGGAGCCCTGGTAAGCCCCCATTGCATCCTCACCGAGCCGCTAGGGTTCTGTCTCGCCAGCGACGCGTCCGTCCTCGACGATGAACCACCACCGTCGATCTAGGTTCTAATGGCACGTCCCACATCGCCTCGTACAGCTTCACGTTAAGTTGTGGCGCAGACATGTGGACCCCCTGTCAGTTGCCAGCCATGCCGTGGAGTGTCAGTGGGCTGGCCCATTTGTGTTCCTGCCTTAAACCGTGGCTTCAAATTTAGATTTTTCGATTTTAACTAAATCTAGTTTCTGTCCACTAGTTTGAAAATCAATTCAGGGAGTTTTACTCCACCAAAATTAATGATTCCAATTTTGTTGGAAAGATAATGAAAATATCTATCCAAACACGTTGGATTTAAATCAATTAGAATTAGAGATCCCAATTAGAAAAAAAAACAAGACAGAGACTTTTCCACATTTAAACATTTTTTAAAAATCAACCATAATAGCTTTTGAGTTGATTCCAACTCTCAAAAATCACATTTGACAATACCTATCTGAATATGTAATAATATTTACGTTTGCATGCAGTGACTTTGGACTAGTACCAAAATAATGCTATATAGGCATTTCTAGTCACTTTAAATCATTAAAAGGATAAACTTAAAATTATTAAAATATGATCAAACATTTAAAGCACATTCCCATGTATTAGAATATGCGGTGATGACATGTGTCCACATGATCCCATATTTTAATTGGAGAATATTAAATCTTAGTTGTTTTCAATGAGTAGAAATTACTTTTCTCAAATAAAGTAAATAAAACTAGTTCATTAAATCTTGTGATGAATGTGATGATACTAGATCATCAATTGTGTGCATGAGTGTACTAAATAGACTAGTTAAGTATTGTTTGGTGATTGTGTATTCCGTATGTATTTATAGACGATAGTACCGACCAAGTCTACAAAGAGGAGGAATTCTACCCCGAGGAAGAAGATGAGAATTTCAACCACTGCACCAACCAAGGCAAGCCATCATTAACAATGCAAGCTAACCCTTGCAAGCTTGATAAACTAAGAAAATGCCTTAAGCATCCTTTGGTTATGCCCTTTGGAGTTATACTCATCCCAAGCTTTACTTACAATTCTTACCTTTTACTTTACTAAAGCTCTCTATCTTTGTTTATAGATAGCATAAAGAGTATAAAACTTGGCCTATCTAGTTAGACTTAGATGTCATTCTATGGCATGAGATTGGGATTAGCATCTCACATTAGTGAACACTCTTAACTTAGTAGTTTAGAGCTAAACCCCAAAACTTGATCACTTTAAATGGGAATACTTGGTGAATATGACTTATGAAAACCTTGGGATGATGAGTCATTCTATTGAGATGTTTTGACATGTGTTGAGAAATACAAATGGTATATGATGATGAAAATGCTGAGGCATGAGCCTTGGCCCTTTTAAAAACTGATGGTTGGGTTCGGATGCGATACCATTCCAATTTTACTGTACAACCACAATACCTAAATTGGGTAAGGCTTAGCTGGCAGATTATATGCATTAGTATGAGTTCCCTCGCAGGAGAGGTTTGAGATGAGGCTACCTCTCAATGTTGTCCACCTATGCAGTGCCCAGGATGGCAGATGGCCTTGGCTGGGAGGCCAAGCTCATAGGAGAGGTGCTTATACTAGGGTGTGTAAAGGAAAGGTTATGTTTGATTATCTGCATACTAAGTATGATGATTCAGGGCTATCCCTGACAGATGTATCGAATTTTGTGGTGAAATTGTACCTCCTCTATAGAGTGTCAAACTATTTGAATAGCCACGTCCGCGGTTATGGACAGTTGGAGTGGCCATACTGTTCCATTGTCAGATGTTTTCAAAATGACTTATGAAATGAATTGTGACATGACTTGACCACAACATGGTCGTGACTATGACAACTAAGTTCCCACTTAGGTGATTTATAACTTTATTTTATCTTTCTTTGTTTCTGAACTCAGCTTAGGTTTCAAACTTAACTTTACAAATAAACTTAGAACTTAGCATTCCTACTAGAACTACCTTACTTGTTAGTGATAGTTTGCGAGTACTTAAAGAGTAGTCATGACTTTGTCCCTGCTATTCCTGTGGCCAGACTATGAGGAGGACTATCCGGAAGAAGGACATCAGGACGGTTACGACAACTAGGATCATCTCCCAATCGCCAGCATTGCCTGTGACACTAAAGATGGAGCCCACCTCTACGCTATTTATTCCGCTACTTGTGTGTATTAAGATAGGATCATGAGATCCTTTATTTGTGTAAGACCTTATTATGGTTTGTAACGGATGATGTACTATGATATCCAATCTGTTATGTCTCGCAAAAATGGTAATCCTGGGATTGTGATGTATGGCATAACAGGCATCTGGGATTAAAAATTCCGGGTGTTAACAAGTTGGTATCAGAGCCATCCTAACCATAGGAGACCCTAGTTAGAATGGACGTCCGAACAAAAACTTAGTTTCAAAACCAAAATGAGTATTTGTGAAAACCTATTCTACTCTTACCCTTGGGATTCTTTCTCTCAAAAAATACATGTTCCTAAAAAATTATTACATTACCACATAAAATTTTGACACACTTGATCACTTCACTAACTTACTCAGCCTAAATTCTTATAGATGGAAGTTCAATACTGCAAGTTCTACCAGTTGGGCAACAGAGGCCAACTGATCTTCGAGAGGGATCTTGATGCACTGTCTGAGTACTTGGAGCACCCACATCCGGAATTATTTGGAGCTCAACTCAATGGTCCCTCAGGAGGAGATTTACAATGTCTAGTAGTTGCCGATCTTCGAGGCAAGATGGAAGCACCACTTTCGGAGAAGATTCACCGTGAGAGAGAACAACTGGCTAGATGGATTAGCCAGGGCAATGCATGAAGCTCTAGCCCATCTTTGCGGACACAATGTCAACTTGATCAAGGGAACTCGCTTTGCTCACTATGCAAGGCGTGATTCTATGGGAATGCCGTTGGAGATGCCAAGTCACCCAGAGATGAGACGCCAAGTGGAGAACCTTGACTTCCTACTTTACGACAAACAAAAGGAATTGGACAATGCTCGAGAGTACGCCAACCACAACCTTGCCATTACCGTCCAGAAGGCCCAGACTTTCTCACTACTCGTCAAGGATCATCAATCACTTCGTCGTCAACGCGCAAAGAAGGATCGCACCATCGACCGTCTTCCCAAGAAGGTGGCCTACCTCGAGAAGAACATCAAGGAGCATGAAGCTCAGCTTGCAGCAAAAGAATAAGAGGAAGAAGGTGAAGACATCCAGGGGGATATTCACTCGTACCTCAGCAATGATGATGACTACCTGGAAGATGATGCCATGGACTTCTACACCGACGATGATGACTCCGACTTCATCAATGATTAGTAGGTGCACTAGAGCACTATCGTAGGAATGAGATGTATCGGTCCCATTGTATCGTAGCTCACAAAATGGTTCTTAAAACCATATGTTTTCCTTTTGTTGTGGTGTGTGTGTGTTTGTATCGTGTGCTTTGCTTGAATGAATGAAAAGAAGTTAGTTTGCAAAACCTGAGTCAAACTCAAAGTTTTAGCTTTGAAACCAAAACCATGAGCCTTAGAACTTTCCCTCTTACCCCATTATATATCTCAATATTCAGATGACTCGTGGAAACCAAGGAGGGAGCAGCTCATTGTAGGACCCAATGCTATAGATTCTGCAGACGCTAATTGCAGACCGCAAAGCTTGTAGGGCAGAGCGCCAAGCCAATCTAGCCACCCTGCAACAGATCGCCTAGATGGCCCACAACAATCAAGGCCATGGAAATTAGGATCATCATGGATCCAAACTCAAAAACTTCCAGAATACCAATCCCCCTATCTTTATCTAGTCTGAAAACCCACTGGATGCTGATGATTGGTTACCGACCATGGAGAATAACCTAGAAGTAGCACGAGTTGACGCAAATGAGTAAGTTCTGTTTGCCACCCACTATCTGGAAGGAGATGAAATAGCATGGTGGAACAACACCCGTACCATGAACCACGGTCAACTGATGACGTGGGAAGCTTTCAAGACTAAGTTTAGCCGCACCCATGTACCGCAAGGTTTAGTCACCAGAATGAGAGATAAATTTAGAGAGCTAAAGCAGGGTAGGATGACTGTAGTAGAGTACCGTGACCGATTTCTGTCTCTCGCTACGTATGCACCTAATGAAATCAACACTAAAGCCAAGAAGAAGGAGAGATTCCCGAATGGATTGCATGATGAGATGAAAACGGTGTTAATCAACATCCGTTTCGATGATCTCGAAGAGCTAGTCAACTCTGCCATCCAGATGGAAGGAAAGATCAACCAAGCCAACGACAATCGCAAGCGTAGAATGATGCACCAGAGTGGATCCAACAGTCACCAGAAGTATCGCCCCAACCCGTCTGCAAGATATGCCCCGCGTAACAATAGACCCCCAATGTCTCGCCCAAGCTATGCCACCATAGCGGAGGAAATGTGAAGTCTAGAGGAAACCACAACAACAACCCCAACAACTCCAACAACTTCAACCATGCACATCCCAAGTCCAACAACAACAACAACAATACTGCCCCAAGAACTGGAAGCAATGCTGTGCCTGTTGCAGCCAAAAACAAGTCTCAGATCACTTGTTTTGAGTGTGCAGTGAAGGGTCACTACTCCAACGAGTGTCCCAAGAAGATTGCCACCACTGCCAATGTGAATGCCCCAGCTCAGCAGCAGTGTCGTGTTCAACCCAGAAGAAGATTCGCCCCAGGGAACCCTCACAACCGCAACGGTCGTCTCATTCCACATGAACGTCGAAGAAGCCCAAGAAGCGCCAGATGTCGTGCTGGGTACGTTTTCTGTTAACTCAGTATTAACAAGAGTATTGTTTGATTCTGGAGCTTCGCACTCGTTTGTTACCGAAGAATTTGCATGCACTAGTAAGATTCACCCAACCAACTTGAAGCATGTTATGATAGTTCAAATACCTAGTTCAACCACCAAAGCTAGAAAATTTTGCAAGGATGTGCCTATCAGAATACATGGGATAGATTTTTATGCCAATATAATAGTACTTGGAACCAAAGGTTTGGAAGTAGTACTAGGAATGGATTGGATGTCGAAACATAAAGGATTGATAGACTGTGCCAAGAAAGCCATCACCATGACTAGTAGCTCTGGAGTATCAGTAGAGCATATATCTGAAACCTTGCCCCGTCAATTCAAGTGCAACAAGAGTTTAGCCCTACCCACCATAGACCAAGTCAGAGTAGTCTGTGAATACCCCGACGTATTCCCAGATGAATTGCCTGCTATGCCCCCAGATCGGGATATTGAGTTCATCATTGAACTAATTCCTAAAACAGGACCCATAGCTTAGAGACCCTACAGCATGAACCCATCAGAGTTAGTAGAGCTGAAGAAGCAATTGGATGCTATGCTTGCGAAAGGTTTGATTCAACCAAGCGCATCGCCATGGAGATCGCCCGTGTTGTTCGTCGACAAGAAAGATGGACGCAACCGTTTGTGCAGAGATTACCGGAAGCTGAATGACGTCACCATCAAGAACAAATACCCTTTGCCCAAGATAGAGGATCTGTTTGATCAGTTGACTGGTGCCAGAGTGTTCTCTAAGATTGATCTTAGGACTGGTTATCACCAACTTAAGATTCGTGCTACGGATATTCCAAAGACCGCCTTTACTACGAGATATAGATTGTATGAGTATACGGTCATGTCTTTTGGATTAACCAATGCTCCTACTTATTTCATGAATCTCATGAATAAGATCTTTATGAATTTCCTGGATAAGTTTGTCGTTGTGTTTATCAACGATATTCTTATCTACTCCAAGTCAAAAGAAGACCATGAGCAACATCTGAGAATCATCCTTGAAACCCTTCGAGAGCATCAGTTGTATGCCAATTTAAGCAAATGTGAGTTTTGGATGAAAGAAGTAGGATTCCTCGGACATATTGGGTCTGCGGAGGAGTCGTTGTTGATCCTGCTAAGATCAAAGATGTCGAAGAATGGGAAGCCCTAGCCACTCAAACCCAAGTCCGTGCATTTCTCGGATTACCGGGATATTACCGCAAGTTCGTTGAGGGATTTTCGAGCATCGCAAGACCCATGACCCAATTGCTGAAGAAGGACAAGAAGTTTGAATGGACCGACAAATGTGAAGCAAGTTTCCAAGAGCTCAAGAAGAGATTGATTTTAGCCCCAATATTGATTATGCCAGATATCAAGAAGCCGTTTGATGTGTATTGTGATGCATCCAAGATTGGTCTCAGATGTGTGTTGATGCAGGAAGGCAAAGTCATAGCATATCTATCTCGACAACTGAAGCAGCATGAGAAGAACTATCCTACCCATGATCTTGAACTAGCATCTGTAGTTTTAGCCTTGAAGACATGGCGTCATTACCTGATGGGTAATTGCTATGAGATTTATTCAGATCACAAGAGCCTGAAGTATATTTTCACTCAGAAGGAGCTGAATATGAGGCAAAGGAGATGGATAGAGTTAATCAAGGATTATGACCTTGACATTCACTATCACCCCGACAAAGCCAATGTGGTAGCGGATGCTCTTAGCAGATTGCCGTGTAGGCTAAACACTATGATCAAGGAGAAGCATCCAAGTTTGCATGAAGAGTTGGAGCAGTTTAGAACTGAACTAGTTAGAAAAGGATTTTTAGCTAGCATTGAACTTCAACCCACTTTGATCAGTCAGATCAAGGAAGCCCAGAAGGGAAATGCAAGTATCGATGGAATCAAGTGTCATATCAGTACAAGAAAGGTACCTGGATTCACCAAAGACGAAGAAGGAGTTTTGTGGTATAAAGAAAGTATCTATGTGCCAGCAGATTCGGAGCTGAAGCAAGTTATCATGCAAGAAGATCATGATACTCTTTATTCTATCCACCCCGGAGGAACAAAGATGTATCAGGATTTGAAGGAGCAATTTTGGTGGCACAAGATGAAGCGAGAAATCGGAACCTACATCGCCAAGTGTGTTATTTGTCAGAGAGTCAAAGCGGAACATTAGAGACCCGCGGGACTGTTGCAACCATTGCAGATTTCGGAATGGAAATGGGATTCCATCAGAATGGACTTTATCACCGGTTTGCCTACTTCTAGTAGGGGAAATGACTCAATCTGGGTCATCATTGATAGACTGACCAAGGTACCCCATTTTATACCTGTTAAGACAACCTACCAGAGTTCGAAGCTAGTAGAGCTGTATATTGCTAGAATTGTTAGTTTGCATGGAACCCCCAAGACCATACTGTTAGATCGAGGAACCCAATTCACCTCGAGATTTTGGCAGAAAGTCCAAGAAGGATTAGGAACCAAGTTGAATTTCAGCACAGCTTATCACCCGCAGACCGATGGACAGATTGAAAGAGTCAACCAGATCTTAGAAGATATGTTGAGAGCGTGTGTGTTAGAGTATGGATCAAAATGGGAAGATTGTCTGCCTTTCGCAGAATTCTCATACAACAACAGTTATCAAGCTAGTTTGCAAATGGCCCCATTTGAGTTCTTATATGGAAGAAAGTGTCGTACCCCTTTGAATTGGTCGCAAGTAGGAGAGAGTCAGATTTTCGGACCCGCTAGAACTACCCGAGGAGATGTCAGCCATCCATCAGGTGTTCCATATCTCGTTACTTCCCAAATGCTTAGAACTGCCGGAGAAGACCGAAGTGTTCAAGAACATCGATCACCGAGCCGTTGATATCAACAAGGATCTGACGTATCGTGAAGTGCCCATCTATATCTTAGAGGAAGCTTACAGAAGCACCAGGACCCGGAGTATCAAATTCCTCAAGATCCAATGGAGCAACCATACCAAAAAAGAAGCCACTTGGGAGCGAGAAGATTACATTAGGACTGAGTTTCCAGATCTCTTTAGTTCCTAGTTTTCCTTCTTAAATCTTGGGACGAGATTTTGTTTAAGGGGGGAGGTTTGTAACATCCCAAATATTTAATCAAGGTTATCTAGATCCAAATCACCCGATTTAGGGTTAACAAAAACTTTTTATTACTAAAATAATTAGGAATGCATGTGTGTGTTGCATTAATATGGAATTGTTTGGAATTGCCATGTTTGTTTGTTCTAATGGTTGTAGAATAATTCAAAGATGAATTCCACATCATCTAGATCATTCCCAAGCAAAATCCAAAGCAAAAGAAATCAAATGGAATTAATAAATGCAAATGGTCACTTTTGCCATTTTAATCCACTAGGTCACTTTAGGTGTTCCTAGAACTCAAATTCAAACACAAACATTTATGGATCTTTGCACCCCTTGCTAGTACAAGTAAAGATCTACCAAGGCCCACTTTGTGATCTTACAAAAACATTTAAACACTAAATTTAAATGGCATTTGAAAATGGAATCAAGTGTATGTGCATGATCCCAGTTTTTCAAAAACCACTCAAATGAGTTCAACTTGACAATCCCAAGTAACCACAGATGCTCAAGCATGTGACTAACACCTCCACCAAAAATCTTTTCAAAATTCAAAACTTTTGTTCTTGCGGCCATTGTGTCGAACACCTTGGGAGTAAAATCAAATCTGCCTAACTAACACTATTTGTGATCAAAGCATTGTCGAGCCATTTGGTTTTATTCTTGTCCCCTGGTCTCTCGTAGATCTTGTCCAGCCGACCATGCACACGACGCAGGGGCATGCACCGCCCTCTTCTGTCGCTCCAGGGAGGTACGCGTGATAGCACCGCCGCCCTTGGTCCCTTCCCCGAGCCTTGCCAGCCCCTGGACCACCGAGGAGCGCTCATGCCCACCGCCTCTGCACCGTGCACAGCTCACGCCAGAGCACCATCCCCGACAGGCCCGTACAAGCCGCACCTTGCCCTCAGCTTGTGTGCGCTGCTCCGTCATAACCCTAGCACACCCCCAGACATGCCCATTTCCCACCGTGCGACCAGCAGCCGCCCTGAACCGCGTCGAGCACCGCCCCTGCCGCGCAGAGAGCCAGCCTCGCCCGACCAAACGCCACCGCCCCTAGCGTTTCCTTTACCATGTAGATGATCGCTAGGAGGCAAGCCACCGTCCGCCTACGCCGCCCATGCCTTTAGCCCTCTGTATCAACGTCATCGACGAGCTCGCGTCGTGCCGCACGGTCCCCTCGTCGACCTATTTAAGGAGCCCTCCCCCAGCCTCCATTGCCACACTCCAATACTCCCCTCTCACCACTGATCCTTCCCCACCTCTCGCTGGAGCCACTTGAGCAGTAGTTCGTCGGAATTGCGCCGGAGTTCGCCGTAGTAGAGAAGAAAGGGGCCCGTCGATTTCGTGCACCCCATGAGCCGCCGCGACCACGCATGAGTCCGCTGTTGTCTCCACGTTCGATCGCCCCATCGCCACGTTAGCTGGAGCCATGGTAAGCCCCCATTGCACCCTCACCGAGCCGCTAGGGTTCCGTCTCGCCGGCAACCAGTTCGTCGTCGACGATGAACCACCACCGTCGATCTAGGTTCTAATCGCACGACCCACATCGCCCCGTATCGCTTCGCGTTAAGTTGTGCCACTGATATGTGGACCCCCCCTATCAGTTGCCAGCCACGCCGTGGAGTGTCACTAGGCCGGCCCATTAGTGTTCCCGCCTTAGCCCACAAATTCAAATTTAGATTTTTCTATTTTAACTAATTCTAGTTTCTGTACACTAGTTTGAAAATCAATTTAGGGAGTTTTATTCCACCAATATTAATGATTCCAATTTTGTTGGAAAGATAATGAAATTATCTATCCATGCCCGTTGGATTTAAATCAATTAGATTTATAGATCTCAATTAGTAAAAATAACAAGATAGAGACTTTTCCACATTGAAACATTTTTCAAAAATCAACCATAATAGCTTTTGAGTTGATTCCAACTCTCAAAAATCACATTTGACAATACCTATCTGAATATGTAATAATATTTAGGTTTGCATGCATTGAATTTGGACTAGTACCAAAATAATGCTATATAGGCATTTCTAGTCACTTTAAATCATTAAAAGGATAAACTTAAAATTATTGAAATATGATCAAACATTTAAATCACATTCCCATGTATTAGAATATGCGGTGATGACATGTGTCCACATGATCCCATATTTTAATTGGAGAATATTAAATCTTAGTTGTTTTCAATGAGTAGAAATTACTTTTCTCAAATAAAGTAAATAAAACTAGTTCATTAAATCTTGTGATGAATGTGATGATACTAGATCATCAATTGTGTGCATGAGTGTACTAAATAGACTAGTTAAGTATTGTTTGGTGATTGTGTATTCCGTATGTATTTATAGACGATAGTACCGACCAAGTCTACAAAGAGGAGGAATTCTACCCCGAGGAAGAAGAGGAGAATTTCAACCACTGCACCAACCAAGGCAAGCCATCATTAACAATGCAAGCTAACCCTTGCAAGCTTGATAAAATAAGAAAATGCCTTAAGCATGCTTTGGTTATGCCCTTTGGAGTTATACTCATCCCAAGCTTTACTTACAAGTCTTACCTTTTACTTTACTAAAGCTCTTTATCTTTGTTTATAGATAGCATAAAGAGTATAAAACTTGGCCTATGTAGTTAGACTTAGATGTCATTCTATGGCATGAGATTGGGATTAGCATCTCACATTAGTGAACACTCTTAACTTAGTAGTTTAGAGCTAAACCCCAAAACTTGATCACTTTAAATGGGAATACTTGGTGAATATGACTTATGAAAACCTTGGGATGATGAGTCATTCTATTGAGATGTTTTGACATGTGTTGAGAAATACAAATGGTATATGATGATGAAAATGTTGAGGCATGAGCCTTGGCCCTTTTAAAAACTGATGGTTGGGTTCGGATGCGATACCATTCCAATTTTACTGTACAACCACAATACCTGAATTGGGTAAGGCTTAGCTGGCAGTTTATAAGTATGAGTTCCCTCGTAGGAGAGGTTTGAGATGAGGCTACCTCTCAATGTTGTCCACCTATGTAGTGCCCAGGATGGCAGATGGCCTTGGCTGGGAGGCCAAGCTCATAGGAGAGGTGCTTATACTAGGGTGTGTAAAGGAAAGGTTATGTTTGATTATCTGAATACTAAGTATGATGATTCAGGGCTATCCCTGACAGATGTATCGAATTTTGTGGTGAAATTGTACCACCTCTGCAAAGTGTCAAACTATTTGAATAGCCGCGTTCGCGGTTATGGACAGTTGGAGTGGCCATACTGTTCCATTGTCAGATTATTTCGAAATGACTTATGAAATGAATTGTGACATGACTTGACCATAACATGGTCGTGACTATGACAACTAAGTTCCCACTTAGGTGATTTGTAACTTTATTTTATCTTTCTTTGTTTCTGAACTTTACAAATAAATCAAACTTAACTTTACAAATAAACTTAGAACTTAGCATTCCTACTAGAACTACCTTACTTGTTAGTGATAGTTTGCGAGTACTTAAAGAGTACTCATGGCTTTGTCCCTGGCTATTCCCGTGGCCAGACTATGAGGAGGACTATCCGGAAGAAGGACAGCAGGATGGCTACGACAACTAGGATCATCTCCCATCATCAGCATTGCCTGTGACACTGAAGATGGAGCCCACCGCTATGCTATTTATTCCGCTACTTGTTTGTATTAAGACTGGATCATGAGATCCTTTATTTGTGTAAGACCTTATTATGGTTTGTAATGGATGATGTACTGTGATATATAATCAGTTATGGCTCGCAAAAATGGTAATCCTGGGATTGCGATGTATGGCATGACAGGCATCTGGGATTAAAAATTCCGGGTGTTGACAAATTGTGACATGTTACTCCCTGTTCCGGGAAGGAGCTGCGAACGTGGCAGGAAATGAACCCCACGAAGGTTCTGGTCAACCTGTGAAGGCTGTCGGAGATAGTTTTCAGAATAAAAGCAACCTTTGAAGAAATGTTTACAAAAACCTGCATTTCCTACGACCTTTGGTCTGTGGCTGTAGAGATAGTGCATCATACACTCCTTTTTAGTGAACTTGCTGAGTACGCTCATACTCAACTGTACCTTCTTAACCCTTGCTAGGTTTTAAGCTGTTGAAGATGACGTCAACATCATTTTCTGCTCAAGAACTATTATCGACAGCTCAAGTTCTTCAATAGAGTCAATGAAGTCAACATATACATCAACCGAAGTGAAGACAACGTTCTTAAGTAGATAGGAGTAGATCCTCTAGCCATAAAACATACTTCTGTAGAGCATTGCAATAGCAGCAATGGCAAGCCTGATAATTTAGATGCTAGTGTTGGTTACTAGATAGTTCTGAGTTATTATTTCTAGTTCCTCTTTGTAAGAAGTTCTTCCTCTCTCTTTAACCTGCAATGTTTTCTGGATCTTTTGTAAAGAGTCGAGTTGTATTCTATGGTCATGTCTTGGACCTGCTGTGTTTCTGTTGTACCACTCTAAGGGATGTAATACTAGTGAATGGAGTTTCATTGGTGTTATGTCAACGACTATAGTGTAGCCGCCCACATGACTTCACCCCTCATCACCGCCGACCATGACGGAAACCTCCTCTAACCTACTGCAGCGCCATCGACGCTTTCTCCTTCAACCATGCCCCGACCTCAGCCTATGCCGCTGCCGCCGCTATGGTCTGGGCTAGAGCACGTCCACTCCTTGTTCCCTCCAAAATACACACAACACACACAAAGAAAGCGAGATTGAAATGCACATCATCCACAATAGCTTGTTAATGGACAAATCAAAATGAATTTTCATATAACCATCATCTATATGGATATTTACCAACAAATCAGGATGAACCACTTAAGGCTTGGGTCTTGAGCCACCACCTCCTTGGCTGCTGCAACCTTCGGTCGATGCTGCTACTTTACTCCTAAAAATTAAAATGAGCCATCAATGGTTATTACACTGAATTCTAATCACAAACACACAAAAATTCTCATCTAGAAGCTTAACAAAAAATATACTACTGGATGCACATCTATTTTCCCTGGGACACGATCAAGGTACCAACAGTTCAGCATTCACGGTTTATCATGTATATTACATGATATAACAGCATAGAAACACCAACAAATATGCACCTGACTCATGTCGACAGCAAAAGATCAACCACGGTTTGCATAGTGCACTCGTATGTTCCTACCATCAAGCAGCTAAAAATAAAACAATTGTCATCATGTAGGAAAGCCGTGTTAGCAAAAGGAAAAGAGCCACACTGAGCTTGCACATTATCCTGCAGCAACTTGACTTGTGCTACATCTATGTACAGATGTATGAAGCACAGTCTATCTCGTCGGTCAACTTCTCCAATACTACAGCTGCTTCAATTTCGAAAGAGAACTTGACGAAGCCATATCCTTTGGATTTGCACGTCAATGATGGCATATATTACTTTCACTGGCACAAATACAGTCACCAATCAGAAGGCAATCTCTGATCAAACAGAAAACACAGATCAATATGATGGATTAGTACATTTGACAACATCGTCTTGCTAAGAGAATGCATCCCTGAGAGAAATCTTATTGGTGTCATAGGACATACCTACAACTCAACATTTAGTTGAACAAATAGTAGGGCATCAAAACTTATAGGCACATATTGTAGACTCGGAGAATTGCTAGGTTTGACAATGTTTGGTGTCATTGGACTGTCACGGAAGTTTCCAGAAACATGTGGAATTACATTTTTTAGGGAACAGGTGGAATTACTAACATATGATAGTGGAGTCTATAAATAGGCCCATACTCTCTAGCCTCATATGGATTGAGGACTCTATAAATAGGCACCATGGATAGGTAGAGGAATAGAGGGCATGACCCAAATAATTCCTACAATCAGGACTTGGGAAGGTCACAAGCAATCACCTTTCACATATACATATCATATGTTAAGAAGTAATACAACTAATCACAAATATTAAGTTATAAAAATGTTTAAACAAACTGATATACTGTCATTGCAAGGTTCCCACTACTTGGAACAATATTATTCAAGTATCACAATGTCAGTGACATATAATATGACTCATTTACATCCATTTGAACTTGTTCTAGGAACACTTCCCTGATGAGATGTAATTTGTAGACAAATTGACAACTTAGCTGCCACAGTAAGTGGTAAAGCAGAAAGGAGAATGCAATAGAGGAACATGGAAATGCTCGATCATCTGACTCTTTTATCTCAAATATGATGGTCACATAAGGGAAGAACCCCTGACGGTGCATACTTGGAGGTGCTGAAACTTATGCGGTAGAAACCAGGAGTAACACCAAACACGTGACATGCACCAAAATCACAAACCATGACACCAATTACATGCACTCGATCTGTTGAACAATGAAGACTCCAGGGAATCTAAAATTTGTTGGGAAGGAGGAGAACGACCTACATGTGAGGGTGAAGGTCCCCGTGGACGCAGGAAGCCAGGGAGCAGAAGAGGGAGCTCATGCGAAGGCGGATGATCATGAGAGAAGGACCGAGCGCTTCTTCCCACCGCAGCCGGCCTCCTCCACCCCCTCCTCCCGTGCCACCGGTGACTATATCATTGACAACCACAATCCATGATTTGTCCCTTCAAGTCGTTGTTGTAAAATTAATATCCTACAACCACATGAACCAAACAACCTTCTGCAATTACCGTAAAAATCATCAGTGCTTACCCTGCGAGGAGGCAGTGATCCCTGCCGTGAAGACCAGGTGGCAGCCACCGACCCACACCCTGTGTGGAGGCGGCGGCGCCCATGTTTGAGGCCCATCCCTATGACAAAGTGGGCGAATAGGGAGGGGAGGGTTGTTTGCCAGAGACAAGAGGCCGACATGAGTCTGGTGGTTTCCCGCAAACGACGGAGTAAGTGAGGTCGGGGAGGGTGCGCTCGGGGATATTCGCTGGCATCAGAGTCCAATGCTAGGGGAAAAGGGGCACATGGAGGTGGGTGGATATGGCAGTTGGCAAAGTCGAGCACGAAAGCAACCTCGATCTTAAGGTGTTTGGCCCTGATCTCCTCGAAGGCGGCAGTGAGGTAGAAGGAGATGGCGTGGTTGATGTCGTCAGTGGTTCCGGTGACGGCCTAGGGCCCGTAGCGGTGGTGTAGGATCTAGGTTTCGGTCCAAAGTAGAGTCACAAGGCAACACGGGAAAAAGGTCCACACGCAGAGAGCGCAAACAGCAGCGCGCACCCAAGTGGCCTGAGAAGCGTCCCTTTTGCTCAAGCTTAAGCAATTAAATAATACATATATCGTGTGTATACAATAGTGAAATTATTACTACTAACTTAGAAATATTTAATACAAATTAAATGAACCCATAGCAACGCACATCGATCGGATTAATTAGGTCTCTAGCCTACTCCTAGCTCTCGGTGCAGCGACAATGAATAGGAGAAGACGACGGTAGAGGTAACGATGGTTGGCTCTCGCCAGCAGTCCACTATGACCACATTCCGTTGGAGCCCGCCGGCGTCCAAGTGCCAGAAAGTGGCCGAGGAAAACTGATGTAGCCCGACCTACGGTCGTTACCACATCAAGGTCTCTAACTTATGCCAAGTCGTCATGGACTCCAAAGGTGAATCCGTTCCTCTATGCGAGCCCACTTCCTACCCTTTTGGAATGGTATACTACTTCATACTCCGTCCCATATTCATGATAGGTTCACACCGACAAGTATGGAGGCAATGGAGGAAGCCCAGAGCATCAAGCCCGACAAGACGGACGCATGGAAGAGGACATGGCGGAAGACACATGCTAGCGGTACTACCGCTCCCGTCAGCGGTACTACCGCGCCCTGGTACTATCGCACAACATGACCGGTACTACCAGCCAATACTGAAGCCAGCGCCATCGCCTCTAGACGACCCGGTACCAGCTTGTGGTACTACCGCCCCCAAGCGGTACTATCGGTCAACAAGTCCGGTAGTACCGGTCATGACAGTGCCTGCGTGCACAGCAGTTGGGCCACAGCTCATGTATCCCCCTTATTATGGTGCAACCCTAGTATTATGCCCAAACTACCCGTATGTAAGTGGCTGGCCTATAAATAGAGCCCCTACCCCTCATGTATCCCTTAGGCATAGATGATAGACTAAAGAAAAACCCCTTTGTGGAATCTCTAGTTTTGCCTCATCCCCTTCTACCAAAGCAGATCGACTATCGTCACCACCTCGTTAGAGTTTGCATCATGCCTCCCTCATTGTACAAGGCCTTGGTATCGGTGTCCCTTTGAAGGAAATATGCCTTGGGAGGCAATAATAAAGTTGTTATTATGTATTCCTTGTATATGATAGATGCTTATTTTGCATGTAATTGTATTGATAGGAAACGTCAATACATATGTGTTTAATAAACAAAAAGCGTTCCTAGTTATGCCTCTCTTATAGACTAGCTTGTTGATTAACAAGATGATCAAGGTTTCCTGATCATGGACATTGGATGTTGTTAATAACAAGGTCACAACATTTGTGAAATGATGTGATCAACATTCATCCGAAGTATAGCATTACGATCAAGTCATTATGTTTATATTGCTATAACATCATACGAAGTAGTCTTAATCCTTAGACCATGAGATCATGTTAATTGCTAACACCGAAAGAGTAACTTGATAACATCAAACGTCACACCATAACAGGGTGACTATAAAGGTGTGTTCAGTGCTATGAAGGTGTTATGTTGAGGCTCATGGATCAAGATTGGAATTTGTCAATCCCGATGACAGATAGATATACTCTGGGACCTCTCGGTGATATCACATTAAGATAGCTTGCAAGCAAGTGATGTGATCACTAGAATGTCATATCACGGGAACGAGAAAAGAGTGCATGCCGGTAACAAGGTCAAACTAGGTATTTGGATACCGATGATCGAATCTCGGACATGTATTATATCATGAGACAAAGGGATTAAATTGCTAGCGTTAAAGGTTCTCACGATCACAGAAGTCATCGTTGAATGTGCAGGAGTCAGTATGGATCTCCATGTCCCGCTTCTGATTATTGATCTGAGAGGAGTCGCAATCATGTCTGCATTATTCGCTAACCATAGTGTGACACACTTAAGGGTTGTCAGACACCATATAGGAGCACATATGTGCCAGACAAAAGGTTTGCAAAGCGCAGGAAATGTTTTGATAGAAACAGGAATTGTTTCGATAGAAACCGGAATTGTTTCAGGTGAAATTGTAGAAAGTGGTTCTGCATGTGATATTGAAATGTTGCAAGAGGTTTTATGTGAATGTTTGTTAATTAAAGTAATTAACAAAATTCTGAATAAAATAAATAAAAGAGTTTTATTAAATTGAGAGTTGCATTTAATTTAGTGGAAATTAAATACATGTGAGTGGGATTTTGGGTGGAGGCCATGTTTATGTGAGTGGAGGTTCACCACATGAATGAAGGAGGGGAGGAGTCCCCCCCCTGATGCGCCGGCTATTTGAGGGGAGGGGTCTCCCTTCCTCCTATATAAAGCCCCCTCTCCCCTCTCACAAAGCACACCTCCTCGTGAAGGATCTCTCTCCGCCTCTAGATATTTCCCCATGGTCTCGGATTAGCGAGATACATGTTCCCGGTGGCCTTACGTCTGGAAGGAGTTGTTGCTTCCGCTGATTCGCTGGAGCGAGGAGGTGGAGGTTGTCCGGTGGCTTGGATGTGTGTGCGAGGATGGATGCGCTGCTGATTTGCGGCACTCGGACTTCCACACGATCTTGAGATCGGCAAGCGTACGACTACATCAACCACGAGTTCCTACTCGTTAAAAAACGCGTTGTCTTCGAGGGTAAGTTCTCCATGGATGTATGTCCACCCGTTGCTCTGTATCTAGTAGATAGATCTTGGCGTATAGTTCTCATCGTAGGAATTTTTTTGTTTTCTATGCTGCGGACCCAACAGTGGTATCAGAGCCAGGTTTATGCGTAGGTGCTTTGCACGGGTAGTACACATATGTTTATATGTGGGCGATGATGATCATGTTATTGCATCTTCTATGTATTTTGGATATTGGTGGCATAGTGGGATGAAGCGGCCCGGACCAACCTTACATGTCATCGTACATGAGACCGGTTCCACGACTGACATGCAACTAGTTTTGCATAAGTGGCTAGCGGGTGTCTGTCTCTCCTACTATAGTCAATATATGATTTACAACGAGTTGCTAATAACTTGGTTATCCTCGTTTTGGTTCATGTTCGTAGGTAAGAACGGTTCTATCTCCGAAAGCCCTAAGCCACGTAAAACTTGCAATTGATAAATTAGAGGCATCTAGTTTAGATCGTTGTTGGGCTAGTGTCTTGATATGGTATTGTTGTAAGTAGATGTATGATAGATACTCTTACAACTCACTTAACATGTAAGTTCCATCGACCTTGGCCTTACACACAAAGGAATGATAGAGATCATACCACGATGCAAATGATAGAGATCAAATGCATGGACCATATCATCTCACTTCACACATTAGATGTTAGCATCTTATATTGCTAGTTTGGCGCTTTTGGTAGCATTATAAGATGATCCCTCATTTAGATATCAAGATAAAATGTGTTCTTCCTTAAGTATGCACCGTTTTGTGGATCGTGTTTTGAGGCATCACGTGATGATCGAGTGTTTTCGACTCTATGCTTTCATACAACGGGTGTAAGACAGTTTTACACACGCAAATACTAAGGTTCTTACTTGGCGAGCCTAGCATGTACAGACATGGTCTCAGAACACAGACCGAAAGTTTAAGCATGAGTCATATAGTTGATATGATGCCCATATAGATGCTCGCCTTTGAAGCTACACTGACTCACATGATGATCGGACTTGCTATAGTGGATTTGGTTCATGTAATCACCAAAAGGACACGAGGGATGTCGTTTTTGAGTGGGAGTTCATTAGTAATTTGGATTAGTTGAACTCAATCTATCATAAACTTAGTCTAAATATACTTTACAAATTCTGTTGTAGATGGCACCACCTGCTTTTAATTTCAATGTGTTCATGGAGAAAGAGAAGCTTGCTGTGAATGGTAGCAATTTCACCAACTGGGCTATGAATTTGAGGATTCTCCTCACTGCTGCACAAAAGCAATATGTGCTAGAGGCACCGCTAGGCCCCCCACCAGTTCCTGATGCCCCTGACGAGGAAAAGAACGTCTATATAACTCGTCAGGAGGACCACAACTTAGTTCATTGCGACATACTGTATGGGCTAGAGCCAGAACTTCGAAAGCGTTTCGAAAATGGCAATGCCTTTGATACCATGGGAGAATTGAAAATGATTTTCGATACCCATGTTGCCGTACAGAGTTATAATGCTTCTGAAAAGTTCTTTAGCTGCATGATGGAGGAGAATGGCTCTGTTAGTGAGCACGTACTCAAAATGTCTGGGTACGCCGATAAGCTTGTGTCCTTGGGAATAACGATTCCCATTGACTTAGGCATACATCGTGTTCTCCAATCTCTGCCACCTAGCTACAAGAGCTTCGTGATGAACTATAATATGCAGGGCATGAAGAAGTCTCTTCCCAAGCTTCTGTCAATGCTTAAGACTGCAGAAGTGGAGATTAGGAAAGAACATCAAGTGTTGATGATCAATAAGACCACCGGTTTCAAGAAGGACAAGAAAGGCAAGCAAAAGGGAAAGAAGGGCGGAAAATCTATTGCCGCACCTGAAAAGAAACCCTGGGCTGGCCCTAAGTCTGATACCGAGTGCTACTATTGCAAGGGGACTGGCCATTGAAGCGCAACTATCCCAAGTATTTGGCGGACAAGAAGGTCGGCAAGGCTAACAAAGGTATATGTGATATACATGGTATTGATGTGTACTTGACTAGTACTCGCAGTAGCACCTGGGTATTTGATACGGGATCGGTTTCTAATATATGTAACTCGGTTTAGGGGTTGCGGAACAAGCGACAACTAGCAAGGGATGAGGTCACGATGCGGGTCGGCAATGGATCAAGAGTTGATGTGATCGCCGTCAGAATGCTGCCTCTCCATATGCCGTCAGGATTAGTTATAAACCTAACTAATTGTTATTTGGTGCCTGCACTGAGCATGAACATTGTATCTGGATCGTGTTTGATGCAAAGTGGTTATTCGTTTAAGTCTGAAAACAATGGTTGTTCAATTTATATGAATAATATCTTTTATGGTCATGCACCTGTGTTGAATGGTTTATTTCTGTTGGATCTCGATAGTAGTATTACGCATATTCATAATGTTGATGCTAAAAGGATTAAGCTTGATAATGATATATCTGCATATATGTGGCATGGCCGTCTAGGTCATATTAGCGTTAAACGCATGAAACTCCATTCTGATGGACTTTTGGAATCACTTGATTTTGAATCATTTGATACATGTGAGCCATGCCTTATGGGCAAGATGACTAGAACGCCATTTTCCGGTTCAATGGAATGGGCGATAGATTTATTGGAAATCATACATACTGATGTGTGTGGACCAATGAGTGTGTCGGCGCGAGGTGGATATCATTATCTTGTTACTTTCATGGATGATTTGAGTAGATACGGGTATATCTATTTAATGAAACATAAGTCTGAAACCTTTGAAAAGCTCAAAGAATTTCAGATGAAGTTGAAAATCATTGTAACAGAAAGATCAAATTTCTGCGGTCCGACCGTGGAGGAGAGTATCTTACTTACGAGTTTAGCACACATATGAAAGACTATGGAATAGTTTCACAACTCACACCTGCCGGAACACCACAACGTAATGGTGTGTCGGAACGTCGTAATCGTACTTTATTGGATATGGTTTGATCTATGATGTCTCTGACTAACTTTCCACTGTCATTTTGGGGTTATGCACTGGAAACCACTACATTCACTTTAAATAGGGCACCATCTAAATCCGTTGAAAATACACCGTATGAGTTATGGTTTGGAAACAAACCTAAGCTGTCATTTCTTAAAGTTTGGGGATGCGATGTTTATGTGAAGAAACTTCAACCGTATAAACTTGAACCCAAAGCGGAAAAATGCATCTTCATAAGATACCCTAAGGAAACGATTGGGTATACCTTCTATCACAGATCTGAGGGCAAGGTCTTTGTTGCCAAGAATGGATCCTTTCTTGAGAAGGAGTTTCTCGCGAAAGGTGTGCGTAGTCGAAAGGTAGAACTCAAAGAGGTTACTGAACCTTCTCTTCATGAAATGGCGAGTAGCGCATCACCGGAAGTTGTTTCGGAGTTGACTTCACCTAATGAGGAGAGAGCTAATGATATTGATCATGAAAGTCCGAAAGAGGACACTACCACACCTCGCAGGTCAAGAAGGACACGTGCAGCTCCTGAACTGTACGGCAATCCTGTTATGAATTTCATGATTGATGAAATAGATGACCCTGCGACATATGAAGAAGCGATGATGAGCCCTGATTCCAACAAATGGCTAGAAGCCATGAAATCCGAGATGGAATCCATGTACGAAAACCAGGTTTGGACCTTGGTGGACTTACCTCACGATCGAAAGGCCGTTGAGAATAAATGGATTTTCAAAAGAAAAACTGATGATGATGGTAATGTAACCATCTATAAGGCTCGACTTGTCGCAAAGGGGTTTCGACAAATTCAAGGAGTTGACTACAATGAGACATTCTCTCCCGTAGCGATGCTTAAGTCGGTTAGGATTATGTTAGCAATTGCTGCATATTTTGATTATGAAATATGGCAGATGGATGTCAAAACTGCGTTCCTCAATGGTAATATTGAAGAAGAGTTGTATATGATACAACCTAAGGGTTTTATCGATCCTAAGGATGCTGATAAGGTATGCAAGCTTCAGCGATCCATCTATGGAATGAAGCAAGCATCCCGGAGTTGGGATCTCCGCTTTGATGAGGTGATCAAAGAGTTTGGATTTGTCCAAACTTATGGAGAGGCTTGTATTTACAAGAAAGTGAGTGGGAGCAATGTGGAATTTCTAATATTATATGTCGATGACATATTATTGATTGGAAATGATATAGATCTTTTAAACAATGTTAAAAGTTATCTAAACAGCAAATTTTCGATGAAGAACCTTGGTGAAGCTTCATATATATTAGGCATTAAAATCTATAGAGATAGATCAAGACGCCTAATTGGGATCGTAGAGTACATACCTTGATAAGATATTAAAGAAGTTTAATATGGATGGAAGTAAGAAGGGGTTCTTACCTATGTTGCAAGGCAAGACATTGAGTAAGACTCAAAGTCCGGCTATGGCGGAAGAAAGAGAGATAATGGATAAGATCCCCTATGCCTCAGCCATAGGCTCTATAATGTACGCCATGCTATGTACAAGACCGGATGTGGCACATGCTATTAGTTTGACTAGTAGGTACCAATCTGATCCAGGTTCGGAACACTGGATACCTTGATAAGAATATCGTTAAGTACTTGAGAAGAACTAGGGATATGTTTCTTGTATACGGAGGTGAAGAAGAGCTAGTCACTAAGTGTTATGTCGATGCTAGCTTTGACACTGATCCGGATGATTCTAAGTCTCAATCCGGATACGTATTTCTCTTGAATGGAGCAGAAGTTAGTTGGAGGAGTTCCAAACAACCTGTGGTGGCTGGATCAACGACGGAGGCGGAATATGTTGCTGCTTCAGAAGCGGCGCAGGAAGCGGTTTGGATGAAAGAGTTCATAACGGAACTAGGTGTGGTTCCTAGTGCGTTGGACCCAATGGTGATGTATTGTGACAACAATGGAGCCATAGCCAACGCCAAGGAACAAAGGTCTCACAAGAATTCCAAGCATATTAAGCGTCGGTTTCACTCCATCCGCGAGCATGTCAAGGATGGAGATATAAAGATTTGTAAAGTGCACATGGACCTGAATGTAGCAGATCCGTTGACTAAAGTTCTCCCTAGGGCAAAACATGATCAACACCAGAACTCCATGGGTGTTAGATTTATCACTATGTAAACTAGATTATTGTCTCTAGTGCAAGTGGGAGACTGAAGGAAATATGCCCCGAGAGGCAATAATAAAGTTGTTATTATGTATTCCTTGTATATGATAGATGTTTAATTTGCATGCTATAATTGTATTGATAGGAAACGTCAATACATGTGTGTTTAATAAACAAAAAGGGTTCATAGTTATGCCTCTCTTATAGACTAGCTTGTTGATTAACAATATGATCAAGGTTTCCTGATCATGGACATTGGATGTTGTTAATAACAAGGTCACAGCATTTGTGAAATGATGTGATGAACATTCATCCGAAGTATAGCATTACGATCAAGTCATTATGTTTATATTGCTATAACATTATACGAAGTAGTCTTAGTCCTTAGACCATGAGATCATGTTAAATGCTAACACCGGAAGAGTATTTTGATAACATCAAACGTCACACCATAACAGGGTGACTATAAAGGTGTGTTCAGTGCTATGAAGGTGTTATGTTGAGGCTCATGGATCAAGAGTGAAATTTGTCAATCCCGATGAAGGATAGATATACTTTGGGCCCTCTCGGTGATATCACATTAAGATAGCTTGCAAGCAAGTGATGTGATCACTAGAATGTCATATCACAGGAACGAGAAAAGAGTGCATATCGGTAACAAGGTCAAACTAGGTATTTGGATACCAATGATCGAATCTCGGACATGTATTATATCATGAGACAAAGGGATTAAATTGCTAGCATTAAAGGTTCTCACGATCATAGAAGTCATCGTTGAATGTGCAGTAGTCGGTATGGATCTCTAGGTCGTGCTTCTGATTATTGATCTGCGAGGAGTCTCAATCATGTCTGCATTATTCGCGAACCGTAGGGTGACACACTTAAGGGTTGCTGGACACCATTTAGGAGCACATATGTTCTAGACAAAAGGTTTGCAAAGCGCAGGAAATGTTTCGATAGAAACCGGAATTGTTTCAGGTGAAATTGCAGAAAGTGGTTCTACATGTGATATTGAAATGTTGCAAGGGGTTTTATGTGAATATTTGTTAATTAAAGTAATTAACAAAATTCTGAATAAAATAAATAAAAGAGTTTTATTAAATTGAGAGTTGCATTTAATTTGGTGGAAATTAAATACATGTGAGTGGGATTTTGGGTGGAGGCCATGTTTATGTGAGTGGAGGTTCACCACATGAATGAAGGAGGGGAGGAGTCCCCCCTCATGCGCCGGCTATGGGAGGGGAGGGGTCTCCCTCCCTCCTATATAAAGGCCCCCTCTCCCCTCTCACAAAGCACACCTCCTCGTGAAGGATCTCTCTCCGCCTCTAGATATTTCCCCATGGTCTCGGATTAGCAAGATACATGTTCCCGGTGGCCTTGCGTCTGGAAGGAGTTGCTGCTTCCGCTGATTCGCTGGAGCGAGGAGGTGGAGGTTGTCCGGTGGCTTGGATATGTGTGCGAGGACGGATGCGCTGCTGATTTGCGGCGCTCAGACTTCCACACGATCTTGAGATCGGCAAGCGTACGACTACATCAACCATGAGTTCCTACTCGTTAACAAAACTCGTTGTCTTCGTGGGTAAGTTCTCCATGGATGTATGTCCACCCGTTGCTCTGTATCTAGTAGATAGATCTTGGCGTATAGTTCTCATCGTAGGAAATTTTTTGTTTTCTATGCTGCGGACCCAACACCCTTTGCCAAGACGCAAGACCCTCTCCAAGGTGTTCTTCCCTCTCGGTGTGGGATCGAGGGAGCACGTTGACCGATCTTTTCTTGCGAGGATTCTATCAGACCGGTGGCCACCGATGGGAGCAATCAGCCTTGTATCGTGTGAGTTTTGCATGTGTTCATCGTGTTGGTCGCGAGGTGTGCGTCCGCTTTCGCTACCTTCTCCCTTTCCCCTCGCTTTCCCATCGATTTGACCACGAGATCCGTGAAAATCGGGCCACCCATGGGGTTACCCCATAACATCTGGTATCAGCAGCTTTTGGTTGCCATGGATTTCTTATCGATTTGGTCTTCTCCCCATAAATTCAAAAATTCCACCAAAAATAGCCCCAATACGTGTTTTGGATCGATCTTTGATTTGAGTCTGTTTTGGTAGGTTTTGATCCATGGATTACTTGCTAAACTTGTTGATCTACCTTCCCCTGCGTTCCCATGGCCTAATTCCATCATTTGCCCCTTCGACTTGTTGTTTTTCTTGAAGATTTTCCGCCCAAATCGCCCCAAAATCGTGAAAACGCGTTAAAACTGGGTGTTTCTGCGACATCCGGTACTACCGGAGTCAAAACCCGGTACTACCGCACATCCCCGGTACCTAAACGGTACTACCGGGCCTCCGGAAGACCGGTACTACCGCTCAGAAACCCGGTACTACCGCCCGGTACAGAGAAAAAACAACAGAATTCCCAGATTTCAGCCTCTCATCATTTTGAGCATAACTTTTGTATACGAATTCGGATTTTGGTGTTCTTTAGCTCGTTTCAAAGAGGAGAAGGAGCTCTACATCATCATCTAAGTGGTTCAGGATATCTACTCCATCCAAATTCCGTGAGCAAGGCAGAATCCACCAATAAAGGGTAAAGATCGGCAACGAAAGGTATATACATTCCGCGACTTCTCCCCACTTGCATTACGTTGTGAGCTACACTATCTTTGCGATCAACAAACACCTATTGAGACTAGTTTATCCTATGATTTCTTGGGCTATGCACATTTTATACCTTGTATAATTCCGAGCAAAAGTTGTGAGCGCGCTATCTCATATAGTTATCTTGTATAGTGGTTGGCAAAAGGAAAAGGCAAGTGAAAAAAAATATAGAAAAAAACAAGTGCCTCATAGAATAGGAAGCGCAAGCTCGATGAACATCATATAGGTGGTACTTATTATGCATAACTTGTAGCCCACCAATTTTATTGCAATCGAACTTGTGTGTCTCCTTGTACTTGTGCGACACGAGCTTATAGTTTTCGCTAGGTAATCATTTGGTTCTTAGCTCACTTTATCCGCCGCACAAGTCCCATTTATCCCATCGTGTGTGTTTCCTTGTACATAATTCCTATCTTGGGGATTGACTTGTTTTGCTTTGTGATCATCGTGGTTCTTTACTTGCCATTACTATATCTTGATTTCGGATTGTTCTTGGACACGCCACCTTCCATACCTATCCACCATAAGCTTTGTGTGTGTGTGTTTTTAGTGGTTAGTTGGTTTTGGTGTTCCGCATGAACTTCACTTTGGTTGGTTTTGATTGCTCTCAAGTGTTTCCACTTGCACGATACTATCTTCTAAGGTAAAGTAAGGTTTGATGTTGCATCCCTAACCTCCTACCACTTCCATATACACCACTTGGTCTTGTGAATCATGTCTAGCGACTCCGGAACCAAGGATGATATCTATGAAGAATCCACGATGAGCCACCGTGCATATGCCACCACAAGCATGGATTACATGATGGAGCACTACACCGACAATGGCTCCACATGCTTGGGTGATATGGAGTTCTACAACAACAATAACTCCCCAAGCATGGACAACTTCACGAACGACAACGACAAGCTCCACAAGTTGCATCAACCAAGAGGGAACCTCCACCTCGAGAGCGCCAAGGTCCACCATCAAATGGACAAGTTCGAAAGCTCCCTCAACAACTTCAAGAGCGACATGGACAACAACTTCGCTAAAACCATGAGCATGATGGCCAAGACTAATGATGCTTTACGCTCATTACAACGCCTGACCAAGAAGAGTGCCAAGGAAAAGGAGAATTGTCGTGAGCGTCATGTGGATGACCAAGTGCGCCATATACATCAACCTTTGGCAAGGCACGCCAATGACCTCCGTCGACACCATCATAAGGCGCCTTCAACTACTCGTGCCACCACCAAAACAGCACCAAGAGCAAGCTCTCCTCCATGCCATCAAGCTTCACGCCGAGAGTCTAGACTTCAAGATGGAGAAAGCCATGGACACATATGTGATGAAGTCGATTCGAGCACCGCTCTTGACAACAACATGAGCCTACTTCCACCACTACTTCAAGACAGGGACAAGGTCGAGAATGGTGAGCATGGGACTTTCCCTTCACCAAAGGAGGCGCATGGAGTTGAGCACACCGCACATATCCCTACACGCTTGAGTGATGATGTGGTACCAATCCCATGTGAGTATGAGAGCCACTTGGCCCACTTGAGTGAAAGCAAGAGTGCGATGAGTGACTCCACCATATGTGAGATTGAGTGCTTCCACTTTGAGGGCATGAGTGATACACCGAGTGAGTTGAGAGTGGTAGTTGATAGGTCATGTGAGACCATTTTGATTTCTAACAACTTACCCTCTACCTCTAGTGTGTTTTCTCATGATGTGCTAGGTTCCATGGATCGAGAAGTGCTAAGCTTGGAGATGATAATGCCTCCGACCAAGAATATGAACATGGTGGATGAAGATGATGCCATCCACATACATGATGAAGAAGTCACCCACATGGAGGCCAACACTACCACAACACCCACTTCATATGAGAGGTATGAACAAGGCAAGAATACGGGTGTTGATGATGCCATGATCCCACTAGTGGACATGATGACTTGTGATGATTGGCATGCTATGGATGATGTTTGTGATATCACATATGATTCTATGATTATTCTATGTGCTACTTTGCCTTTGATTAATGTTGAGCATGTGAAATTATTTGATTGTGATGATGTTGCCATAGACATGCCATGCTCTAAACGTTATGTTGATGATATCATTGCTTGCACTTTGTTAAACAATTTCTCTTTCCAATGTTTTGCTTGCAATGATGTTACCAATGGTACCCCTTGGACCATGCTTTGTCATGGATGTTTTACAATTTCTCCCGTTGCTTGCAATAAGATGAACAATTGCTCGTTCACATGTTTTGCTTGCAACAATAATTATCATATGGTTTCTATTGAGATGGCCCCCATAGCTTTCTCAAATTTTGGAGATTTTGATGATTGCCATGATAAGCATGTCCACCACTTGCATACTCACCATGCATATTTTTCATACTTGATTGACACTAATGGTGATGTGCACAAGAAGAGATATGTCATGATGGATGATGTGTTTCTCTACCATGCACACACATTCTTCCTTTTGTGTATGATGTGTGTAGGTACCCGCACAAGAATGTCAACCTCGGTTGAGCAAGAGTTTACAAAAAGAGCTCTAGAGAGCATCCCCCCAAGTGAGTTCAAGATCGAACCTAGCTCTGATACCTTTGCATGTTTTGCATCTTTCATGTTGAAAAATTGCTCTTTCCTCCGGTTTGCTTGCAAGCATGTTGATGGTATTCTTTCACCTTGTGACAATCATGCTTCGTTGCTATTGGATATTGATGCTTTGTATGTTGCAACAAAAATGTTGAACAATTTCGTTTTCCAATGTTTTGTGTGCAACCATGATGCCATTATGAGCATGTATTGTCATGAGAGCTTCCAAGTTCCTCGTATAGATATTGAAACAAACATAAGGACCACTTGCTCTTTCATTTGGTTTGTTTGCAAACATGTTAATTTGGCTTTCGCTTGTGATACTCGTATGACATGATATTTGCTTTTGATGATTTGTGTGTAGCATCCAACATAACGAACAATTTCTCTTTCCAATGGTTGCCTTGCACACATAATGATGTTGTTTTGGATATTATTCCTCATGTGTTTTTGCCGAATTCTCCTACCCTTGCATCAAAGATGTTGATCAATATTCTAGTCAATTGCTTTGAGTGCCACACTAAAACGTTCTATGGAGTTTTTGAGTACCCACATTTGGATGATGTTCCAATGATTTCCATGCACTTTGACCTTGCATATGCATCCCGTTTGCTATACTTGAGTTGTGCTAATTGTGTTGTGAACAAGAATGTACATGCCACAAATGACATGCTCCTCTATCACACACAAACATATTTTTCTTGGTCTTTGTTGTGTGAAGGTACAATTGTTTACACGTCAACCTCTATGGACAAAGTGTTGACAAGACGAATCGAAGAGAGTTACCTATGGATGCCGTTCAACGAGCCATCTCTACAACCTAAGGTGACTTCCTTCTACTTGAGGACTTGTGCTATAATCTTCATGAATGTGCTACGTTTTGAGTGTTGCTTCGCTTTTGTGGTGAGCTTTGTAGGCTTCATAGAAGGTGAAGGAACATTGAGCTGTTGTCAATTCAATCTTCCCGAGGACGACTATATGGTGAACCCCAGGATCAAGAAGGTCTCTCGACATCTTCTACTTGGTGATGAGCGTGTAGAGTCAAGGACGACTCTTTTTGAAGGGGGGGATGATGTAGCCTGACCTACGGTCGTTACCACATCAAGGTCTCCAACTTATGACAAGTCGTCATGGACTCCAAAGGTGAATCCATTCCTCTATGCGATCCCACTTCCTACCCTTTTGGAATGGTATACTACTTCATACTCCATCCCATATTCATGATAGGTTCACACCGACAAGTACGGAGGCAAGGGAGGAAGCCCAGAGCATCAAGCCCGACAAGACGAATGCTCGGAGGAGGACATGGCAGAAGACACATGCCAGCGGTACTACCGCTCCCATCAGCGGTACTACCGCGCCCCGGTACTACCGCACAACATGACCGATACTACCGGCCAATACTAAAGCCAGCGCCATCGCCTCTGGACGACCCGGTACCAGCTTGCGGTACTACCGCCCCCAAGCGGTACTACCGGTCATCAAGTCTGGTAGTACCGGTCGTGACAGTGCCTGTATGCACAACAGTTGGGCCACAACCCATGTATCCCCCTTATTATGGTGCAACCCTAGTATTATGCCCAAACTACCCCTATGTAAGTGGCTGGCCTATAAATAGAGCCCCCACCCCTCATGTATCCCTTAGGCATAGATGATAGACTAAAGAAAACCCCCTTTGTGGAATCTCTAGTTTTGCGTCATCCCCTTCTACCAAAGGGGGTCGACTATCGTCACCACCTCATTGGAGTTTGCATCGTGCCTCCCTCGTTGTACAAGGCCTTGGCATCAGTGTCCCTTTGCCAAGACGTCAAGACCCTCTCCAAGGTGTTCTTCCATCTTCGTGTGGGATCGAGGGAGCACGTTGACCGATCTTGCCTTGCGAGGATTCTATCGGACCGGTGGGAGCAATCGGCCTTGTATCGTGTGAGTTTTGCGTGTGTTCATCATGTTCTTCACGAGGTGTGCGTCCGCTTCCGCTACCTTCTCCCTTTCCCTCACTTTCCCATCGATTTGACCACAAGATCTGTGAAGATCGGGCCACCCACGGAGTTACCCCATAACAAAAACACTGCTATGGCCGCATGATTCTAGGCTAGTGCTGGCAGATGGCAGTGATCTGACCTTCTCAAATTTGTGATGGTAGTGACATGGTCAACCAAGCGAATCATCGACCGATGCTGTAGACGCCCTCTCCAAAAGCTTTCGCGTCGCCGAATTTCTGAGCTCGGGAGACACGATAAGAGATAAGAGAGAGCCATGTCTACTTTGATGACAACGAGATGGCGATCAACGCCGAGCCTGGCAAGCGTTTCCACGCTCATCCACAATTATAGATATATATATATATTAAAGGGTGACCGATTCGATCCCTAATAGTCGTTGTAGGAGCAAAACAAATCTCCCAGCCGCCTTTGAGGCCCATGTAGGGATGCACTGCTACGACACGTAATATTTGGTTTAAATAGAGCCCCGCTAAGGTGTTTTCTGTATATTTGTTTTTCATAAATGGGTGTTTTCTGGGTGCCTAATTAGTCACCTCCTCACTCCCGTGCCTACCTATCGCTGCCTCCTGCCGAGGCTAGCCATGGTCATCTTCCACTCCTACTAGCAGCCGAGAAAATGACAAAGAACTACCACATTTGCGTCACTCTTGTAAAAAAAACTACCACCTTAGGGTTTTTTGACACATAAATACCACTTTTGGGGTAGGGGTGTGACAGAAAACTCTAACTCGTCATGTTTAGTTGTTTAACAGCCTTCCTAGTAGGTGGGCCCCGCTGTCAGTGCCGACGTGGCACGAACTTGACGGAGAGAGCCAACGGCCGTGAGGGAGCGTGACGAGAGCGGTTATTAGGGCAACCCAGTCCTCTTGACGGTCAGTGAAGAGTGGCATATTTCCGTTACTTTGTTGCTCCCGTGATAGCAATGGCGAGTGGAGGTGGTGGGATGCTACACCACGACGGAGGCGGTTGTAGTGGAGTCGATGGCGGTCGTTTCGTGCGGCACGTGCTCTTCAGCTCGGGATTCAATATGGGGTCCATCAATTTGGACTCTGATGAAGATGGCGAGTTGATGGATCTCGTGTCGGGGCCAGACCAGGACACCGTGCCGGAGTCTAACCAGGATGCCGAACTGGAGGAAGCTTCTTCATCTCAACTGGCTACGGCGAGCCAATTAAGCGAGGACCCGCTCAGCCACTATGTATCCGACGGAGGGTAAGCTTCTTTTCTCTTATTTAACTTTGGGAATTTATCAGTTACTGTTTGTGTCCAATTTGGTCTGATTTAGTAGTAGAAAATAATTGATGAATATCATTTTCACTTTATTTGAGGCCACATTCAGAGATTTGGGATATGTACATTCAATTTGATGGTGCAAAATTTGTGCAATCAAAAATGTTAATCAGATATAAGGTTTCTGAATTTGTTGGGACTGATGGAGAAGGAAGGTTATGGTCTGTGTGATTCAATGTACTATGTAAAAGAACAAGGGGAGGGACTAAATGGGCTAGAAATTGTGGATAGCAATTTTTAGGTGGAAGAGATGGTCAGGAAGTATGAAAGGTCTAAAAAAACTAGTTTTAACTGTGATGAGATACAAGATTAAACAGGCTATTATTTTGAATCTTGTGAAGAGCAAGAAGTCAGAAAAATTATATGCAAAATCTTATCCAAGCTACATGTCATGTGATTTAGAGGAGGAAGAGCAGGGTCATAACCACATTGAGACCCAAAACAGTGTGTACTTCCAGCCTTTGTGCACACAAACTGATGACAATTTGTTATTAGTAGAGCAAGAAGAAGATCGGGATGAGGGATAAGAAGATGAAGATGACGGAGAAGAAGATGAGGGAGAAGCATTTGATGGTAGTGACAGTTGGATGTTTCCATGCAAAGTTGATCTAGTGCATGCATAGGGGAAGAGGGGGAAGGAAATAGAGGACATGAATAAAAGAATAGGAGCTAAGATGAAGAGGAAGGCTGATGATCAACTATAGGAGGATGAGACAGAGCCGGAGGATATTTTTATAGAGCAGCAAGTGAAGAAGAAAGTGAAGAGGAAGGTCCATACTATAAGGTCACATTGTGAAGATGAATTACCACCCAAGGAAGACTGGGCTCCTTCTGATCCTGATGATGATGAGCACTTAGGTTTCTTGGGAGAAGAAGAGGATGATGGATGTGATCCTCTATCATTTGTGCTAGCAAAAGGGAGAAAAAGCAGAGCAAATATGCAACCAAAGAGGGAAAATCCTGAGTAGCAATGGACAATGCTGCTTATCCTTACACTAAGCATGGTTTTGACAATGCAAGAAATGAAGAAGCAATGTGAGCTTGATTGGAAGTGGTTGTCTAAAATTCCTGTGCACACATGGGTAAGGTGGGCCTTCGATACAGACTGCAAGACAAATCGGGTCAACAACAATTTGAGTGTAGTGTTCAACAGATATATCATGGATGAGAGAAACAAACCTATTGTGATGATTTATGACAAACAGGTGGTGAGGTTTGATGAAAATATGGAAGGAGGACAGAAATCATCATGGGAGATCAAACCATTTTATGGAGAAAAACTTCAATTGAACAAGAAAATTGCAAGAAATTGTGTGCCTAAAAGGGCAGATGATGGACTATGGCAGGTGCAAAGTGGAGATCATACTTATGAGCTCAATCTGACAAAAAGGAGTTGTTCTTGTAGGAAGTGGGATCTGTCTAGATTGCCATGCAATCATGCTGTTAGTGACATATACAAAGTTGGTGAATATCCAGAAGATTATGTGTCAGAATTCTACAAGAAACCTTTCTTCTTCAAATTCTACAGGCCAATATTCTATCCCATGCCACAATATCATGGATGGACCAAATCTGACACTAAAGACATCATGCCACCTGGTTTAAATATCACTAGAAGGTAAGAAGGCAAGAAAAAAGAAGGAAAGGCAAATTTGAAGTACCAAAGATAAAAGAATCTTCCAGGATGACCACTATCACCTGTAGTAACTACAAACTGCAAGGACACAAATATACTAGCTGCTCACATCCTCTTAGACCAGATCTTGGATTAAGGAAAAACAATCACAAGGTAAAGAAACTACATATGTAGTGATGATAGACAATTAAACTTTTCATCTAATTAAACCTTCCTTCATAACAGGCAAACAATACTAAGACCGATGGAGCATCTTCTTCAGGTGCTACACCTCCTCAAGCTCAACCATCTCCAAGGCCACCAACAACTTCAAGTGTTGCACCTCCTCAAGCTCAACCAGCACCAAGGCCACCAAGAACATCAAGTGCTATAGCAAGATCATCTTTTGTTGCACCTAGGACAGAAAGAGGCTTCATGTCCTATTTAAATGTTGGGGCAAATGCATCTAGTGGGAGAGATCCACATGTTGGACCTCTAGATGGGGAAAATGCCTATATGTTTGTTGCACTATCATTATGCTACCTATTATACCTATAATTTTAAGTGTTCGCTATGCAAACTGGGGGAGACATGTAGGACCTTAGAATATTGCTCTCTATTGAACCTATGCCCTTTTGAATGAGACTATCTAGTGATATTTTGACTGTGAGCAAGTGTAATGTTTATCTACCCTAAACTGTTCAACATGTGATACATTGTGTGATGTTTATCTACCCTAAACTATTCAACATGTGATGCTTATCTGCCAATAATTAGTTGTGCTCAATTCAACATCAATCATTCAACAATAATTCAAACCTTGTTCACCTACCAAATGCATTATAGTTCAATATATTATAACTCACAAATAATTCAACCATTGTTCGCGGTAAGCTCACAAATAATTCAGAATTTAACAACACATCATTATTCAACAATACATCATAATTAAACTACATCTCAGCAAGCTCCTTTATCTTCTTGAACTTGACCCTGTAGTCCTCTTTCTGCTTCAGCAAATTTGATACAATGCACTCCAGATTCCTCTTCTCCTTCATGCACTTATCCCTATCTTTCTCTGCCTTGATCAACAAATATTTGTGCATGTTGACAGTTGTTGCATCAGTGGTCCTTTCTCCTGAAGTTCAGCCCTTGCAGCCATCAAAGCGTGTTCAGCTTAGGTCTTGAAGTCTAAAGTCACCTGAATTTATTTCACTTCTTTTGCAACTTCATCCTATGATTTCTTTAGATCTTGGTTGAGCTTCTTAATTTGGTCTTGAAACTCAAACTTGTTCTCCACATAGTCTAGTGCATCATTCACCCTGCCTTATTTAGCTTCTGAAAACATCTCCCAAATCTTGCCCATTGCTTTCATCAGAGCATCTGGCCACACTGGATCAACCCAATGCATGTACTCACACTTCTCTCCTTCCTACATAGTTAAAATAGACTACAAATTAACACATACTCAATTAGCTGCATTTACTATCTATACTATTTGAGAAAATGCTCAAGTGAGTCGCGTGCCCTCACATCCGTTGGATCTCCCCGTCAAGTCCATGCCATGTCGGAACTAACAGTGGGGCCCACCTGCCAGGAAGGCTATTAAACAACTAAACATGGCGAGTTAGAGTTTTCTGTCATACCCCTACCCAAAAGTGGTATTTATGTGTCAAAAACCCTAAGGTGGTAGCTTTTTGACAAGAGTGGCACAAATATGGTAGTTCTTTATCATTTATCATCGTAGCCTTATGTGACATCACGCTGAGAATCACACAATGACCATGATCTGCTCCCCGGTGGCTCCCAAGGCAGTAGTAAGTTGTCGCCGCTACTCAGCGGCGACAGAGCGCCAAGGGCACACTCCTACGATGACATGGTTGCAACCTTGGTCCAATGTGGCAGCAACGACAACGTCTAGATCTCCCTCGAGCACCACCAAACTGTTTCGGGTTACGTGACCTTCGAGGATGTGATCGTCTCCAAGGAGTTTTGTGTGGGTAGTGATCGGCCACAAGAGGCGGTGATCAGCGACCCGCTCGTGAGAACATCTTCGCGGAGGTACTCGTGCGGGGCACACCCGCGCCAAATCCGACCCCGGTCACCTAGGCTGCTGGGAACATGTCGCGGCAACGCCATGCATCGGTTTATCAAGAAGTATGTCGCCCTTGCTTGTCCTTAATCGCAATAGCCTTCACCTGTATACCATGCGCGGTGGCGCATTGATTGGTCCACTACGTCATCCATGGTTCTATGAACCTCTCTACTAGAATTGATTGTTCTTATAGATCGATCTAGTTAGCGAGTTAGTTAGATCCTCCAAACGATTGTATATGCTCATGGAATCTTGGGATACTTTCTCAGTGAAAATCCCGGCCGGTTTATTAGAGATGTTAGTTTGAGATAGACTCTTTTTCGTACGTATCTACTCTTTGTCTCATTTAATTATATCATGTGTTCTACATATTGTTTTTCTTCAAATGTAAGAGTTCCATCTCAAACTCGTGAAACTAAGGGTGTGGAGCCTTGAAACGAGTTTGGGGACAAAACTCTTAAGATCGGAAAAACAATATCCAAAACACATGATATAAATTAATGATACAAAAAGTGGATACGTACAATAAAGAGTCTATCTCGAACTAACCTCTCTAACAAACTGTCCGGGATCTTCACTAAAAAAACATCTCAATAATTCCACGAGAATATACAACCGTTTGGAGGAGCTAACCAAGTCGCTAATTAGAATGATCTCTAAGAACAATCAATTCCAGTAGAGAGGTACATAGAACCATGGATGACCCGGTGGACCAATCAATACGCCGCTACGCCTGGATATAGCCGAAGGCTCTTGCGATGAGGGACAAGCAAGGGGACAACATACTTCTTGATAAACCGATGCATGGTGTTGCGATGACGTGTTCCCAGCGGCCCAGGTGACCGAGCTTTGTTTTGGTGCGGGTGCGCCCTGCACGAATACTACCGCAACGATGTTCTCATGAGTGGGCTGCTGATCCCCGCCTCTTCCGGCCAGTCACTGCCCACACAGAACTCGATCATGTCCTCGAAGCTCATGTAGCCTGATACAGCTTGGTGGCGCTCGAGGCAGATGTCGATGCTGTCGCTGCTTCCACATTGGATCGAGGTCGCAACCATGTCATCGTAGGAGCATGCCATTGCTGTCCTGTCGCTGCTTAGCTGCAGTGAGATGTCGTTGTTGTCCTAGGCGCTACCGGGGAGCAGATAATGGCCATTGTGATTGTCCGCACCACAGAAGAGGCTGCGAGTGCGAGAGGAAGATGATCATGGCTAGCCTTGGTACGAGGTGGTGGCGGGTAGGCACGGGAGTGAGGAGATGATTAATTAGGATACTTGTTCTCATTCTAACCGCGAGACTCTACATATCGAGATTGGTAGGCACACGGAAAACACCTTTTTTAACTAAAAAAATTGCATAAAAATCACCTTAGCAGGGCGTATATCAACCAAATATTATGAGTTGGAGCAGCGCCCCCCTATATGGCGTGCCAATGAACTCTGCAGGCGAACCTCCATCATCTTTTTCCTTATGCGATGTCTGGGCTCTCACCTACTCTCCTCCTCCACCGCCCCTAGCTACTTTGGCGCCTAGCTACGTCGCTCCCTCTTCTTTGACTTCCTACCAGCATTGAGTAGGGCCGATGCCCCCGACTCCACCCCAATGCCTTACTTATGAATTTTGGTCGTTAGAGCAATCAATCGAGCCAGCAAACTACTCTACCATGCTCCGCCATGGCACGCACCGTCGATTTCTCATTGCTACCATGAACTTTTTCCCTTGCTAGAGTCGTGCGCAGCAAACCTACCTCTTAAGCTTTAGGGGCATGGAACGAGGCGTCGTCGTCAGCAATAGAGGCATAACCAAGAAGGTCTCTGCTGCCCCAATCCTTGAAACAGGCTTGCACCCCGCTATATTAATATAACAACCGACGGATACATCTAGGGTCCTAATGCTTGGGCCAACAACACAAAAAGAACCCCAAAAGAAACAAGAAAGAAAAATACAAGAGAACCAATGTCGACACTGGTGGTTCAAAAAAAGAGGAGATTACCCGCCACCACTGCGTCCACCAGAGATGTTCCACCACGCTCCTAGCTCTCCGAAGCGTGCATACCAAGCATCACCTCCAAGAAGGGAAGCGACGACCAAGATACTTCCTGAACCAAACAAAGGGGACCCCTGGGACATGTTCTCTTGTTTCCCCTGGTATGATACGGGGATGGTGGAGAGGTACACCCGACGTCCTTCAGGAAGGATGGAGACACCCGCAAATGTCACCGCATTGGTGCTGAAACAACAAGGATGTCTCTTGACCCCTCAAATCAGACACCCGAACACTCTGAATCGCTTCACCAAACTTGCCACCCGCAAGCACACGCCACCACGATCTTGCAGCCATCGCCATCGCCTCACTAATACATTGCAAATGTATCTATAATTTTTGATGTTCCATGCTTGGTTTTATCTACTTTCTTATGTTTTGTCCACACTTTGGAGTACTTCTCATATGATTTCTTGGACTAACCTATTAACAGGGTGCCATAGTGTCAGTTGACTGTTTTCTGCTGTTTTTGGTTCCAGAAAGTCAGAAAATGAATATTCCTGAAATTGGACAGGACAAAAGCCAAAGTTACTATTTTCCCGGAAGACTCACGGAGCCAGAAGGAGAGTCGGAGAGGGGCCACAGGGTGGCCACACCCCCCTTGGCACGGGCCAGCCTAGGCCGCGCCAGGGCATGGTGTGGGCCCCTGGCCGCCCACCGACCTTGCCCTCTGGCCTATAAGAAGCCTCCCGAGGCATAAACCCTAGAGAGTCAAGCCTCCAGCCACGAAAAGTTCCGCAGCGCCGCTGCCACCGAAGGGGAGATTTGGGGGACAGAAAGTCCTATTTCGGCACCCTGCCGAGGCGAGGAAATGCCCCCGGAGCCATCTCCATCGATCTCCACCACCATCTCCATCACCGTTGCTGATTCCCATGATGAGGAGGGAGTAGTTCTTCCTCGAGGCTAATGGTTCTACCGGTAGCTATGTGTTCATCTCTCTCTATGCATGATCATATTGTGATCATGAGCTTTGTAATGAAGTAGATCTACCTTGCTACTCAAGTGCTTTAATAGATCTCTGCTCTCCCCATGTGTGTGAAAGTGACAGCGTGCATACCATGGTGGCACTTAGGCTAGAGATTACAAATACTTGTTATGAGTTATATTTGGAGTTGGATGTCTTTATGAAATTGTGGTGTTTGTTGGAACCATCTAGTGCTCAAGGTGACAGTGTGGGGTTTTCTAGATGGGAAAGACTTACTTTGAGGTGTGCTGTTATAGCCCTACCATCGATTAGAGTGTCCAACCGGGGAGTAGTTAAGAGTAGTATCATGAAGATAATATATTTATGAGAGAGTGTTCACTAGTGAAAGTATGATCCCTAGGCCTTGTTTCTAAGCATTGATACACCATTTGCTATTAGATCTGTTACATGTTTGCTTGCTTCTATCTTTATTTCAGTTTTACTTTAGACTTTTCCACGCCATCAAGCTATTTTCTACCACCGTTACCACTTATATTTATCCATACCACTTGTATTTCACTATCTCTTTGCCAAACTAGTGCACCTATATACCTGACAAGTGTATTGGGTGTGTTGGGGACACAAGAGACTTCTTGTATCTTGATTGCAGGGTTGCTTGAGAGGGAATACCTTTGACCACTTCCTCCCTGAGTTCGATAAACCTTGGGTGATCCACTTAAGGGAAAACTTGCTGCTGTTCTACAAACCTCTGCACTTGGAGGCCCAACAACTATCTACAGGAATAGAAGTGTGTAGACATCACTCACCGTGGTCCACGAACAGAGGCCGGTAGGGCCAAGAAGTAGAGACATGGCGAGGTTTAGCGGTACAACGGCACATGAGAGGGAACAACCTCCACCACCAGAGGACAATAGCAAACCGGATGCAACAACAGGACAAACCAGGCCCTTACCGGATCGGTTGAGCCCGAGAGGGCCCATGAAGTTTTGCCGCTGCACTGTAGCACGGGCACCGCCACACCACCAGACCACCACCAATCTCTGCCCCTCAAACCACTGGAGGAGACGCCAATGCGTCGGGCGTGGACCACCCAGTCTCATGCCCAAAGGGACCAAATCTGGGCTGGGTCGCCAGCCACGCACCAACCACCCCGCCTCCCAGCACCAACTGTTTTTCCGCAACCATGCAGGACACCCGGCCACGTGATCACATGTCGAGGAGCATCACCACTGGTAGGAGGCCCTATCCTCCCACTGCGCGCGCGGGTAGAAGACCATGTCGCCGCCAGTCCCACGCGGGAGAGGCCTGGTGGTCCACTCTACGATAGCAGTGGGGGAGAGGGAGGAGGAGGGTCAGAGGAAATGTTGGGGGATGGGGTTCGCCATCACCCACGAGGTGCGAGAGCGAACCAGGAGGAGGGTTAGGTTGTCATAGCCCTTCTATGGGAGAACGCCCGTGGCCGCTGGAGGGAGGACCTCTGCGCCATAGCAGTGCTCTCTTGCTGAGAGACTAGTACGATGCAAAAAATAGGAAAGACCCAATCCTGAATAGAGAAAACTCTCCTCACAAACCATAGCTTGTGTAAGAACGGTTTCTCTCGACATGATACAACCGATATAGTGCAGCATCCACCTTGCCTCTATGCCTCCTTCCTCTCTCAACCAGTTCTGGACTACAGGTGGTCCACTGCCTGCCCTGCACGTTGCTTGGGATGAGGTGAGACCTCCATTTATTTGCCTTGTTCTTCTTCTCCTTATCTTTTATTCTACTAATATCATGCTTGCTACTGCTATGTTTGTTTGTTTTTGTGAGTGAAAAGGAACTTTATTAATTAGGGGGGATTACAAGGTGATCGTGTTCGAGTTAATGGAGAATGGCAACATGTGTTGGAATATTAGGCAACAGATTGATTACCTAAATCAACATTATGTAACCACTAGAAGATCTAAACACATGTAGCCAAACAACCACATCTAGTAGATTTAAAAATCTAGCAAGAACTTGCACATACAAAGAGAAGAATAGCACGTATAGATTGACCGGGAAGGTCGTCACCGCAGCAGCACCCTAGTCCGTGGTGATGTCGCCCATGGTGCTGATGAGGTTGTCGGTTGCCGAAGAAGAACACACCAACGAAGGCGAGCAGTCGCGCGGAGACGCTCCCCAAAAACCTTATTGCCCGTCTCCTGGTGCAGGATCTCAACGGACGGGGTTTCAGAGGCCTACTCTCCCGGACAACAGTGCACGTAGCCACCGGGATGGGGAAGCCTAGAGAGAAGCGCAGCAAGAGGAACACACAGTGAGAGAGACTGAGAAAAGAACTAGATCGATCTAGATCTATCTGTTTCTCACTCTATAGCCTAGGAGGTGAGCCGACCGAGTCGCCATGTGGTGGAAGACAGGGACACGTGTCAAACATGCACACGAATGTTGACACGTACCCAACAGCTGGTGCACCAAGAAAAAATTTAGTCTTCCACAAAACGAGTTTCTAACTCAAACTTGATTCACGAAACGCGACGCGCGTGTGGGCGAGGCGAGGCGGGCGGCGGAGGAGGAGGAGTGCGCGTGGACTCCTTCTCTTCTCACTCACTTAGTGGGAGTGAAACGGCTCACCTTATAAGCTGGTCCAACTCTCTCCCAACTAGAAATTTAGGACTAAAGTTTGTCTCCCACACAGCTCCCAAGCTGCCATAATAGATGGGCCTTGGGATTTCAGGATTTATTAGACTAAATGGGATGTCTACATGGGCCGCAACCCATATAGATCTAACAATCCCCCACCAGATCTCAGAGGCACATCATATGGCTCATTAGTTCCAATCACTGTTCAATATACCTGTAGTTCAGTGGAGAATGTTAAATTGAACTTCCACCTAGACAAAGAGATATGCTTAGTACAACTGAACAATGAAATATGCCTTGAATTGCCAGTCTTGCGCAGCAAGTTTCACTCAATGTCGTTACAGTACTTGGCTGCCATAGGCTACCCCTCGAGTGGAGCTTATAAGTCATACTCCTCGGCCTTTCATGAGCTTCTTAGAGATTCACCCAAATCTCATACACTATGACTAGCAGTGTAGCTCATATAGGTGTGTTCTTTAGAGATCGCTCTGTAGGACAGTGTCTTTGCTCCCAAGGAGACAGACAGAACACATTAAGATTTAATCAACCTTCCTTACAGTTTGCTATGAGAGAATTGCATCTGCAACGGAGTGGGAGTTTTGAAAGTTTCTCTCAACTCAGTTGTTTCAGTTTGTTTTCCTAGGTCCTATTTCATGGGATCTCCGATCACATAGGTTGGGTTACCCCCTTGACAAGTGACAACTTACGTGGGTCTCAAACCCATCCCCCTCGATGCATTTTCTATCAAATTTCTTGATAGTCCTTTCGTAAAAGGATCTGCTAGATTCTTAGTTGTTTGGACATAATCCAATGCTATAACTCTGGAGTTTCTCAGCTTTCTGACAAACTTCAGTCTTCTCTTGACATGTCTTGAACTCTTCATATTGTCCTTAGAACTATTCACTTTGACAGTCACAATTTGGTTGCCACAGTTCATAAGGATTGCCGGTATTGGTTTTTCAACCATAGGCAAATCTATTAAGAGTTCAAGAAGCCATTCTGCTTCGATAGTCACAGTATCTAATGTTGTGAGTTCCGCTTCCATAGTTGACCTTGTTAAGATGGTCTGCTTGCAAGACTTCCATGAAACAACGCCACCACCAAGAGTGAATATATATCCACTTGTGGCCTTTATCTCATCAGCATCTGATATCCAATTTGAATCACTATACCCTTCAAGTACTCTTGGATACCCGGTATAACGAATTCCATAGCTCACTGTTCCCTTTAGATAGTGCATTACTCTCTCAAGAGCATGCCGATGATCATCTCCCGGGTTAGCCACAAACCAGCTAAGTTTGCTCACAGCAAATGAGATGTCAGGCCTCGTAGCACAAGCTAAATACATAAGTGACCCAATAATCTGAGAGTATCTCAATTAAACTCTAGCTGCCTTTTGATTCTTTCGAAGCAAAACACTAGGATCATAAGGTGTGGGAGAGGATTTGCAATCATCATATCCAAATCTGCTCAACACCTTCTCTACATAATGTGATTGCACAAGTGTAATCCCATTATTCTCATCTCTCAGTAGCTTGATGTTTAGGATAACATCAGCTTCTCCAAGATCCTTCATCTCAAAACATTGAGACAAGAAGGTTTTTACCTCATTAATCACTTTGAGACTTGTTCCAAAAATTAGTATGTCATCAACATAGAGACATAAGACAACTCCCGCACCCCCACCATCGTGATAGTACACACATTTGTCAGCTTCATTTACAACAAAGCCCATAGACGTCAAACTTCTTTCAAACTTATCATGCCATTGCTTCGGAGCTTGTTTGAGGCCATACAAAGATTTCTTTAATTTACACACCTCTCTTGACCTTCTAGTACAAAACCATCAGGTTGTTCCATGTAAATTTCCTCGTCCAACTCTCCATTTAGGAAAGCCGTATTAACATCCATTTGATGAACAAGAAGACCATGTGAGGCAGCCAGTGATAGTAATACTCGAATTGTGGTCAATCTAGCCATAGGTGAGTACGTATCAAAGAAATCTTCGCCTTCCTTTTGGGTATAGCCTTTAGCCACAAGCCGAGCTTTGTACTTTTCAATAGTACCATCAGCCCTAAGCTTCTTTTTAAATACCCATTTACATCCTACAGGTTTACACCCATACAAACATTCAAATATTTCCCACGTTCCATTAGCCAAGATGGAATCCATCTCGCTTTGACCTGCTTCCTTCCAGTAGTCTGCATCCGCAGATGCAAAAGCTTCTGAAATGGAAGTGGGAGTGTCATCCACTAGGTACACAATGAAATCATTACCAAAAGATCTTGCTATCCTTTGTCTCTTACTCCTTGTAGGAGCTTCATTGTCATCCTCATCTGAATCTGAACTCTCATCATCTGATTGTTCATCAGTCTCTATGGGAGTTTCAGGTTCAGAAACTGGATCATATTCCTTATTAGATATGCTAGGCATATCTCTCATAGGAAATATATCCTCAAAGAATGTAGCATCTCCTGATTCAAAAATGGTCCCGACACTCATGTCATCCATTTCAGATTTCACCACAAGAAATCTGTAAGCAATGCTATGAGAAGCATAGCCAAGGAAGAAACAATCCACGGTTTTCGGTCCAAGCTTACGCTTCTTGTTGATTGGCACGTTGACCTTTGCCAAACAACCCCAAGTTTGTAAAAGAGAGTGTCAACCTTTTCTTTTCCCATTCTTCAAATGGAGTAATCTCTTTATTATTAGTTGGAACACGGTTTAGGACATGACATGAAGTCAATATAGCCTCCCCCCACCATTCCTTGGATAAACCGGCAGTGTCTAACATGGCGTTAACCAAATCGGTTAGAGTTCGGTTTTTCCTTTCAGCAATCCCATTGGATTGAGGGGAATTGGGAGGCGTCCTCTCATGTATAATACCATGTTCCGAACAGAATAAATTGAACTCATTAGAAAAGTACTCTCCACCACGATTAGACCGAATTCTTTTGATCTTTCTCTCAAGTTGATTTTCAACTTCTGCCTTATAGATTTTAAAGAAATCTATGGCCTCGTCTTTAGTTTTCAAGAGATATACATAACAGTACCTAGTAGAATCATCAATCAATGTCATGAAATATTTCTTTCCACTAATTGTCAACACACCATTCAACTCACATAGATCTGAATGTATGAGCTCTAGAGGTGCCAAGTTTCTCTCCTCTGCAGGCTTGTGAGGCTTGCGAGGCTGCTTTGCTTGCACACAAGCATGACACTTAGAGCCTTTGACAATAGTGAATTTCAGAATTAAACTCATACCAGCAAGCCGCGACATACAATCGAAATTAATATGACAAAGTCGTGAATGCCAAGCATTAGTTTCATTACTAGTAGTGCAAACATGGTTCACTACATCATCACAGAAGTCTACCAATGAAAAACGGAACATGCCTCCGCATTCATAGCCTTTTCCAACAAAGGTTCCATACTTAGACAGTACAACTTTATTGGACTCAAATACCAACTTAAACCCATCTTTCAGAAGATGGGATCCACTAAAGAGATTCTTCTTGATAGAAGGGGCATGCTGCATGTTCTTCAATTGCATGATCTTGCCCGAAGTAAACTTCATATCTACCGTGCCAGCACCAAGAACAGTAGCATGTAACCCATTCCCCATCATGACTGAGGAATCTCGATCTTGATAAGAGGAGAACATGGAAATGTCAGCACACACATGAACATTGGCACCCGTATCAACCCACCATTCTGTGGGTTGAAATAATGAAAGAACAGTAGGTAATAAATTATCGTACCCAAAACCTAAAATTCCTGCATCAGTATTGCCAATGACCATGTTCGCATATTTAGAACTCTGTCCAGCCTTACCCTTCTTGCCTTTCTTCTGTGGACAACGATGAGCCCAATGGCCAATCTCGCCACACACCCAGCAAGATTCTTTCTTTTCCTTCTTCTTGAAGTTGGTAGGCTGGCAGACTTTGTTATTTCCCTTGGACTTGTGGGCATTTTTCTGCACCATATTGGTAGCAGAATGTCCCACGATTTCACTAGTGTGTTTGTCTTTTGCCCTCACCTTCTCTTCAACATCCAGAGAACCAATTAGGTACTCACTAGAGAGCTCATGCCTCTGATGTTTCAGAGAAGTGGCAAAGTTTCTCCATGAAGGGGGAAGCTTCGCGATAATGCATCCCGCGACAAACTTGTCCGGAAGCACACACTTGAGGAGTTCGAGTTCCTTTGCCATGATCTTTAGCTCATGAGCATGTTCTACTACAGATCAGTTTTCAACCATCTTGTAGTCATTGAACTTCTCTATAGCATATAGTTCACCACAGGCATCGGCAGCACCGAACTTAGCGTCCAGCGCATCCCACAGTTCCTTGGCATCACGAATATGCAAATATGCATCAACCAACTTGTCTCCAAGAACACTGAGTACAGAGCCTACGAAAAGTACAGTGGCCTCCCTAAACGCTCTCTCTTCCTCGAGAGTAAGCAGACCTCTGGGAGTGTCATCTGCAACTTTTTCTATGCCCATTGCAGTGAGCCATAAGAGTGGTTTCCCTTGCCATCTCTTAAAATTAGCACCCGTAAACGGGCTCGGTTTGAGCGACGCAGGCAGATGACGAAAATTGCCTAAATAAATAAGGTTTTTGGATTGTTCGAATATTAGGCAATTTCTCCATAAGATTAATTACCGAAATCAACATTATGTAAGCACTAGTAGATCTAAACACATGCAGCCAAACAACCACATCTAGTAGATCTGAAAATCTAGCAAGAACAAGCACATACAAAGAGAAGAATAACACGTACAGGTTGACCGGGAAGGTCGTCACCGCAGCAGCACCCTGGTCCTTGTTGATGTTGCCCATGGTGCTGATGAGGTTGTCGGTTGCCGAAGAAGAACACACGAACGAAGAAAAGCAGTCGCGCCGAGAGGCTCCCCAAAAACCTTATCGCCCGTCTCCCGGTTCAGGATCTCAACGGACGGGGTTTCGGAGGCCTGCTCTCTCGAACAGCAGTGCACGCAGCTGTTGGGATGGGGAAGTCTAGATAGCAGCACAACAAGAGGAATACACAGCAAGAGAGACTGCGAAAAGAACTGGATTGATCTAGATCTGGTTGTCTCTCACTCTATAGCCTGGGAGGTGAGCCGACCGAGTCGCCACGCGGTAGAAGACAGGGACACACGTCAAACATGCACACGAATGTTGATATGTACCCAACAGCTGGTGCACCAAGCAAAAATTTAGTCTTCCACAAAACGAGTTTCTAACTCGAACTCGATTCTCGAAACGCGACGCGACACAACGCGACGTGCTTGCGGGCGAGGCGGGCGGCGGAGGAGGAGGAGTGCACGTGGACTCCTTCTCTTCTCACTCACTTAGTGGGAGTGAAACAACTCACCTTATAAGTTGGTCCAACTTTCTCCCAACTAGCAATCTGGGACTAAACTTTATCTCCCGCATAGCTCCCAAGCTGCCATAATAGATGGGCCTTGATATTTCAGGATTTATTAGACTAAATGGGATGTCTACATGAGCCGCAACCCATATAAATCTAACACCATGACCCAAACTCAACCAAGTTTTAATACAACGTTCATCTCTCACAAGATTTGCGAGGCAATACCAATCCTAACATGAATTGTTCCACCTTAAAAAATACACAAGCTCTATCCTGGCTAATCAAACTTTTAATATGAGAAATTAAGTGCATAAAGGGAAATATATCTATGGCCTTGGAAGTAACTTCTTGAATAAGTTGAGAAAAATCCGATTTGATGATGATCGGGAGGGTGCTGAAGTGTGTCGCTTTCTCTAATCCATCCCAGCATGTTGCAGTTCAGCCTCCAAAGGTGAGGCACGGTCTGGAAGAAATCATAGGACGAGAAGATCGTCCGCCCTTCAGCATCACGCAGCATAGCGCCAATACCAACAAGTTGATCGACCTCCGGCTAGGAACTATCGATGGTCAACTTGACCCATCCTGATGGTGGTTTTAGCCAGGGTTTAGAATAAGGGGTCTCTAGTGTCAGTTCTGACCTAGTAGCACCACCAACATCCTCTATAGGGTGCTTTCCCTTCATTATAGCATCAATAGATAGACCTTTAGCTCCAATAATAATGTTTAGGTAACTATCAAGGAATCGCTTCGAGCCTTCCACGGTTGGAAGTGGTTTATCGCGGGTAACCTCATTCCTACCAAACCAAACTTGCCAAGCCACTAGCAAAGTTTTTGTCTATCATCTGAACTTGAACTTGGGTAATAACCTCCCGAAACCAGTCAAACGGATGTAGAGAGAGGTCTGAATCACTTGGCAAACTCCATACTTTCCTCATCTCTGACCAGAGTCTCTAAGCATGGAGCATCTAAATAGATCATGAGAAACATCCTACACTTTTGAACACCAGATATTACAATGGTCGGTAACTCTCAAGTGACGGCGATGTTTGTTTTCCTCCATCACTAAACCATTTGTAGTAGCACGCCAAGCAAAAAGCTTTTCCTTTGGCAGAACTGATGATCTCCAAATTTTGGATCAACACACCAAGCAAAAAGCTTTACCTTTGGTCTACCATCTGACCTAGTGCTTGTACCCGGGAGCATACACTAATCTGGATGATCAGCCAAAGCAAGCCTATAGGCGCCTTTAACCGAGAATATAGCCATGCAAGCAGTTCAGCACCCCCTCAGCGTGAAGGTTTGATTCTCAATATCGCATCCGCATCAAATGGCACAAAATTTTCTCCGATCACATTCACTTTCCATGATCCATCCTCATTTAGAAGTTATGACACTCGACGTAGCTTCCGATTTTGACATGGTGTCAAAGCTTTACAGTATGAGGTGCGCGGGATCCAGTTGTAACGCCACACCCTAATGCTTGCCCATTCCCAACCCTCCATATCAGACCTTTTTTCAAAATCTCTACCCCATATGAGATGGCAGTCCACGTAGAAGGAATTCCCATGAACATAGTATTTACTAGGTTACCATTAGGGTAATAGCGAGCCTTGAGCACTCATGCAAATAAGCTGTCAGGAAACACCAATAATCTCCAGGCATGCCTTGCCAATAACGCCTGGTTGAACATCCACATATCCCGAAAACCAAGGCCACCATGCTCCTTACATTGGATCATTTTAGGCCAACTTATCCTATGTGTTTTTATCTTCCTCTGTTCCACTCCCCACCAATAGTCTCGAATCATCCTGGTGAGTTCATCACAAACCGACATAGGTAACTTGAAGGAACACATGATGTATGTACGGAAGGCTTGAGCTATAGGTTCAATCAAAATTCCCCTTGCACTTTGAGACAAAGGGCTTTCATTCAACTCAAGAAGTCTTGTACACAATTTTGATTGCAAACTCTCAAATCTTTCTTTATGCATCTACCATCCGGGGTTGGAAGTTCTAGTGTTTATCCTCAAGCGTATTGTATTTTGTGTATCCAGTGGACATGAATCACTAAAAAGAATAGAACACTTATTAGGGTTAATAAGTTGTCCCGTACATGATGCATACTTGTCCAATATTTGCTGCATCGCCCCGGCCTCTTCCAAAGGGCAAGTATTATAGCATGAAGGAACAAAAAAATGAATCTCCACATGGAACAAAACAGTAGAATATGAGGAACAAAAATTAAGAAACTGAGTCGTTTTCCTATAAAAGAGGGAACAAAAGTTTAGATCATATGTAGACAACAATTAACAAGTACGGAATATATTATTACTACTACTAGAACAAGAATTTCGAACGGAGTGAAGAAAAAAAGTTCGGAGTAGACCTTCAAGTCACGTGGAACAAAATCACAAGTGCAGGAGGAACAAAGAATTAGATCAAATGGAAGCACGTGGAACATAATCACTAGAACACGAGGAATGAAGAATGAGACCAAACGAAAGCACGTGAAACAAAATCACTAGTGCACGAGGAACGAAGAATTAGACCAAGTGAAACAAATTTTGGAGATGTGAGGAACAAATCACAATTGCTAGCAGAACACAACTATCAGACAAATTGGAACAAAAACTTAGCACATGGAACAAATAATATCTATATGTGGAAAATAATTAGCACAAAGTCTCACTAAAAGAGGAAAGAATTGCTAGATTAGTGGGAACAAAAACTTTTAAAAGATCATGAAGAAAAAATAACATGCCATAAAATAAAACATAAGAAAAATGGAGAAAACAAGGTAAAACGAAAAGATAGAAGAAAATAAGAAAACGTAAAAGCAAATAGAAAAGAAAATTATGGAACCAAACCTAGCTAGCTAGGTTAGTTCCTTCCCTCCTCGCACTGAGTGTCTTCTTAGCTAGCTACAAAAGAATGGACAAAAAATTCCTACTCCCTCCCATATCTGGCCAACGGGATGTGCTGTCGGCACACGGCACGTGGGCTTCAACACGACATGGGACGGCCCGACACGTGGCTTAACAGGCCGTGCTCGGTCCGTGACCCAGCTAGGAATGTGCCTAGGCTGCCACCCTGATAGCCCGTTAAGCGGTGGGCCGGTACATGCATGACACGCGGCATAGTGGCCTAGCACGCCACACGGCTCGTTAAGCGGATCGATGCCTGGAGGAGCGGGGAGGCACACGGATGGGCACACGACGAGACAATTTTAAAATCGACAAGGAGCGGGTGACACGGCGCGGTCGGCACGTCAGGCCAGGGAGGCGCGAGGGCGGCACGTCGGGCTAGGGAGAAGCGGGTAGACGTGGCACTAGCCATTTGGGGCAGTTTGTCCTCTTTTTGCACTGTTTTAGGGGCCGTTTGGGGCAGTTTGTCCTCTTTTTGCACCTCACTTTGTCCCGTCCTGCTTCCTCTGTCCACCTGGGCACCCCCGCCTAGGCCGCTCCTAGTCGGCCCACCTTGCTCCGTCCCTCCCCGCTTCCTCTGTCCACCTGGGCACCCCCGCCTGGGCCGCTCCCATCCGACCCATCCACCTTGCCCCAGCTAGGCCTCTGCGACCTCCTCGACTAGGCCAGCTCGCCTCCAGGACATATGGGCGTCCCCAGCCGCTGCTGCACGATCCCTCAAGATCGGTGGCTGCACCCGGCTCGACCCAGCGCCTCCTGGCCGGATCGGTCTAGCCGGTTCCTTCTACTCCAGGCGGTACCAGCTACCTTACTTCCTATCGATTAGCTCAGCATTTGATTGCCAGGCAAGGAGGAACGTGCGAACAAGGACTAGCTAGAATACATGTTAGTTCCTCACTTGGAGCTAGTCTCACTAGTAGCTAGATCTCTCTCACGAGTGCACATACACACACTACAGGGTTGTACTCTGTTAGTTTGCTGGCACGCATATAGCTCGAGGAGCGCTTGTAGTACTTGTGTTCTTCATCCAAATAGTTAGATCGGGATGAGTAAGAGTTTTACCTCTAATACAGAGGGCTCTGGACCTAGGTACTTCCCGCGTCCCGCTACACTTGTTTGTGCCCAATCTCGTCTGCAGACGCCGTCGTAGTCGCAAGACTTGCTCCCACCCTTTATCTAGCCTTCTTAGGCACTATCTTAACCATAACTACGACAGTTGGCGCCCACCGTGGGGCAGGATGGCTGCGACCAGAGCATGTTTCGCACGGGACCTCTCTTCATTGCCTCATCACCAGCTCCGTTTCAAAAAAGTTCCTAGGGGCTCGCCACCGCCCTTGCGCCATTGTCATCGCATGTCCTTCGTCAAGTTTCCCGAGGGCTCTCCACCGCCTCCACGCCATCGTCGTCTTCGCCTCACCAAGAGTCACGGGGGCTCGCAGCTGTCTCTGTGCCACCTTCATATGCGTCAACGCCATCCGCGTTGCCCGGCCGCGTCGGTGCCCGCAGCATCCCGGCATCGCCATCGGCTTCAACACGTGACCTCCTCCAGCAAGACCACCTGCACGACATCACCTTTGTATGTTCTCCCGGCCGCAGAAGCCGCGGCCAAGTAAGCTTGCCTCACGCGGCCCTCACGCGCCTACGGCCAAGCAACTGGCAGCAGTCAGTAGCTGATCACTCAAAGAAAAAAGGGGTAGAAGCAAATGGCTTCGCCGCCCCATGTTCTGCTACATGTGCCTATTGTCGACCCCGCGCTAGCATTCCTGTCGCATGCTCGCACCCGCAGTCGCGCCGCCACCGCTCCCTCCGCGTCGCCGCTCGGGGCTGCACCCGTGCCACCGCACTTCCCTCCCCTGCGTGCCTCTGCCGACCGCCGCCGTGGGCTCTCTCTGTTGTGTGCTAGCGTGCCACTGTCACTCCGTCGAACCGCGCCCAGCAGCGCCCCTCTCCTCCGTTCCGGCCCGCCGTCGTGCTCGTTGTAACATCTCCCCTCTACACTTCCATCCGCTCCTCCTAGTTAAGCTCCATCGCAGCCACCCTTCGTAGTGCCCCTGCGCGCCCCGCCTCGTCGACATGGACCTCGCGTGCCCGCGCCCGTGCACTGCACCATCATGTTGCCCCGCCCACTGATGTGCCTCCAGCCACCCCTGTGCTTTCCCCACGAGCTCCCTCTGTTGCGTGTATGCATGCTGTCGCGCCTATTCTTCGATCTGCGCCCCCTCCCCCCCCCCCCCCCCCCCGTGCCTCCGCACACCCCATCCATCCAGGGGTCTCGACCCCAACCTCTCGGTGTCCCTATCTCTCTCTGATAACCGAAGGAAAAGAAGAAGTCGGGAGGAGGAAGTATACTAGTCGATAGGAAAGGAAGAGAGGAAAAAAGGAAAGAAAAACGAGGTGGTGGGGGTCAGACGGTTTGTAAAAAGAAAAGGAAGAGTAAAAACCAAAAACAAAAAAAAAACCACCCGGTTGGGAGAAACAAAAAAGAGAAAAGAAAAAGGTAAAGGGAAAAAGGGTAACAAGAGTGAAAAGAAAAGAACCGTCTGGTTGAGGAAGAAAAAAGTAAAAGGAAAAAAGAAAAGAAAAGGTCAAGCTGCCTACCCTGTCCGGCTGTTTGGTTTGCTGCCCTGGCTGGGGCCCATTGCCGCTGGTGATACATTGCAAATGTATCTATAATTTTTGATGTTCCATGCTTGGTTTTATCTACTTTATTATGTTTTGTCCACACTTTGGAGTATTTCTATATGATTTCTTGGACAAACCTATTAACAAGATGCCATAGTGTCAGTTGCCTATTTTCTACTGTTTTTGGTTCCAGGAAAGTCAGAAAATCAATATTCTCGGAATTGGATGGGATAAAAGCCAAAGTCAATATTTCACCGGGGGGAACACGGAGCCAGAAGACGAGACAGAGAGGGGCCAGGGGCCAGCCACACCATAGGGTGGCGCGGGTCCCCCTTGGCCACACCACCAGGTGGTGTGGGTCCCTCCGGCCTCCACCGACCTTGCCCTTTCGCCTATATATTCCTCCTGATGCGGAAACCCTAAATAGTCATGCCTCCAGCCACGAAAAGTTCCACAGCACCACCGCCACCGAAGGGGAGATTAGGGGGACAGAAAGTCTCTGTTCCGGCACCCTGCCGGGACGGGGAAGTGCCCCCGGGGCCATCTCCATCGATCTCCACCACCATCTCCATCACCGTTGCTGATTCCCATGATGAGGAGGGAGTGGTTCTCTCTCGAGGCTAAGGGTTCTACCGGTAGCTATGTGTTCATATCTCTCTCTATGCATGATCATATTGTGATCATGAGCTTTGTAATCAAGTAGATCTACCTTGCTACTCAAGTGCTTTAATGAATCTCTGCTCTCCCCATGTGTGTGAAAGTGACAGCGTGCTCACCATGGTGGCACTTAGGCTAGAGATTACAAATACTTGTTATGATTTACATTTGGAGTTGGATGTCTTTATGAAATTGTGGTGTTTGTTGGAATCATCTAGTACTAAAGGTGACAGTGTGGGGTTATCTAGATGGGAAAGATGAACTTTGAGGTGTGTTGTTATAGCCCTACCAACGATTAGAGTGTCCAACCGGAGAGTAGTTTAGCGTAGTATCATAAAAAAAGAATATATTTATATGAGAGTGTTCACTAGTGAAAGTATGATCCCTAGGCCTTGTTTCTAAGCATTGATAACACTGTTTGCAACTAGATCTGTTACATGTTTGCTTGCTTCCATCTTTATTTCAGTTTTGCTTTAGTCTTTTCCATGCCATCAAGCTATTTTCTATCACCCTTACCACTTATAATTATCTATACCACTTGTATTTCACTATCTCTTCGCCGAACTAGTGCACCTATACACCTGACAAGTGTATTGGGTGTGTTGGGGACACAAGAGACTTCTTGTATCTTGATTGCAGGGTTGCTTGAGAGGGAATACCTTTGACCACTTCCTCCCTAAGTTCGATAAACCTTGGGTGATCCACTTAAGGGAAAACTTGCTGCTATTCTACAAACCTCTGCACTTGGAGGCCCAACAATTGTCTACAAGAATAGAAGTGCGTAGACATCAAGCTATTTTCTGGCGCCGTTTCCGAGGAGGAAAGGTAAAAGGTATTCACACCGGAGGATTAAACAAGAAGAACCTCCCACGGCAATCACCTATTTTCTGGCGCCGTTGCCGGGGAGGTAAGGTAAAAGGTACTCACATCCTCCGGTGTGAGTGCTCGAAGTTATTTCCTTTAGGTTCTGCAATTTTGTCTTTTTGTTTCTTGTTTTCACTAGTTAGGCTTAATGGAAAACAACAACAAAATTAGAGAGCTTTATAGTATTTATGTTGAGTTAGGACATGAAGTGTTTGAAGAGAAAATTAAAAAACCCATGGAACTTTATTTGCATGCTAATAGCAATGTTGTTAGTATGAATTCTTTGGACACCATTATTGCTAATGCTATGGGAAATTCTAAGCTCGGGGAAACTGGTTTTGATGAGTATGCTATTTTTAGTCACCCAAGCACGGAGGAGAAAATTTACTTTGATGATACTATGCCTCCAATATATGATAATTACAATGATGAATACGATATTTTCAGTCCACCTACTATTGAGGAGAAAGTTAATTATGATTACACTATGCCTCCTATATTTGATGATTATGGTGATGAAAATAATAATGATAGCTATTTTGTTGAATTTGCTCCCACTACAATTAATAAGAATGACTATGTTTATGTGGGGAGTATTAATTCTTTTATGCATGTGGCTCATGACAAGAATGTTTCTTGTGATAGTTATATTGTTAATTTTATTCATGATGCTACTGAAATTTCTTATGAGAGAGGGAAACATGGTTTTATGTATCTCAACAATATTAAGTTTCCCGTCTTTATGTTGAAAATTTTGAAGTTGCACTTGTTTTGCTTTACTATGCTTGTTGCTTTGTGCTTTCATGACTTGTTTATTTACAAGATTCCTATGCATAGGAAATGGGTTAGACTTAAATGTGCTTTGAATTTGCTTCTTGATTCTCTCTTTTACTTCAATTCATATTTCTTATGTGAGCATCTTCTCAAACTATCATGCCTAACTTAAAGGCGTTAAAAAAAGTACTTATTGGGAGATAACCCAAAAGTTTTAGATGAGTATTGGAAGTTATTACCTCTGTAATAAATACTCCTTATCCTTTTTATTTTTCTTTTTGTGCCAAGAGTAACCTCTAATGAGAGAGAAGTAATGATTGGGAAAGTTGTTGTCCCGAAACAGATTTCTGTGCTTCACTGTAAAAATTCGTGTAAAATCTCTATACGTCCTTTTGAGACGTGAATATTTGTGCTTCTTCCCCAGGTTGTTATCTAACTTTCGTTAGTTCAACACTTTTTTATTTGAGCAATAGAAGGTCTTTCAAAAAAATCATCTTTACCTGCTGGTCTGTTTTGACAGAAATCTGCCATTTTCTACATTTGCTTCTTGTTGGTTCCTTTTTGAGTTCTTTTGGGGAATTGAGATTTTTGAGGGAAGTGCTACAGTAGCTTGTGTTTTAATGGAAGTTTTATTGGTGTTACAACTGAACCTAAAGACTTATTATCTTGAGTGCACTAATGTTGCTAATAAAGATTGTGTGAAGTTTTGTATGAAGGAAAATTTTCAGGTGTATGGAAGGAACGAGTAATGAGATGAAGGATGGACTAAATCTCAAGCTTGGGGATGCCACGCGTGTTACCCCAAGAAATATCCAAGAAGTACAAGCGTCAAAGCTTGGGGATGCCCAAGTCATCCCCTTCTTCATCAATAAAAATCTTAGGTTTCTTCCAAATACTTTATTTTTATTGTTTCATGCACAGCTGTGTTGTTCTTGGAGTGTCTTCGTTTTTCGTTTTTGGTTTTTCATTCGCTTGGTTTTCTTAGTTTGCTGTATAAATTGGTTGGACCCCCTCTTTCATACATTGGTTTTCAAATACTTTGGTTTGGTTTGGAAAAGAGTAGGAAAGCTCATGCTTAAGTGGTAAAGAGAGCTTGTTTTTGACTATGGCCTATGCTTTGTCATGCCATGCTTTATATTGTTTTGGCTTTATGCTTAGTATTCTTTGTTGTAGCATGACATGTTATAAACAACTGAGATTGCTTAATGTGCCTTGGATGAATCATGCGTTGTTTTAGCATATTAAAGCATAGTATAGTGGTATTCTCCTTTGATGCTTTATTTGGGTTGACTTGGCGCATGCTCACACCATGTTATGACTATCTCAAGTCACCATAGCCTTTATGATCCTTTAGTTTTCAACTTGTAGTATCACTTTATGCTTTGATCAATGATGTTTTGTCGCTCTGCATGATTATGGCCATTATTGCTCTCTTAGTTTGTCGCTCCCAGTCTTTTGCTAGCCTCCACAACCAAGTATGAGTTCCACTCATGCATCCAACTCCCTAAACCAAGTTATTCCAAAGAGTCCACCATACCTACCTACTAGCTTATGCTATTCCAAGTATATTCATGTTTTTGTTTACCTTCCAAATTAAACTTGTTATGAGAAAACTAGTGATTAAAGCTCTCACGAACTTGATGGCACACTTTAATTTTCTTGCCCTTAATAAACTTGAACCATTGTGTCGTCTATGTTGTATATGCTTGCACTTATTTGTTGGGAATTAGCAGAACCATGCTGTCATGGGGAACGCTTTCAACATTGCACTTGTACTTTGTACCTAGTTGATATCATGCTCTTTTGTCTATGGATGTCGTCGGTGTGAAATGAAAGGGGAGATTGTAAGTCCATGGAGTTGTGTATATGTGTTAGAGAAACACCTGGGCCGCTGGTCTAATCCATGTTGACATGGTGGAAACCTGCAGCGTAACCATAATGAGCTGTCTATGAAGCATTCTTCTTAAAAAAAGAGTCCTATATTGAGAAAAAAAGAGAAAAAGAAAAAAAAGAGATTATGAAAAGAGGAAAGAGAGAAAAAAGCACCATATTCCCATGGTAAATAAGAAGATTGATGAGATGCTTGTTATCTGCTTCCCTTGTCATTTTGATATGGGGATTCTTCCGTATCATTGGGCAAGGGGTACCATGTTGGCGGTTCTCTATGATACACATGTACTTACGATGACAAGAACTTACCGGTGACTAAACTTGAGTAGCATGAGGAGCGGCCCTCGTATTCAAGGGACATGAGTTTTCTAACATATACTTCGTCAAGCATGTACACCATAGTTTGTTCACTTTAACCTTAATCACTTCAAGATGCTTATGATAGGGGCAATGAGAGCTGAAAGCTATAAGTACCATAATTTTTGGAAGCTCTTTATGAAACTTGAATCTCTGCTTCCTTCTATGAAGGCCTTTCTTCCACCATTATATTGAGTCTCCACCTTCTACCTTTATGCACCTACTTTGAGAGCATAGTGGCCATTCTTAGTTCTATGTGCATTGTCCCAAGACTAGTTGATTGATACATAACTTGATATTGCTTGTTTTAAACTATTTGTATCTAGTCACTCTTATGAACTTTGAAGGTGTCCTATGCATTTTTATTTGCTACTCTATGAGGGACAAGCTGAATGCTATTATGTTATGTTTTATTTATGTGAAACAAACAAACATCTTGCAAAGCATTGTTATTCATGAATTTTTTGTTTGTACCTTTTCATGTTGCAACATAGTTGCTATGTTTTATTGCTAGAACTTTATCTTTCATGTTATGATTGAAGTACTTCGATCCCAGCTTTGAATGTTTTACAAATACTTTGATCAAGTTTATGATGGTGCATGTCACCTCAAAAATTATTCTTTCTTTTTGTCACTTACCTACTCGAGGACGAGCAGGAGTTAAGGTTGGGGATGTTGATACATTGCAAATGTATCTATAATTTTTGATGTTCCATGCTTGGTTTTATCTACTTTCTTATGTTTTGTCCACACTTTGGAGTATTTCTATATGATTTCTTGGACTAACCTATTAACAAGATGCCACAGTGCCAGTCGCCTGTTTTCTGCTGTTTTTGGTTCCAGGAAAATCAGAAAATCAATATTCTCGGAATTGGACGGGACAAAAGCCAAAGTCAATATTTCACCGGGGGGAACACGGAGCCAGAAGACGAGACGGGGAGGGGCCAGGAGCCAGCCACACCATAGGGTGGCGCGGGTCGCCCTTGGCCGCACCACCAGGTGGTGTGGGCCCCTCCAGCCTCCACCGACCTTGCCCTTTCGCCTATATATTCCTCCCGATGCGGAAACCCTAAATAGTCAAGCCTCCAGCCACGAAAAGTTCCGCAGCGCCGCCGCCACCGAAGGGGAGATTCGGGGGACAGAAAGTCTCTATTCCGGCACCTTGTCAGGACGGGGAAGTGCCCCGGAGCCATCTCCATCGATCTCCACCACCATCTCCATCACCGTTGCTGATTCCCATGATGAGGAGGGAGTGGTTCTCTCTCGAGGCTAAGGGTTCTACCGGTAGCTGTGTGTTCATCTGTCTCTATGTATGATCATATTGTGATCATGAGCTTTGTAATCAAGGAGATCTACCTTGCTACTCAAGTGCTTTAATGAATCTCTGCTCTCCCCATGTGTGTGAAAGTGACAGCGTGCTCACCATGGTGGAACTTAGGCTAGAGATTATAAATACTTGTTATGAGTTATATTTGGAGTTGTATGTCTTTATGAAATTGTGGTGTTTATTTTACTCATCTAGTACTCAAGGTGACAGTGTGGGGTTATCTAGATGGGAAAGATGAACTTTGAGGTGTGCTGTTGTAGCCCCACCAACGATTAGAGTGTCCAACCGGATAGTAGTTCAGCGTAGTATCATAAAAAAGAATATATTTATATGAGAGTGTTCACTAGTGAAAGTATGATCCCTAGGCCTTGTTTCTAAGCATTGATACACTGTTTGCAACTAGATCCGTTACATGTTTGCTTTCTTCCATCTTTATTTCAGTTTTTCTTTAGTCTTTTCCACGCCATCAAGCTATTTTCTATCACCGTTACCACTTATAATTATCTATACTACTTGTATTTCACTAGCTCTTCGTTGAACTAGTGCACATATACACCTGACAAGTGTATTGGGTGTGTTGGGGACACAAGAGACTTCTTGTATCTTGATTGCAGGGTTGCTTGAGAGGGAATACCTTTGACCACTTCCTCCCTGAGTTCGATAAACCTTGGGTGATCCACTTAAGGGAAAACTTGTTGTTGTTCTACAAACCTCTACCCTTGGCGGCCCAACAATTGTCTACAAGAATAGAAGTGCGTAGACATCAGCTGGCGCCCTGTTTGTTTGTCTGATTCACCTGGCTGGGTCTTGATCCAACTAGCCCAATCCATCAAGGACCAACTCGTCCTATTTGATTGCCAATTTGGCCAGCTAGACCCGATCCGGCTGGTCTAGGCTGAGTAGGTTTGTGCCGGCGCGTTTGGTTGTTTGGCCGGCTAGGAACTGAATCCGGCTGCGCCGTGTTTGGTTGCCTGGCCGACTGGAGCCAGGCGATCCGGCTGCAGCCTCCCTTCAACCAATTCAGCACATGTGGAAGCACGCCTTCGACCCTCATACACCGGCTATAACAATTTGAGTGTTCTTCTGACTCGAGCGATCCTCGGGAGCTCCTCGCCAGATATCGACATGTTTACTACTTTGTTTTTGGCTCCGACAACCCCTAACCTGGGGGCTCGCCGGCTGGCCCGACCTATTGTTCTGTAAATTGGTTGAGTATTGTGTGCGCTGCCAAAGGCCCACTCTTCGTCTCATCTACATATCGCAACCCGGTTGTCAGGCTAGCAAGAGCAAAAAGTTGGAGGCACTCACACACGAAAGAACAAAGAAAGACATGATAGTTTGGATGTTCTGGCTAAAATGCCTAGTTCATATATTTCCGGCTGCTAAGCCTCTAGTACCAAGCGCGATGTATTGTCAGCTACCCCTTCGTTTCTGGTTGTACCACAATCCGGCACACCAGCCGGAAAGGACACAACGTAAATAGCAGAATGCACGGAAAAGTGACTGAGTATTCAAAGAAGCATGAGCTAGTTTTCCGATGAATAAAACCGTCATTCACTCAACAACATATGCTCTATATGTTAATGTAGTGGCAACCTAATTTTTGTGCATTCGTTTTGCATAGTCTACTCCGAGTCAGTTACAAGATACAGATAAGTTTCGAAATAGTTGACTCCATCAACTGCTCTGAAACTCGGAGGCTACACCCAATGGGTGCGCTAGCGTGCCCCTAGTGGAATTGAGCATCGTCTGGCTGAAGGAGTTCAGACGGGTAGCAAGTTCAAGATGTTGAAAAGGCAAGAAAGATAAGATTTGAAGCACTTGTCTTTGTCAACTACTCTGAATCTCAGGGGCTACACCCAGTGGGTGCACTCGTGTGCCCCCACTGGAATCATGTTTCTTCCCCGACTAGAGGTGTCCAGCCGGATGCCATTCATGATGGCTTCATCTACTACAACAACTTTGAGTTTTTGAGGAAGCCCGTGCTAATTTCCCCCTGAGGGTGAAATCGAAACGCTTGGAGGCTAGTGGCAAGGGGATGGTCCCTGGATACCCCTAAAGCACCCAACGATCGACAAGAACAAACTTCGTCAACCAAAAGTACTCCAAGACAGACAAAAAAGGAAAAATCCATCAGCAGAAATAAAAACGGCAGCAACAAGTGCAATATGGGACGGATGGGTGGTCCCAGCTAGCCTGCCCGTGCTTCCCTGGCCAAGATCCTCCCACCTGGGTCGGTCTGTCCCCGGGTTGACTCTTCAACCAGCCCCGACTAGACCTCTTCGACCATCCCTGACTGGGCCGGCAGCCATCCCACCTAGCTCCATCTCGCCTCGCTTACTCTGTCTACCTGGGCGCCCCTGCCTGGGCTGCTCCCAACCGGCCCATCCACCTGGCCCCAACTGGGCCACCACGTACCGCCCCAGTTGGGCCTCTACGGCCTCCCCGACTGAGCCGACTGGCCTCCAGGACATCTAGGCATCCCCGACCACTTCTACTTGATCCCTCAGGATCAGCGGTTGTGCCTAGCTTGCTCTAGCGCCTCCTGGCCGGATCGTTCTGGCCAGTTCCTTCTACCCCAGACGGTACCAGCTACCTTACTTCCTATCAATCAGCTCAACATTGGATTCCTAGGCAAGGAGTGCGACAAGCTAACAACAAGGACTAGCCAGAAGACATGTGACATTGTGGCCGCGATGCCCCTAGTACCTCTACATAGGCAGAAGTGTAGCACTACACACTATATCATCAGATGACACACCGGATAGTGTAGTTAGGCATGTGGGACAAACCTTGTTCCCTGGGTATCCTTTATAAGTGCACCAGGGAGGCTCATGTTGGAGCATCCTCACTTGGAGCCAGTCTCCCTGCTAGGTAGCTCTCTCCCACAAGCACACACACACATTCTGCGGGGTTGGACTCTGTTAGTTCCCTAGCACACATACAGCTCGAGGAGCACTTGTAGTACTTGTGTTCTTCATCCGGATAGTCAGGTCGGAAGGAGTAGGAGTTTTACCTCTCATACATAGGGCTCCGAACCTGGGTACTTCCTATGTCCCTCTACACTTGCATGTGCCCAATCTCGTCTGCGGATGCCGTCGTAGTTGCCAGACTTTCTCCCACCCTCTATCTAGCCTTCTTAGGCACTATTGTAACTAGAACTACCAACACCCCTCCTCTGAGCTCTCTCGTCGTTCTCAACACCGCCTATACACAAAGTCCACATTTTGCACACTCTTCACAAGTTCCTCCATTTTCACAGTCCTCCCAATAATCTTCCACAAGCCAAAGCACTTCCACCACCACCACTAGTACCAAGAGGCGTAAAAAATCATAGCGGTGTGGGATTTATTTGAGGAAGAAGAATTTGAAGAGGATGGTGTCACGAAGATGCGAGCTAGATGAAAGTGGCTCGGCTATGGGAACCAATGTACTCGGGAGCCAAGGGAGGAACCGTCCACATAACGAGGCACATTGCCTCACACAGGAACAAGGATGAACAAGCTGTTGGAAATATGCCCTAGAGACAAATAGTTATAAGGACTATTATCATATTTCATAAAGTTTATGATTAAGTTTTATATCATGCTATAACTATGTTGAGTGAAAACATCAATGCACGTGCGATATATAAACAACCAGGGGTTCCCAGTGAAACTCTAGTCACTGGTTCATTGGTCAACAGATGATCAAGTTTTCTGATCATGTAGCATTTATGCCAGTTGGAAACGGAATCAACTCATTCTGAGAATGAGATGATGAACCAATACCCAACCTAAACATTATGACCCCATCATGTCACGAAGTTCAAGTTACGATGATTAGAAATGGATCCTCGTAGACTATTCCTTAGACCGTGAGGATTTATCAATCACTGTCTCCTGAGAGTGCTTAGATAGCATCAAACGCCATCTGGTAATACGGTGGTTATAGAGGTGTGTTCAGGTACTCGGAGGAAATCGTAGAGGTAATATATGTCAAGAGCGGGATTTTTCCGTCCACGTGATGGAAAGATACTCAAGGGACCACTCGGAGAAGTTATATCCAATAGCTGCGCAGCGTGTGATTTGATCACAGGGATATCACTTGTCGGAACGAGTCAACTAGCATTGTTCAGTAACAAGATTGAACACGACATGGTGATGTCATTGATCAGATCTCGGGTAATGCAAGTATCAAGAGACAAAGGGAATAAGACACGACCGTCCCAGTTCAAACGACAAAAGATCTTCGTGGAACGCACAGGGGTCACATGGCCATCCAGGTCCCTCTATCGATCATTGGTCCGGGAGTGTCCCGACCACGTCTGGAGTGTCCCCGAACCGTAGGGTATCACGCTTAAGGGTTTTATGATTCTTAGAGAGTGTTTATAGGATCAGAAGAATCGCTGAAGAATAGTAGACATAAAAACCGGAAGGGTTTCGGTAAGTCCGGAGGATGTCCGGAGTGGAGGTGGAAGGTGTTTCATAGCCACGGAGATTAAATAATATGTGAATGAATGTTAAATATTGATTTAATCATTTATTCATAATTATTTAATAAAACGGAGAATCAATTTAACTGGTCAAAGGCTTAATAGGCCAATTCCCGGAGGGGAGAGGGCCCATTAGGGAAAGGCAAGAGGGGAGAAGGGCCAAGGGGTGGCCAGCGGCCCTATTGGGCTAGCCCCCCAAGTGGGCCCATGGGGGGGTGGCTGGCGGCGCCTCCCCCACCTCCTCCTCTCCTTTAGTCCCACCCCGGGACTTTGAGGGAGGTAGTACCTCCCCTTCGCCTATATATAGTGGGGGTATTTGGCCAGATAAATACACACAATATTCAATAAAGGTCTTCTCACTTTTGGGAAGACCTCCAATTGATATTCTCTCTCTCTCGTGACCTCACAAGTTCGGAACGAGAGACATCTTCACCGCGGAGCGCCGTCGCGCTGTGGGATTCGGATCCAGGAGCCCTACTTCCGCAACTGCTGCTGGATCGGGGAAGCGGGATTCATCGTCATGCACTGGACGTGTGTAACTCCCCGCGAGGTGTCACACTTGGGGCACTCAAGTCGTTGAGCCACAGGAGCGCAAGGACTTCATCATGACCTTGAGGTCGGCTTTGGCTCGTCTACATCAACCACGATCTCCTGATCATTGACAACGTTTTTCGGTCTTCAAGGGCAAGTTCGCAAAATCCCCTCCCATTACTGTATTACTAATAGATAGGTCCTAGCAAGCATCAGGGGTTCAGGGGCGTAGGGTAAAATTTATTGTTTTCATACGCAGAACCCCTACAGTGGTATCAGAGCCAGATCTATGCGTAGTAATGCTAGTACGGGTAGAACACACAAGATGTAGCGTGTGGGCGTTGATCTTTTAGTTGTTACCCTCCCACGTGTACTTGTGTATACCACAGAAATGCTTGATGAAGCGGCCCCCAACCGACTTTACGCGTTCATTCGCGAGACTAGTCCACACTTGACATACGGCTTGTACCGTATAAAGTGGCTTAGGGGGTGTTTGTCTCTCTCGCATTAGTTGGTATGCCATTTGCAACAGAGGGCTTCGAAAGGGGTGTAGTAGAGACAACTACTTGATCAGCGTTGTGCTGAAAGTTCGTAGGTAAGAACGGTTCTTGTGCAAAAGCCCATTCAGCCACGTAAAACATGCAAAGATAAAGTAGAGGCGTCTAACTTTGTTTTGCAGGGGGCCGTTGCTTTGTGATATGGTTGTGGCAAAGGTAAAGTGATTACCTTATGTTACGTAGTAGTAGATAGTCATGGAGGTGATGAACTACCATGCCAGAAAGACATCGGTACCCTGATGTCTACAGCGCCGGAATCCGGTGACGACGGATGGAGATCACGACGTGAATGAACATATCACATCGCATTTATATTCAATGTTATTGTTTGTATATCTTATTGTGTTCTAGTATTAGATACTCGACAGTATCCTAATAAGATGATCCCTGTTAAAATTACCAATGCTTGTGTTCTCCCTTAGTGTGCACCACCAAGAAAGTTCTTTGGTATGAGGCGATCCATGGTACAGGCGTGGGTGTCAGACATATCTATGTTCACATACAGTGGGTGTAAGCCATGTTTCACAATGAATACACTAAGGTTGAATTGGCGAGCCTAGCATGTAGCAGACATGGCCTCGGAACACGGATGGTCGAAAGATCGAGCATGAGTCGCATGAATGATGTGACCGACATTTAGCATCCACCCTTAAACCCACATTGATGGCCGTGATGATCAAGGGAGATGTGGCTGAAAGGGGTCGTGTTATCACTAGGAACCCTTCATGGGATAGGTGATTCTGAGTGGAGTTATTATTAATTCATTTAATTATAAACTTAGTCTAAATTCCTTTTGCAATTATAAATGTAGAAAAGGTTATCCTCGATGCCACCTTTCCTGTTGACGATTGATTGGTTAGAAGGAGTGAAGCTCAGGCTAGACGGATCAAACTTTTTTATATGGGTTGCGTGTCTCCACGTTCTCCTTAGCGAGAATGACATGGTTGACTACATACTCGAGGAGATGGATTTGGATCAGCCCATTGACCTAGAGACCCCAGAGCAACGAGAAGACCGCTATCACCGTCGGGAGATGGCCTCCTTCATTTCAGTTACAATGCGTTTCAAAATGGTGGACGAGTTGTGTCCCGTCGTGGGCAATGTCAACCCTCGTATGGTAATGATATATCTTAGAACACATTTCATGGAACAAGTACGCATATGGGAGCATGAGCTGATAGGAGACTTCCTCTCCATTAAGATGGAGGAGAACTCATCACTTGACGACCACTTGGAGCGCATGCATGATGCGTACATGAGGACTGCATACTTCCTGGATAGCTGGATGACGGGCTCTTTTGCAAATGGCGTTGTGTTGCGGTCGCTGTCACCAAGCTACCAAGCATAAGTCAGGACTTGCATTATGAGAGGCGACGCGAAATCAATGGAATTCCACAGGTTCGTATCACATCTCAGGAATGTGATGTTGAACCCATTGTCGCTGAGGTCATCAATGACAAAGGTATATATTTGATATACAATTTTATAAATGTTATAATCTTGCAAACACATTTGCAGTGTTAAGTATATTTGATACTTGTTCTGTTTTACTGAAAACAGGTCCTTCTGCATAGAGGTGCTTGCTGGAGAGGAGGTGACGTTGCGTGTTGATGGCGAGCATGATGATGATGGCCAACGACACTCTCCCTCAACATTTAACATTTAGTTTATGTTTAGGATGATTATTGTAATCAAAAGATTGTGAACTCCTTTAGTGTGTCTCACACTTTGTGAGATGGTTATTCATATCAGTTTGTAACAAACAAGTTGTTCTACTTTTATGAATGATTTCTATTTGTGTTCATATCTTGTTTGATTACCTATGAATTATCCTCGTTGTTTGAAATTGATGGATAATATATGAACATTTGTAAAATATTGAAATGCCTTTAAAAATACCCAACTTAATGATATGTTCATTAATGAATGAAACCATTATTTAAATTCAAAGTTATGTTGATAATATGTGAAAGTCAATCGATTTCTTATCACATATAAATCATGCCTAAGTTTGGCAAAATAACTTGAACACCGTGTATTACTTGAATACAAAGTGTTTTAATGAATTGTTAAAAGTAAATACATATTCGATGTATTATGTTTTAACAAAATGGTAATTATCATTATATGATTGTTTAAATGTGTAAAGTAGTTTACGAAAGGAAACATAAGTATGAAACTATTTGATATGATCAAAGTGTTTCATCAACAAAGGGTATAAATATAAAAGAGAATCTAATTACTATGATTTGATCAATAGTAATGAAATTCAACTTTATAAGAATGGCATAAAAGAGAATTGTGGAATGCAAAGCGTTTTGAAACGTCAAAATGCAAAGCATCACAATATGATATTAGATATCAAAGTGGGTGGATAGATGGCGCCAAATAAATTGTTATAGTGTAGATGTAGAGACATTAGTTAGAAATAGTTAGCACTCAATTAGAATATATAGTGAACCATATGAATTCGCAAGATCGGCTCCATATCAAGTATGGATCGTCGTATAAGTTTTGGGGTTATTCGATATAACCAAAACAATAGTGAATTAGTCCTTGTAGAGTATTCATTGGAAACTTTGAATACGAAATCCATAGCTAAACCAAAAGAGAAGCAAAACTTGTATTGCTTGGATTTTGGTACACTTTTGAGAAAATTCACATTTAGTGATATTTCTCGATTATGGAGCAAATGGAAGATAGTGTGAAACACGATGAGGATTCAAATCCCTGCATCAGAGTGTTGAGAAGCGCAACGGAAAATGTTCCTAAATAATTCTCTTCACAAAGGAAAGAATCAATGATAATGATCATTGTGTTTTCGCCACTAGTGTTTTCACTACATGAAGTAGGATTCAGAATGTAACCCATATCTTGTATGAAGACATTTGTGAATCATTTGTCATGATTCCCGGAATATGACATACCTACGAACTACTAAGGAAATAATGGTAAGATTAGGATATGAGAAATCCCAAAGTAAAATTCACTTGAGATTAGAAAGCAATTCGTTGTTGAATCTCACAAGTAAAAGGGGTTACTTGGAATTTTCCCAAATGACTGCAAAGCCATAGTGGAAAAAGGGGGTGAATGACAAAAGCATAATTTGTCAAGTATTGGACGAATTCGAATGAATTTGATTCAAGTGTGCTAAATGTCTAGTGGATTTAAAACTAGTAAAAGTACTAGTATCTCATAGTAAAACTCCAAGTTTGATATTTGATCAAAGGATTTTGAAATCATTCAAAATAGTGAGTGGATATGCAATTTGCATAAAATTGAGTGGGAGTTATGAAAGTCTTCCTAAAACAATATGTGAATGACATATTTTTGAGTGGGAGCAATATAAGTCTCAAATTCAAATATGTAGGAACATAGTTTGAGTAAGAGTAGTGACTCATACCCAAATATGTTAGGAACATATTTTGAGTGGGAGCTTATAGAAGTGATTCTTAAGTGTGTTAAGAATAAAAGCACAAATATCGATAAATAATGATTTATAAGTGTAGAAGTTGATAATAAGAGTATTACATTATGTAGTATTCATTAAGGGATTCTGAAAAGGGTTTCAGAATAGAAGTTAATTAAGGAACTGGTCCTTAATAACTCAAGTTAGGAATAGTATTAAGTTTAACATCAATGGTTGAAAGAAAGGATGATCATCATCCACTATGTTGAGACATAGTTTCTATCTTAGAAAACCAAGATGATAACTTAACATAATATATGATCCAAGAAGGAACATTTAAAAGGGTGATTAAGTTTGAATCACGGAACGTTGAGCTAAGTTTGTCCACAGTGTCTAATAGAGAACTGTAGACATATTTTCCAAATCCATAAAGGACGACATATCTTAAAGCATAAAGAGTTATGTTATAAGGGAATATGTTGGAAACTCCTGTAAATACCGTTTAAAGTCAAGTAGGAAGCAAGGTGAACAAAAACATCGAAAATTGCACAGAGTGCACTCGTATTTTGATGATTGCATTTATAATAATAGATAAGGGCACCATCAAAAGTGTTGTATAATGTTATGGCGGGGCTAGTTAACTTTTAATGTAGAATGATGTGTCCCAGGGCATAGTGCCCATGAGAAATCCCTTGAGGTTGATCTAAAGTCACTGTAGGCTCCTGGAATCAGGCCTCGTTCTGCTGCCATAGCGATGATGCATACACACAGGTGTTATCATGTGATGATAAAGTATTAATGTCAATCAAGATGACATTAGTAAGTTGCAAAGGATTTGGGACTGTAAAGTACAGGCCCAAGACTCACCCTCTTCCATGAGCAAGCATGTTTAGGGTACCGGTAATATGGTGCCAATGATTAAGAACAAATGCAGCTAGTTTATTTGTACTCTAGTGCAAGTGGGAGACTGTTCGAAATATGCCCTAGAGACAAATAGTTATAAGGACTATTATCATATTTCATGAAGTTTATGATTAATTTTTATATCATGCTATAACTATGTTGAGTGGAAATATCAATGCACGTGTGATATATAAACAACCAGGGATTCCTAGTGAAACTCTAGTCACTGGTTCATTGGTCAACAAATGATCAAGTTTCATGATCATGTGGCATATATGCCAGTTGGAAATGGAGTCAACTCATTCTAAGAATGAGATGATGAACCAATACCCAACCTAAACATCGTGACCTGATCATGTCACGAAGTTCAAGTTACGATGATTAGAAATGGATCCTCATAGACTATTCCTTAGACTGTGATGTTATATCAATCACTGTCTCCCGAGAGTGCTTAGATAGCATCAAGCGCCATCTGGTAATACGATGGCTATAAAGGTGTGTTCAAGTACTCGAAGGAAACCGTAGAGGCAATGTATGTCAAGAGCAGGATTTATCCGTCCACGTGACGGAAAGATACTCAAGGGCCCACTTAGAGAAGTTATATCCAATAGATGTGCAGCGTGTGATTTGATCACAGGGATATCACTTGTCGGAACGAGTCAAGTAGCATTGTTCAGTAACGATATTGAACACGACATGGTGATGTCATTGATCAGATCTCGGGCAATGCAAGTATCGAGAGACAAAGGGAATAAGACACGACTGTCCCAGTTCAAACGACGAAAGATCTTCGTGGAACGCGCAGGGGTTACATGGCCATCCAGGTCCCTATGTCAATCATTGGTCCAGGAGTGTCCCTACCATGCCTGGAGTGTTCCTTAACCGTAGGGTATCATACTTAAGGGTTTGATGATGCTTCAAGAGTGTTTATCGGATCGGAAGAATCGCTGAAGAATAGTAGAGAGAAAACCGGAAGGGTTTCGGTAAGTCCAGAGGATGTTCGGAGTGGAGTTGGAAGGTGTTCCATAGCCACGGAGAATGGATAATATGTGAATGAATGTTTGATTTAACCATTTATTCATAATTATTTAATAAAAGAGAAAATCAATTTAAATGGTCAAAGGCTTAATGGGCCAATTCCCGGAGGGGAGAGGGCCCATTAGGGAAAGGCAAGAGGGGAGAAGGGCCAAGGGGTGGCCGGTGGCCCTATTGGGCCAGCCCCCCACGTGGGGCCCATGGGGGGTGGCCGGCAGCGCCTCCCGCAGCTCCTCCTCTCCTTTAGTCCCACCCCGGGACTTTGAGGGAGGTAGTACCTCCCCTTCCCCTATATATAGTGGGGGTATTTGGCTAGATAAATACGCACAATATTCAATAAAGGTCTTCTCACTTTTGGAAAGACCTCCAATTGATATTATGTCTCTCTCGTGACCGTGGTCTGAAGTTCGGACTGCGCGAACGAGAGACATCTTCACCGCGGAGCGCCGTCGTGCTGCGTGATTCGGATCCAGTAGTTCTACTTCCGCAACTACTGCTGGATCGGGGAAACGGGAGTCATCGTCAGGCACCGGACGTGTGTAACTCCCCGCGAGGTGTCACACTTGAGGCACTCAAGTGGTTGAGCCACAGGAGCGCAGAGACTTCATCATGACCTTGAGGTCGGCTTGGCTCGTCTACATCAACCACGCTCTCCTAAGGGTTGACAACGCTCTTCAAGGGTAAGTTCGCGAAAATCCCCTCCCATTACTGTATTACTAATAGATAGGTCCTGGCAAGCATCAGGGGTTCAGGGGCGTAGGGTAAAATTTATTGTTTTCATACGCGTTGATCCAGACGCGAATTAGATTAGGCTCCGACAGTACAATACTTAATTCCTTCTATGACCAAGACAAACAGAGAAAAGATCTTTGCAAGTTAATTGCTTCAAATGATTTACCTCTAGGTTTTTGTGAATCTCCTGCTTTCATCGAATATATCCAAAAATTCCATACTCCTACTTCCACTCATGTTTCTAGATAAATCACATCTACGGATATGAAAAAATTATGCAAAGAGGGTCTTAAGCAAATAAAAGAAGATTTTACTACATGCACTTTTTCGATGTCTTTAACATCTAATATCTGGAGAGGCAAGGCTAAGCAATACTATATTAGTGTGGTTTATCATTAGGTTAACTTAGACTGGGAAATACTAAAAATAATCATAGGATTTGAATTAAATGATCTAAAACATACTGAAGATAATATTGTTGAAGCTATAATCAAAGTTGTGTATAATTTTGGTATCACGGACAAGATCTTTGCAGTAATTTTGGATAATGCTTCATCAAATACTAATGCAATCAATATAATTGGTCCTGTATTTGGCAATATGCTCGATCTTTTTACTACATCAACATTGTGCTTGCCATATAATTAATATTATTGCTAAAACAGTTTTGAAGAACTTGCACCCACACCTAGATAAATTGCGCATAGCAATTTTCTTTATGAATTCTGCCAATGGTCGAATTGAGGACCATAGGAGGTTTTGCAAGGCTTGGGGTAAAGCTTTTCATAGGTTTCATTTAGACATGAAAATTAGAAAATGATTCTATTTTAGGTGAAGCTGTTTCTAAAATGAAACTTAAAATATTTGAGTGAAATTCCATGCATTTGCATTTATTTTGGATTCTAGGGCAAAATTAGACGGGTTTGGTGGTGCTCTAGAAGTCTTAGGTGTTGTCGTGAATCTAGATTATTCCAATTATTTCACTAATGTTCGTGACAAGCTTTCGGAAGTTTTTGGTAACTATGAATTAAAGTACAACACCACTTAGGTCCAATGGCCTCCACAAGCACCAACTACAAGCAATAATAAAGGAGTGTGGAACAAGATATTTAGTTATTCCTCCTCTTCGGCCTCCTCTTCGACACTGTCATCATCGGCGGTTTTAGGTGGCGGGGAGTTAGCGAAGTACCTCAACTACAACAAGATCCCACATGAGGGGGGTGAAGACTTCAGCATAAGTGGTGGAATGCGCACAAGATCTCATACCATGTGCTTTCCATTTTAGCTAAGGATGTGCTATCGGTACCTGTCACAAGGGTAAAAAAACTAGTATAACCCTTAATATGGTGAGAACTAATGGTGTGAAAGATGGAGAAATAGACAAACGGAGAGCCCAACACACTACAGTGGACGAAGATCTAATTGCCGTGTTTGAAAATGTTGTTTGACAAAGAGGAAGAAGAATAGGATATTTAGTTATAGTATTTGTAATTTTCTTATTATTTTTGTAAAGTTATATGGATGCTCCAGGGTTCGCAGTTGGTGCTCCGGCTGCTCCCAGGCAAAGGTTGGCTGTGTGGGAGCACTTCGATGATGAAGACTATGAGGAGGATGGTGTCCAGAAGAGAAGAGCTATGTGCAAAAGATGCACTAAGATATTCGCCTACGCAATAGAGAGTGGAACCGGTCATCTGCATCGCCATGTTGCTTTCCACGTCAAGCAAGACACAAGAAACTAATTAGTTATAGTCATTGTAATATTCTATTTCTTTTCGAGTGAGTTGTTCTTTTTTTTCTAGGGTGGACGGTTTTAATGAGACATCTATTATTAAAGCTCTTTTTACCCCATACAATAGTTAGACATATTTTTTTATTTTTTGTATTTTTTTACTTTTTTTTGAATTTTTGAAGCAATTTAGGCCAAAAGGGGTACTACAGGCCAAACTGGCCCAACCGTGAGGCAGGCCAGCACGGTACGGGAGATGGGTCGTGCCTGGGCCTGGGGGTCAAGCCCACGTGCCGGCACGGCACAACCCTTTAACTTAACATGCCGTGGTGGGCCGTGACATGCCTGGCCCGCGAAGACCGTGCCGTGTCGTGGGCCTGCACATTGGACGGGTATGCTCCCTCTAGTACATATTAATGATCTCAACTTTGTCTAGATACGAATACATCTTATCTTACATATTTAACTAGTTTTTTAGACAACCTGCTAGATTTTATTCATCAGATAGAATATTTACAATAGTATTCTCAAAATACGGAGTGCCTAACCACAAGTGGCAGCCAACTCCCTGTGAAATCATGTATCTAGTTAGGTTGGGGGCTTCGAAATTTGAAGCTCTTCCCTCAAACACAAAGTTGCACACTTGAAACTGGGAAGAGCGCCATCTAGTTCAGCAATAATCGTTGCATTTTGACCCAAACTTACTTTTATGATATCTTTCACCACTGGTTTGCAATCAAAAGCAACACAGACAAACTATATTCCTAGGTCTTCAGCCAGCACCAGACCTTCTCTGCAAGCGAGTGTCTCTAAAATATTTGGGTCAGATATACCTCTAAACACAATAGCAGAAGCTCCAAGATAAACTCCTTCTTTGTTACGACAGACAGCTGCAGCAACCCCTTTATTTTCAGCCTTTGAGATTGTCGCATCAACATTGATCTTTGCGGTTTCGTCGATAGGCGGGATCTATGTAGGAGGGAGCAGCTAATAGCCGCAGCACTTGGTTCAAATCTAGACGGGTTTTTCCAATATCTTGGAGCTCATTTAGGAAAGAGGTGATGAATCCATGTGAAGACAGTGGGCTCTGCAAGATCTCTTCGTGGATTGTTTCTTCTCACCGTCCATATTGCCAAAAGTGTAATTGTCACTCGACGAACTGGGTGTGAGGAAGTGATTCCATTAGACTGAACAACCAATATTTAGCTATAGGTTCTCTAGAAGCATTCAGATGCTCGAAAAGCAATTCGTCAGATAGAGACCACACGCTATGCGCCACATTACACTCGATCAGGGAGTGCCACCATGAATCTTCACCACCGCATAGGTTACACGTGCACGTTCTAGCCATATTTCTCCTTTGCAAGAGGTATGTAGTCGGTAGAGATTGCTGAGCCAATCTCCATAAAAACACTCGCAGTTTAGAAGGGACAACAGTCTTCCACAAGGTGCACCAACCTTTCTCAGCTCCCGAAGAACCAGCCCCGCCATTGAAATAGTTTTCTCTACTTATTTTTGTGTTAATCACCATCCTGTAAGCCGACCTGACTGAGAAAATACCTTTCCAGTCACTATTCGAAGCCTAGAAATCACTCTGTTGCCTCGTGCTCAAAGCAATACTCAAGATCGTAGTAGCATCCATTGGGCGAAAACACTGATTAACAAGGTCTACCTTCCAGGTTGCTGAGGTCTCATAAATTAGTTCTGACACCATCTAGGGTGGATCCTCCATGAGCAAAGTTATAGGTCTTAACATTACATCTCGTGGCAGCCAATTGTCTGACCATATCCGAGTAGTTCGGCCATCGCCAATGCGTCTAATGATCCCTTGGACTAAAATATCCCTTCCATCCAATATTGACCTCCAAATCTAAGAGGGTGGGATCCAAGTTCAGCTTCAAGAATCGTTGAGGTCGGGAAATAGACCGCTTTCAGTATACGTGCGCTTAGGAAATTTGGTTGTTGTAGTAGTCTCCAAGATTGGTGAGCTAGCAAGAAAAGGTTGAAAAGTTCTATATCTCTTAACCCTAGACCCCCAAGATGTTTTGGCCTAGTTAATACATCCCAAGACACCCAGCAAGGCTTCCTCTTCCCTTCTTTGCTGCCCCACCAAAACTGTTGGATCAATGTATTGATGTGCTCACAAAGACCCTGTGGCAGTCTGAAGCAAGCCATTGAGTACACATGAATTGATTGGGCGATGGATTTAATCAAGACCTATTTCCCCCCTGCAAACATGATCTTCTCCAACCACCCATTTATTTTTCTCCACACTCTATCTTTCAAGAATTTTAAGGTACCATACCTAGAGGAACCAACATCTATAGGCATACCTAGATATTTCCCATTGAGAGCTTCATTACTCACATTAGCATATAATTGATTATACCTCACATGGCCTGTGGGCAGCCCTTCGTGAAGTACATAGATGATTTGTCTCTATTGATCCTCTGACCCGAAGCTTGAAAATATTTCTCCAGCAAGTTAGACAACTCCTCCACTCCCTCTCTACTATCCTTAAAAAACAGCATGCAATCATCCGCAAAAAGCAAGTGGTTAATGGGCGGGGCCGATGAAGCCACTTTGATACCACCTAGCTACGATGACTCGTCATGAACATTTAAAAGTCACGAAAGGCCCTCTACTGCTAATAAGAATAAATAGGGTGAGATGGCATCACCTTGTCTAATTTCTCTTGATGGTTTGAATCTCTCCAATTTTTCCCATTGAATAAGACCGAGAATGACACTAATCGAACCATGCTGATACGTCATAAATGTATCTATAATTTTTTAATGCTCCATACTTGTTTTATATCAAATTTCTTATGTTTTGTTTACACTCTGAGGTATTTTTTATACATTTTCTGGAACAAACCTATTGATAAGATGTCGTAGTGCCAGTTGCCTATTTTTTGCTGTTTTTGGTTTCAGAAAAGCTAGTAAAGAAATATTCTCGGAATTGGACGAAACAAAAGCTGAAATTCCTATTTTTCCAAAAGACGAAGGAGGCCCAAAGGAGGAGTGGAGATGGGCCACAGGGGGCCCACACCACCCCCTGGCACGGGTCCCCCTAGCCACGCCACCAGGTGGTGTGGCCACCCTGGCCCACTTCTGACATCGCCTCTTCGCCTATATAAACCCCCCGAGACGAAAACCCTAAGTACCGGATCAGAATTCCACAAAAAGTTCTGCAGAGCCGTCACCACCAAAGAGGAGATTCGGGGGACAGAAGTCTCTGTTCCGGCACCCTGCCAGGACGGGGAAGTGCCCCCGGAGCCATCTCCATCGACTCCACCGCCATCTCCATTGCCGTTGCTGACTCGCATGATGAGGAGGGAGTAGTTCTCTCTCGAGGCTAAGGGCTCTACCGGTAGCTATGTGTTCATCTCTCTCTGCGTGATCTTATTGAGATCATGAGCTTTATAATCTAGTTGAATAAGTAGATCTATTCTGCTACTCAAGTGCTTTAATTAATCTTTGATTATCCCCACGTGTGTGAAGTTGACAGTGTGCACACCGTGTGGCACTTAGGCTAAGGTTACAGAAATACTTATCATGAGTATAATTTGAGTTGGATGTCTCTATGAGATTGTGGTGTTTGTTGAAACCATCTAGCACTCAAGGTGATAGTGAGGGGTTATCTAGATGGGGAATACGAACTTTAAGGTGTGTTGTTCTAGCCCTACATCGTCCAACCGGAGAGTAGTTCAGGGTATCATAATAAAGAGAAGATATTTATATGAGAGTGTCCACTAGTGAAAGTATGATCCCTAGGCCTTGTTTCTAAGCATTGAAACATCGTTTACAATCAGTCATGTTACATGTTTGCTTGCTGGCACTCTTATTTTAGAGTGCAATTACCACTTATAATCATCCATATTACTTGTATTTCACTATCTCTTCGCCGAACTAGTGCACATATACACCTGACAAGTGTATTGGGTGTGTTGGGGACACAAAAGATTTCTTGTATCTTGATTGCAGGGTTGCTTGAGAGAGATACCTTTGACCACTTCCTCGCTGAGTTCGATAAACCTTGGGTGATCCACTTAAGGGAAACTTGTTGCTGTTTTACAAACCCTTGTACTTAGAGGCCCAACACTGTCTACAAGAATAGAAGCGTGCGTAGACATCACATGCCCATGACTACATCAACCCATTGGCGTGCAAATCCCAGCTTGAACATAATGGCTTCCAAGTAGTCCCATTCTAAGCGATCATACGCTTTCATCATGTCCACCTCCAGAGCACAAAAAGTATTTTTCTTGGACCTGTTCCTTTTCATGAAGTGAAGACATTCATAGGCCGAGATAATATTGTCGGTTATTAGTCTACCCCCCACAAAGGCCGATTGTTCCTCTGGAATAATCTTAGGCAGGATGACTTTCAGCCGGTTAGCAAGGACTTTGGAGGCAATTTTGTAGAAGACATTGCATAAAATAATCGGCTGAAATTGAGAGAGAAGAGTAGGGTTTTTCACTTTCGGTATGAGGACAAGGATAATGTCATTTTTACTCTCGGCTATCTCATTGCCTTGAACAATACGAAGAATAGCCCTCGTGATGTCTTCACCGCAGACATACCAGTGCCTTTGAAAGAAATGAGCAGGGAAACCATTCAGACCCAGCGCTTTAGTCGGAAACATCTAGAAAAGGGCTTCTTTTACCTCTTGTTGATTAAACGGGGCGATGAGGACCCCATTCATGGCTGTTGTAACTTTCCTCAGAACCTGATTGAGCATCTAGTCCATATTATGAACCCCCTCCATAGTATATAGATCCTAGTAGAAATTAGAAGCCATAGTCTGCATCTCTTCTTTATCCTTAGTTACCTGGCTATCTGGCCGCTGTAATGACTTGAATAAAAATTTCCTCCGCCTCATGCTTACTCTCTCGTGGAAGAACTTGGAGTTTTTATCCCCATGAGATAGCCAATCCACCCGAGAATGCTGTCACCACATTATCTCCTCCTCGTGGTGAAGTTCTACCAGACGGTCATTGATCTTTATTTCTACATCGGAAGGGCCAACACACAAAGGCAAGTTCCTGAGCCGCTCAATCTCCTTCTTCAATAATTTTATCTCCTTTTTAACACTACCAAAAGTTTCCTTACCCCATCTGGTTAAATCACTAGCAAGACCGCTCAGCCTGTCGCGAAGATCCGACACCGATGATCTAGACACCCGGTCAGACCATCCTACCACAATAGCAAGCTTCAGTTTATCGTGTCGCTCCCACATTGTTTCATACTGAAATTGAGACTGACCCCGGGCCCCTCTCTGGTCCTCCTCAGCTAGCCGAAGCAATAGTGCACAATGGGTGAGGTTGCCATGGTTACATGAGTAAGACACGCAAGTGGGAACTGGGCACCACATTCCACCTAACCAAGAGCTCGATCAAGTCTCACACGTGTGTAGGAGCCGCCATGACTTTCTTCTCCCAGGTCCAGGATTGACCTTTGTACCCAAGATCAACAAGGTTTCACGTATCCACCGTATCACGAAATCCTTGGATTTGAGTGTGAGATCGGCTACCCACACCTACATGCTAATCAGCACGTAGCACTTCATTGAAGTCGACAATTAATAGCCAGGGAAAGTCACTGTTATCACAGATATCTTTAATTGTGTCCTAGGTTTTATACCTCTCGCTGGTTTGAGCTTCACCATATACATTTGTAAGCCTCCACAAAGACTCGCCAAGGCCAGAGACAGAGACACCAATATGATAGTCAGAGTAACCCAAAAGGCTAATGTTTATATCATTATTCCAATACAAATCCAAGCCACCACTCCTGCCTCTGCTAGCAACCGCAAAGGCATGATCATAACCTAATGGGCCTGCAAGAGATTCAACACGGGCCCTGTTTATTTGAGTTTCTTGAATACATAAAATTGAAGGGGTAAACTTAGCGACAAAGTCGTGGAGCTCATTAACCGTCGAGGCATTGCCTACTCCTCGACAGTTTAAGCTAAATACACTCATTGGGACGGGTGGTGCCCCTCACTAGAGCCCGCCAAGTTTGCAGAATCAACAACATCAGTCGTGTTAGTCCCCTCCTTCCTATATTTCTTTGAATCTCGAACTGTAACAAGGCTAGTAGGAGATGCCAAATTAGGGGTAGGCATTTCGTAGTGGTTCACCATCGAACCCACCTTGCTAACAATAGCTCCTGCATTCCCATATTGCAACCGATTTCCATTATGGTCGGACCCTCTCTTCCTAGACGGATCAATATCATTAGTGTTCACTCTTGCATCCATCTCGACCACGCTTTCTTCACCCTCATATATATTGTGTTGTGCACTTTCGTGTCCAAACATGCCACCTCTGCCACCACCACAAGGTGTCCTTCTACCTCGATTGGAACTTCCCTCGGATCTTATGCTCCGGGATGCACGTAAATTCTTGAAAACAAGAGCTGATGGAGGGTGGATGCCATCACCATGCTCTTTAAATTCTTGTCCAAGGCACCCACATACCTGGCACCAGTTAGGTAATCTTTCAAACTTGACAAGAAAAAATTCTCTCTTTCCACCCCGGACCAGTGAGACCACACACCGTAGCTGTGCTCGGACATCAAGTTTCACCTTCACACGATAAAAATTGCCCTCAAACCCAAAGGTAGCAGCTTCGGATGTCACAACTTCTCCAACCTTCGATGCTAATGACTTCACCATGGGCGCATATCCAAACGGAAGATCATGAATCTGGATTCAGATGTTTATATGTGAGTTCAATTGCGGAGGGTTTAGTGAACCCATCATATGGTAGCACGCAGACAGGATTTCCCCTAAAAAGCCCAAGGCCCTCCCGCGGTGACCTTCTCCCAATCTCCTAAGCAGGTGAATTGGAAGATATGGAGGTTGGGTTCTAGGGTTTTGACCTTCACTTCCCTCGCGAGATCTCATGCAGATCGCATATTCTTGTAAAACCAGAACGACGAGTACTCATTCTCCATGTAAACCCTAGCAATCAGCAGCCATCGTGTAGCCTCCTCAGGCGGAGGTCCCTCTTCCTCGAACACCACATCATCCAGATCGTCCTCATGGAGACCCAGCCCCTTCGTCATTGCTTCGATCCCAACGCCATCGCCGCCCGACGATGAATCTCCCTTCTCCGATGCCATGGCCTACCCCACAACACCACTGAAAGAACCCCAGAAATACCCCGAGCTCAGGCTGCAGAAGGTCAAGCCAGAGCCCCACACCAGACCGCAGCGATGGTGTCGCCGCCAGCGAGAGAAGATAAACCCTAACTAGAGGGAGGACACGTTCTATCCAGCCTACTCAAATATTTAACTAGCTGAGATCACTAATATGGATCTTGTGCACCACGAGAGAAAACTGGGCGACGACCACACGGAAGCGAACGAACTGACCATGGACACGAACAAACCTAGGAATTAGATGGGCCGACTGATATCCCTCGACGAAACGATCGTACAAAACGCCCGCCCGAGCACTACGGAGCCGTTTCCGCCTCGGCACCGACTCAGGCTCAGGCTCAACTGCAAAGTTGTAAACCGATCTCTTTCCTCTGATTACGATCCCATCCAGATCGATTGGCACGCAGCTGCGCCGCCGCCGACGTCTAGGATGGACCGTCTCTCGGAGCTCCCCGACGATCTCATCCGCCGCGTCTTCCAATTCGCCCCGGCCAAGGAGGCCGCGTCCACCTGCGCGCTGTCACCGCGTTTCCGCTCGGTCTGGCGCTCCTCGGACGCCGTCAACCTCGTGGCACGCGCCCTGGAGGATGACACCGACTACAGCAGCACCTACCGCCAGCGCCGTGACTCTGAAATCCGCTTCGAATCTCATCGCGACGCCTTCGTCTCCGCCGCCAAGTCGGCTCTATACGGCACCGACAACCCCGTCACGAGGCTCTCCTTACGCTTGGAGGCCTGCACCGGAGACAAGATCCGCGATTTCCTGTACCGCGGCGACGTGTTCAGGTCGGACAACAACCATGTGGTCGCGGACGTGCTCTCACACCCCAGGGCGCGGCTTGTCGAGGAGCTCCAGATCGCTGCTGCCCTGGACAACCACCGAGCGTCCCTCGACCGCGAGGTAAGCTCGTACGGAACTGGGATCTGCGAGCTCAGCCTCGAGTCGCTGCCGTCGGAGACGCTCCGCGTGCTGGATCTCACTGGCTGCAAAATCTATGACCTGCCGGTGGACGTCGCGTTCCCGCGGCTGACGTATTTACGGTTGGTAAACTGCGACGTCCCGCTCGAGCATCTTCAGGGCATCGTCTTCACCGCGCTGACACTCCACACGGTTTACCTCGCTTCCGTCTTTCTATGCAGCCATCATGGCGAAGAAGAACAGGGCACAGTGGCCCGCCTCCACTGCCCGGCCACCACATGGCTCGTGCTGGACAGATGCTGCTGGCCGGAGGCCGCGGGGCACGAGCTGGAGATCGATGCGCCCATGCTGCGCCGCTTCCGGTACAAGGGGATTCCTCGGCATCTCTCGCTCAGTCCACAGCCGCTGCCGGATTTGACTCGCGCGGACCTGCATTTCGTCGCTGATTACCGCAGTAATGATCCATGCCGCCATCGCTTGCTCTTCTGGCAATTCATTCACAACTTCCGCAGCGCCAAGGAGTTGAAGCTGGCGGCACGGGCGGACGCAGCGTCCCTGTCGCCCGGCGCTCGCCCGGGCTTCAGGTCCGCGCGCCTCCTGCAGCGATCGTTCTCATCGACGAAAATTGGAGCAATGGATGGGCAAAAACCGGTTGGTCCGGTCGTGACGGGCTTTTTGGCTTGGGCCTTGAGTCAAGCAGGGCGCACGGTACGTCTCAACTGTGACTCCACCACATCGACCAGCGACTCCAACCAGCGATCTCGCTCTTCTCGTTCTAGTCCAATTCCCCAACCGGCAGGTTCCCTAAAACCGAAGTGCGTGCATGTAGACGCAATGCAATAAAGTAGCCCATGCGTATTAGCTTGCCTAGGTAAATCTTGTACTTCCTCAGTCTCAAAATAGTTGTCGCAAATTTATCTAAATTCAGATATATTTAGACATTATTTAGTATATAGATTCATCCAAATCTAGAAAAACTTTTGATATTTATTTAAAACGAAAGGAGTAGGCTTCTTTGTGGAAAATTGATGTACCGACCTGTGTGGGCGAAGTTCTGATGGGTGATTTATCCAAGTCAGCGTAATAAAGCTTGACGATTTAAAAAAAAACCGTAAGCATAAACCCTGATCGCACCTACCTACTGCCCGCGGCCTGCCGATTAGAGAGCTGCAAGCATATGTGTAAAAGAAACCAAGTCATGAAGAACAGAAGGAAGCATTTACCCATATAGCAGCCCTAGGCCAGCGCATCGCCTCCGCCTGCAGCGCTATCGGACCCTCCTGGTCGCGACGCGCCGCCCGCAGCCCGCCGCCGCCATGCCCGCCGTATGCTCCACCGCCAACTCACACCGACTGCAGAGCACCCTCGCGCCGGAAGGAGAGCAAAAACGCCCTGCCGCCTCCATCCCTGAGCCACGCAAAGCTTTGCCGGCGGTCCCTAGGGTGGTGGAAGGCTGTCTCTAGCGGCGGCGGCTAGGGTTTCCCCGTGTCACCAGGGGTTCAACCCGAGGTCAGGTGTGATCTTATATTGTGGGATTGCGAGCGATGTCTAATGTATTGTATTCATGTTTTCGCACTAAAACTATTGTGAACAGTATATTTGTCTGGTAAAAATTTTAGTTGACTTGCGGCGCGTCCAGGCTTCTATAATTTTCTGGCTGGCGGTACAACACCTCGAGCACATTGCGGTCGTTCGGTGCGGCGGAGCGACCCAAGCTCCTCCACCCGTTTCGCAACCTCCAACGCCTCGGGCTGGGAGGAATGCACAGGCCCAAGGGCAAGACCGCCGCAGTGGCGATCGCCAACCTGCTCAGCTGCTGCCCCGAGCTTCGCGACCTCCAGATAAACCTGAGCACCACCAAGGCCGATTCTCACAAACAAACGCAGCACGTGCGCGAATTCTTGCATAGGAAATCCCGAGACGATCTCAGCAACTCCATCCAGCATTTCCTGCGCCGCAGATTGGAGCGACGAGTCTTTCCTCTGGAAGGTGAAGGCGGCGACGATGATACTACTGACTATGTCGATGAGGTTGCAGATATTCCTGCTGCTCTGAGCGGGCGACCGTTTCAGTGCCTGCAACATAGTTTAAGACGTGTCAGCTTGCGGTTCCGGCCAGAGAAGACCAACTGCTTCGGAACGAAGCTGATCAAATTCTTCGCTGAAAATGTGATGGCTCTAGAAGAAATGCGCATCGATGATGGCAACCACAGGACGAACGAGCATATCAATCGCAAGATTGAGAGGTGGATTGCTAAGTCGTCATCTCACGAAAGAAACACGAGTGTGACAGTCTTGCCACTCAAGAGGTGAAAATAACAAGATATGGATTGCAACAAAGAATAATAATGGAGTGCACACTACAAAAATAGGGGTTTCGTTTTCTTGTGTACTCCCTCCGTTTTAAAATATAAGAT